>OZ030382.1:12755330-13355330 GCA_964023945.1 Ectemnius cavifrons | reverse complement strand
CTTAACGCGCAAAGAACCTGTTTATGCCAAAATAAGTTTGGGTTAGGTAGCAAAAATTAGTTCCACGTTGACACCGTTGACACGCTCAACATGGCTTCGAGGGAGAGCAATTTGCCCGGACTTTACGGGGAGTTAAATAAGTTAGGCCAGAACGGCGAATTCGAAAGGGCACTCAAAGTTGCGAATAAAAGTAAGTACATTTTTGGAAATGTTCGCATCGACTTTGGTGTTTTACGCGCGGATTCATAGTCACCTAACCTGGCAGATTGTGTTTATGGAAGGATGGCGCACTAAATAGATCCACTGTGCAGTTTTAGATATCAGTCAAGATGAGAAGGCTGCCTTTCACTGCAAGATCATTTGCTATGTACAACTGTCCAAGTTTACTGAAGCTATTCAGCTCATTAACAAATGCCCCAAGTTGGCAGTGTATGAATCTCCATCTATATCCCAACAATGTTGGATAATGTTTACTTTTCATATAAGATTACTAATGACTATCATAATATCATTTTAGTAACTTGGAGTTTGAGAAGGCGTACTGTCTTTATCGGTTGAACCAAGTATCAGAAGCACTCAAAGTAGTGGAGAATGTAACAAACCCCTCTTTGAAAATCAAAGAATTAAAAGCCCAGATCCTGTACAGATTGGAAAAGTACGAGGAATGCTTTTCTGTGTACAGAGATATTATCAAAAACTCTACCGACGAGTATGAGGATGAAAGGGAAGCTAATTTCGCTGCAGTACTTGTTAATTTGGCGATGGAAGGCTCTGTGAGTTCTTAGAAGTATACAAATACTAAGATTTTGTTAATATCTGATGTCCATTGAACAACATTTGACTCAAACTTTATAGGACATTGATATTCCTGAGTTAAGAGATCATACGTATGAGTTAACATACAATGCTGCATGCCAATTATTGGCCCATGGAAACAAGACAGATTACTCTGTCTTGGAAGAAGCTGAAAAGAAGCTCAGAGTGGCTGAGAAGATGTGTAAAGAAGGCTTGGAAGAAGATGGAGTTCCCGAGGAGGAAATTGAAAATGAGTTAGGAATTATCAGAGTCCAGTTGGGTTATTGCTTGCAGCTTCAAGGTCGTGACAAGGAAGCACAAGCCTTGTATACCGCTGTATTAAAAATTAAACCAGACGATATTGCGCTGGTTGCTGTTGCAAGCAATAATCTTGTATGTTTAAACAAGGATCAGAATGTTTTCGATAGTAAGAAGCGAATGAAGAGCGCCACTCACGATAATCTGGAACATAAGTTAGCGACACGTCAAAAAAGAAATATTGCGTATAATCAATGTTTGTTGGCCTTATATATCGATCAAGTAATGAGTATTATATTACCCATTTTATTATCAGAATTAAATACATTCATTATTAATTCCCGCAACTCTGTTTACAGCCAGAGCAGTGCCAGCAGCTGTGCAATAAATTGGCTAAGGATCATTCAGCGCTGGCGGCTGATGCTATGTTTGTAAAAGCAATGCAATTGAGCAAGGAAGGTAAAGCAAAGGAAGCGGCGAAGCTCTTGGAGCAACACGCAGTCGGGGAAAAGGAACTGCCAATGAAATTGGCATGCGTTCAAATACTTCTAAGTCATGATCAAAGAAAGGAGGCAATCAATATTCTGGAAAATCTAAACGAGAGGGATCGCTCGTTGCCTGGAATAGTCAGTGCATTAGTAACTCTACACATGGCTGATAATAATCGCGAACGGGCTTCTGCAGCTTTAAAGGATGCTGTGAACTACTATAAAAAGAACAAGGTACAGAGAATAAGGTGGAATGAGTGTTTTGGGCAGGCGGGCGGGCAAGTACTAAACTGAAATATTTTAGGAAGCAACTGATAATCTGGGAGGTTTATGGCGTCAAGCCGCGGACTTCTATTTACGGGGTGGGGAAATTAAGGTTGCCGCGGATATTCTGCAAGAGTTGGTGAACGCTCAACCTTCCGACAAGAAGACCGTAGCACAACTGGTGGTGGCTTATGCTCAATTCTCACCTGAAAAAGCACAGGCATTAGCTAAACGGCTACCACCACTCCACGATCTATCAGAAACCACTGATGTCGACACACTTGAAAGTAGTAATTGGGTGATAGGCACTAAAGTGGTTAAGAAAAAAGTTGAGCCCTCCCCTGGGTATGAAATTACTTTACCAGATAATTCTCGATATTCAACGCTTTGATTCTAATGTATCGATTGTATGCTACAGAAAACCTGTTGTTGACACAACCCAAAAGAAACGTAAGAGACGTAAGCGCAAGGGTAAGCTGCCGAAGAATTATGATTCGAGCGTTGCACCTGACCCAGAAAGGTGGTTGCCTAAGTATGAGCGAACTGGGTTCAGGAAGAAACGAGATAGACGAAATCGAGATGCTGTATTAAAGGGAACGCAAGGTGCTGCTGCAGGAGGCAGTGACCTGTAGTAAGTGTCCTTCATCTAGTAGTTTAGGGCTCACTGAACTTAACATTTACACCGTGACCTTTCATTGCAGTGATATCACTAAAATGCCTACGAATGCAAAACCCTCGCCTAACCCGCGTCACAGTCCAGCGGTTGAGACCTCCGGACCACGACAACAACAACGGAAAGTTCAACAGAAAAAGAAGAAGAAGGGGGGAAAGTGGTAACATAGTTTACCTGTTTATCACTCATGAAATACAACATACCAATTGCATACTGCCAGAAACATATAAAAATAAAATGTGCATTTTCAACGGGTATGAAAATAATTTACGAGGCATGAACGTGCCTCACACAATATAACTTCATTTCAATCAGAACGACAATATACGCATATGTGGTTATGGTACATAAAATAGTTTTTATTAAATCTCCTTCGCTATGTCCTTTCGTGTCAGCCCACGACAGTCAGCAATATAACATGTAATATAAGTAACATGTCCTCCATATACTTTGACTAGGATTTGTTGATAGATATTTTTATTCCTCTGCTTGTAACGATTGTATATAAAAATACAATATGTGGTTCTGTTTGCATTTCCGTAAAATGTTATTTATGTCGTGTGATTGTGCGTCAAATTTAACATCCATATAACAAACATATACATGGCACAACTCACAACTATTGTATTTTCTGTTGCACTGCTATCACCATAGATAGCGACAATATAATAAATATAGTTTTTGATCTCTGTTCAGATGCGATCTGATTAAATATCACTGTTACAAATCGATGTATCCATGTTTTCAGTTAACTTATTGTCTCTTATTGCACAACACATCTTTTGCGGCATGTATACTGATAACAGAGGCAACTGTCAGATTCAGAGTAACTATATTATAAAATCTCTCTAGTACTGCTCCCAGGGTTTTCTAATCTCCAGACTATAAATCTGTATTATCATGTAGCATATCGAATGCTCGTATAAAAAACGTGCCTGGCCAAGTCGTACTTACTTGACTATGATATGCAGAAAACCAATTGAAACACTCGACCTCTACCAATTTCGGTACTATAATATACACTTGCTCGAGTTTTTCATGAACTATCATTAAGAGTATCATGCCACACTCATCTATTTGCAAATCCCCCTATGTTCCCAAAACCGTCAGTCATCTTTGTCCGACAAATGCAAATTTGTCAAAGATGAAGATAGATGAGTAAGGCACAAGAACGCATATTTGGTTGGAACGGCCAACTCTTAATGTATATATGAGCTGTCACCTGCTTTTGCATTACTGTCAGACGATGCTACTTTCCAGGTATTATGCCTTCCCAAACATCTTCTCGTTGCTTGTTCGCCAACCTCCGTTTTTCTAGAATCAACCAAAAATCGTCACATTTAATGTCTCCTTCATCGAATTATATTCGACATCAGCACACACACACATACCCTTTGCTTCACGGAGCACGTTCTTCTCGTGTTCACGTTCTTGCCTGGCCGTAGCTAATTTTACACCCAAGGCACCCGTAACCAATCGCCTTGCTAACGCGGCGCAAGTTTCGGGACGACTTCTATATGGTTGCAGGAATTCTGCACTCCTCTTTGCTTTTGTCTTACTCAACGCAGTAGCCTCGCTGAGTGGCCTCGTTTTAACAAATGGATGTTCCGATGCTAATACTTCAGCAGCTAAATTTCCAAACATAGAATTAACACCTTCACAAGATATATGACAAGCCTTTATGAAAAGTTTATTTACCGACTAGCGGGCTGCTGAATACACCAAGACAGTGCGTATCGTCAACCCATTTCAATTCGAATCCTCCATTCTTAAAAGGGCTGAAGACAGTTGCTAAATCACAGGTTTTGAAATCTGATGGGAAGTTATAAATTTCGAGTACGTGGCCAAACTCGTCATTCGAGACTTCTACGTGCTTTGTGTAGGGTTTGTAATCATTCTTGGGTTGTTCGATGGTAACATCGCCAACAGCTGACGTTAACTGAAAACAATGAAAAGCATAACCATTCAACGTGATCTGATCGCGTCTCGATGGGAAATAAGGTTTGAAACACTTGCCTCTTCTATTAATGTAGGATCCAAGCATTCTCCGTTATCGTCGAATAAACTATCCCAATCACATTCATCTCTATTTACTTTAACAATTGGAACCGGTGGTGGAGCTGGCTTACTTTTGGGCCTCTCAATTTTCTTCACCTTCTTTTCAGGCGGTGTTGTGGGAACAGGTGCAGCTTCTTTAATAATCTTTGGTTTCTTATTAGTGGCATCGGAAATTATCAGAACAGGGCAGATATTATCCTGAGACATCTGTGCATTTTTATCATTCGCTATTTTATCCCGACTCGCAATTGTTTCCACCATTCTTTCATTCGCTCCCGAGGGGGCTGAACTTTCAGAATGGTTTTCATCTGCCTTATTTGATTTATTAATTTCATTATGTACAACTTCTTCAATTAGTGCTAGATTAGTCCTTTCTTGACTACATATGCTTTGCACAGCGTCCTCGACGATAATTTCAGCATTGTCTATATTAGTCCTTTCACTGTCAATTTCATTAGCTGAAACATTTGAGTCATGACGCTCCTCTTCCTCACTGCAAAGAATACTGCCTTTCTCTAACTGTTCTGTGCTATTGATGTCACCGGTTTCCGTCGTAGATGTACTTCTATTTGAAGAAATATCTTCTACTTCCGGCCCAACCCTTGTGCATTCGGTATTGATATAGCGTTCGTTCACCACTGTATCTCCGCTTGTACTATTTTGAATGTTTACGATACCCGAATCTTTGGGTTTCGTCTTTGAATTGCCACGGGAATTCGACAACGATGCAAAATTCTCACGTGTTGATCGATGTGACTTGGTACACTCTGACGGTTGTGGACTACCATCGTTCTCTAAACTTCGACGATGTCTTGGAACATATACTGCACGATCTGGTCTCCTCTGACGATTACTTCTGCAACACGATACACAGAAAGATTCTCTAACTTTATATTTAGTTAATTCAAAAGATTAATGAAGCCTAATCTATTTCTTACTTCACTGTAGAAGGTGAATCAACAGTTGGTTGCGGTTGACTTTGCTCCACATTATTGTGTGGGTCAGTCCGGACTTTCCTAGCTGCAGGTGGTCTATAAATCTCAACTTTGGGGGCTGGTTTTGCTGAAAATACCACGAGCATATGTTCGATCGACGCACAGTGGAACGTGAGGAAAAGGGAGTTTGCAATGCTGGGGTTGAATCAAGTTACAAGTATACTCTAGTCCGCGAGAAACTGGAAGAATCTTCAAATCACCTTGCCTCTGGGACCTCAGGCGCACGGGCGAAGAAGAGGGCGAATGCTTTCCTTCGACACCCATTGTATCCTTTTGCTGGTTCGTCACACTCTGCTGGCACTCTACACCATCCAACTTCGGGTCCCTGACCAACGAAGAAAATGATCAGAACTCTTCCTATGCTGCTCAATCGACTTGATGTTCCGGAGGCACTCCGAACAATAAGCCTAAACGACCTTGGGCACCTTAATTTCACTTTCGTTTACGAGTACTACGTCGTAAGACTTCCACAGTCAATGCCTCCTTTCGTAATGCTAGTCGATTTGGTAAAAGATTCCGGTAAGCCAAACATAGCTTGTAGCTCAAGCATTTGTAATATCGGAAAGTCAATTTATTCTGGATATTTCGAAATTCAAAAATAAATACTTTAAATCTACATATATAGGAATTTCTTGCTAGCACATTCAGAATTAAGCAGAAGAAAGCATGCATCCGATGTCAACGGATTAATGAATGGCAAACGAGTTTAGTGTTCCGACATCGAGAGTCGTGTCTTGTTGTAGAAAAGCAAGATTATCCAGACTGGCAGGCGACGATTTCCGGGTACCTTATGAGATCGGCCTTATAGCAGACGACCGTTCTCCTGGCGTCGCCCTGGCCGATGGAGAAGGTGTGCAGCACCTCGATGAATTGCTGCTGGACGAACTGATGAATGAGAAACCTCCGATAATTGTTTACCGGCGGAAAGACGAGCACTCTGCAAAAGTCAGAAGAACGCGTTACGATGGTCCCAGCTGAAAGTGAGTCCGGTGGAGCACATAGTGAAGGTAAGCGCGCTGGCAAGGCTCTCCCTCCAGGTAGACACGCCACAAGCTACGAAGCTACATCCCGACGGATCAAGCGTTTCTCGCCGGCCAGATTGGCTTTACATAACTTTTACTTTCTCTTTCGTTTCTTTCCTCAAATCCGACTGGCTGCCCCCTGACTGTATTCTTCCGATATTTCCAAGGCCCCCACTTACGCACCGGCCTACACATAACTCCTCCTACCGAATTATCATTCAACCCGGTACACTTTCTTACAGCACGCAATTCCGATACGGGCCTCAAACACTATTAAATGGATAGTTGGGTTGCGTCACGCGTGTATCCGAGTAGAACGCCAGAACAGGGAAGCCCTGGTAAATTGATGGGAAAAGAAAACAGCGTTCGGGAAATCCTATAAGCGAGGGGCGCATTATTTCTAACGCGATATATTCCGCATTAGGTGATTGGAAAAGCGCGCGGGTTCGCTCGAGCGCGTCGAGGCATGCACCGCTCGATACAAATCGTTTCCTGCACGATGAAAGCTCGAGAAAAGAAGAACACTCGACTTCTCTCGTAATATTAATTAACCCGATTATAAATGAAACCAGTGATCCCGTAATCGAGTCCGTTCCAACCTGTTATTGGCTCGCTATCACCGAGCCTGATCGTCGAACCTTGAACTACAAAGAAGAAATGGACTGCCACCTCATAAGCGTGTTGCGCGGTTCACGTAATCGCGCGTGGACGTGAGGAACATACGCCGTCGAGCGAGACGCAATGCTGCCTCGCTAGATCGGCCTTTATTCTGTGCGAGGAATTCCAAATGATACACCTCCAGTTCCTTAGCCACTACCTAATTCACTGGCCCTACCTAATTATGTAACCTTTCATAATCCGTCTCGACTCGCTTGCCTACTTATCCTCTTTCCGTTATGTCCATTACTCTTCGAAATGAGGAAATTACGCTGGCTAACATAAGACCTCGAGGCTTAATATTCAAATGCGCCTTAAAAATCTCAAGATTACCGGTTATATGAAAATAGTTTCGAATCATCCCGAGATCCAAGTACGACGCAAAGTTTGTACAATTGTTAGATAGACTGGCAGGTTCCTTGCACTTGAGGAATATGGAAGGGGCGATGTAGAACTCCGTCTGCGAGACTGTTAGAAGGAAAGTAATGGCGAGGTTGAGGACCTTGACTCCGAGTCGAGAACTCGGTGTAATCCTAGACTATAATAAGAACTGAGAAACCCGCCGGTAGCAAAATTCACACTATTGTTTTCTTTTCGGCAGACTGCCAGTGGAACGGACTTATCTACTTTTTCTCCCCCGTCGTGCTATGCAATTTTGATAAATATAGCATGACCACAAGCAGAGAGTGAGGAAGGCAGATGCCCTCACGAACACGAATGCACACTGAAACGCAGGAATCGTATGCAACGGAGGTATGCTTCGCGGAGTAACGGAACTCGCCTCATTATTCTGGAATACCAGCACATGCCGTAGTCTAGGAGACGACGCAATCAGCCAGAGTTACCTTTAACTGGAGATATTTGTAAAGCCTAAACTTGGCGGTTCGAAAGTCAATCGATATCACATCGAAGGCTACGTGGCGTTTCTACTGCTTCCTCTCGACACCCTTACTACCATTACAAGGGGTGTGCTCTTTATTACTCTGAGTGCAATGTGCTCTTGTCGCACCAGTGAAATTCCTTTACTAGACTTTCTACTAATCCCTACTCGAAAACAAAAGGGCTAACTGCGAAGAACATGCCAATGCCTTTTTGCTTTTTGCAGAAGGTCGAGTTTGTTTGCGTCGACTGACAGACATCGGGGAACACCTTATCGTCTAAGTGCGTCTTTCGCGTAAGACTGTAATCAGGGCCGGGAGAAGCTTTGTTGGACTGATCGTGTTTGTAGATGATTCTAGCTATGGTCCATTAGCAAGCAGGCTAATAGAGACTGTTGTAGCATTATGAACCCTGCTAGGGTTCGACATATAACCTTTAAAGGCGCGTCGGTGCACGAGGAAACGTGATCGTTCTCGAGTCACATACCTTTTCCGTCTCTTGTCCCTTGCGAACTGAGTCACGTCGGATTCGACATCTTCCAGGAAGAGGCTGTTTTGCAAGAGGCTCATTTATCACCACGATGGCACTGTGCACCGGGAATACTCGCGACGACAGCGACCGATAACACGAGGATCATCGAAAATCACCACGAGTTTCTATTGTATTGGCGTGCTGCTGAGGAGCAGCAACGATCATCCGTAATCGCACATTGACCATAAACTGCCCCAGCGCCGAGCGTGCGTGCTTCGCCTGGCTGTTCGCACCGCTCGTCGCTCGCCGCCACAAACTTGCTGCGCATGCGCAAGCGTGTTTGAACGCGTCGCGAAATTCTTCTCCGCCGCCGCGTACCTCTCTGATTTTCGAGTGTGATTCCTGTTGCTTTTCTGTGCCAGCCTCAACAAAACCAGACCCATTCTTTCGGCACCAACTTCCCTTACCTCTACGAGTGTTGTCGTCCTTGAATTCCGGTGAGTTTAATCAGATTCCTGTATATTTGTCCGAGGCTATTTCCGAGGCACTACTATGCCTGGATCGCAATTCAACCCAGTCGAAAATTCGCAATTTTCTGGCCTAACTCGGTCACTACACCACTATAATCGATTATATTGTGGTGTCCTTACGAAATTCGACGATGGACATTGCGATTGAGCAAAGATATCAATGAAATGCATGACATTCCGATGAAAGTTCGATATTGATCGTGATCATGCTCGCCGCCATGTAATGGCGCGGTTATCGTGTGTTACGTAGCGTGATATAATGGCCGCTTTTTTGTTCGATTATATTCCGGTTTAGATAGAACAGGATATACATTAAAAACTGATGCTGGGCAATCGTGGCTCCCACAATACTGTACAAAACATATTTATTTAATAATTTATAGAGATACACACACAGTGTACAACGTACAAGCCCTAGCATTCTGTATGACGCTGCTCTACTTCGTAAATTGATTTCAGTTCATCTAATGGTATTATGTACAATCACACTTGCTTTTCCCTCCTGCCTTAGCCTTACGCTACCAGATGAGAGACGAGTTTCACTCACTACCAAGCGAACAAGTGCCCCGTGTCTTTCCCCTCAACGCCTTCGTAGCCCGTATGAAATGTCCCGTGAAAATATGTCGCGTCTCTGATAAAATTCTATTAGAGCCCGCGGACGTTGAGAGGAAAATATGGGTCGCTGTTGAAATATCTATACGTGACGCATAAAACATACAAAGTTAAAGATTTCGATCTTCGCTCATCTAATACAAAGCTGCGCCTACCCTCTGCGACATATGTATATCTTCGGAATTCTGTCAAAAATACTCTATTTACAGTTACGGTGTGATCCTTAAAAAAATTCCCGTCCCGACGCTTACGAAGAACAGCGCGCGATTTGTCCGTTCAATTTTGCGTGAACCATGTACGCCGCCCGATATCCCAGACGTTTGCTCTTTCCAATGATCGTGGAATTTAAGAGAGCTAACATCCTTTCGGCGAATTACTTGTCGTCATCTAGCACAACTAAACACACTTACTGAACACTTTGCGACACGATACACGCAATTAAATTGTAAATGCAATTTGTAATTAGACTGCCACGATTCTCCCTCGTGTGTTGTCACCAGGTTCTTACAAACTTGAGAAATGATAGCTCGAACGTAGCACAAGAATCTAGTCACTCTATCTGTATGAATCGGGAGTGGATATGATGGAAGTTTTCTGTAGCCACCTTTAATCAGAACACCAGTCAAACGAGTGTACTGGATTGGAAAGAGTGGGTGACCTGTCTTAATTAAAAAAAGAAGTGGTGCGCATTAAAGTTCAGTACTAAGAATCGTTCCTATAACAATAAAGATGTTCTACAATATGATAACAGATTGAGAGAATCAGGGAGGGGATAAAGAAGGTACAGATTCTTGGTGATTTCTTTCGCGTATCGAACATATCGAGATATTAGCCTTAAATGTCTATTCGTGGTCTATATTGTAATCTTAGAGGTGGGTCCCTGAACCTCCATCTCGTTACGTAAACAAACTTTAACGTATGGTCCTTACCTAGTAATTCATCATTGCACAAAATATCGATCTGTAAATTACAAAGTTAATGGATTCATTTTTGATGTTCAAAATTCTTGAGGAATAAGAACGAATATCTTTCTACGCACATCTCTATACTTCTCCATGCCATTTAGAACCTTCTTGGCAATGAACTTCTTTAGATGAGTAATGGTAGCTTGGGCCGAACACCTGATAAACCTCCTCTTTAGAGTCTTTAGGCTGGCATTTATGCATTCCAAGCATACATTGACCTGTAAACATATACTTTCTATCAGACAAAGTTGGGATGCTTGTCTATTGTTACTGGTGTATACCAGTTACAATTGTACCTGTTCATCCGCTCGATGATAGTCAGATTCCGCGTGAGCATCAGCTGTTGCCTTCTCTTCTTCTACCTCTGCCGTATTTGGCAGAACATCCTTTGGACACGGTAAACCTCTGGCTCTATAGAATTCCCTTTCCCTCTTGATTTCATCTAAACACATGTATGTACAATAAACATCACCCAGGAATAACAGACACTGTTTGTAATCGATCCAGCAGGTATTCTTACTTTCTTGAAGATCAGGAACTAGTTTATAGACAATGTCTTGCATTGTTCTGTCAAAGCTTATGTATTGTAGAGGATGCGACTGATGTATTACTATCTGGCACGTCGGACAAGTGTGCTTCTCCTCCAAGTGCTTTACCAGACAGCTCTTGCAGAATGTGTGCAGGCATTCCGTTACAGTAGTAGCATCTATCAAATAGCCCCTGCATATCTTGCACGTTATATGACTGTTCAAAGCCTTCAGTTTGATTCTCCTCTCCATGGCAATGGCAATCACCATTTAATAAATGTCACTACCTAGTCAAAGCAGATGCAATCATGTCTTTTTATTTATAACTAATAGAGAATTTTGCCTGACTGGTAAGAGTGATGGAATTCTTTTCATATTAAAATGGAAGATATTATTATAACGAGAATTTTATTGCGAAGCAGACACAAAGCAGCACAGAAATGTTAAGCGACTGGAATAACTGTATAGACGAGAGGTACTCGAAAAAGTGGGTTATCCAGGAGGGCCTAACCTAAGCACACCGAGTATAGCACAGCGCTGACTTTCAGCCCGACTTTACTCGTTGGGAAATTTTGGAAAAGTCACTGGCACCGTCTCCAACATTTTCTCTCGCTTCGATTCCAAGTCTCGTGGAAGAACGGAAAATTAAAGGCGCCACTTAATAACCTGGGTGAAAACAACGGAGTGTAAATGTGGCTGATGACAACAAAACCAACTGATCGCTGCGCCTTCCTCACCGCGGTATCTATGCCAGTTAACCGGAGACACGCGGTTTACCTCCCCTTGGTGGGGATTTCATATTCCCGTTTAATCAATCCTACGCTAATAAGAGCCGGCTAATCATTCGAGTCAATTACACTCGGTTATTCTGCCTCCGCAATGCTATCGTGCCCCTTCCATTACCGATTACACAAACTCTCAAAAGATAGGAATGAGACTGTACCCGTTGTAATTTATATATCAATCATCATTTCATTTGGCAGCTCGAAGCAGAAAGAATTTTTTATAGTAAACAAATTTTGACTTTGGCTGCTTATGTAGGATAGCTATGTCGAAATTGCGGTATGGGATTGTAATGAAAATCGGGGTTTTTGAGCATGGTGAAAATGAAGTGGGTGGAAGTCGATCAATTTATTTGCGATGAAACTCGTGTGTGTTACAATAATAAACCCACCTATGATCGGGCTATACATACACTCTGTGTACCTTAGGTAAATGCTGATTTACTGGCTACCTTTAGGTGCTGGGTAACAAATAACTTTTAAATAAACAGCTCGACACTATGTACACATCTCAGGCTAGATTCTACGCAAATCTTCCGTGTATATATATATGTATTATATATATATATATACTTAACGAACATATTTTACAAGCGTCACCCCGCGCTCAATTGAGTCGAGCGGAGGTGAACGAGTGATTGTATCGATTAGGTCTCTACATTTAAAAGTATGTAAAAAAGGGGGTTCTAGTTACAATTGCTTTTTAAGTGTATCAATATACAGGAAATAAATTATCTCTACTACTAAGCGTCTCTCGCTCGCTCGCATGCACCATTTATACAGCTACACCAGTCCTTCCCGCCGGGTAAATGCACGAATTGCTGGAATATTAATGCTCCAGCGTGAAAGCAACTGCATTAAGGTGCCGGTCCATTAAAATGCCAGCAGATTGTGCTCGCTGTTGTCCTTAGAATCTATATCCCTCGCCAGTTTCCTGTGCAAGGAAACCGGTAGAAAGTAGCCCTTCGCTCTCACAATTGGAAACCTGTACGCGCGCAAACACGCCGCGGTCTACAGCTAACCCTTCGATATATTACAGGAAAAACATACAAGTTTATCAATTGACTAGTTACAAACGCATCCTCGTGTCGCCCGTTTCTCATCGAAGATCCGAACACGATCGCTATCCGCGAGGATCCTCGCTTTCACCCATGGAGTGAGCCCTATTGTACACGGAGTAGTTGCAGTTTTACGTCATTCCTGTCTATAGCCTCCAGCGAGGTTCCATGGCACATTAGTAACATATACAAATTTAAAGAGAGACCTCTCCGTTGCTTCGGTCTCCTCTTGACTCTGAGATACTCCGCGAGTCCCACTGCCATAGGCTCAAAAGTATTTGTCAGGCGAACGCAGAAGAGAGCGTTCTCTAATATGCAGTCTTTTCGCGGATTCTGCCTCCTCCTTCAACTTCTTTGTATATCATGCGATCCATTCGTAGCTGGAACTACGTAGAAAAATAGATGTATCTGCATCGGTTATAAAACCAGTCTCCTCGGTTATCCGCAATCCCTTTCTTCCTGAATTGACACGTGTTCGTTGTGCTTCTCTTAATTCTAGGAAATACGCGCTACTGATCAATACTGATTCGTATCATTTGGCGTGTTCGTCAGTTCAGCCGGTGGTCTTCGATTGAAATCACTTGTTCGCAGCTAAGACCAACCTAACTCAAGTCGCGATTCGATATGATATATCTCTATTTTCAAGAGATCGCTGAGTGCTCCTCCGAATTTCCCTGGTTCGAAGGGATTTAGAGCAAGTATGGAAATTTCTCCTCATCGCCGTCATCCTCCGCCTCGCTGGATTCCTGGCTGGACGGTGGTGTATCTAGTTGTGGCAGGCCAAGGTCCAGGTACTCCTAAAAAATAGAATCGTGTCCTTTTTCGTAAGAAAACCTTCCCATCTCGCGAATGAAAGCCTGCTGTATATGTAGACTCATTCGTCTTACCTCATTCGCCGTTATAGTTAATATCCTATCAAGTTCCTCGACTAGCTCACCGAACATGGGTCTCTCGTTCGGTTGGTAGCTCCAACAGTCTCTCATCAGCATATATCTAAAGAGAAAGAGACATGGGGATAAATTCGTCATGCAGTGTCCTCATAAATCGCGAAAGGCGTTCATCGCTCTTCACAGTCAGCGATCCTTACATTTCAATGGAGCAGCAAGGTGGTTTCTCCATTCGATGGCCCGTCCTCAGGAGTTGGAACAATTTCTCAACGGAGGGAACGGACGGATAAGGCGTTCCACCCAGTGTCATGATTTCCCACAACAGAATTCCGTACGACCATCTGTAACGTTCAATCAAAGCCCGGGGAGGGGTTGCGTTAGATTGATGTGAAATAGCTCGCAGTAGTCGAGGTGCTCTTTTAATGACTAATGGGATCGGAGCTTACACGTCGGACTGAGTGGTGTACAGCCGATGAAACAGAGCCTCCGGTGCCATCCATTTCACCGGTAATCGGCCATCGGTCGTTTTCCTGTAGTAGTCGTGACAGTGAATGTCTCTTGCCAGGCCGAAGTCAGCAATCTTGAGAACATACTCGTCGGAGACAAGGACGTTCCTCGCCGCTAAGTCCCGATGAATGCATCGTCTACTGGCCAGGTATTCCATCCCACGCGCCACTTGGTACGCGAACGATACTAGGTCCTTTTGGGTCAGCGTCTTCCGCTCCTTTGGATCTTGACCTATCGTTGGCTCGTATCCCGACGATGGCCTGTGATCCCTCAGAAAGTCCCTTAGATTCCCGTGCGGCGCGAACTCCACAACTACGTACAGTGGTCCTCCCTGAGTGCAAGCACCCAGGAGATTGATTATGTTCACGTGTTTCCCGATCATCTTCATCATCTCCATCTCGGAGACTAGATCCATCATTTCAGCATCCGTGTGACCCTCTAAAATACAGATCAATGTATCCCAATGTTAGGTGAAATAGCGATTTTTTTTTATAAAATAATTGTCGATTGTTAAAAATCATATATACCTTTGAGCATCTTTACTGCAACGACACTGGGTATGCCTGGTTTCCCGGTATTAGTCTGTGCCCGCATAACTTTACCAAAGGCACCCTCTCCTAGTGTGTTTCCGAGGGTCAAATGTTCTCTTGGTAATTCCCAAGCACTATCCAGAGGTAGCTCGTATTCCGATATGCTGCCTCCGCTACTGTCTTCGGTCGTGACCGTTGATTTTTGCTTCTCAATCTTTACGATTGGCATCAGAAGTGGTTCTTGAACGTTCTGCGCGTTCACCAAGTTCTGCTTCTCGACGATGACCTTCTTGGTCCATTGGGTCACCACCGCCGCTCTCGCGGTCTCGATGGCGAGCAGCTTCTTCATCTTTTCTCGCTTGAGACGATGGAAGATATAAATGACCACGACGACGCCTACCGCGAAGAAGACGAAGAGGACAGCCGCCAGGACATTCACCAGAATTTGAGGCCTTGCCGCCAAGGGTACTCTGTTCTCTTCGAGGGCTAGAAATATTAATATATGATGTACATTCTTCTCGGATAGAAGAATTCATAGTACAAGTGAATCCTAAGGATACTCACTCTCAACCACACGAAGATACGCGCTACTGAACGTCTCACCGAGTGTGTTCTGGGCTATGCAGGTGTACCAGCCCTCATCCTTTTCGGTCACATTGTAGAGGTTTAACGTGTCTGGATTTACCGGTGCCCCAGCCTATATGTGACAGGATTCCAGTTTAAAGGAGGGGCCGTTTATTCAGAGAAACGCAGGATAAGAAGAGAGCAAAGGAAGAAGAAAGCTTGGAAGCAAAGAAAAGCATGCAATTGCTGAAGAGAATTTTATACCCTGCCCACCTTTACCTCCACCCGCAAGCTTTGATTCGTTTTGTTGACAGTCTCGAGAGAAGTGTGGTAACCATGATACCATTCGAGATGACGGTGCGCGTCCGACAGCACCTCACAGGTCATACTGACATTGCTCCCTATCAAGACAGTCGCGTTTCTTGGTGGTCTCGTTAATATCGGCCTGTGTTTCACGCTCTCTACAGGAAAAACCCAACCACCGTTTTTTTACCAAGTCTTAAAGAGTTAGCCACATTAGAAAAGACATATGGGAGACCATTCCTCATCGAATCAGAGTGTGTCTCTCGATTTCTTAAATCTAATAAAGCAGACGCGTCAACAGAAGATATTAGGGAACCTGCACCATGGATGACGTAGTTACACATATAAAAATTGTCAGGAGTCAATGAAATTGCTGTTATTTACAGAACCTCGTTAAAAATAGATCTGCGTCTGACTGTCACCTGTAAAGGAATGATTAAATGTACGAGTAGTCCCCCGGGAATATTTCCTTCACCAGTTATACACTTTAGATGACTGAAAAGACGCGAATCAAGTTAGACGTATCGATAATGGAGAAGTTGTGCGAGAAGGGAGAACCAGGAACCTCCACCAGCATGATAGCGAGCGGCTGTACCTGGAGCAGGATTCCCTTTGGTGTGTCCTCCTGGTCGCCAGGATACTCGGCTACCTTGACCCATTGAATGAAAGGCTCGAGATCGGAAACAATCGGGCACCTGAACGACACCGAACTGTTCACCAGAGCAGTCACGTTCTTCGGGAAGTCCTCGTTGATGTAGGGTTTATGCGGGAAACGCTCTATAGATTTATCAAGTCACGCTCCTTTAATATCGCGTGTACTATTACCAGGTTTGCTATATAGCTCTTATTTTGGGGTATGTGAATACAGAAAGGGGCCTACTCCTTCTCACTGTGTTCCATACCACTTCGCATAGCCTGAGGGGTGTCGATGTTAATGAAAAGCAAACAATAATAAAACAATATTGTTGAAGTACGTGGTTACTTCTGATTTCCATACACCTTGCAGAATCGGCTGCGTGGAAAATCCTAGCCTGGCTGTAATCTAGGTATCTTAGAAGAACATCACTCACCGATCACGTCGACTTTGAAGGTATGGTTGATGCAGCCAAGATGATTGCAGACGATGCAGGTGTAATTCCCGCTGTCCGCTGGTACGAGGTCCTCCAGTCTGAAGGTCCACTTGGTCATGATGGCGGCTCCAAGGATTCGCTTGGGTTCTTCGCCGTTCTTCAACCAAGTGATATTCGGCCGAGGATTGCCGACACTCGGACACCTCAGGCGCAGCATGTTCCCTGCAGGTTTCACGATCGAGCTATGCATCTCGTCGCTCTTGTTGAAGATAGGCGGACTCTCCGGCACGGTGTTATTATGCTCGCCGGCGGACTCCATTTCTCCGCGATCGTTCTCCAGGTCGGCTTCCACCTTGTCGTTGTCGAGATGCAACGATCGCGTCTCTGGCAGATCTGGAATAATTACCAAGAGTTCCTTCTTAGTATTCTTGTTAGATTGCTCGAATCTCTATTCAATTGCAATTGAAACTTACTCCTCATTTCGATCTCGAGTTCGTTCGTTTCCTCCTCGGGTCGATGAGTGCTGAGCACACTGCCCAGCTCCTCCATTTCCTCCTGATAGCCGTCGTTCTGCACGCTGTCGATTCGAATCGTCACGTTTCTCCATTCGATGCCCCTCTCGGAATCAACGCGGCAGCCGTAAGTGCCGGCGTCTTCTCGATCGACGTACTTGAATCGCAATGATTGCTTCATCACCCTTATCCTGGGCGACGCTCGTCGGAATAGATCGCCGTCCTTGTACCAAATCGCCTCGCCCGTCCAGTTCGAGCAGCGCACGTTCAACTTCTCGCCGATCGACATCACCACGTCCGGATTGTCGAAATCTGTAACGCAAACAC
Source organism: Ectemnius cavifrons (assembly GCA_964023945.1). Classification (NCBI taxonomy): domain Eukaryota; kingdom Metazoa; phylum Arthropoda; class Insecta; order Hymenoptera; family Crabronidae; genus Ectemnius; species Ectemnius cavifrons. The sequence goes on along the minus strand of OZ030382.1, from coordinate 13,337,596 downwards.
CAAATACCACCGAGTCAGACAAGTGTTTTTTTAAAACTCTCAAGACGAGCGTTCACTACTACGAGATTCCCGAGTGCTTGGCAAGAGCGCTCATCGTCTAATTCCAATCTTCCACGAAAGTCTACGCAAATCGTTTTCACAGACTGTAAAACATTCTATTGGCAGCGATTTGCATCATCTTTACCTAGCTGCCTTAACAATGTAATAGCAAGAAAGCGAATGCGATACTTGGGAGACCAAGGAAGAGGGGAATATTCTGTTGGACCAGTTGAATGCTACGATCGCCACTTTTCGTTCCTAGCTAATGGGAGCCCTTCCAAAAAGTAGTTGCCCCAGCGTGCGAAAGCTGAGACTTTCTGGGAAGGTCGGAACATGCCAGTAATTACGAGCGAGCCAGACTTTCCAAGAACTGTCTGAATTGCTACCAACATTTTCAGTAGTCCCTTATTTCGGGCTTCGACTTCCAATTGAAAATCTTGGCAAGATTTAATACAGAATATAATAAAAAAAATTATAGACTTTTCTTATCTATTTGCGACCGGTTGGGATTGAAAAAATTGGGGAGCGCATACGCGAGGATTGAACGCGTGTGTCTGAGAGGACAGCAGCGTCCCTTTCGACTCATCTCATTCATGAAGCGAGGACAGGACAGAGGTATCGTCATTTGGAACGGGGCCAGCTCTGAATCGCGACACTATCCCTTCTGACGTCCCATCTGGGATCCTTTCCCTTTTATCCCCCTTGCATTCCGGCTCCTTGGTCGTCTCCCATCATCTCGGCATTGCAATCTCCTCTTTCCTCTCCCATTCGCCTTCTCTCTTCCTCTCTTTCGGCGACTCGTCAATTCTCGCGCGCCTTTCCTCTCCACCCCGCGGTCAGTAAATGCGCTCGACTAAATTTAGAAGAGTCCCACCACACTGCTCCACCACCTTTCGATGCATCTGCTCGATTGAAACCCAATTCAGCAGCAGCACATCCCAGCAGTGAATTTTTTCTTCTCGAGTATCTCGGAGACTGAAGAGCCAATTGTTTGAATATTCACAGGGCAAAGGAAGGAGATCCGGCTGGTGTATTATTTTCGGCTCGCGCTGGAACTCGAGCCGCGCTGACGTAATTACTATCACTAAAATCCGGTTGAAAAGACGCGTCTGTTTATTATCGCGCGAGCGCTCCATTCGAGCAAATTTCGCCGCACTCGCCCACGATTTCCTGAGGCTGCCGGCAGCGACAGCGGCATCGGCATCGTGGAGCGTCTTGTCCCCGAGGGACAAGAGGAGAAGTGCGAGCTTAGCATGCGATCTTTCGAGGTGCCGCTCCCTGAAGCCTCGGGGGCCCCTGCGCCAGTAGCAGTAAGCACACTCCCTGCAAACCAGCTTCTCTCCTTTTGTCTTGTCTTTAAACATCCTCACTTATCCATCTCTCCTTCGTTACAACAGACTTATTGTCTCTCTCGGCCGAGTACTTCTCGCCGGAAATCAATCGAGTTTATTGTCCTATGCCGAAGGAGAGTTCCGTTCTCCTCTTTTTTTTCCCTCGCAACCTCCCCCACGTGTCTCGCACGTGTCGAGGAACAGCGCCGATCCATCCATTTCTCCTCTACGGAGTTGCATTCACTCTCCTCGCTTTGGAGATCGTTTTTTTTTAGATTTCGTATTGGCAGTGGCAGAAAGTTCCGATTTGCCGGGTGACGTCTGCCACGCACGCAAGTCAGAAACACAGACAAACACTTTGACCGCTCCTCTTTATCTCCGAGTCAGCTCTCTGTCCCTCGCACACACTTGGAAGTGTACACGTGATATTCCTTTTGGTTCTTGGCTTTGCAACTTGGAGCTTATAGGTGTCGAACGAGAAGGATCTCAATCTTACTCAGCTGGATTCTGTCTCGGGGGCTATGATTGCGACCTCGCTCGAAGCAATTCGACGATAATGGCCACCACTCTCGAAACGAGGCTTACGCCACCATTTATACCAGGCGTGAATTCCTCTGCAATAATAGTCGACGTTCTTCTCGTTATAACAATAGCAGTTACTGCATCCGAGTTCCACAGTATCGTTGATAGTTTCTGGAACGATGCTCGTGACTAGAAGCCAAAATACATCAGGCCGATTTCTCTATCACCGGAAGAGCGAGCTATAATTGACCGAGAAGAAATGCAGAATGCAGTAAACGTCGGTAACGTTTGGAAATAAAGAGAATGTAATGTCGGTACCGCATTTAAACCAGGCGCAATACACTGCGCAAAAATAACGTCGTGGAAATCCCCGAGTGGACCGAAACGGAAGCTGGATGCGGCACACACGTGTACACCTGTGTGCAGAAGGTGCAAGCACAAGCAGAGAGATGGATTAGGATGGAGGCTGCTTGAGAGGCGATGCGTGCCAAAAGTATTTCATCCCATCGTCCGTTCGATGCCAATCTCAACAATTGTCCTAACACGTGCACCTCGCCCGAGGCTAATTAGTTGAATACACATTTGTTATTTATTGCATTATATATCATCCAAGACTATTGGCTCGATTACCAGTCTTGTCTATCGGCGGATCACTGTTGATCACTGTTGTTATTGGGAAATCAGTGACATTTCTTCGCCAGTATATTCGTATTGGGTGTTTGTGCGCTGTAAGTTAGAATCAAGTTTGAGAGCGCAGCGTTGTTCAAGAATAGGACACGGACTCGACCGTTCCGCAAGACTTATTAGGCGCACGTGTAATTGATATATCACGGAGATTCGTTTTGGCGAAAGCACGGGTCCTCCTATTAAGAGACTTACTTCGCCCCTCCCCTCTGTTTCTCTTCTGAACCATGAGGATCATTAGTCAACTCGCGGGCAACTAATTCGCTTCATGAGCCGGTTACTTCCTGGACCGACTGCTACCGGGTAATCTTTCTTGGATGAAGTCATCAAATGCACATCTCATTAATTTATTCCCTTTCAGTTATTCAGGGTTTTCCACTTTTCTTAGTCTTCCTGGCTGTTTCAGAGGTTGAAATTTGGTGGAGAATGTTTTCTTGCATCAAGAAAGAAGTGACATAAATTCCAGAGCCCTAGCTCAAAATTCATTTTTTCGCAAATTTTTTAAGGTGTACCCCTTCTAAAATTTCCGATTTTTCGAAGGTTCTCGGACTTTGCCGAACGCTTGATAAATCGATTGTTTATGTATCAAAACGAATAGAAAACATGAAACCAGTGGCCAAAATGCCGGAATTGTACCGAAAACACATGGAAAACGAATCCTGAATAATCAACTTCGTCTAATTCTGACGGTTTCTCCCATGTTTTCAAGTCTTCCCGACATTCTCCGGGGCTGTAATTTGGTGGAGAATGTTTTTTTGCATCAAGGAAGAAGTGATATAAATTCCAGAGCCCCAGCTCAAAATTCATTTTTTCGCAAATTTTTTAAGGTGTACCCCTTCTAAAATTTTCGATTTTTCGAAGGTTCTCGGACTTTGACGAACGCTTGATAAATCGATTGTTTATGTATCAAAACGGATAGAAAACATGAAACCAGTGGCCAAAGTGCCGGAATTGTACCCAAAACACATGGAAAACCGATCCTGAATAATTAAGTTCGGCGGTTTTCCTCATGTTTTCAAGTCTTCCCGACATTCTCCGGGGCTGAAATTTGGTGGGGAATGTTTTTTTGCATCAAGGAAGAAGTGATATAAATTCCAGAGCCCTAGCTCAAAATTCATTTTTTCGCAAATTTTTTAAGGTGTACCCCTTCTAAAATTTTCGATTTTTCGAAGGTTCTCGGACTTTGACGAACGCTTGATAAATCGATTGTTTATGTATGAAAACGGATAGAAAACATGAAACCAGTGGCCAAAGTGCCGGAATTGTACCCAAAACACATGGAAAACCGATCCTGAATAATTAAGTTCGGCGGTTTTCCTCATGTTTTCAAGTCTTCCCGACATTCTTCGGGGCTGAAATTTGGTGGGGAATGTTTTTTTGCATCAAGGAAGAAGTCATATAAATTCCAGAGCCCTAGCTCAAAATTCATTTTTTCGCAAATTTTTTAAGGTGTACCCCTTCTAAAATTTTCGATTTTTCGAAGGTTCTCGGACTTTGCCGAACGCTTGATAAATCGATTGTTTATGTATCAAAACGGATAGAAAACATGGAACCAGTGGCCAAAGTGCCGGAATTGTACCCAAAACACATGGGAAACCGATCCTGAAAAATCAGCTTTGTCTGATTCCGATGGTTTTCCCCATGTTTTCCATAGTTCCCGACATTCTCCGGGGCTGAAATTTGGTAGGGAATGTTTTTTTGCATCAAGGAAGAAGTGATATAAATTCCAGAGCCCTAGCTCAAAATTCATTTTTTCGCAAATTTTGTAAGGGGTATAAAACATAAAATCGAAGATTTCTATATATAGATCTGCCCGGAACTCACGTTTCCTGTCGGCAGCAGTGACGTATTATAGTTTTACGTGCGTAACCGTGTCGTCGCGGTCAGGTAAAGAAACAAGTTGACATATGAGCAAGCCGTGAGAGTCATGGAATCCGAAAACAACTGAGAGCACGTACAGGGCAGCATCCGGAAGTGACAATCGGCCACTGGAGCATAAGAAATAAACATTACACGCGTATTACGCAGCCACTGGAACGTTGACTCTCGAAATAGCTGATATCCGTGTGATACGAGCAACTAATCTGAGAGGCCGAATGATTTACATCCGAGCAATATGATTTCCTTCTCCGAGGAGAAAGGAGTTAGGATTTATAAGATCATTCAATGATTTAATCTGTTAAATCAGTGGTGATCCTTGTTGACAGGATGAGGAATGATAAATATTAGAAATGACCGAGATTGGTATCTTCGACTCTTCCAGTCCGTGATGATAGTAGAACGAACGCGTCGAGCCGTACCGTTCCTCGATACAAGATCAAAGCAAACAATTTTCAAAGGCAAATACCCGTGGAGACTTAGCAGCAGGCCGCGCACTGTACCGCACCGCACCGCACCGCACCGCACCGCACCGCACCGCACCGCGTTTATGGAAACCGGGAAGCCGACGTTTCTGGTTTCAGGAGGGGAACCCTCCGGTTTCACGGAGAAACGCTACCAAGAAACACCGGCAGCCAGTCTATCGGGCTAATTTTATCAGGCACCAATCAGGACTTTTCCATCGTGCTGCCTTTATGGAACGGCTCGATCTCCCCGTAAGGAAGGTTATACGTGGGACGAAGTCATTTCACAGACTCTCTCGATCACTAGCCATTTTTATTTGAATCAACAATGTCTCGGTATCGACAGCCACCATCTCGAGAAAGAACAGACATATTTATTCGTGGCTAACATCCCACATAATCGCATTCGAATTTTGTTATTAGGGGTTTTCATGAATCAAAGGAAAACAACATTGTCTTCTTCAACTGACTATCCGATTCGATCTTAAACTATTAACTCGACACGATGTACACGATAAGATGCGAGGCAGAGGAGCAGATCCTTGGCCGATCGAGTGGACCTGGTGGCCCCGTGACTGGTATCCTATTTCCGAGCCAACTGCTCGTAACATTACTTAACCAAGGAAACGATTGGTAGCCGGAGATCGCAGTGAAACGGGAAGTTGATGCGAGAACTTAAGAGATTGAGCGTAGGTGAAGCGATCGGTTCTCCTATGTCCCGTTGGGAGTGAGTGACTTTCAGAGAAATAGTAAGAGTGAGAAGGAGAGAAGAGCTCCGAGAGTTTCGAGGAGGTGGAGAGGATGGAGGCAAAGGAACTCAGTGGTCCCGTGTACGTAGGTTTCGGATTACGCTTATCCCACGCGGCCTCTCGCATTTTAATCCCACGAGGCTGGACCAAAAGCCTCTTTTTCACCTTTCCTACTGTCAACCACTCCCCCTCGCCTCACCGCCACCGCCACCGCCACCGCCGATTGAACTGGCCCTACTAATTTTGTGAAAGCCGCAATCCGATACCATGATCCACGTTTCATCTCCGTGACAATCATCCTTCCTCTCTACACGTCGTTACACACTCTTTTGCGTCGCGCTTCTGCGACCTACGAATAATGCGCCTTCAGCCGACACTCAAGTGCCAGGGAATTAAGAGGCCCCCGCGAATGCGACTAAAAGATTAAGCATTCAACCGCGACCGGCTGACTCATCCAACCCGATTGATAAACATGGGTTTGCTCGATGGTTATAGGAAGACGCGGGAGTTTGGGAAAAAAAGTGCTGAGAAAGCCCGTTAGTTTTTTGACCCTTTACCGTGAGCCGCGCTCAAGCTAAGATGTATCTCCTTTGAGCTATGAAGTGTCTATCGAAAGGTGAGATAAAATGCGGGCAGGAAGGTTCCCAGCCTAATTAAGATTCCAGCGAGTGGACCGAGAGATGCAGCTTGATCCAAAAGGAGGTGAAAGGCGCGAAGGGAGACCGGGCCCGACAGATAGCAACGTTTTAGTGGTTTGACAGGGTGGAACTCGAGACTAGTAGGTCGGATATACGGAGAGAAAGGGGGAGAAACTGAATGTGTCTGCATAATTACACGCTAAAATGGATCATCAGCTATGGAAGATTAAGAAGTTGGGTTATCTTAATGACCGAGTGCCTTACGCCTCGCTTCCTCCACGAGACAATCGTAATTAAGCTTCTCTCTTAGGAGAGGTCAGGACGTTCTGATAATTTCCCATCTTTTCCACGGGAGAAGGTTGACTCGAGCCATCCAAAATAATTTGGAGGATTGTAAAGAAGGAAGAAGAGTTTAGGTAAAATGTGATTGGTGCAGGTTCCGGGCGACAAGGGCGACAAGGGTGACAAGGGCGACAGGGGCGACCGGTGGTCCGCTGCCATCTCTTTCATTGTCCAATTGGTAATATCAGCGACGCTATTACGCTGTTGAATACATTTAATAGACAAAAGATTGGCAGTGGCTCGCAGCGGTGCGTGCGAGTGTTGGAAGGAAGGCGAGGCGCGGTGGTGGCCAGCCGTGGAAATGCGGTCGCCGAGGTTGAGAATATATCGTGGACGGGACGGGCCGGGCCGGGCCCGCTTCGCTAATAACCAACAGACCCGGCACACATGTGCATATGGCATTCAATGACCGGCCAATTGGACAATTGAGCTCAATCATAATAATACTCATACGCGTATCGCCCGCTCGCGGCCCTAGCTATATTTCGGCCTGTTATCAATGAATTTGTTTGCAAGAAAATATTATCCTCCACTGCGCCCTCCAACCAGTCACCCTGTCACTCACTCATCTTCCCAAACCCTCACTTTCAAACTCATCCAACTTCATCCATCATAACTGCGGAATAATAGTTTTACAGAGTCAATTAAGCACTCTAATCATCGTGGCAGCCTGCCTAAAGTTTGATTGGTCACCAGCCAGCATTTACCGAGGACGTGTCTGGAATATGTTCGAACGGATTGAGAGAGAGGCAGGAAAGTGTCGTCCGTCATTAAGTGAGGCCCCGAAATTACCAGGTGTTGCGCACGAAGAGAATTACGCTGCGGGCCTCTAATAAGCTCTTCTCTACCTGAGCTCGTCCTAGCCCTGCCAGGCTCAACTACTAGCAAGGAAATGCCATTTACAGAGAACATGCAATATAAAGAGAGACTGGACGCTGGAATCTGTGCGCCAGATGTCTGCCACCTTTTCCTACTACGGTCCCAAAGTGAAAATGGACTTCGACCGTCTTCCGGGAACTCCATGTTTCTATTGTGCTAATGGAAATGTTAATGGTTCCAAGTGAAGGTCGTCCAATGTTATGTGGAACTGCGAAATTTACAACCACTTTCTTGCTTCCTCTCAGGCTTGGAAGATTCAAGTCCCGGATTTATACGAGTGATGCTTGATCCATTAATTTCGAGACTTATTCATCTAGGCTCAAGTATTACTCATCCAAAATTCAGCGAGTGGGATTTTCACTCCCTTCGTCGCCCTCGAAACTTCTCTATTTGCGTCTGGCGGATGCTGCGGGTCCAGGGTGGCTCGGTAACTCTCTCAAAAATATCCGATTCGCTTTCTTTGTAATCGCGCGCTTAGTTCCCAGCCTTGAGAAACGATATCTCCAAAAATTCCTAGTCCCTCACTTTCCATGTGCGCGTGTACTCTGTCACCCTCTCGTGTTTTTCTCGAGATCGGGTGTTGCTTCGCTGATGGAGATACGACTCGAGAGAAATCCTGGCGAGAGATATAGCGCGGCCCAGAATAAAGTTAGTCTGTCGTTGTCGCGGCTTTTACGATCGAAAGAATCAGACGTATTAGGAGAGAGAAAAAGATATCCGGACAATTTCGTAGTTTCAGGTTGTTGCATATACTTGGTGGTTCAGGGAGGAACGAGATGAACTTAAAAATACAAGGTGTGCAAAGGGGCACGTCAGAAAGAAACGATACAGCGAGCTTTCTTACGAGCGAAAGCCGTCACTTTTTTATGATTGCCAGGGAAGATATTTGCGCTTCATCCTGGCGCCTTCATCGACTTCCACGCTGTCTTCTTCCTGTCTGTTCAGGCTCGCACTTCTCACTCGTTCCTCGTTCCATCCATGCCTCTCCCGCCTCTGTCTTAGCCTTCCCTTTTCCAGCTACGAAAATACTCCCGGACAAATCTACACGCGTGTATCCCTCTTTTTGCCTGTTTTACTGCCGTCCGGTGATTTTTGGCTCGCCGGGCTCGAGAAAAATTTAGCCGGCAGGCGCCTTGCCCACAAATCAACCGGATGCTTGAGCTAACAATAGGGAAATAGTTCCGATCGACTAAGTGAACGAACCCCCCAGTTAACTCTCGCGTTTCTATTAAACTGTTGGTAGGAATTAATCGATAGCCTCGAAATTCGGGTGCTCTTACCTTATCGAAATTCGAGTATTATTCGATCCATGTCGCTTTACTTGACAAGCTGAGACACGAATGAATTCGTTACGACAAGCTTATTAAGGAGAAAAGCGATGCACTCACCTAGTCGAACCTGTCGTCCTTGGCTGAGCTCGAGCTCCAATACAAGGAGGATCCCGAGAAGGAAGCAGTTCCTGGTCGCCATGCCGAGCTTCTTCCGGAGCAGCTAGTGGGCACGGCTAGTGGTGGCGTGGAGGCATCGAGTGACTTTCTGTAACAGAAGGGTACCACTCTGCTGAATCATGCGTTCTCAAGAACCAACCACCCCCTGGACTAAAAGAAATTCAAAGAGAAAGCTGAAAGAATAAATTCCGAGAGGTAGCGCGCTAGTGTAAACAGAAGTACATTTCCATCAGCGTTCCTCTTGTTTCGCGCGAGTTGGGTCCTGCCAGATCGCAGAGCCAAGGAAGAGAGAAAGAGAGATATGCCTCGTCAATGCGAGAGCATCAGCCGACTCTCGACTTTCCAGGCCGTCAGAGCACAGCCCGCCCTGAGGCTTTGGCGATCGGCCAGCGACCGAAAATGCACCGGCGACGAGGACGAGCAACGATTTTAGACGTAGCACGTCGAAGGGAAACGAAACGAAACGATCTGCTGTGTGCGGCGACCCTGAGTTTCGTCCTGACTCTCCCCCCTTCTCCAGAAAGCCGCCTCCTTCTTCTCTATATCCCCCCGTCACGCACGTGTTTCCAATGCCAGCCCCTCTCAAATTCGACCTTCCCTCCCCTTTCCTTCTAATTTTCAATAGCCTATTGTTTACTATTAAACGCGCTCCTTTATGTCTCTTTTAAGATTCCTATAATGCCAAGCCATAAAGATTTTAGAGGGCATATAATGTTTTTTACCAGTCCGACAAAGGAGTTACTCATTGCTGGCGCTCCAACGGGTTCCATTAACCCTTTATCCAAACTTGAGGGGAAAGAGTTACTTTCCAGGCACGAAATGTGCCCTGGCATTTATTTTTTCGAGCGGGTTCTAACGACTCTAGGAAATATCAGGGAGAGAGGCGCCTGCCCTGCCGCCCCTCCGATTGTTTTCCTTCGGCTACGCTAACGACCACTCAAGGTGGAAACTCCGCACCGCCAGTTCTGCTGCAGTAACCCTAAGAAAATATACGACATTCCATAAAAGCTTCCGTTACAATTAATAGCGCGCGATCCCAGAGGGTGGAATTCACTCCCATGAGCTTTGGAACATCGACATTTCTCTCGTTGAACCGTCACCTGTTGCAGCCATGAATTAACCAGCAGCAACGCATGGTGTGCGTGTCTGGTGCGGCTCGTCTTTCCGTGTGAAAGCTCCCGGGAAAACCTGGAAGAGAGTGTCGAGTGTCGGAATTCGCGGCACCCCATCCAGGCTCGGTGACTCTGGAACTGGAGAGGCCGAAAATCTGGATGCCAGATTGTCGTTAGGGTAATAGAAAGGCTCGACTATCAGTGGGCCCATCTTAATTCTAACTTATTAATATGTTCCTGGGGACGATACTCTCGATAAGAGTGGGAATGATCTCCTGAAAAATTCAGGCTTCTATGCAGCCTGATCCGAAGCGGTTCTAGCTGGACCACCCCTGGTTCGCTTAGCATAAATTTCGGGGTTGGGCGGGACACCACAAAGCCTCTACGAAATTTCTTCGAGGAAATGCTTTGATCTACGTTCTTTCGAAAGATCCTTCCAATATTCCCAACTGCGATTTTCCTTTGGTGCGTTCGACTTAAAGTGCGAGCCGCAGCGATTTTTTTTAATCAAGATCGAAGTTTAACAGTGGTAGCTAATTGGCTCGGACATAAAGATATTTCTCTTTGACTGCGAGTACGTGCGCCACGAAGGAATTCCATCCTGGTAGACTCGTAAACAGGTGCGAAATGTGTCTCTGGCGGCCTAATGAAACGGGACATCGAGTACTTGCTAATCAGTTGACTGCCAACCGGTTGAGTGATCCTTTCAGGATAGCCTCGGGCAATTCAGCTAAATGAGACGCGCGCCATAGAAACGAATTGGACGTAGGGATTGTATGTCTATGTAGCTTCAATCCGAGAGCATAGAAATATCCTTCGGGCGTGATCGAAGAAATTACGATTGATCGTCAGCAGTACCGCGGAAAATGCAGCTGCTCTTAAACTTTAATATCCCGATATAAAAGCGTCGCACGCAGAGACTCAAGATAAATTCTGCACTCATCCCATCCTCAACACAACCACCACTGCTAACACATAGAAATTTAGCCATTCAAAAAATACCACGATCTGTGTAACAACTGTTCTCTCAATTTTGATCAATCTCAATTCTCGGAATCACTATAACAATCAACAAGGAAATCGATCTGGAGCGCGAGAAGCTATTCGAGCCACATTCATTCTCAAATTTCCCGGGTCTTCTTCAAATAAACGTCGATCTAATTCGAGACTGAACGAGAGCACAGCTTGGTAGCTCCTAATCTTGGAGTTCCCATCGCTCGATATCCTCCTACATTTGCATTCGCAGATTCCCCTAACTAATTAAGATGACTGTGTTATCTAAGAGATTTTTCACGCTCCTTAAACCGTAAGGGGCAAGGAGCAGAGCATGTCGCACCGGGACAAAAAGCATTGTTAACGCGGGGGAGCGCGCCGGAGAGAGATAGTTCCAGCAGGTTTCAACTCCGGCGAATACATTTGCATGGATATGAGGTGGGGGACAGTGGGCTGGTCGTTTAACTCGGTGAGAAGGCAATTGAGGATGACAGATAGTCAGTCAGCTTTCGTGAACTAACTGTCTAATATGGTATCCGTGATATTTAATACCTTGTTGCAAACTCGGCTGTCACGCGCCTCGAAAAAATCTTGTTCGAGTCTTCTCCAACCGATAATATCAGCAGTCAATTTTACATGCGCCGACTGCAACCGGTTTCCTCGCCGAGAGATTCATTGCTCGGACAGCATCATTTTTCCCTCCTCCGCCCTTTCCCTCTCATTCTATTCCACTCTCTTGCAATAAGTTCCTTGTCTCCGCATTGCTATTCCTATACATGTATCTAAGTACATACTATATTCTTGCTGGGGATTCCGACATCACGTGCGCGGCTCTCCGCGTCCTGTAATTTCCCTGGCAATCTCACCAACCACCTGTGTTTATCCGACATACACTTGTGGCCCGTGGTGCTAACTAGCAATCTCGTCTCGGCATTTCCATCTTTAGCCAACTAAAGTGTCTCTATTAGGAGGCTAATAGAAAGGAAGACAAGTTACGATACTTTTTAAGAAGCACTCCGTACTTTACGTGGATAAAGCGATCTCGAGTCTTCCCATAAAGTAACGTTCCAGTATTTCTTTTAGGATTCCTATAAATCCGATTGGAAAGGACAAGGCGTCCGATGAAATACGGTTATTTTAGCGTAGTCTTAGTCCCCTGCTTGTCCTCAGGGATGATAGAACACCACCTGAGAGAACACATGGCCCATTCTCCTTTTGGAGAGCCAGAACTCTCCTCGTTCTTAAATTCGAATACCAGGCGGCTTATGTCGAGATAATGCGACCAGTGCATCTTTCTATCCCCTCTTTATCCCAGTCTTAAATGAGGGATGGTAATTACTCGAGTAGTGGTCAAGTTTAAAATTGGACAGAGAAAGTAAGTATATAATCGTAATAAGAACTCATACGAATAATTGTCTAAATAGTCATGTGGGCGTATTTGGCAATTTGCATGAATTCACAAATTGGGAGGATTCCAGCTACAATAAGAAATAGTCTAGTCGGCCGAATGTTCCAGCTGTGTGTGCGCGCGTGCTAAAAGCCGAATTATACCGATAACCGGATATTAGCATTTGGGATGCCGCTGCCACCGCCGCCGCCGCACCGGTGTCTGTCGGCCCTCGGATTAAAGTGTGCCTTGCTCTTGAGAGGCGCGCGCACCATGAAATTCCCGACCTACGTCACGATAATTATGGGTGGTCGAAGACTGACCGTTCATGAAACAGGTTCCAGGGATTTCATTCAATTCCTCGAGGTGGCTTGGTGTTGTACCTTTGCTCCTGGCCTCGCTCGGCGCCGTCCCATTAAGGACACTTCGACCACGAAAGCCACTTTGCGGCCGTTGGTTGTTTGGTCGTGACCAAGCTTTTCTCGCGACTCAAAAATCCTAGTTGGCCTCTTTCCATTCCTGTACCGAGACTCCCAACCAAGTCCCCGGGGAGAGTGCCTTTACTCGTACTAGGAAAAAGGTTGAGGGTGCGGGAAACATTCCAGTGTGTAAATCACGCGCGGAATCTGTTCCCCAGTTCCCTGAGATATACGAAACAAAAGAAAAACACTCCCATCGGAATTCGAATATAGAAAACGATCTATTTGTAATAATATTCAATTCTCCTTTGAACACTGATCGACCGTGAGTTCTCTCTTACCATGCACCCAATCCCGCGCATAGATAATTGGATTGGGATTTCTCGGTCGTTCAACTGTGTCAAATGATTTGATGAGCGTGTAATACGCTCCAGTATGGGAGAGTGAGGCAGGTTCTCGAGAGCGTGACGAATCCCTCTGCGTCTCGAGGATCGTAAACAAATGGAGGAGCGTATCTAACAATGGGCAGGTCGGATTCGAAATGGGCGGAATTTGATTTCCCTGAACGCATTGCCTAATTTCGAAAGGGGCTTGCTTGTTGGTTGCTTGGAAAACGCTCCGCTCAGCTCGGCATTTCTTCAAAGAGCGCAGCGCAGCGTAGAAGGAGGGGGGAGGGGAGGGGGGGGGAGGGTTTATCTGGCCGTGCTCCTCTGGAAGTGCAACCCCGACCGGCTCGTAAATTCGAACGGCACAGGTCGTAAAACGGGGTGAGGGCTGTAAACCGGAAGCACGTGCTCCCTTCATCTCTGCAGAGCGTACACACAAACAACGGGGGCTAATCTTTGCGCCCTCCCTGCTACCAAATCTGTCAACCCCACCCATAATCTAGCGCCTAATTTCCCTTGGAAATCCCCTGCTTATTACACTATTCCTATTATTCGAAGCACGCCGTTGCTGAAGAGGCGCCGAGTGATTTCAAGGTCCCCGCGAGAGAGTCGAGAGACTTTTCGGAGTGGTTCTATTTATTCCAATTCGTACAGGCGCGCGCTCGTTTCGCAATGCCGAGGAAATCTATTTTTGGAGACGCCGGCTCTACAAGCAGGTACCTTCTAATGCGGCGCAAAAATCCCTCCATCTTTCTCGTGGAACATTGCCGATTCTAAAAATAAAACAACCTCAAATGGAAGCAAGTTCTTCGGGACTCGAAATATTTTCGAAGAATAAAGAGTTCTATAAATAAGTAATCAAAGGAGTAAATAATAGAGTCGTGAAAGATCGAAGTGCCAGCTATTGAAAGTGCTCTCGAGAAGGGAGATCTCGTTTAGATATTGAATTAGGGATAAGAGCGCACTATTTTCCGGGGCCGGGCGTGAAAGGGAAAGCGATTGTCAGGAGAAATTAGATCTGAGCGAGGTTGACGCAGGTTAGTGTATTATCCGAAAATATCCGGAAGGATGTCTGTGTTCCGTGTAAGCGGCTTACGTGCTTTTTCCCCCAGGCATATCCGTTTTAACCCCACGTGGAAAGATGGTAGCCCAGAGATCTGGGTGGTCCATCAACCCTCCCCTCATCTATTCCTCCCTCTCAGCTGTGAAACCAGCGATAGCGGAGCCTCAAAAATCCCTCGTTCTTTGACAGTCTGTCAAGCTCGATATCGAACTTTTCACGCCAACAACCAAAACATTCCAAACCTTTCGAGATCTTTGAACCTTTCCCCTCCTCTTTTCTTTTCTCGCCTCCAAAGTAGATCGACAGTGTCAACAGTCCTATCTTCCGTTTTATCACCATTTTACTCTCGCTCTTTAATCTCGAACTACCGAAATCAATGCTGGGCACTTGGAGAGCTCGCCGCTAATGGAGCCTAACTCGATTAGCGCCTGATTTGTCGTGCTTGTTAATGAGCCAGTGAGTGCTTGTGTCGAATCAATTTTCGGCCGCTCGATAATTGGTCAGAGGATGCCGCGATAGTGCTCTGACAGAGCCAACGATAACTTTACCGCGCGACAACAATTCTACCAAGTTGAAAATCATGCGGTGTTTGTTGCTGTAGTCGAAGTTTCAAAGACTCGCTGGAGCAAGTTCTCTGGGTTATACTGGCGGGATTCATGCGCCCTCATTACATCCATGTCTCGCAGCCGACGCATAAAAAGTAGTGACTCACCGGGGCGAAGATAACAGTTGCTTTCTCTGTCTGTTTAATGCCGAAATGTCTGGCATAAAAGGCTTTTAATTCACGCCTTCCTCGAGCGCCCGAATAATCGTCCTATCTCGCTCCCACCGGCCCGGAGATTTATGCGGGGGTGGCCGCGGCACGTTCCCTCCCGTCCGACTTCCATTAGGCCCCCCATTCGCCCAACCTACTAAGTCATTGCTCGAAAATACCGACTCCATTTCGGAAGTACTTTCAGCATTATATATGCCCAGTAAAATTTCACTCTCCAGCTCCAAATTTCTTCTCTTGGTCACGCGTGTTTCTCAACCGAGTAGACTAAATACTACCATTCAATTAGTGCGGCGAACGTGAGCGAGGCGCCTACTCGTCGATCCTGGTGGAGCATGCAAATCTTACGAAATTAGATTTTAATGAATTATCCTGGCGACTATCGACTTGTCGAGTGTGAGCAGTCGAGCAAGGGAGCGAGCGCAAACCGATTCACCTTGTTTGGTGGCGAAGCGTTACCATCTTGGGCGCACTTCGTGATCGAAGTGACGATAGAAAATCTCGTGACGAGCATAGCGAGCACCTTTCGAAAACGTGCGATGCCTGCGCTCGCGAGGACAGCACCCACCACTCGCTCTTTTACACCAGACCAACGTCCCTGGAATATTTATATACCCAGCAGGGATTCGAATCTATGCTGCGTACACACGCCTTTTCTACGAGGAGCCTTTTCAACGGCATCGATCTCACGAAAACAGCGCCAAACACTCGAGAAATCTGAACGTTCTCAAGAATGCACCAGGAATACTACACACATACTAAGATGACAGTGGAAAATAGCTCGTGCGTGGCATGTTGACAATGACAATTCGAATTGGACTCACGAACGATCATGGAATTTTTGGGCAATTTTCTCGAGGTTTTTTTTTATATATGGTTACTCAATGGAGAGTATGGATGACAGTCTAAAAAAGGGACTGTAGGAACTGGCCAGTGAATAATAAAGGCCCAGCCGGACGTGCGACGCGTTCGCAAGAGAAAGAAGTGAGGACAGGGAAGTATCGCGCACGACTCACACTCGAATATTCATTCTTATTCTCAGGCCGGAATTCTAATGGGGGAGTTGTTGAGCTTCCACGGTAGAAAAAGTCCCAGTGGAACTTTCACGAGTTCCCTGAGAGGACGGACGGGAGACCCGAAAGGTCTTTATCAAGGCAGTGGTAGTCTCGTTTGCTCAAGCAGTGCTTATCGGTGCATCTTTATCAAGAGCACACGGTTGCCTCGAGGCTACAGGTACCTCCCTTATGACTCGCGTTGAAGCAGGACCAACCTCGAGATAATCCCGATACCACTATCAACCGAGTCAACGCTATTTTTGCCTTGAGCATCGTTCAAGTTCAAGTGGGACTGTTGAACTCAAAGTAGTGCATAGCGCATCCCAATCTACAAAGTTCCCAGAAAGGGGGGAAAAATGAAGAAAGATCCAAAGAAATATCCAGTGGATAGAAAAATGTGAGGTCTGAAAAAAATTAAGTTCTTTCTTAATTAGAGGTTCTTGAGACGCGTAGGATTTTACGGGTGGTCGTAAATCTCCGAAAACCCGAAAGGAAGAGTCGCGTCTGCCTGTGGCATTCGAGTACACGGAGTGAAGTGCTTTTTGCACGTGGTTCGCGTGCTGGTGACACACTGCTCTCCTCGGGGAAGTTGGTTTTATGTGTGTAGGTTCCATGGGGTGCCCGGTGCTCCCAAGTTTCAGGGAAGTGGGCCTTTCTGACCTGAAGTCCCTTCTGCTCTCCTGTCACCCGAAACATCTGCTCCCTCCTTACCAGTGCGCTAAGCAACATTTTTTTCTAATTGCGCGACCTCGCGTCGAACAGTGAATGCCTTATGCCCTGGGCGCAACGTGGCTCTCCGGCACCGAAACAGAATCGGAGATCGCTTCGTTACCGGGACAGAATTTATACTCCTCGACCTCATTAATAACCGGAATGGAGCAGGCGCGACCCCTCCGCGTAACCGATCCTTTTTGCGCTCGGTTTTGCTCTCCCCTTATTTCTCATTGGTCAAAGCGCCAAAGCAGTGTAAGTCAATAGATCGCCGCCGCCGCTGCCGCTGCCGCCCTGGCACAACTGGTCGTTCCGGCATTCTTTCCGGCATTTGAAAAAAGCCACTAAGTCCGATCAATCATCAAGTGCATTATCGAACCGAGGCCGAGATAAGGCTCGAGTCGCGCGACTAGCCATCGACAACATCGATTAATTTCGAAAGTCCTCCGATAAGGGGAATTTCACCGCCCGAAGCCCAGAATTATCGGGAAGCCCGACACTTCGTGGTACTGCTTCCTTATCTGTTAAGCGCTTTCTACCCAATTTTCTTTTCCAGCGTGGAAACCTGCCGTTACTATTGTACTCCACTGCTTTGAAAACGTGTGAGAACAATCGCGATTTCGATCCGGTTAATGGAATTACAGGTGGTAGGAATCTTGTCAAGTTCTACGGTAGCGTCATGCTAACAGAATCACTCGTTCTACGTGCTCGCGCATACTTATGCCAATTGCGAAACTCGTGGAAGAACAGGTGTCTCTTGTAAGTCTCACTCACGCGGACACTAATCGATTTCTTATTTTATTACTTCGAAGATCTAACACGTCTTAAACTCGTCGATCTCGATCACCGACCATGCCACTCGACTACTAGATACGATCTTAGAATACTTGTAGACAATTCACTAATTCTTCAAGCATCCACTTTTACCATTGTTCTATGATAACTGATGATACTATCCAATAATAGCACTTTTCAAATCTTGCATTTGTCGAACAGTGTTGAATTTTTTAAGACACTTTTACGCAACCCAAGTACAGAACATTCCAACTCGGGCTTTAACACTTGAACAAGCTAAGTGATTAAATGAGGCTGGAACGAGACACAATGAAAAAAAGTTAAATATTATAAAAGAAGATTATTCACCAGTAATAGTATCAAGCGCACTAACAAGCACCAAAGTCCATCACAAGATTGGCGTTTGAAACATAGAAGTAGTGGTGACGGGGCGATCTTTCCTCGATTCAGTTTGTGCACTGTGTCACTAAATACGTTCGGCGGTCCTCGTAATGGACGGTTTCCTGAGCAGACGGTGCTCGTGGGCCCGTCGAGGCAGATGCATAATCCGCGTGTCCATTGAGGCTGGTGGTGGTGCAGAGAGCGTGCGCAGGGAGCGACGAGGGAAGGACGAGAGTTGCGAGGGAGCAAGCAAGCAGAACAAGGGGAGTGCAAGTTGTAGAATGAGTCGAAGGCGAGGACAAGAGAGAGGGCGAGCGAGAGGGAGAGCGAGAGATAGTATAGGATGCCTCTTGACCCCGAGAGGAAGGCACGACACGACTGACGACTGGCACACACTAGAGCAGAGAGAGGGAACAAGCGCACTAAGAGAGTCCACACGGAGAGCGGCGATGTTTATTTGCCGGCAGCGCGACTACGTCTGACAGGGCCTGACACTCGTCCGGCCACCGAGGGTCCTACCTGCCTCTGCCTCTGCCTATGCCTATGCCTTTGCTTTGCCATGCGTGCGCACCCACCACCGCACCCTTCGCACCATCTACCCTACTCCTTTTCCCTCACAAATCCCAACCCACGTGCGCCCAAAATCACTCACACCCCTCTTCTCTCCGCCACTCAACTTCTTCTTCGAGGCATCTTCAACATTCACACTCCAAGTGAATATTTGACTAAAGCGATGCTTTGGAACGCGAGTACTTGGATGGCTGTCGAGACTTGCAGAGAGTAGTAGAGTCTGTGTACATAGTGAGTACAAGTTGTGGAGGGTGTCACGGATATTTGCGAGACGGTGTGTGACGACGGCGCTCGATGTATGTACTTATGTAGTTCTGCGAAGAACGACGCGACACGTTTTCCCAGCTACTGCTAAGTGTTGGCTAGTTTTATAACCAGCTAGCGAAAGGTACGAGCTCAAGATAGAAGCGCGACGCGCGCATTATTAACGGGATACGCGTTGGCGTTCTTCTTGACCTGACAGAACAATGCGATAGAATCGGTGAACGGTTGTAACGCTAGCCGATCATAGATTGCAACGGTTAATGAACAGCATCGACTCGCGAACCGCTTCGTCATGGTTTTCTTCCTTCGGAAGCTTTCGGGCTCGATGCAATGGGAGAGAAAGAAAGAGAGAGGAGAGGAGAGGAGCGTCGTTGGGCTTCTGGGAAGCGGGAGAATTCATTACAAAGCGGCGAGGACGAGTAGCGAAGCTTACAAGGAGCCAAGGAGGCGGAGGCGGCGACGGTGGAGGACAACGTCGACGCACGTGCGTCGTTTCCGGCGCTGCGGCAAATCACGAGCTACTTCCGGCGTGCACTGCCGACCGCCGATCCGAGAAAGAGAGGAGGCCCTCTCGGCACTCGGCACTCGGCACAGCCTGTACTATAGCGGCGATATGCCCGACACGAAAGCGACACGCACTTTTTCTGAATTACGTGAACGCGTTTACAATGGCACGAGGCGAGATCGGCCGCGGATAAAGCTACCGTGTTGTCTCTCCTTCGAGAGAGAAAGAGAGAGCCGGTTTCCAGAAGGAGAGAGTTACCTGCCACCGGATTTCATTGATCTCCGCCAAGGGAAGCTCCGGGAAAGGTCCTTCTCCAGCTATCCCCTTCCATTATCTATGCGAACACCCAGTGGCGCACAATAAAGGGTACAAACCGATTCCACGAAAGAAGCTATCATAAAATTGTGCTCCTTCTATGGAAGAAAAAGAGAGAGAGAGAGAGAGAGAGAGAGAGAGTGTGTGTGTGTGTCTGTGTGTGTAAAGAGAAGAGGAAGCAATGCTCGGTAAAGATGAGAAGGAGTGAGAGGAGGGTTGTGCCACGAGCGCAAAGTCATTCAAGATGCGTGTCGAGCCCCCCCGTATACGGAGGAAGTCCTCTAATGAACGCCCGCTTGGATAATGCGCAGCAGATGCCCCTGCTACGATCGAGCCAACGCCACTTTTATGTACGCGAAGCCGATGCGCGCAGGACTCCGCAGTCCTCTTCCCATGGCCCTCTAATCAGCCTGACTAGTATCAATCCCGATAAAACTAGGCTTCTCTAGCCTTGGTGCTCTCTCTGGCACTAGCTGATTAGCTCGCGCCACACTTGATTAGAAGTGGATCAGAAGTGGATTAGAAGCGTACAACCATTATACCAACCAGGCGCAGCCTGGGGAGCAATGCGGTAAGAGGAAAAATATCTTGGACAATGGTAGCGGAAGAAGGAGAAGTAGAATAAGAAGGAGGAAGGCGAGTGAGAGCTTTCACTGGTGAATTATTAGCGCGCGAGATGAAGTCTTGGTTCCATTAGAGCGATAGTCGGGCGACAATATCGCGTTGGATAAAGCGTGGCTGGCGGCAGCCGGCGCATAAATCTCCGCGATCCGAGTGGCCGAGACAAATGCTCTTGTCACTTAGCCGACAAGCCGTTTACGGGGCGAATGGGTACCGAATGGGAGAGTACCGCGCGGGCATCGTTTGTTACATGTGGCTCCTCTAATGTGTACCTAGACAGTCGGACAGACACGCGGGCTTCGCACTCAGAGATCTCCGGGTATCGTGTGGCGCTTGCGGCATGACGAATGTCGCGTCTGCCTCTCCTAGCCACGGGAGCCCTATTCTACTGATATCGTTCTTGCATAAAGCCTCCTATCACTGTCCGAGAAACTATGGAACTCCGCTTGAAACTCGCTTCCACTATTCCTGCTAGTATTGTTCGCCGATTCGCCGGGCCCGTGTCTCCAAGGAATTATGTCTGGTCTATAAATACCGGATTCACCGAAGGAACTATAAAGGATCGAGATGAAACGAACCCTCGCTGATCTTTGTCGCACGCCACTTGGTCGAGCAGACACTTAAAATAAAACAAAAGTGTAAACCAAGCGCAAATAGTGTCTGGGAAACAGTGGAAAATGGGTTGTGTTTGGTAGTTTGCCAGTGAGCGAGAGTTCGCTGGAGGAGGTACTTGGAAAATGTGGGGCGCAGCGAGCGTTCGTGATGACTCGTCAATCAGCGCTCCAGTGGGCCAACCCTACTCCACACAAGAGTGCGACAATGAACCGTAAAATCGGCCTTTTACAGGAGAATGAGCCCACATGCGTGAGACAAGCAATCTCCCACAATGACCGATTCATTTATGCAGCAAGAAAGAGCGAGACAGTGAAAGTAAGTGAGAAGCTGTAGCACGCGACAATACTCGGCAGTGTTTACTTGCGCACAATGAACAAGCGAGGAATTGATGGCGTGGCAGCTGTGCGTGAGAGAAGAAGATGCTTAAAGGGTCAAATTTTACGAAGGATAACTGTAACGGATTTGTGATAGGAGTGGTTTGATGAGAGTCCTTTCAATTTCCGATAAGGCGTATTTAATTAGCGCAGCAGCCGGTAGGTGAGCAAGGCGTAATTACTCAATTAAGCGAGGCACGGGCGGATGAAGAAAAAAGGGGGAAAGGAGGGAGAAAACAGGTCGGTGAAGGAGGGACGATCAGCGTGGAGCGTGCCATGCCATCATCGTGCCAAAACGTATTTGGTAGTTCCTCACGTGTACTCGGTGCCTGCCTTCCGCAATCAGGACACGAGTGAGCGTGAAATCCTCGGCCGGTTTCTCTCTGGTGGTAGTGGAACGATGTGGCAGGCCACGGCAGGGCACGGCACGGCACGGCATGGCACGGCACGGCATGGCACGGGAGAGCACGGGAGAGCACGGCATCCCTTGGTGTAACGAGGGCTTATTTATCGCGATCCAGCGTCGAGCATGGCAGTGTCACGGAGGACCACCGTGCCAGCGGATCGCACTCGCCGCCGAAACTGGTTTCCCCGTGAATAAGTAAACGCGACACGCGACTGACAGGATCACTAAACGGATCCGCGTAAAAATTCCGAATCAGTCATGCGGTGAAGCCGAAGGGACAGAGGACCCCGAACCCCGCCATAATATTCTGCAGAGTGGTATGTGCTGAGCCAGTTGAAAAAATCACCCATCATTCCTGAGAAAGAGACTTTTTGCTGTCAACTGACGCCACCACCAAGGTGGTGACAATTCATCTTGTCAAATATATTACACGCAATTTGTTAGTGTAATGACCCGCCTTAGCGTATCAGATACATCCTATCGCATTCAATATACTACAGTCTTTTTCAGCGGAAACGAGAGAATAATGAATTCCGCATGAAAATGAGCGCAATGAGTTATGAGCTTTAATTTCAAATATACAACCACTAGCACCATCCGGCGTTGTGGCCTATTAACAAATTAGACTTGTGCGTGCGCGCGCGCGCGCGCACGCGGAATTATGAAGGTGCAATTATTATTACAATAAATTAATACACCGAGGCTACTTGTAGATGTTATCAGAGTACGCGCCGTTACTTTACACGACAGTTGCATTACACGAGGGTGGTCTACCGCCGTAACTTCAATCTCTCATGTCTCTCACCCTACAACTGGTGGTTATAAACGAGCCTGGCGACTCAAACGATAACCAACAGTAACGCCAACTAAACGATATACTCTTTCCTTTAACATCGCTATTTTGCCAATTTTTCTTCACCCATCGTAAAGTTGATTAATTCGATCGCCAGGCAAACTGTTCGAATGAAGTTCATAATTAGGCTTAAGATTATTTTGTACCTTCTTGTTTCCCATTTCTCGGCTTTTCGTTTTATGAAATCTATATCATAATTCGGCCACTTTGTCGCAACGTTAATGGAGAAGGCATGCACAAGTCTGGTAGCCGATAAGAGTGCTGTCCGGGCTATAAAGGGGGAGCGAGGCTATCTCAACGAGATTTTAATCAGCATCGACAAGTCGATGTCCGTCGATTCCAGTGATCCACTCGGTTAGTCGGGATTAATGTAACACGCTCGTCGATCCCGATCTTGAGCGGCTACCGTAACCGACTCGTGCTCCACTCTATTAGCTAAATCCCCGTCTTAAATCACCGAACACGTACCAGTTCCTGTAGGAGATCCTTTGCGAAGATAATCATTTTTCTCTCCTCTCTGATATAATAACTGGGTTTCAAGTGACTCGGGTGTTGGAAGTTAGAGTGGGGAAGAAGGACTTGTCGCTGCCATTAAAGAGTCCGTGAATGGCGATCACTTACAAATTCAGAAAGCATAAAGTCTACCAAGTTTCCTTTACCCAGTCGCCGATGTTGCCGTCGCAGAAAAACCTTAAAAGGGTAAGTAACATCATTAAGGTCGCCTGCAGGCAATTAGCATATATCCGATTACGATCGCCGGTGCGCGCTCGAACGAGATAATTAGAAAAGATTGCCAGCACCGGTACAAGGTACTGGCTACTTCGCCATATGGATTTTCAACATATAAAACATTCTACTTTAGAGCGGGAGAGCCTTCTAATAATTAATGAATGATTTTGATAATTAAATGAACAAATGGTCGGGTAATGATTGAATCAGTGTCTTCTCCGTATGGTTCTCCGGTAAGATAAGATCCGGCTGGGGCGCGTTAAGTGGCGGACATACGGTTAGGATGATTTAGAAAGAGACCGAGGAGGAGGAAGGCGAAGGAATCGAATAGCTGTTGGGCACGCTACGTTGTTATGCCCGATGCCAATGTAGATTAAGGAGAGCTATGATCCTCGGTGCAGAACGATCTTGTTATTTTGTGGCAGAGACTTCCACCCCCTTGTGTACGTACCGGAGGACTCTAATGATGATTAATGGAGGCTGGCCGACGCTGCCTTACCGTTTTGTACGGCAATCCGAGGATAACGGCCTCTTCCTTTCGCGATCCCATGCTCGAGCTTGCGCCTGTATCTTCAGCAAACACGAGCGACCTCCTCCTCCGCTTTTGCTATACTCCTTCTGCTCGCCGGACGAGCCGAGCCTCCTTCTCTCGCTTCATCGCCAATGGAGATCCTTCTGTTTTACCGCATGGACCACGAATGCATCGCCTCTACATACGCTACGCCACCGTAATTGGGAGAACGAGCACAACGAGGTCGAGTGATTGGCGAGTCTCTCTCGCCCCTCTCTTTTTCCCTTCCACGGCTTTATAAGGTCCTTTCGTATCTTCGGACACCCCCGACTACCACGCTAACCTTCGTATTAGTATTTTTTTCCTCCACTCTTTTCGTGAATCAGAACTCCAACAAGCAATGTTTGACTCTCGAATTCTTGATAGTTATAGCACGAGTTATAACAAGGCTTCCCTCCAATCGATGGTAAGAATAATAGCTTACAAGATAGAGACGATACGCGGTGTAATTTTGGTAGACGGGCAATCTGGCTCTGTTCGAAGCGTGTGTGTATAATAGGAAGGCTCAATAGCTCCGGCTTCGCTTCGGTTATCGGCGCATCGCTTATTTGCGGTCGACCGCAGCTCTGGGCTGGGACGATCATTATGCAATCGGACTACTAGGGACTCGAATTATCGACTACCTTGCCAAGAGACCGCAAATATCGATTATCTATCGCAAGTGAAAAAGTCAGGTGGATTTTTTCTACCCTATTGTGATTATCCCGGCGGATTAATTGGCGAAAGAAGTAAAGCCGTGGTAATGCAGGAGTGTTCTTGGACAATCAGAAATTCATAAGAGGAAGTCGAGCGAGGAAGCGAATGTGCACGAGACACGTAAGACGTAAATCCTCTACGCTCGAGCAGCTCAGTGGCGTCTATGCTCTCGTGGATACACCAGTTATCGGGGATCTGGACCAAGAGAATTAAGCACGATCCTGCACTTTCTTACCACGAGCAGCCAGGCCACCCCTTGTCTGCCACTATGCCACCAGCGCGATCCCCGGCCTCTGATTTCCCACTCCGAGAGCTGCACGACCGACTAATCCAACCAGAGCTAGCCTCGACTTCGTGCCTGACATTTCCGCCTCTCGTGCACTCACGCGAGCCTATCTCCCCTTTCAACCAACCACCTCTTAAAAATCCCTGACCCCGAAAACCTTCGATCCTTCTATTGATCCTTCGCGAGATTACTTCGTCCCTGCCAGGCAAATTTCGAGCGTTTTATCCTGGGCGTAAATATTTTATTTTAAGAAAATAGATTTACGGTAATTAAAAAAAGACACTACGAGATATCTCGAGAAATTATCCGCAGTTGGACTAGACGATCAACTATTTTCGAAGGTGGTCTCGTGCGTAAATCAGCTGGCTATAAAAGTGGAATGCTGCCAAAGGCGAGCGATGACGATGATCCGTATATTTCTAGTGGCCGAGGGCATATATCCCGTGGAGCAGACATGCATCTACAAATGTATGTATGCGCGCGGACTGCGATATCGCGTCACGCCTGGAAAGTGCGGGCCGAAAAATAAACGGGCGCCTTTACGGTGGTCAAAGATACGTCTTGTTCTAGAGTTGCGAGGGCCCCAGCCTCCTTTTTTCAAAGGCCCTGTCGGCTTGTAAGCCATCCGCTCAACATAAAGGCCCGCCAGTACTACCGGCGAGAATCAAAACAATGTTTTACAGGATCGTTTCTCATTAATCCATGCCAGACACAGACAATTTCACAACCTAGCCTAGCTAGCAGCATACACCCGATGAAATACTATTGGACGTATGCCCAGCTTGAGTATCGTACCGCTTTCACGTTGGCAGACGTTTTCAACCAATGGAAGAGTGCTCGGATTTCAAATACAGAAGAAGCGTAGACCTTGCAGACGTCCACCTGTTGTCGAAAACCTCTGATCCTCTTCGAAGGAGAGAGCAGTGGACTAAGAAAGTAACTTGTTACTCATTCAGTAGCATTCGGAATCCTTCCACTTTGTATCAGCCTCTTCAATCATTCGGTCAGCTGTCGCAAATTGTTCTGATTCAGTAGATGCGTGTTGCTCGACAGTTTGAACCAGAAGATCCCTCCATTTAGGAATAAATGGCAAGCGAGGGGATTTACGATTGCTCGTAAAGGGCAGCCAGTCCTCGCGCGCCTTTAACAATGTCTCCGAACGGCATCCCCCGCTTCTCTTTCAGGCGAACAACGATCAACAGTTTTTCCTGGCGACTCTTTACGAGCTCGTAAAACGGGCGCGATTAACGCCAGTATGTAGCTGTAGCTGAAACATCAGCGACGTAAATCAGCTTGCACGTTTTTTTTTCGGACAACACCCACCCCTATAGTGATATTCCTTCAGGTTTCCGAACTTTGGAGAATGTTTTATAAATTGATTCTTTTACTATCAAAACGGATAGAAAACATGAAACCAGAGGCAGAAATGCCGGAATTGTGCCGAAAACAGTAGGAAAGACCATTCTGAGTAATTAATTTCGTTTAATTCTGACGGTTTTTACTATGTTTTCCATCCTTCCCGACATTTTCCGGGGCTGAAATTTGGTGGAGAATGTTTTCTTGCATCAAGAAAGAAGTGACATAAATTCCAGAGCCCTAGCTCAAAATTCATTTTTTCACAAATTTTTTAAGGTGTACCCCTTCTAAAATTTTCGATTTTTCGAAGGTTCTCGGACTTTGCCGAACACTTGATAAATCGATTGTTTATGTATCAAAACGGATAGAAAACATGAAACCAGTGGCCAAAGTGCCGGAATTGTACCCAAAACACATGGAAAACGAATCCTGAATAATCAACTTCGTCTAATTCTGACGGTTTCTCCTATGTTTTCAAGTCTTCCCCACATTTTCCGGGGCTGTAATTTGGTGGAGCATGTTTTCTTGCATCAAGGAAGAAGTGATATAAATTTCAGAACCCTAGCTCAAAATTCATTTTTTCGCAAATTTTTTAAGGTGTACCCCTTCTAAAATTTTCGATTTTTCGAAGGTTCTGGGACTTTGACGAACGCTTGATAAATCGATTGTTTATGTATCAAAACGGATAGAAAACGTGGAACCAGTGGCCAAAGTGCCGGAATTGTACCCAAAACACATGGAAAACCGATCCTGAATAATTAAGTTCCGTGGTTTTCCCCATATTTTCCATACTTCCCGACATTTTCCGGGGCTGTAATTTGGTGGAGAATGTTTTCTTGCATCAAGGAAGAAGTGATATAAATTCCAGAGCCCTAGCTCAAAATTCATTTTTTCGCACATATTTGAAGGGGTTGTCCTTATTTTCCAAGCACGAGGAAGGCCAAGATACATTGGACTCCGGCTGCGCGGCTTTGCGTTCTTTCTGGTGGTTTGCCCGGCGGGCGGCAAAGGATTCCTGTGTGCATCGAGCGCTGCAATTAGCGAGTGCTGATTCCGGCCGATAAATTGGAGGAGGCTCTAGTCCTGGCAACGTCTACGCTTGCATATATGCGTACCTGGACGCGCCGCCTCCGGAAATCTCATCTCTCTCTTCCTGTCTTCCTCTCGCCACAAAGCTCCGCAGGCGCCCGGAAAACTAGTCTGCTACTCCCTGTTACGGCCAACAAGTTTTTTCTAGTCCCTAATCTGATGGTCGTTTAAGATATTAATGACGACAGGCACCAGACGAAAAAGGGCTCGTTAAATTTTCATACTAATTTTTTCCACTATCTCTAGAATTATCTTTGGCAAATCTTTCTCCAATCTACCCACGGAGTGATTGAGAGGAGAGCTTGCTCCGGATAGTGTTAGTTGTAGCAGTATTAAACTGGAAGGCTCGACAGAGAAATGATAATCTAGTAGAGGCTGTGCTATTGTTCGAGAGTGCTAGAGTCGAAGGAAGAGTGGTGAGTCTGGAGATCGGTGTAGGGCGATCTGCGAATAAATTTCGAGCGGTACGGTCTGACCTGGCCGAGCCAAGAAAAGGATATATATCGGGCCTGCGCAATACTATGTGTCCGGCGTGCGTATTCCAATGTTAATGGACCACTCGATATTCTATTGTGAACGTGGAAAAGCGACCCAAGAGATGTTTATGTGCGAGACGCACGGCCACTCCGCCAGTTTCCATCGACTTTAATCTGCCGGCTCTTGTATAATAGATACACCATTCTCGGCCGACCAAGTACACACGCGCAAACTTGAACGCACACCAACTGCCTGGCAGGAAATAATGCGAGGCTGTTTGTCCACTGGAAAGTGGATATATTCGGATGCTAATACTCCATGTCGCTCGATTTCCGAGCCACTACCCCGGCCAATTCCAAGTTACGATCCTTGAGGGGGAAAAAAAAATTCTATCTTTACGTGCTTCGGACTTGACTGGAGAAACTCTTCCAGTTGGTTTAAGCATATGGCCAGATGAGGGAGTCAAGTCAAGGGTTCCTATAATCCAATATGAATTGTCGATAAATCGGTACATAAGCGGAGACAGATTGTACACGATCTCCCTGTGGATGCTGCGCTTTGCTTTCAAAGCAACGCGCTCGCAACCACAAAGGTATTACCATTAAATTGCCCGGGGAATTTTAATTGCGCCTCTTACGCCTGTTAATTATAGCAGCGCTAGCCCTAGTTACTGGATAATAAGACCTGTCCAATTACGAGTTACTGCGATAATCCCGAAGGCCTCGTTCTCCGATAGATTGAAGGTTCGGGAGAACGATCGGATTAATGTGATTACCCGAGGTTTAATCAAAATCCATATTAAACAGTTGATCCTCGGAAAAGAAATGGGCTGAAATTAAAATTTCGAAAGTTGTCGGAGAGCGTTTTCGTCGGAGATACAAAATGCATCGCGTGCGAAGTGGCGATCAATAAATTTCACGGCTGGCCCGCGGCATCCCTACGCTGTCGGCCACTAATCATTCCAGGACGCATTTAATTAGACGCTTTTGGAGATCCTCGCACCTTCTTCGGCGCCGAATGTAGTCGATACGTCGAGAGGCCAAGTGTGCGCAAGATAAATGCGAGAAATATGTAAAACTATCGATTCCAGGTCGTCTAAAAAAGACGGCTGCCCATAAGGATTCCGGCTGAAAGTTCGGAAAGGCAAAGTTATAATTAAGTAGGCAAAGGGACTCTATCCCTAATAAAACCATGTGACTTTTCCTTCATCGCGATAATTAATGGTCTCGGTTCTTCCAGCTTAGCAATAATGAATTATTCCTGTTTCCACAAGCTATAAATAATTGAGGAAACACCCACCGTTTTCTCGGGAGTCGCTTAAAAATGCGGCGTCAGGTCTGTGCATTTATTTTGTTATATTATAATTATATCATACTACAAGAGAATGATTATCGGTGGGTCGGTCGGTGCGTGCTCAGTAACGAGGAGGAATCAATTAAAATCCAACGATAACCCGGTGGCGCATGGACGATTAGCATTGCCGGCATAATTACCGCTCGCTCGGTATACCTTTCGAACGGCGATGTATGTATATGTATGTATGTAGCCAGTCGATTTTTGATCAAAGAGGGGTAGAGCAATCCAGTGATACCGATGATACATTGTTGCGAGAACGGTCTTAATTGCCAAAGCAGCAGGATGCGTTATTTATTGAGTGAGTTACTATCGGCGATGGACTTGCAAATGAAAGCATGGTAAGGCTCCTGTCATTAGCACACCGATTAGTATTCCCATCTCTCCGATACCGCGCTAATCATGTGGGGCTTCTTCGGAAAGCGCGGACCAATCATGAAATATAAAAACAATTAGCTTTAATTCCTACGAATGTTAATTTCAACAAACCACTGATCGCAAAACAGAAGATCGTTTGGCAATGCCTAATTGATTGCATGCCCAGCCAATTCTCTCTGTCTCCAGTCTGCGCGTTCCTTCTATCCTTTTCCGTCCAAAGGGACGCGCGTACCGTGACGCAATAAATTACGGCGCACTCTCCTGACAATTACCGCGGGGTTAAACGCGGCATTAGTGTCGCCGTGGCGATTTGCATTGCTCGTACACCTTCTCACATCTTCTCTTTTCTTCTTTGGCCGAGTCGCCGGCTAACAGCACAAACGTGCCCGGCTCTCTTTCTCTCTCTCTCTCTCTCTCTCTCTCTCTCTCCCTCGGCTACCGTGCTGAGATTACAGGCTGCCCGCCAGCTTTGAGAAATTGTTGTCGCTCCGCGCGCTGAATGCCGATGCTTCCGAGACTTTCCACGGTGCGCGCGATTTGTCATCGGACACTCTTCAAGGAGCTTCTCTACGTATATGGCCAAATGAGCTCGAACCCGGAGCGAGCTCCTCGCCTTGACCAATAAGCCATAAGTACTGTCTCCTTGGGCCAATCAGGATCATAGTCAGGAGGTCCTAATGGCGAGTCCGATTAGCGTTCCCGCTCGATCATTAAACAGCCGACTAGTTATTTTCGTTCCGATAAGCCTCGTCACGGAGAATTAGTATGGTTGATCGATTCGACAGGAAAGGACAATCTTTCAGCGTCTTATGCTCACCATAACCAGTCATCGATTAACTTCTCAGGTTTATTCTATCGGGTTTTCGTCGATCGGATTGATAATAGGGTGGTGCATCTGGAAGTATAGCTCGGGAAAGGTCATCGGTTCCTCACGAAAAGTGGCCCTTAACTAGTACACTTGAGTTTCGTGTCGAAGGCCAGAAAGAAGGCGGGGAGAGTGCGGCGGCGGCGGCTTGTTTCGCTTGTCGGCGAGGAGGAGCAAAGTTAAAGGAGGGATAGAGAAACGACCATTATTCTATTCCGACGAAGTGAGCCTGGCAATCTGGCCTTATAAAATAAACCACTCTAGCACCCGCGCCTCGCCGCGAGATCTCTCAAATAAATCGTGCGCCTCGCTTCTTACGGCATTTACTATGTACTCGCCGCGCTCTTTTCTCCCTCTCTCTCTCTCTCACACTATCTTCCGATATACTCTCGGCTTTGCTTTACGCATGTGCGTGTGCATGCTCGTTTGATTCCATCGCGTATTCAGGCAGCGAACCCTCCTCCGCAGCCATGGATTCTTCTTGGAGGCGTAGGAAATGAGGATTAAGGAGTGCAGAGCCATGAAGGAAACTGGAGCACTGACCGTTCCTCGAATGTATTCAAATCTTCCTACAACGAACCAGCATGGAATCCTGATGCTGATTTGCTCCATCGAATCACGGGCTTTCGAAACTATACTAGTGACATTCTGGGTGCATTGTTAAGTGACGGTTAGTTTATGCAAGAAGTCGGTTTTATGGGTTCAAGTGGGAGAGCGAGTACGAATCGAGCGAAGGACAATCGAGCCCCTTGCGAACTAACCATCGAATATTAAAAGGGATTCCGCTAATCAAGAGTAATTAAAATCAATTTAATGCAACTCCTCTTTCAAGCCTGGGCAAGTACGTGTGTGTGTGTGCACCCTGGCGTAGGTGAACTGTGCGGCTAGCGATGTTGTGCGATAATTCCACAAGGCAAACAGAGAGACTAGAAGAAGGCGGTGGCGGTGCTTTCATTAGTGCAAGATTTGCAAGCTTGTCCAGGTATTTGATATTCCAGCGGATGCGCGGTTCTTTTGGAGTATCAAATACCTATCTGCTCAGGCATGTCTGTGTGTATGCTGCAGCGCTATATAATGCTACTTATTACCGGAAGCAAGGAAGCCCTGGTCACGGAGAAGCTATCTCCTTCTTCTTCTTTCACGATTCATCTCGAACCATCGTGTATTAACCTTCTCTTTCTCTCTCTCTCCCTCTCTCTCAATCCGTCCTTCTTTTCCGCCGTGGGTGATCACGCAAACTCCGGAAGCGAACCTTCGAGACAATTTTGCGATTGTACCAAGCCGATCAGCCAACGTTTTTAGTCCCACTCGTTCTCTCTGATAAACAGATAACTTAGAAAGAGAGGAGAGCAGAGTAAAAGGAGGAATCCGAATAAGAGAGACTGGAGTGCTCGGCGCAAAAAGTTGGAGGAGGCACCGAACTGAATGACTGATTTTCTAATGGACAGTCTTCCCTTCGCATGGGAAAAAGGTTGATTAGAATGGGAGGGCTGGGATAAGCAACGCTCCATTTAAATCACGTGTGTCCCTCTGAGATCACTGCACCGAGGATTACAACGCTCTCTATTTCTGAAAGGGATCGAGCAAAGCAAACTCAAGCGTAATCGATCATCTCTCAAACCCGCATATTTCTGGCGCCAAAAACAATCCTCTTCAATTCGGGGAATCCCACCAAACAAATTTGTTGATCGCGGTCTTTCCACCATTGGCTAAGTTTCAGTGGATCTTACAATTAGTGATCTGTTGAATCAATTTTTAAGAAGAGATTGAAAGATATTGAGGCCGCGCGTATTCAATCGATCATAGAAAATCTGCTTAATAGACGTTGGAAGACGATGCAGTGCCAATTAGTGGCTGGCTTCTTTAATGACTCTGCCAAGAGGCACGCGGCACTGCACGCGTCTTTTTACCAAAATCATATATCTTATCGAAATACCAAAAAATTGTGGGATCTAGAAATTCTTAGGACTCCAAATAGAAAAGATCGCCAACATGCTCCGGCATCTCTAATACATTGTTGTTACATGTGTATGTAAAGAATGCAGTGAAAATTCCTTCGAGCATGACAACCAGCATGACGAAGCAAGTGCGCGCTGCTCCTCCTGCAAGCTAGTATATCCCCTGCAACTATTGCCGTCGTGATCTTTGATTCGCATCAATCGCAATCAAGAAGCGCGTAGTCACGAAGCGCCGGGATGCAGAGACTCGGCAAATAAAGGCATTCTGTGCATGATGGGATGAAAGGATGATAACAAATTCTTCGGAGCGCGTCGAGTGAGAGAGAAAGAGAGAGGAAAGGAAGTGTGTGTGTTACTCCGGCGTCTCCGTGGAGAGATTGGAAGCGGAGGACTCACCGTCTGCCGAAGCTCGCAATCTCGTTTCCCAGAAAAGTTCTTTGGCGTCTTGAAAGCTGCCTCCAACGTCCCGCACCCTGCTGAACCGAGCGGAGTACGCTTCGGCTTCTCCGGGTAGTCTTCTGGTGTGCTTCTGGCTTTTCTCAATGCTCCTTCTCTTCTTTTCCGCTCGCACCACCCTCACCCTCTCTCTCTTCCTCTTCGACCCGCTGGCTATGCGATGCACTTGCTCTCAGGAACTGACCACTCTCGCTACAGCACTCTATTCTCTTCTACTGCAGCCTTCCTTTTTCCTCCACAGCTTCAGTGCACTAGTTTAACTCTGTCCGAGGAAGGAAGGTGGAAAATGCCGAAAAAATAAATGCTCGCACGAGCCGAAGCAGGATTTAGGACGGCGCGCTGGTAGCTATCGCGGGAAATTCGCGCTCCAGTATTCCAGGGAAGCTGATTCACCAGGCGCACATCCCCTCCTGTTATTTCAGGCCTCCGCGCGCCCGTAAATCCTCCTTGCTTCTTCGTAGCCCGCCAATTTCATCCGCTACTCGTGCTCGCGCTCTTACACGCGATACCGAACGCCAACAAATTATTTTCCACCAATTTTCACCGAATCGATCGAATCCCTGTGTTGCAATTTCAAGTCACTGTAATTTTCACTCGAGTTCTCCGATAATAAAGAACAAATCCCACCGATTTGTTAAAGCACAAAAGCACAGAACTGTCTCGGAATATTAGATTAATCGATTTTATTATAATCGCACTTGGTCGTACTCCAAACAGTTGTTTGAAAAGGGCGTTCGTTCGAAGTGTGTGCGCGGGGGGTGGCTTTGATAGCGCAGCCCTTTTGCAATCACTGCTAGCACCGGCGCGCGCTCCGACTGACTGACTGACTGACTGGTTGGTTGGTCAGTTCGAGAGAGAGTAGTAAACGGAAGCTGGCACTGTCTCCTCTCCGCAGCCGACGACACTGACACGAGCGGCTAACTAACTGGGTAGCAGGGGCAGCAGCAGCAGCAGCACACGAACCGCCGGCAAAAGAGAAGCAAAACGCGGTGTCTGGTGCGCGCAAGGATGCGCTCGAGGAAAGCTCAGGGCGAAGTGCCAGAGTCGTCGCCGCTTGAAATAACCGCTCGAGTCCGCTTCTTCGCTCCGCCAACCCCCGTAAGCGCTCCCTCGCTCCCTCGCTCTCTTCTCATACGCGCTACTCTCTCCCTCTTTCCCTCTTCTCTCATTGCTTCGCCTCCCTTCCCTTCCCTTCCTCCACGCTCGCTTTTCTTTCTCTCTGCCTCGTGCAGCCGGCTCGAGAGATCTATCCCCACCGCTTCAGGCCGTTTGCCGCGCCGCACCGCGCCGGCAAAACTCTCGGCCCCACTCCACCCTCTCTTCTTCATCTTCACTGCACACTCCCTTTCGCACTCCGTCGATCTCGCTCTTCATCTCCCTCCCTCTCCCTCTCCCTCGCCCCTCTCCCTCTCTCTTTCTCTCGCACTTCCAACACACTTACATACTTACATAGTACACTCTCTGTACGCCCGTCTTTCTATCCTCGTACGCTTTCCTCTCGCTCGCCTTTTCATTCCTTTCCGCCTCCTCTCTTTCTCTAATACTACAGCATCCTTTACACCAGATATATTATGTCCTACGATGCGTGAACTTGTCTACCATACCTGCCATTCGTGCATGTATGCCTCTATTAATGAAATATTAATTAATTTATGTAGAAATATATTTAGGTACAAAGCATAGTATAATGACAAGTCGAATTTCAACTATGTGATTTTATTTAGACGTTACACGCGACGAGTGTCGCGTATCGGTTTTCTTATGCTATATATATATTCGATCGAGATATGCGTGGTGCGCGGTAGATAGACAAGAGATCAGGATACAGCGGAACATGCCCCGACTGAACATTCGACACCTTGTCCACTGGACCACTAAGAATTCAAGCCGAAAAATCAAGCTAGCAGGTCGAAGTGTGGCAACACGTGTCACTCTTGCAACAAGCAAACCTTTGGAAATGCGGGTTGAAAAGAGAAGGTTGAAGGGGAAGAGGGACGAATGAAAGGAGAGAAGATCTGGCAGGTAACGGGGAGTCGAACCACCCCTATTTTTCTTTGCTCTCGCCCGCCAAGCACCGAAACACGTTCGGAACATGTGTCGCCAAAGATTTCAACCTTCGCCCCAAAGTCATCCAATATCATCATCCTAACACGCACCAAAGGGAAACGGCAAGTCCGGATTTCTACCCGCCTCCTTTTTCCGCCGGACTTTGTATTTATAGAGAATCCAAATGATGGATTTAGTAATGCTGAAAGTTTGTACAATGAGATACAGTGGTCGCTAATGGTACGAGTTTGACCGAAAACTGTAACATCCAACGATCGACGATGATCGAGGGCGACTCGTTTCGTTTCCTGGAGCGATAATTAACCCAGAATGCGAGGCATTGTTCAGTAAAGGTCCCCCAATGCCAGTGAAGAAAAGATCACTGTGCTCCGCTATCAAACATTATGAGAGAGAAGGGTCATGGAGATTTCGGCTCCTGGACTTCCTACGGCGCGTTTCTTTTAATTACTATAAATTAAAAATTACTCTGCAATGCGATTGGAAGAAGCGGTGTAAAGGTTCGGCCAATAGAGTCACGATGGAAGCATCGTCTATTGAGATTCTAATAGGCTATGCGTCGCGCGTCCCAAGGGACAGTCTCACTTCCTAACGACGAAATCGTTCCTATTTCTTCGATCACGCCTCGATTTTCCTTTAAAGCGAACGCACACGGAATTTCTTGGCTTCCCATCGTTCCACTGTTGGACGAAGTCAGACTCGGGGATTCGAAGGGGGGTAGAAGGATGACGCCAATGATAGATGGTTTGTTTTGTTGACCCTTTCTCTCTATTTTCATCGTGCGCACAGACATTCCACATGGATCCGTCGGGAAATTCTTAAATCCCGCCGTGAATCATTAATACGTCAACCCCTCTCAAGTCTTGTCCATCTTTCTATCTCTGCTAAAGAAGGTAAATCCGAGTGAGGGAACTCAGGGAATTCAGCGTGTACTGGTAAGCGTGTGGCATGCGGCAGTAAGTAAAGAGTTTTTCGTTAGCCGCGCGATTATGCCTTCTCATTGCGTGTATGCGCCATCAACTCGTCCAGGATAGATTCCTTCCAGCTAGGAAAATATTCAAGATAGAATTCTCCTGGCATCATCGCTGAGAAAACAAGCAAGAAATTTGTACGAAGAAGTTTGGATTGTCAGAAAGAAGCGAGTCTTTTTTTTTGGCAAGGATATGCGAGGTTCTCTACGGGTTGCAGGATGTTTGGAGGAAGGATTAGCCGACTCGGCAGGAAGCCACAATATTTAGTAACACGTCCGCTTTTCTTTGTCTCGCACGGTGAAGAAAAAATATTTTCCTAATGATCGCGCCCACTAATCGACCGACTTCCGATACCCGGAGAGGAACTTGACCGGAAACGGTGGCGAGCGTAAATCATTGTAGAAGCCACCGAAGAAGCCGAACAGAAGAAATCGGCAAAGTGAGTGGGCCGAGCGTTACTCGATATGTATCGGAATGAGTCGGGCGAGAAATATTGTTTTACCAGTGGAGTTTACGAGCTCCAGCTGTGGACGCGTCGAACGTCAAGATGGACCTGAACAACACGATGCTGGAAACGACAGTCCCTCTTTTCTTTTTCCTTCTCCTCTCATAAAAGAACATCTTTCGTAGCATGGCTAGGTGATTGCGAGTGTGTTACAAATGCAATCTAAGATGAGTGAAGAGTTTCGCGAAGCCTACATTGCGGAGGCTGCCAATGACAGTCGCAATCGTCACTGATCGCGAGAGCACACCTTAAGTCCCCAAGGCTAATTCCATTCACTCTTGCGTACGCACAAGGAACGAATTAGCTGTCGGTATAAATAGTTGCCGGCAAAGAAGTCCCCTCTCCTCTCATATTCCCTTGGATGTAGTGTACATGTGTACGGATGCAGACACGGCTGACACTGAACTGCAACCAGGCGAATGCATTTGCCGGTTCACCGTGCACTTGGTTCTGGCGGACCGATGCCAATGAGATAACCCGACATGCGAATTAAAGCGTCGGCGATAACTTTCGCATTCGCTCCGGAAAGAAGCGGAGGAGCAAGTCCTTTCTTCCGGTGCGCCGCTTGTGCTCGTTTATTATTAACTCCTTCGATTCGAGCGTCTCGCGAACGCGCCCTATTCCCTTTGAAGGCAGAAAGAGAAAGCTTCGGCCAAACACACCGATTCTACGTATTCACTTCCTTCAAAAAGCAAGGCTTCCCACCCTCTTTTTCGCCGGGCGACGAACTCTGCCATAATATTCGTCCCGACCTTCCAGGAACGTAAGTCTCCTCCGGTGACTGTTAACGGGCAACGTCGAAATATTGGAAAGCTCCCTCAAACATTTCCCATTCGGAGGGACGCCAAAGTCAGATGTCGAGAGTTGGTAATCAAAAGAGCAAATGAAGGGGAAAATGAGGCTGAAGGCGTTGAAAGTAGTGAAAAAGACGATCGAGTGTTCGCAGGCCTTTAAACGCTTTCGTCTTGTCCTTTGATCGAAAGGCGTCCCAGCGTGAAATCGTTTCCTGCTTTTGGGGGATGGTAGCGCGGCATTTCTTTTAATCTCCCTTTCGACAGGATCAGCATTTTTTTAAACCATAACTCCCACGTATATTAGAAGGATAAAATAAAAGAAATCGATCAAGTAGTGGCGAATGAATCAATGGAATTTTAATGGGGATTGCGAATTGGTAGGACAGGCAGGAAGAGAAGCAATAAAGTATCGAGTGCTCGATGACGGAAGGTGAAGGAAGGATTGCAGCATTGGAGAAGAGAGGTTACTGGTAGAGAGAGCTCCGGGGGCAAGTCATTAGCGATGGAAGGAAGCAACGAGGCTGACCGGAAGCCACGCACATGAGATGTGACTCGCGGGGGCCTTCTATCGTTTCTACCGGCCATCCTCGCTCGTCGTTCGCATCGCCGTCGTCCATCGAGTATCGACTATCGACGTGCAACGGTCAACAACCGTGCTCATCTTGGAGGCCCTCTTTCCCTTCGCGTCTCCTCTTCGTCCTCTCTCATGTCCTGCCCTCTCCCTTCAATACTATCTACCTACTCGCTTTCCCTTAACTTAAGATAGTTGTATAAAAAAATAGTTTTCCATAGATTTTTTCTTAAACTTCGACAGAACAATCTTTATAAGGTTCTGCAAGTGCCGGCAACATTTTATTGGACTTGACCATGCCGTTTCTGAATTAATGAACTACGAAATTAACACTTTTAACTCTGTACTTGGTTTTCGATGAAGATAGTTACTAAGCACCCGGACCCGTGAGAGTGGTATCCCTGTGCGAGACCTCTTCACAAAATTTCGAATTCAGCCCTCGATTCTTCGAGTAGTCCACCCTAGAGGCGGCCCAAGCCCAAGGGGAGTCCGAGAGGGGGATTTTTCGACTGTCATTGCAATGCAGGAATCATACGCGACGAAGACATATTACTTCCGTTCGAATCTTGAAACTCCGGTCTCTTTCTCGTGAAAGTTTCTCGCTTCGAAAAAGAATTGGTCGAAAAAGATGGAAGTACTATTAATAAATGGGCACATGGAATTTGGAGAAAAATCCATTTTCACGGCAAGGACGCGTGGGATTTCGTGGGCGTTAGTTCCGCGTGAGTGGGCGATCCGGAAGGGCATTTTTCCCATACAAGTCCTGACAGGGGGTTGCGGGTAAAGGAGAAGTCGAACGAGTGGGCCCAACGAGAGGCCCAACTGCCGACGACCAAGTAAGCACCGGGCCGGAAAGCCTCTCTCTTCTTTCCACTCTCCACAGCCTTCATTCCCAAAGAGATACCGGAAAATTGAACGGCGAAAAAAGCGTGGAAAGCGTGGAAAGCGGCGAAACTTCTTGCACCCTAAACCGACACGTCCTTTTAACTCCCCAAATCCAAATCTATCCCCAAGCAGTCCTTCAAATCTAGTATTTCGAAAGCCTTAAATCAGAACTTATTCAAATATTTGGAAACGATAGTTGAATTACAAAAATGTGTGAGTAAAACCTATGAATGTCAACTGACACTCACGATAAAATTCGAAGTAGTCAGCATACCGGAAATATGTATTGCCGAGGTTGTTGTCCCACTGTTTTCCCAGAAGGTAGAACGATCATTTCGAGAAGGATAAATCGTAGTGGTTACTAGTACGAGGCTAGTAAATCGCTCGCATGGAGGATTCCTCCTGCGAAGGAAGGAATATAACTGTCGCAACCTGGCGCTCGTCAGGCCCTGTCATCGCCCGGATATATTTCGTCGTATCGCGCGAGAAGGATTCTCTGTCTCCACGTTTTTCCCGGTACGCCTCGCTCTACCGAGGATCCTTCTGTTTCCCCCGAGTGAAAAAAAGTCCCACTCGACTCTCGACTCTCGACTCTCGACAGCTCCAGTTACAGATTTCACGCCGACGGGTTCCGCTTCGTAATCGTCGACAAAAATCCTCTGCTCCGGAAACTGGCGGGGAGTTCTCTCTTTCTTGGCAAATGCTCGATTGGATTGGCACGAAATCCTGACTTTTTTTGTATTATGCACGATCGACTTATGCGGAACATACGAGACGTTCTGGCGGAATGGAGAGGCAATCTTGGAAGCGTGACCGAGATCATATTGCCTGTATAATCGTATGCAAACGTCTTTTCGTCCGAATAGAGTGCAATATTTAATGCTACCGACATCCTCAATTTTCCTCTTCATATAGCGCAACTGCCTTTCTGGCTACTTTTTTTCGAGGTGAAGTACCGTCGATTAGGCGGAGTTTGAGGAAGGTCAGTGCATCGGAGGGTTGCATAAATGAGCGCTCGCTCGCGCGCGCGCGCGCTCTCGTTGTAAGTTGGATGGCAGGCAGGCAGGCAGGCAGGCAGGCAGGCAGGCAGCGAGGGGCCAGGTGCTCCTGTGCATGGGGCCTTAACGCAATTAGGGCTTCATGCTCCGCAGCAGCCTTTCCTCTCGCCTCTCCGCACCCCCTCTCTCCGTCGCTCCTTCTTTTTCCTCCTTGGAGAGAAGCGCACCGAGAAGAGGAGATGAAGAAAGAAGACGAATCCACCTGCCAGCGACGAAAGGGAAACGCTCGTCCGCTCTGGCTCGCGTGTGCTCGCAATTACGCACGTGCAATTACGCACACGTGCGATTACGTCTCGCGCTTACCCGCCGCTTTTATCCCGCTCGATCCATTTTACACCGTCGCAATATGCATGCACATTTGCCTGCATAAGGTCGATGTCAAGTTCGAATCTAATTGCTCAGCGAACATTAATCATATTAAATCTATCTAGTAGATAAAGATAATAACCGCCTCTATTTACGAGGAAATAGCAATGTTCCAAGTAAAAAAAAGTAAGAAGCAGTAGGAAAATGCTGATGCCAGCAAAACGGAAATGCAAAAGCGGAGCGCAGAAGAGCGAACCGATAGTTTCTTGGTAAGGAAGGCGCTCCCTACGACTCTGTCGACTAGGAGAACGTGTGAACGATGGGAGAGCTAGGAGCTCACGACTCACAACTCACCACTGGCCAGGATATACTAAAAAGGATCTCTCTATTGGTGAAGACTCGCTTTTGCCAACGGACCCTGCTACCAACGAGAACTGTCTCATTATATAGTAACGCAGGGCGAAGCCAGCTGCTAACTCCCTTGGAAACCTGCTCCCAACTCTCACCGAGTTCATCAGACATTTGCTTGGCTCCCAAACTAGCAGACGCGACAGCCTTTTTTTCTGCCCTCTTAATTCGAAAGAAATGGCAGTTTGGTCATCGTAAAGAGAAAGAGTGCCGGTTGCTCGTAGGATCAAGAAGAGCCAATAAAAATCGGCGGAGCATCACCGTGGCCGAGAGAGAAGGAACGACGGGAAGTCACGGGATATAAAGTCAGCGAGCGGTACCACACACGTGTTCTTCATCTATGAACAAGTGATGAACTAACGGTGGCGATCTTTTTTCTCCTCCCTCAACTTGATGAAGTACTGACGATAAAGCGGACATGTTAAGTACACGCGAATGTTAACACATTGTTGCCCAGTCTATTTTATGCAACAACTGACGCGCTTCGGCTAGTTTCACAAGCGAAGCAAAAGAATATACATGCATCTGAATAAGACATAATTACTGTATTTGTAGGTAGCATTATGTGCTGTGAAATAACAGTATTTCTTATACTCTTAATGATTGTTTGGACCGATGTGTGTTATTAAATGAGTTTGAACGATCCTCATAATTTATTGGGAATGTAAAAGGTAGGTTGGGATGGGAGAATGAAAAATATCATGCTGATTCAATGCGAATTGGAGTAGCCAATCTGTAGAATGGGTGGGTCATTAGCGATGCGCTGGAAGGAAGGGGACCGGGTGGGTATAAAGAGGCTCGCGGCGTTTATTCGCTGGAGGAGGTGAAATTAAATACGAGGTATCAATATAAATTACATCCTTGGAGCCACGTTTCTTTCACTCCCTCCTTTTTCTCTCTCGTTCTCCCCTGCTAGCTAAATATACATTCGTCCTTGATGCGTTCACGCTCGTTGTTCATCTTGTTTGTTTGCGCGAGAGAAGCTCGACACGCCCGCGACAAAGAAGACGACTTCCTCGCTAGTTGTACCATTGGAACTAATAAAAT
Source organism: Ectemnius cavifrons (assembly GCA_964023945.1). Lineage (NCBI taxonomy): Eukaryota > Metazoa > Arthropoda > Insecta > Hymenoptera > Crabronidae > Ectemnius > Ectemnius cavifrons. The sequence continues at coordinate 13,296,202 of OZ030382.1, read as the reverse complement.
GATCGTCTCTCATTGTCCATTGTTTATTGACCCGTCAAAATATTGTTCGATAGGATTGCTAATTCGGTGGGAAATGAAAGATTTGGAATATTGTGTTGGAAGTGTTGGTATTTTGGAGCATCGAAGGGGGATAATGGTTCAGTAGGGAGATCGGCAAGATCGTCACGTAGCACGTCAACCCGTTGGAATTTGAAATTAGACTTCGTGGAAAGGAAGGGCAGGATCTCGTTGGTCCTCTCGAAAATCAAGATGCCGAGCGAGGAGTGCTGGCGTTGAATTCGGAATTCATTCGGTCCTCCTCCAGGATACATACATAAATATTATTTTCCTCCCTTCTTTCTTCAATAAATTATTACCTTTGTAATTATTCAGTTATTTAATGATCGGTGATATTTTTAAATATCTAAAATCGAAGAGCTATAAAAATTTGGAGCATCCGACTGTTCATCGATGTTCGTTCAAATTCGAAATCGCCAGCCGAAAGTTCGTCGCAGGAAGACACCGATTATTATGCACGATATGTCTTCTTCAGTCGTCGGACAAACACATAACCATCTTTGTTTTTGATTGCCGAAACCCTCGCTTTGCTGATCAATTATTCCTCGCGTACTCTCAGCAAAGATTCACTATCTCTCTTTCTCCTCGAGTTTGATGAGCACGTGAGTCTTTAGATCGAACTCTGCCTTTCGACAACCACGCCAATTGCAGGCAGAAATATTAGCAGAGGACTTTCGACATCCTCGCAATATTTGAAAATGAATTGTGAAAGTCCGAAACTTGTCATAGAATAATAGCAATTTCTATTGCGGCGGATGTGAAGGGTTTAATGGCTATCATCGAGTAAGACGAGTTAGATGTCGTGCGATCAATCATGCATGAATTTATCGAGGATAGTGGACGATTAGTATGCGGGAGAGGCGAAGGCAATGCTGCATAAAGGGAAAATATGATTCGATAATGACATAAGCGGTGAAGCGGGCATTGAGAATGGAGAGAGAGAGGCGCGCGCATCTCTCCATACGAATGCCTTATTCTGGTTCAATTGCAGGAAGTTTTCTTCACCGACACGTCCATCGGACACCTCTTCCTGTGCCACTCCACCCACCCTCGATAAATCGCTCGTACACCAACCGTCCTATATTTAGAAAACGCCCATCCTCCAACACGTACTCGCCTCGTTCAATAATAAATCTTCAATAATTACACCTTTCGTAATCTGGCACTTGTTATATTACAATGCTTATGACAAAAAGGTCCAGGAGAGGCAAAGACAGTCATCCTGCCTTCTTATTAACAGCCCACTCCATCCCCTTTTATATGCAAGATCGGACTATTGTATCAACACATGCTCATTTGCCATTGCAATTAATCAGGAAATCTTTACGCATTTCCAATGAGACAAGAAATCCTCCATTGACATTAGCTGTCGACGAAATAATAAAAGTATGATCCTGTCAGACCTGTGTCTGTGAAACAGACGTTTAATGAACCATCGAGACTAATTGAATAGCTATTGCGGACTGAGATTAGAAAAAGTGGTAGAAGCAGGTTTGATCGAAGTGAGATCGGATGTCGATTGGCGTGTGGAGAAGACCGATTTTACGAGCTGAATCGCGACATGATCGTGTACATAATTACTATCTACCGGCATTGAAATGAAAAGCAGCGCAAGCATTGCAAGGATAATTGAAGTATCCACGAGTTATAATGAATCACTATACGACTCCAACCACTGACAGTCACGCCGATTTGCATTTAATCGGCTGGTATACACTGCGTCGTTTGACCGCGTGAAATTGACGACTGCTAGTTCCTATTAATTATAGCAATGATAATACTCCGACCGATATTAATTACTGCCGCGAGCTGTGTGTTCAGTCCGAGAATCTGCAAACGGATACACGTGCTATTAGGCCCCTACTTGCGAGTGGGCATTCTCTAACAATTACCCTTTGGTTCCAAGGGCAATTGTATAAAACTTTGATTTGTATTGTACGGGTAAAGTCATCGGGTTGATTTTGTAGAAAGCTGCTTTGTTGATACAAAAAAAAAGAATGCTCTAGCGGGAATAGAGAGCGGTAAAATGAAGTGAGCAGATGAAAGACGTTATACTTGCCGTGTACTGTGTGATTACAAGAGAAGAATACACAATTTATCTCGAAATCGTGTTCTGATAATTGTGTGCAATCACGTTCACTTCCTAGCCAATTTCCTTTTCAATTGAATTTAATGCGCTTTGATTTAGCCTCGGCGAAGTTTACTATAATTCGCTAAAGCTAAGCCACTGGTCGCGTTATTAATCCGTTCTTGAAGGGGACGCTTAAGTTCCACCTGACTAAGGAGTTCTACGATGCAAATACATAGATCGCCGATAAAGTACGTGTACGTTCTCGGTAGAGAGGATTAATGGACAATTTCTATTCCGTGATCGTACCGTGCTGGCAATAATTGTTTGATAGCATATTGGAGGATCGTAAAGGAAAACTGTGCGATCGGCGCGGAAGACCACCGTGCGCGTCGATGCCATGGGTGAAGCACGACTCGCGTGTACATTCTTGCTCACAGATTCCGCGGACGGACTGTTAATAATTAAATACTACCTTCAATTAACGCGAATAATAAACCAGATAGAATGTAACTAGCTTGCTCCGACGATGGACAAGAAAATTACAAGTGGTAACCGTCAGAGATTGCGACTGGCAGCTGAGCGAAGAGCTGTTCATTCCAATGGTTTGTAGGGAATCGATTACACTGTCCGCTTTACAAATCTTTACTCACCTGCAAATCGTATATCCACGTACTAATTTACTAGAGTTTACTGCATCCGGAATTGAAAAACTCTATGAAGGAATCTGACACCTGATTGATACAGGCAATCGATTATCTCCGGTTAATTAATTTCTGATATTTTTCACCAAAGATCTCGATTATCCCGGTGCCGCCAATGAATTATTCATTATGGCTCCGAGCTGAAATGCGCTGTGACGATACGCTTAATTAACTGCTGGGAATTCCGATCTCGACGCAGGCCTGGGCGGCGGTCCAGGATGTACACCGTGCGAATACATACAGTCGCTTAAGATTTTCGTAATCGGACACCGCTTTCGCATAATCAGCGGTATGCCGAAGAGGGTTATACGATAGAAAATTGCGCGATAGTCCTTCCAGTGGAAAATCAAGAGTGGCAGCAGCAGCAGCAGCCCCTTTAATGGAATAGTGCACGGGTAGTCAAGACTGTGACTATCTTCCGGATCGGATAAGAGGCGGTAATAATGGCAGGGCAATTAATAGGACTGGAGTTCAGTGACTCTTCTCTCTCGGCTCATAAATACATTAGCCTTTCATCGTTCGTTAACGCAGCGCGATAGGAACATATGCCACGCGACTCAAGCGATACTCTACTCTTGGTTCGACGTAAAATAACGTGAAGTAACGTAAACGTACTTGTATCTTAATCCCTTGAATAACGTACTTGAAAGCGTCGATTAAAGTGGAAAGAGCAAGGAGCGCAGAGGTAGTTCTTAGTGTCACGCTTCACGGTGAGATTCTCGTGGTATGAGAGAAGCACGGGCGGCCCTGATGGAAAAGGGTAGGGTCTATGTATGTGGGAGAGTGTGCGTACCATTCTAACTAAGAAGATAGCGGAATAAAAAGGGAATTTATCGGACGTTCATCGCGGTCAGCGGAGCGGGCAAGGGTAAAGTCGTGCGTTGTCGGAGGAACCTTGAATCTATCAAGCTCAATTTATGCAACCTGTGCGGCGTCTCCATCCCCCATGCACCATAAGCAGAGAGCAGAGAGCAGCATACTTGCTCTACGTATGCTACTCGACTCGATTTTCTGAGTAGGAGAGCGGAACAACCGGCCGGTCGGTCCCAGCCCGAGGATAGCCGTGATAGAGGGAAGAGGTGGGCATTGGGCAACTAGGGAATTACTGTTCGCGCCGTAAATCGATGGAACGTGCAATTTACACCGCGAAACGACACCGCTTGCATCCCCATAAAGAGCGATGATGAGCTTGCTCGCGAGATATTATAACCGGACCCTTCACCTATCTGCCTTCCTCATCCTTCCCTTCCACACTTCCCCCTCTCCTCTTCCGCCTATCATATCCTCCATCATTTTACCTTCTCCAATTATTATTCAATTAATTAATACAATTGGCCAACTTCCAACTGGTATTGGGAAGTTGGAACTGGCCGAGATATTAAATGATTTCAAGTGCTACGGAGAGTTTAGTTGCGTCAATAAATATATAAAGGCCGAGGATAGAAAAGGTTCAGGTAGACCTCATTATCTTGAATCGCTGTGGTAATCATCGCTATTATCGTTGATCGTCTGACTTTCCGATAAATGCCGGTTCCAATTACTTTTATTGAAATAATGATGCAGCTCCTCGCATTATGCTAATCTGCACCCTCCTCGCCTTGGCGCGTTATATCTCGGGAGAGACAAGAATTGATGAGGTACTTTCACAGTTGCATTGCCTTTCCTTTCTGCCGAAGCTCCAACTAGAAGACCCGGAATCTGCCAATGTCTTCCGCGAAGTGTAAACCTCAAAATCTCAGATACATTCTTCGGAATCCTCTAAGTCCGCGATTTTAAGGTCGCCGCGTGACGTTTCTCTTCGAGCTCTATTTTCTGCGATTATACTCGCGGTTAAAAAGGGGCATTTTGCAAGGGTCACACGTCCAAGAGATTAGAGAGGAAAGCCGTAAGCGTGTAAAACCGGTTGGCCGCGTGGACGATCCATTATTTAGCTCTCAACGCCTGCCTGTATCTCTTCTACGATAAGCGGCCTCTCCAAGTGTTCGCGAAAATAAGAGGATTGAAAAAAAATCTAAGCCTCGGCTTTCACTGACCAATCGTAAACTGGCGGATCGAATGGATCGGTCGGATCATAAAGAGGGCCGGCTCACGGTAGCCCGGCATGCAGTTTAACTTCTTCCCGAGAAGAATTACGGGGTGGCCCGAGGTTCCTTTGATCCGATCGGCATCAATTGCTCCAAGATAAATCGATAATAATACCAATCCACCAATAATTCCCCAACCACTACAGTGCTAATAATTCAACATCGAATTATTATTATATGATTATTTGTCGGTTTCACCAAGCAAGAAAGTGCAATTGTTAGATCGCCGGTAGAGTTATTGGTGAGGCGATAATAATCGAGAGTGAGAGAGCAGGAAACCCGATGAAGCGGAGATTCGAATCTCAGTGAACGCAGCGGGGATGCTGCTTGAGCGAGAGTCGGATCGCATGGAGGGAGGGCACTTATGTCACTGAGAAAGCCGCTACCTGTGCCACCCGGCGAATAAACCACCGGACGATTAGATGGATAGGCTTCTTTATTGCCTAGATCGACGGATAGACGAGGATTTGTTGTGACATAGTGGCGAGTCGTTTAACCATCGACGAGCGTACCCGATGATTTAACCATTAGCCGTGACTATAAATTATAAACCCTGGATAAGCCGTCTCGAAAGACAATACCTCGATGTATCACCCCTTTTTTCTCTCCAATGTTCTCTTCTCGTATTTCCTTGGATACCTATTTTTAGGGGGCTTCAAACAGTTTCTTTGCACAACTTTCTCAGATCGGTCTTGTTTATCAGATCACTTCGCAGCTGTGCACTCAGAGGACTCGCTAGCTATCTCTCATTAATTGCGACGTCGGTACATTTATTATTTACTTACGTTCATTTGCCTCTTGTTATTTATTATATTGACTTTCATTGATGGAAGAAAATCGACGTCTGTGTCGGCACTGTAACTCGAAGCTTCGAGTAGCACAGTAGCTAACGATCGACTAGGAAGTGAGTGATAATTGAATGTTGCATACCGTTAAACGTCGAGTATCAATCGGGTATGAGGGAGGAGAGTCGGCTGATCACCGTGAAAGGATCGCCGGGCGTTCTTGGTAATGGGCGCGATATGCACTTCATACGTAATACATTCGTGCTCGTAGCAGCTGTTGCCGGATATGCGATTGCAAGCGGAAGCGTGACTTGGTACATACACATTTTTACGCGCACGCAATTTATGTGCAAGCAGCAAACACACTGACACACCGATCATTTAGTTAGGGTTGTATTAGGGTGCCCATGAAATCGCAACGATCTTTCCTTGACAAGACAACTTCCGACCACTTGTCATGACCCGGCCGGCCGGCTTGTATAATTCGATGTTTCTGCAAGGCACATGTCAAAATGTCGCGATTCATTGTTCTGCGATCATTCAATCACTCAGGTTGAAAAATAATTTCAGTTTCATCTATACTGCGATGTTACACTAGCAAGAAATCATAGAGCGAGAGTTAATTACCGGTCTCGCGTAATTATTATTCGTTGTCAGTGTGGACCTGGTGATTCTCTATGCTAGACGCAGCTATATAACAGTACAGCTGTGTATCGAGCTTGGCAGAGCAACGGCTTAGAAAACAGTTAGGATGCAGAGTCGCAGGTGCGCGTTGCATTTGGGTTTCACCGATCGGCCGATTAATGGAGTGGAAACGTCATCGCGCGTCGAGCGGCCAGGTGTCCCGCTGGAAATCAGATCAGTAGTCGGAGCAAGAGAGAGAGAGAAGTAGAGTAGCATGTACCCGGTAGTGGTCAATGAGATGCTGCGTACAGCAAGCAGCTAGTATGTGCTCGGCCAGATTAGGCGGGAGTGCCCGGGCAATGAGTGCATTATAGTTATTGCCCACTACGAACTCTGATGACAGCATTACCGTGATTGCCATTTAACATAATGACTGTCACTCGAGCTCGACACTCTTCATCTCTTGCCACTCACCCCCTCTCACTCTCACTCTCTCTCTCTTTCTCTTTCTCTTTCTCCCTCGCACTTGGGAATCGTACATACACTTTCTCGAACGAGGGGTTGACGACCCTTGACCCTCTATGCAACCAGCGACGAGTGCTTTCCCGAAAAGAAGAAACAATTGCCCGTCTGATTGTCACTTATTCGACGCACGCGCGAAGCCCTAGCCAACTCTCTCTCTCTCTCTCTCTTTCTCTCTGTGTTACGACTTAAAGTGTCATCTGGAGCTGCCATCCACGCTGCAACTCCCCTTCCGTTCTAGCAATAGCTCCCAGCAGCCCCTTATGATTTCCACACCTTCCGGCTAAATTGGACCTACAACCTTCATTCCACCACATTGAAAAATTGACCTTATTTTTGGATTTCGACACTTTTTTATACAACTACGAAAATAGGTCCTGCCGATGCTTTAATAGACTTTGACTTTTGCGTAGAACATATTTATTTCCAGGAAAATAACGCTGATAAACATTTTTACCAAGGTGTAAGAAAAGAGTTAAAAATTCGCAACTTGGGCATTTAAAGTGTTAAGCATAGCAGAGATGGAAAAGAGAGTTCTCCAGTAGTGAGATTCTCTGGATGGCAAATTGAACGGTGGGAGAGGACACTCGAGATAAGTAAGGACGATGGGGGGTATGAAACGGCATGCGGGTTTAGAGCGTGGAACCCAGTAACTCTCCTCGGTACCAGTCGAATAGTTAGTCGCAGAGCTCTCGATATTCTAAGCCTGCCTTTTGAAACAAAGTTACTCCCAGTTGGATGAAGAGAATACTTGATAACGGTGGCGTGGGGCGAGTAGTGAATTGAGGTCGATTGCCAGTTCGGATGGAATAATGGGTCATCTTGCGACACGTTCTTCTGGTCGATGTCACGCGTCTGCAGGCGTGCCAGGCTTTTTCCGGCGAGCACTCCCGATCGCAGGTCGTTTACGGCACTGGCTTGCTTACGTTCCGTGTCAGCGTGGTGCACGTGGTCACTGTTTTACGCGTGCCATTCTGTAAACATCGCATCAGCATCCCCTCCGCGAGCATCTCTAATTAATTCCGCTCGGATTCCAATCGTGTTTTCAGTCGCGAATTAACTTATTCCATTCAAGTAGAATGGGAGTGTCGAAGTAAGATGCGTCATTTCGCCAAGGGTGGACAGTGAACTTTCCTATGTAACTATCTCTTCAGAACAGGTTCACTCGACTTGAAATCTTGGAAGCGTTAAAATGTCGTTGTCCCTGATGGGAATGGCATCGGCGAGTACGACGTGCACGTGCGCGCTCCTCCTGCTGTTATTATATACATTTTCCTGGGCGCGCCAGATGCCTCGCGGCCCTTCCACCATCCTCCGCCTCCGCCGCCGCCTCCGCCTCTGGCACCCCGGCACTGGTTACTTCTGCTCTCGTATTCCCGTGGCTCCCGGATATTTTCAGCCGCGGCTCGAGCCACGTTGAAAAAAGGGTTGCGAGACGAGCGAGCGGGGAGACCGCTGTAATTTGTACCTAACCCCCATTGCCGTGTAATAGGCAGTATTCGGCTACCCATAACTTCTGATCTTCGTGCTTCCGTGCTTCCGTGCTTCCGTGCTTCCGTGAGCCAATTAAGCGAGCCAGATAAATATTGAACCTTTCCGAACTTAATTCTGATTTTACACATTCCGCTCGCTACGATTTTAGAATGGTATGTAATCTATTTTGGATTTGACGCGAATATCCTTGTTCCGGATGATTTCCGCTCGGTTATCCAAGGAACGGCGAACTCTGGTACTAGAAATTGTACTCGGCCAGTGGCCCCAGAGCGGAAGATCGTAAAATGTCTCGAGGTAGAATAATCTTGTTAATTGCGAGGGAACTGCTTGCTAGATTTTTATTACCGCGCCTTCAAGTAGTAAAAAGCAGCATCTCCAACGAAACTCGCGGGCCTAGAATGAGACGTTGCTTTTAACTCGTCAGCTGCTCTCGGCCAGCAAAAATGAAGAATGGCTGGACGAAGCCCTTTTTCCCTAGAGAATTCCTCTACCATCTTCATTAACAAAGATTGCTGTAAGCTGAGTGGTTTACTTGCCCCTCTTGCGCAGCAGTTTGTCTTTCGTCTTCCTGAAATTACAAACCCAACGTGTCGACGAGCCAGCCGTTTCTGCGAAATTCGTAACCTTCTTACAGCAAGTGTATGTACCTGACGCTCGTACTAATTGTCAGGCTTTTATAATTAATTACGAGTTTACGTATTCTCTTTCGCATGGAACCTGCTCTTTGATCTGAAAATATTTGCGGATGCACCGCGCTGGAAAACTGTTAGCTAGTACATATGTTCAAGCAACAATCTTCCAGGAAAAAGCCAGACGTGTAAAAATATTTGTGCAGATGGGAATTACTTTGGATGGATCTATTCTAGGCTTTTAAATCAATTTCTGGTAATAATTCAGTCCCTACATTTGTCTATAACGTGAGTCGAGTGACGCCGCCACTTTCCATCCGCCATTTTCCCAAGTACTCCTCACCTCGAGTTTTCACTCTCGAAATACGATCTGTTGGATGAGTGTTTGAGTCGCGCTGACGGGTGTACCGCTTGGTCCATGTGGCAAGATTGGGTCAATGATCGAGGAGATAGTTGATACGCATGATTAATCAAGTAGGTCGGTGATCGGGATCGATGAGCGGCGATCCATTGATCTCTCTCAACACCTCCAATAGCCGTGATCGTCTAGTGGTTAGGACCCTACGTTGTGGCCGTAGTAACCCAGGTTCGAATCCTGGTCACGGCAATGTGCCATGTCACATTGTCACGGTGGAGGATTTCAAATTTTTGCAAAATGTAATGGTAATTTTTCTGGATCAATGGCAATCGAGTCATCATTTTCAACAACTCCAGTAGCCGTGATCGTCTAGTGGTTAGGACCCTACGTTGTGGCCGTAGTAACCCAGGTTCGAATCCTGGTCACGGCAATGTGCCAAGGCACATTGTCACGGTGGAGATTTCATTTTGCTCCCTTTAAATTCTGGCTAACTCGTCTCAATAAAATAAATCATTCGACCGTAATTCCCGTTTACCTTTTTCTATAATAATAAACCCTATTTTCAAGAAACATCGCATATACTTTACTGCTGTTCCGTTCACAGCAATAATTAACCGATTTCACTAATTAAAATCAAGTGCAGACATAGGAGAGTACTGTGCAATGTCAAATAGATAGAGAAGCGATAAGGAACTAGGTGAACATAATACGATAGGTCAAGTAGACCGAATAATTTGCAGTGTCACATGTATAACACAGTTCTCATGTAATCTTGGTGCGATATATCAGAAACGGCATTGACTTTGTCACGGCCTCTGATATGATAACAGGGACATTCGAGGAGGCAGCTGTGTTTGTTGACATCCGAATTTTCGGCCTTCCCGCTCCGTTTCTCAGCTCACATAATTTTCAAAACATTCGATCGACACACCTTGCTCCCAAACACGCCAATGTTTACATCCTCGCATACAGCTGAAGTGATCGCGTCAATACACAGATTATACAAGCAGACAACTTGAAAGTCTGAAGTCGGGCATTGCGTCGAGTCGAGGATGAAGTAGAGGTTCTTTATCTAAGGTACTATCTAAATTCAATGCTCATTTAGGTCGGCGCTTGATAGGAGGAGTAGTTTATTACTACTTCGGGACGATACTCGAGCGAGAAAGGAGCCGATGGAGGATAGGAGGAGTAGGAATATTACTCTGGCAGAGACGTATCTCGTTGCGGTAGGTCTTGGTGGACGTTCACCACGATAAATCTCCGAGGTCCAATATTTGCCTGGTTCATGAGAGGAGAGCAGAGAGAAAGAGGGAGGAGAGAGAGCTTTCTAATGTTTCCCGGAACTTTGTCGTGGATTCCTTGGTGGTTGGCTTGGCCCTCTCTCCTCTCGTTTCTCGCTTCTGCTCGCTCTTCGTGGCCCGCTCAGCACTCGCCAGGCTAGGAACAAATTGACCGTTACATGCAAGCGGTAGATAACCCTTGGCAATAAATTCATTAAGCTTCCTCGAGAGAACCGAGCGATAATACCGTTGCCGGGAATTTCTCGGCCTTTTTCACCACCATCCACACCCCGTCGAGTGATGGAAAGAGAAAGAGAGAAAGAGGAGACTATCGCGATATTCGTGTTCGAGAGGCAGGTTGAAAAAAGCCTGGCTGTAGAACGCCTCGCAATGAATTAGTTTGAATCATTGTTACGTGCTCGCATGACTCCCTAACGATGATAAACGCGGCTGTTCCAGCCCTGGAATGATTAGACTGCCTCCTGTTAGCCGATCGTTTCGAGAATACTCGATATATACATACATACCACATTTATCGAACTCGATCTCGTAAATAGGAGAAGTGGTATGCAGTTATAAAGATTTTCAATCTCTCCCGGAGAACAGAAATGATTTTCGAACATGCAAAATGAAGAGGGTAGTTTGGAATGCTGTGCCCATTAGTAGAATGTCGCACTTCATGACTATAAAACCAGGGCCCGTTCCTCACCGACCTATACCTTGGCTTTCCAGGGTAGTATTTCAAAGCGAAGTAGGTTGGACTGAAACCAGATATTAATTTAGGCTGGTAATAATTAAGGTATCTGTTGGAGAGTGTACAAACTAGCCAGTAGTAGTTGCTTTCGAGAATATTGAAATCGATTCAATTAAGAAGAAGAAATCGAGGGCTGCCTGACAGGATCTTGAAGAGTTAATTAGGGGGGGAATGGCTAAGTACATGTTTAGGAACATATTTCTCCGTTAGGCACGAGCCAGAGGGGAAAAAAGGATCGAAGGAGATGGTGGTGAAAGATGAGCCGAGGGTAAGCAGCGAGGAACGAAGGAAGGATAACCCGGTTCTTTCTTTTGGTCTTGTGGTACAGGGGAAGGCGTGCATTGAGGTGTGTTCGTTGGCATAGTTCCATCCTCTTGGTTCTCGCGAAGAACATACGTTATTACCTCGTGGAACTCGATTTTCAATCGTGTCAGGGTGTCCGAGTCGAGGGAATAATGCTCCTCGAGCACAGATATTTTCGCAGCATCCAGCACTCTTCCCTACAACCATTTCACTCGGCCAAGAAGCATAAATCTGTCGTTTCTTCGGCTGGAGATAGGACAAATTTTCCAACCACTTGTCCGTCACGTGTTTTTTTCACATCGAGTTATTGTTAGGCCAACCAAAAATGCATCTGGGTCATGATACTCTATAGTATTCAAAAGATACTGGATTCATCGAGGCGCACCACTCGACAGCACGCGATTCTTACTAATTAATGGGCTATAATTCATGGCTAACAACCTGTATTCGTGTGCGAACCAATTGGCCTGCAATTAATTAAGGGCCGATCAGGCGAGTAATCAGAAATCGGAGGGTGTTTTGCCGAAGCGTAACCAACCAAAGATCTCCAACTGGATAGAGTAAGACTTCGCCTCGAAATGGATGTTACCGTGTAACCAGAATTATCGGGCACATTAATTTACGGCTAGCTAGAGTGCGAGGAGCTTGTCACCTCGGCTTATTAATAAGCGGAGCTAAGTAAGTGACACAAACTAATTACAAAGTGGAATATCGTCGGTCCAGTTCCAAGGGCGGTGAAGTTGGAAGAGGGGGGCGGGGGGGGGGCTGAAAGACGATCGAATTTATTGGATCGCGTGCTCGGAATCGGCGAATTCCTTGTTAAGCCGTTGCTTGTACAAGCGCACTAAGATACCTCTATCGTCGACTATAAATTTCGCGCGACCTCTGCTAGAAAGAACAGCCCTTCTAATCGACCCTTACCTTTCTCTTCTTTTAAATTTAGCCCAAAAATTCCCCAAAAATTTCCCACCCACTTTCAATTATAATTCAAGTACTGTCAAGTGTAAGATAGAAACGCACGTACTAATTGAGTCATCGTACGTGAACGATAGTCCGAGAGAGCAATTACACACGTACGCTGGTGATAAGCGGAGGAAGGGAAAACAATTCGAGCCGGGGCTTTCGATGCCAATTACTTATCTCGCACGGTGGTTCCTTGCCAGTGGTTGGATACAATTAAGGTAGCACGAAGCTATGTATAAGCGATCAGGAGCGTTTAAGAAGCGGCTTTATCAAGCGCGCGAATTGATGAAAGAATAACTTTGACTCTTGGACGTCAGAGCCACCAATGACCTAATGAAAATTCTGTGGAAAATATATTTAGAGTTGGTCGATTGCGTCAAGGATATATGCAAATCGAGGCTACAGGTAGTGTCGGAAAAAGTTGGGTTGCGAGGGAAATAATAATTTAGTAGGTCGATTCCATCCTTTGTCGGACTCTTTGGCAGAGAAGGAAGGAGTCGTCCTTCACGCCCACTGGAGTCCTTTCCTCGCAGGAGTCCTGCGCGGCTTCTTGCGTGGCTTGGACTCCTCGATCCATGTAGAATGGGTAGAAGGGCTCGTTCCTTCGAACAGATGCATCCGCCGTGGCGATACTCCTCTCTCGTGGGCGAGCATAAATCCAGACCGCATTTTGATAATACGCCTCGTAAATAATCCGCCCTTTCTACGGAGAGAACGAGCTCCTCCGCGGCCTTCGGCTTTGGCTTCGCCTTCGCCTTCGCCGCATTTGTCGGCGTGCCTCCTCTTTTTTCCCACCTTTTTTCTTTTCACCCCTGAATCCCTTCGAGCACCGAACGCGCCTGCATAGACCAACCAGCGTCACGTGCCATTCGCTCGTTCCGAGGATATCTGCCTTCACCGGATATGCGTACAGGATGATGGCGCGTAAAAGATTCATCTCTTCCTTCGAGTTCCGTCGGAACCAGATCCCACCTACCCCTTCCAATAGACAACCCTCTCCAAAGGATGGGAAGTCTAGGATTTTTTCCCCGCCTTTTTCTAGTGACCGGTTCATATTTCAAATCACTCCGGAGATTAGACGAGCTTCCAATTTCTGAACAAGGAATTTCAGAGATTGTATTTCGTCGAGTTTTAATTACATCTGCAATTCAATTCCTGCAATGCCTTCGAGCATAGAGTCATGTTGAAATGCACGATGCAGAATCTTAATTATCGAATGAGTTTTGAGCCGCACTGTAAAAAAGGGGAGAGGTGGTCGTGAAGTAGCAAGGGTGAAGGTAGTAAAGTAAAACCTTCGATGAAATAATTGCCGGTGGAATAGGGTGGCTTCTCTCGCAACGTTACGCTTAATTAAGTCGTTGCCTTGTAATAATGCTAACGAATGGCGCGGTGAGCTCGTTAAGCAAATCGCACTCCTGCGCCGGCCTCTCGTAAATCGGCACTAAGAAGGCGGTTCCTAGGATTTCTTAAGATCTTTCTTGGCCATGAAACAAGACGACTGTGATCCGGAATAAAATTTCGTCGCAAAACATTCCTCGAACTTGCTAATATTCTTGTTTGCATGTGAAAAGTCCGATGATTGAATTAGCATAATTAGCTAGGTGGATTTCGACGTCTTTCGATATCGGACTCATTTCCCGTTGGCCATCGGAGCGTGGCGGTACAGCAGAGCACACGTCCGGGATAATAAGCTCGATCGAACCAATTTAGATAGCACGCTTCGATGAAGGTAGCAAGAAAGGAAGAGCGGAGGTGTCGACCCAACTTCAGTTGCCTTCTTTTTGACCAGCCGGTACACGCTCTCTTGCAAGAAAGGGAGAACGTAATCCGAGCGATTGCTCTCATCCGAAGCGAAAGTGAAATCAATCCAACGGGATATCTCGGACCCGGTACCACTCCACAGATCCAGCCAGTTCAGCTCGTTCTCGCTTCAACCATTACATCTATCAGCTTCGATACACAATATCCTTTTCGCGCGATTCACCCAGTTCGTTATTCATCGACCACCTCCACTCCAGACTTATAATTACTAAGAGACCAATCCATCTCCGCTCATCAGGAATGGAAGCGCCAGCGGAAGTGACGCGACGATTCATCCTGCCCGCCACCGCCGCCACCGCCACCGCCGCCGACGCCGCCGACGCCGCGCCGCGCCGCGCCGCGCCGCTTCGGATGCGATAAATTATCTACGATGCTAATCAACTGTCTCATTCAAGGGTGGACTAGTAGGCGCGTTTTAATGAAAAGCAATTAACTGCAATTAAATCCCACCGCCGCTCAAACTCTTTTTTTCTCCATGTACTTCTTCCAGACATCGCTGCAATTAATAGACTTTATTGAATGATTTCGATCTTTTATCATTATTCCAGGCAACAATGTCGAGCAATTTCAAAATATCTCCACGAATTCCCCACCATCATCGAAGTTCCTAAAACCTATGTTTTCCTGATTATCATTTATTTCCACTTCTCTCTGTGGCACACTGCTCTCAAAACTTTCGATAGTGTTTATGTTCTCTGGTAGCAATTGAATGACAAAATTGCTCCTCCAATATCTTCTCCAGCGTCTTCCGTGTAATCTAGTCAATAAAAATAATTAATTCGACGGGGGTTTGTTGGACTGGCGAAGGAATTAATGCCACTCACCTGCCAAGAGTGATGACCCAGCCCCAATAAGCAGCGAGAGTTAAAAAGCACGTGGGCAGAATAGCGACCATCATCCACGGCACGTCATGAATACCGCTCTTAATCAACAATCTTATCGCCACTAAACAAATGTAGCAGGAAAACACGGCGAGGGGAGTGGTGACTAATAGATAAAGAATATCCAGGAGCATCTTAAAGGAATAAAAAGCATTTTAAAAAATTGACGATTCTTCATTAATCGAATCTGAAAAATTATGAAAGTATTGTTGTACTTGTCGAGTGGCAATGACAGTGTTCACCCATAGGAAAAGGCTGCGAAAGATATTATGACGAGGAACTCTTCTAGTCGCGTATTTATGACCACAAAGTTCGCAACTTGTGTGCCCGGATTCTGTGAGCCACCTTTCGAGACACTCCGCGTGGACCAAAGCCACGGTTCCACGGCACCTGGTATAATTTCAAAATTAGAGATTGGGATTCAGGATGCGTAAGTGGACATCCCCGGGATGTAATGGTGTAACCCAGATTCGCTGGGTCGAGCGGCTTATCAGGGTGAATTATTTGATCGGGCGTGATTGACAAATTGCGCTGGGCATCGATGAGCTTACTTGCAAGCGGAGATCAGGGGTCCTAGATACGCGTACGATGCGATGTTCGACATTTGGCTATCCGCGGCTTGTATCGGTTCTTCCTCGCTTTCACAACCCCTTCGATCCACAGTACCTTGTGGAAATCCTCCCATATGACAGATTCGACATATGTCACCCGAGGCTCCCCTCGATTCTAAATTATTTAGACATTTATTTAGGTATTTCAATATAATCGATATAATATAATAATTAAATAGTTATAAAGTTATTGAAATAAATATATTAATATCATTGAAATCGATGATGAGCGATCTGTCTAAATAATTACTCTAAAGGTATCTTCTCTCAGTACCAATTACAGCATCCACAAATTATTCTTACCTTCCTCCTTATCTATCGATTTCTTCAAGTCATCCTGATCACCTGTCTCTCCCTTCGCTTCTTCGCGATCCGTTAATCTCGATATTTCATCGTGCTCGTCATCGACATCTGCGTCAATATTATCGTGACTGATTGAAGTGGCAACCGTCTCGTCATCGCGATCTGTCGTGATATAATCGGCTGTATTATGGTGCGAGTGCTCTCAGGGTGAGCGCGAGAGGAATCAGTGTCCGGTGGTTCACTAACCTACGTCACTACGAGAAGAGTCATTTTGTGGCTGCCGATCCCTCGACATCAAAGAGCGGGTAGAAGCAACATCCTATCGTGCAGCATCCACAGTAATACCGGGCAATTTTACTCTGGGATTCCTCTCCCCTTGCGGCGGTTTCCCAACTTTACATTTACCAGGACATGTAGAATATTGAAGAGAAAGGATTTCCTCGATCCGTGGGCATCTTGAAACCTTCTGAATTCAGCTCCCAAGCTGACAGTTGAACGCGATGCGATAGAAAATGGCAGTACTTCGAGATATTACGGGAATGAATAATTATTATATAAAAATACTAGAATTGTTAATGAACTTCGTAGAGTGCAAATATTATTGATGAGAGTATATATTTGGACGGCGTAACAATACGGTGGCGGCGGCGCCCGCGGAGTGGAAAGGGTTAAAGCGATGTCGACAATAGCTGCGACCCGATTTCCACGAGCTCCTTGCCCGCGCCGGAGGGAAGAAGGGGGTCCGAGGGCGCCGTTTGATTCATGCCAATTGGTTGTCGTCCCAACTAGAGATAAATTTTCCGCAGGAAGTTCTCTGGTACGTACGTACGCGCGAGAGAGCGTACGTGCCGGCGAGTGTAATAAGCGGCATCGGGATCAAGCGGACGATTATCCGACCCAGTAATCCTGCCGCCTGCAATTTCGTATCTTGGCACGAGGATCCTCCGCTCGTTCTCTCCCTCTGACACTATAAGAGAAATCTCCTTCTCGCTCGCTCGAGAGAGTGCCGGACTCGCATGGATCGGTTGCATCGCGTTAATACACTTCCGCAAGTTTGCGCTGCTGAGCGCATGTATTTCGGAATCGGTTTCCGGTTCTACTCAGAGTAAATGTGCTAGTCGACGGCATACGATATGTATATTATTTATTATTAGCTAACTGGGGAGCCATTCAATTTTCGGACATCCGTTGACCCCGCTCGATCGGGGTCTCCTCTTCCGTTCATTTCGAAAATATCTCCCTTCCAGCTTCATTCATAATTTCACCCTTCTATTTCGAATAGCAGCGGAAAATGAATCGCATCCCATCCTAAGTTGACGTTCACCAACAGGTGAACTCTTCGCCGATGAAATGGACCAGTTTCCTCGAAAGTGTCCCAGGGAAATAGTGAATGACGGAAGCGCTTGGTTACTTAATGGAGCCATGGCTTTCATTGCTAGTGGAGTTGTAGCTTGTACCTCCTTGAAAGAGCGGAGGTGGAAGCGAGCTGGAAGGAGCAGGTGCCAAGTCCAGTTCGTTCACGTATTCGTTTCATCAACTCTCTCGAGGCAAGTGCTATTTCTGCCAGGTGGTGGAGAGAGCGAAGCCATGCTCTCCAACGTGCGCGCCCGCACGTTTTTGGCTTGGAGATTAATTAAACGCGGCTGGAAATAGTTAAGCGATTGCTAGCAGCGAGCACGGAGAGAGCAAATGTTGGCGAAGCCAACGGCACCCAGTCATGTTAATCTCTCTCTGGTGCACACACCCTGTCGAAATGAGAGCAAACCGCACTTGGAGAACTCGCTCATAACTCTTCCAAGTGTTTATAATTTTCTAATTGTAAATCGATGTTCCACAAAGGAATTGGGAAGATTGATAGATTGATTTAAGTAATTGGAAGGTCGATCATTTTTTGGGAAGGAATTTTGAAAGAATCAGTTGGGAGTGGTGATGATGGAGAGTTGACAGCGGCTTAAGTCTAAAGTGACCGGCCGGCCACCCAGTGGTGGACCGAAGCTGGGATGCCGGGTCACGTTCAAGCTGAATGGACCTGGAAGCCCATTCATAATCGATATATACATACTCACCTCTCGGTCTCCAAACCACTGCCAACAAGCCTTCATTGACACTGCCGTGTGAATGAAATCCCCGCTCCAGTAAACAGGTGGTAGTCAACGAGAAAAAAGGATCAACCAGCCAGTTTCACGTGTCAATTCGATTACGATGGGCGTGGTGTGTCCGGATATCAGAGGACATTTACAAGGTATCAGTGCACTCGCATAATCCATCCGCTGGTAATCCGATTAGCGATGATTTGCTTTATTTCTTTGTGACGATAACTTCTCTCGTTATGGTGTTAGCTCTCCTTCTCGGCGTTAGCTCACTCTCGAACTCGATTGCCGGTTGATCCGATTGGAAGGTTGGCCTGACATAGTTAGAACTCGTTCGTCGGCCTTTGCTTCTTGCGCTTTCTTTGCTTTCCCGTGGATCTTGCGATTAAACGTATCACGGATCGCCCTCCTTCTCCATTTATCTATTTTTCTTAAGCCGTACATTTGCCGCTTTCTCCTTTTAAGTTTTTCGATGGAGTGTTGAACTTCCCAAAGCAATTCCAGTAGGCATAACATTAGGATGAACAAGATTTGCGCATTCAAAGGGAGGCTATGCACTTGTTACGTGTGAAAAAGAGATAGGCAGGAATGGAACTCTCTAAATATAGTCGCTGGTCACTCCGGGCTCCATCTCGCCCTTTTTTCTCGCCTCTCGCCGCCCTCGGACAGCACCGCCGGCCCATTGCGCGCACTCTCCTTCTTTTGCAGATTGCAATTTATAGAAGCACTCGGCACCTGTCACCTTCTCACTGCTCCACGAGGATTCTCCGATTCTCTCCTCCTCTTGACAGCGGAGAAACGCTCCCGAGAATAACCCTAGCAAAAGAGAACCTCACGGAGAAAAGGAGAAGGTGACACAAGTACAGACTCGAGTCGAGCTATGTTTTCGTCCTTACATCGGATAGAGAAATTTATTATTATTATGTCAGGATTTAAGTGCCACTGTTCTTTCTTCAATTCCTTCTGAATTGAAGGAAAAAGATGAAGGGTACTGAGAGAGATCAAATGAAGAAGTAAGATCTAATTAGAAATAAATCTTGATCCATTGCAAGGGGAGACGAAGCTCACACGGTGCATTCCAGCATCTTCCCAAGGAAAAAGGGGCAATTCCACGGACTTCTGGCTCCCACTCGTTAAAATCCATGTATCCCAGCTGCTGCTGGCCATTTCGCTCCAAGACAAACATCAGGAGGATCATTGTATGAACGGGGAAAAATCGCGGAGTGCAATCGTGTGTTTATTCGTTTGGTAGAGGCTTCCTTCAGGATCGGCGCGTCTTGTCATTTGTCTCCACGCACTTTCCTAGGATGGCAATCTCGATTTCACGAGGAACTAACGATTGGAAGGGACAGTGACAAGTCAGAAGGACAAAAGGAACATGGAATGAGAGTCGAGTTGGTCCTTGTACCTGCCTCGTTTTGCTCCTCTAAGCCAGCAGCCTATTCAGCTCCTCTCACGAGATCAATGATCGATCGGCTTGACTCCCCAAGGGCCGAGGACATGCCGGAGACAAAGATCTCTGTTTAGTTGGCCAGCTTAATTGGCGGTAGTTTGTTAACACGTCCCAAGCAAGTGTTCGCTTCTGGCCGAATAAGCTTGGAATCGGCGATGATCAATATTCAACCCGCATGCTCCTCCAATGGATGAGAGAGATAATTCCAAAAGAGACGGAGATGTTGGAGATCGGCAATATTGATTAAGTAATTTCGTACCGCTTCTCTTCATTAGTCCTCGTCTAGCTTAATAACTGCCTTCTACGAACTCGTGGTCATTCGGGCCTCGGGTCCTTCGATTAAATTCGATTTAAATAGTTATTCTCCTTAATCGAACCTATAAAGAACAGTCACATCTTGAAAATAGTCGCTGGCTTTGGTACTTGCTTTATTTCGAATATATACAACTTTGGATGCCTTAAAAAATTTGCGAAAAAATAAATGTTGAGCTAGGGCTCTGGAATTTATATCACTTCTTCCTTGATGCAAAAAAACATTCTCCACCAAATTACAGCCCCGGAGAATGTCGGGAAGACTTGAAAACATGGAAAAAACCGTCAGAATTAAATGAAGCTGATTATTCACGATCGGTTTTCCATATGTTTTGGGTACAATTTCGGCACTTTGGCCACTGGTTTCATGTTTTCTATCCGTTTTGATAGTAAAACAATCGATTTATCAAGCGTTCGGCAAAGTCCGAGAACCTTCGAAAAATCGAAAATTTTAGAAGGGGTACACCTTAAAAAATTTGCGAAAAAATGAATTTTGAGCTAGAGCTCTGGAATTTATATCACTTCTTCCTTGATGCAAAAAAACATTCCCCACCAAATTTCAGCCCCGGAGAATGTCGGGAAGACTTGAAAACATGGAAAAAACCGTCAGAATTAAATGAAGCTGATTATTCACGATCGGTTTTCCATATGTTTTGGGTACAATTTCGGCACTTTGGCCACTGGTTTCATGTTTTCTATCCGTTTTGATAGTAAAACAATCGATTTATCAAGCGTTCGGCAAAGTCCGAGAACCTTCGAAAAATCGAAAATTTTAGAAGGGGTACACCTTAAAAAATTTGCGAAAAAATGAATTTTGAGCTAGGGCTCTGGAATTTATATCACTTCTTCCTTGATGCAAGAAAACATTCTCCACCAAATTTCAGCCCCGGAGAATGTCGGG
This sequence comes from Ectemnius cavifrons, assembly GCA_964023945.1. Lineage (NCBI taxonomy): Eukaryota > Metazoa > Arthropoda > Insecta > Hymenoptera > Crabronidae > Ectemnius > Ectemnius cavifrons. The sequence goes on along the minus strand of OZ030382.1, from coordinate 13,275,205 downwards.
AAGACTTGAAAACATGGGGGAAACCGTCAGATTTAGACGAAGTTGATTATTCAGGATTCGTTTCCCATGTGTTTTCAGTATAATTTCGGCACTTTGGCCACTGGTTTCATGTTTTCTATCCGTTTTGATACATAAACAATCGATTTATCAAGCGTTCGCCAAAGTCCGAGAACCTTCGAAAAATCGAAAATTTTAGAAGGGGTACACCTTAAAAAATTTGCGAAAAAATGAATTTTGAGCTAAGGCTCTGGAATTTATGTCACTTCTTCCTTGATGCAAAAAAACATTCCCCACCAAATTACAGCCCCGGAGAATGTCGGGAAGACTTGAAAACATGGGAGAAACCGTCAGAATCAGACGAGATCCATTATGCAGAAGGTTCTTTCCGCCCATTTTCGATATAATTCTGCCTTTTCTGCTACTGGTTTCATGCAACCTGTTCAATTTATGCTAATTGCATCATGGAAATCTGAAAAATAATGTAATTCAGAGTCAAAGTGGAAACAGTAGTTACCATTAGTTAACCAGGTCATTTTTATTTCGGCTTTCTTTGCCAGAGTACGTCCAGTTGAGATAACTATAGAGGAACAGGTTCTCTAAATGCGATTTTCAAATTAATATTACTTTTGCTACTTAAGGCACACTTGTCTTCAATGACCTCTCATCTTGGCCGGCATCGAATGCATCGAGGAATGCACTTTGTGGAAAATAAATTCCAAAAAAGTGGAGATTCAATTGCGCGTGTAATCCTTGCGTGCAGTACAACTCAGTAATCTCGATAGGTAAGAGTTCATTCGAGGATTCCAGTTATTCAGTGTCCATTATTAATGATCCCGTCTGGAAAGCCTAGTCGCAAAGGCTTTAGCTATCTATTTATTGCTCTCCGGAGGTTCTACCTGCTTTCGATCAATGTAAGATTGATGGATCGCATCGTATAAACTCTCGGAATCTCTGACCTCGCTAAATGCATATCATGTGCGCCGTAAATTTGATAGGATGAAGTAACTTCCAATTATATAATCGTCAGATTAATGATTAGGTGATCTGTGTCATAAGTGCTCGATAAATATTATTTCAATTCCCACACATATTAGCAAATGTTTCAAAAAATGTAATATAAATAAATGTTTATTCGAATTCGTGAAGCTGTATTACTCTTATAATGTGAATTTCTAAAGCTGGAAAAAAGAGTAAACATGTGATTAGCAGAAGGGAAATACACGACGTCCGATACTATTTAGTTGAATTGAAATTACCGACATTGGTAATGAAGTCTTAAATGAAATGAGTGAGTGGTAGTCAAGGGCATTTAAGTGGTGCGCGTAGATTAAGATCAACTAGACGAGGGTGATTTGGTGACTAGTTTAGAAAGATCTATCTAATATCCAATCTAAGCGAGGAAGAAGGTGAGAGTCGTACAATAGAGAAGAGTACACGATGCTGGCTTGTTAGTACACGACAGGGAGGACGGAACAGCAACACAGGAAGTGGTTGGCCACGTGAGAGTCGGACTCTCCGCTCTTGCTCTTCCCTTTAAGCATTAGCGACGGCGCTTGCCCTACGTGAGCCTATTGCTTACAAGCTGCTCGAGCTTTCTTCGGAATATTGATCCGATAATAGGCGTGGATCGATTATCGCTTCACGCTTATCACGCTTCTGCAATACGCGCTCTATGCAAATATACATAACCAATATAATTAACACTCGGTCCAGCTGTTTAATAAAATATATAAAGACAAAAGAATTGGTGAAATTCCAAAGTATTCAGGTCGAATTTTAGAAGGTCCAAGACGCGTGGAGGGGAAGGATCGCACTGATCGAAACAACAGTGACTTCGTTGAAGATCAGTGTGCCGGGTTATCAGAGGTCAACGTTGCTCCCGACGATAAATGCCACCCGTGCATCTCTGGCATGCCCATCGTTTACGCACTGGGTGCAAACACAGACGGCAAAAAGTCGAAGGGAGGTTCGCATCTGTCGCGAATTCGACTCTTGGAGAAAAAGCTGTCTATCCGCGTCTGGCAGATTTAATCGTCATCTTGATTCTAAGGTGATCAGATTTCTTGCCTCGGTTCTAGCGCGCCAGCGATGTCATCCTATTTTTGCGGCTGCACCAGACAGTTGGACGTCTCTCGAGCCGATTCTATTTGCGTATAATCTCGAGCGTCGCACCAGCACGCACTTTTGACTCGACTTCTGTCGTTCGTGCTTTTCCACGCACACCCTCGCATCCCACAAATTAAAAAGTTTATTATCTAGAGCCGATAAATCGTTTTACAATAAATTACACAACATGTTACAATTATTCATCGGCTAAAGTTGTATTATTGTACACGGAGCAGTTGAGCGATTGATAAATGATATACAGAATTCTTATTATAGTATCATGAAGCGTAAATGTGTAATGTAAGCACATTGCAAGCGGAGTAAATTGGTAGCATAAAATGGTCGGTCAACAATGCGTTAAGTTGGAAGCACTCGGTTCGTTGTTCCGTCGTTGGAGAGGCCAGCATCATTATGCTCGAGAAGATTTGTGCTGGGGCGCGCGTTTGTTGTGCCGCGGGAGCGTGGCAGCGTGACCAGACGATGAGACACGCGTGTGTGGAAGGCAGAGGCTTCCACCGCATTTAGACGACGGGGTATAACCGTGGTTTGTCTCGCGCGCTCCTCCTCCTCCTCCTCATCTTCCTCATCTATTTCAGATAGCCACTGCCACCTCCCCCTCCTCCTCATCCTCCTCCTCCTTTTCGTGCCGATGCACCAGCTTTTACGAGCGAACCGTACACCCGCTTCGGGGTAGAGACAATTCTCCCCTTAATAGAAACCCTCGACCTTATTCCCAGCTAATTGATCCTGTAGGACAATCCGTACCGCAGGGATCTCAATGGCCTCGTAAAAGCCAAACGAAAGAAGCAAGATGCAACGCTAGTAATCCCATCATCGTTCCATTGTCAGAATCAGATTGGCCACGTGTCCCCATCAAAAGGAATGATGGGACTACCATGGTATACCGCGTTAGGTCATTCCTCTTCTGGAATGATTGTCATTCTTCTTTCTGAGAGTATCGTGTGACAGAGTGAAGAGCACGTCTTCCGAGAAATCAAAGGATCTCACCGAGATCGGATATTCACAAAGCTGAAGAATAAAAGATCGTTCGACCCATGATGCACTGCATCTGGAATAAGAAAGACGCGACACAGTAGGAGATCCACGTGAACTAACGAGCTTTTAGTCCAACAGGATTAGAGTGACCCCTCGATTTAGAAAGGCACGCGGGCATCCTCGCCTTTTGCGTGTATACATACACGAGGATCCTCTTCTGCGCGCTTTCAGGGGTCACCGCCCTGACCCTTGGAATCCGTGATATTGAGGAACTCTCTGCGTATACACGAGAAAAGCTATTTTCGGCGGAGAATCCCGGGAAAATGGAACATCGAAGAAAGCAACACCCACACGCATCACTCTTTCGATTCGCCGGTGAGTTTAATGCGAGCTGGGATACTTCGGACGCGTAACTGATTGCCAATTGTATCGACACTTGTTCGATTTTTTTAACCGTCGGCTATAAAAGATGCATGGCGATTTTATACTCGATAGAAACGGCAAGCAGCTGATCTCGAAAGGCCGCAGCCGTTTTATTTCAGGATCCAAAACTCACCGGCCACAATCGAGCGGAGTACCAGTGCACCGCTGGTCTAAATTCGCTGTGGCGTAAATCATCGCACGCAGTTATTGCTACCGCGTGAAAGGTAGTAGGTCGTTTCTCTCTTCCTCCTCCTCGTTTTATCCGAGGCGGCAATGGGTCGAGGAACCCTCCGCTTTCAATGCATCCGATTACTTGGTATCAGAAGAGCGAAAGCTCCAACCAAGTCGTATAGATAGAAATCTCAATGACGAGCTCGAATCGATTGGAGTTCGGACGGCAAAGCCTGCTTTAATCCAGGCTAGTTGTCAGTCTGACTTTTCAAACAGGCGTTCGGAGTTATGGGAGGAGAGTGGAGCGATCGTTCGAACCTGTCAAAAGAGGCTCAAAGAGGACTCGTGTCTCGAAGCTAATTTTAGCAAGTTGACGCAGAGAGCCGCGTTCCGGATAGAAAGCAGGGTGACAAAACGAAGGAATGGGAAGCGTGCGATGCCGGTTTATCGTAGCGGTTGATGCGCAAGGATTACGTAGGGAACGTGATAGGTTGTCGGAAGGGAAGCGTGCGCGATCTCGAAATGCACGAAGAGAAATGCGAAGGGGAGTGTTAAATTCGCGGCGGCGTAAATCAGGGTAGAAGAAGCACGTGCGTCTTGGTGAAGGGACACGTGGCCCAAGTGTACTTTCTCGTCCTTTTAACTAGCTTTCACGAGGTTGCATATGAGACCGCCTGCACCTGCACCCATAACGAATACCCCAACCAACGGAACGTGCGCGCTTTTATTCGTCCCACTCTAAGTTTTGTTCAGTCGTCTTGCGTCCTATCTGCCAGCTGTGCCTTCGCGCAAAGTGAAGATTTTCACCCTCGGCAATACTAATTCGAGATCCGGCAACTTGCCAATGTTTTGGAAATTACTGCCACTAGCATTCCGTACGAATTTTATTAGAGTTCAATGTGGGCTCTAGTTGCTCGGATGGCACTTTAAGTTTCAGTCGCAAAGGGAACTGAGTAATTCAAGTTGTCTCCAAGACTCGTAAGAGGCATAAGTGGGAGCGAAAACTTTCCCCTTGGAGCGTCTGCCGGATTTTATTTGACTTTTTGTAGAAGGGAAGCGCGTGTTAATGTCGCGAAACAACGGGGTAGACGGTGTGTCTGTCGGATATCTTCTTCTGCGAGTCTGGTGCCCTTCGAGCTTCGTATTTATACAGACACTCAGTTCCTAGAAGGGATTCTGCCGGTTTCGCTCGGTAAAATCAGTCGCATTACTCTCTCTCTCTTCTCGAGACAGCCCTAATTTTTTTCCACTCCCCCGGAATTCTGCGCCAGGTCAGATCACAACGATAATTATTCATGATTATTCGGGGCTCGGTAGAAGCCACTAATTCGGGCATTGAATACATTGAGTATATTCGGCTGGGAATAAATGCAGTTAGCAGGGAAAACAAACATTTCGCTGCGAGGTCGACGTCCACCTTGTGCTATTCTCTTCTCCGGCGAGGAGGTTCACGCTCTCCCGTGCGTGCCTGAAAGATGCGGCTTGTGGCCGGAAGCATAATGAGCCGCAGCGAGAATAGTCCCTGGAAAATGAAGCAAGCAAGCAAGCAGGAGGAGCAAAGGGAGAGCGAGGAGCATTCGGGAAAAGAGAGGTGACTGACAAACGTCGCTAATGAGAGAGTCGAAGCTACCCGCTGAAAATTCGACTAACGATCTCCTGGCTCCCAAGCGTGCCAGGAAAACGCACGTATAACGAGACTCTCCCATTTTAATCGTCCGCTCGACGACATAATTAAGACCTCGTCCAACCGAGCATAATTTCCAACTATTTCTTCGAGCTCCGCTTACCCCTCAATTGCCTTAACAGCTTTACGGAATTGCAACTGGATCTGCAATCGGCAATACAAGAAGATAACGGGTCAGCTAACCAACTGCCAGACTACCAGAATTAGAAGTACTAAGCAGATAAGTAAAACCAGATCCTCAACGTGAGCTTCCGCGAGGATTAAGATTAAAGTCTCCCGAGCAACATGACAGTGGAAACCGTCCTGAAAAGCAAGCCGACCGATCTCATTTCGCTGGCATATGTGAGATCGCAATCCTATCGCTTGTCCAGTTTAACAATAAAATCCGATTCACATTGTCGAAATGCTCGGATTAAAAAAAGATTTCATTGACTTAAATACGAACATTGATGCCAGAAATGGCATTGAGCTCATGTTTGACTGACGTATGAACGTACCTATAATGCGAGCTAGGTTTAGCGACGGTATTTTCTTGTCGCGGGAGGGAAACGATTTCCTTGGCGCCTGGCAAACGACGGACTGGACAAGTGGATCGTTAAACAAGTATAAATGGACCGACGTCCCAGCAATCCCGGCGCTTTCTGCTCCGAGCATATCCTAGAAGAGCGAGCGCTCGTTTATTTAAGCGAACAAGGAGAGGACAGGTTCGTTCGTAGCAAGGGAATGCGGAGAGGGAAGTGCGCAGACAGGAAGAACAGCACTCTCCCTCTTTCTCTCTCTCTCTCTTGAGGCAATGTACTCCAAGTAGACGTCGGTATATGCTAGTGCCACTTGAACCCTTGGAATCCGAAAATCATTTATCGCTCTTGCTTCAGCCGACCAGCCGATATTTCACGGTTAAAGCAGACTGAAGTAGCCACTCGAATACTGAACGGATATCGTCACTGGCGTGATCAGCTTCCGTTGGCAATCGGATACAGTGAAAGTACCATTTCCTCTCGGAGTTACCCCGGAGACTTTGAAAGTTGTCTGTATAATAACAGAACTGATCCAGGAATCCTGTCTATGTATTCCGGGATATGGTTCTCTATTACCAGATGTGCAAGCCGGTGGAAAGGAGTGGTTGATGGGGTTCGTCGCACAACAAATCGTAGATCACCTACTTCCCTTATTACAGGAACGACACTGTCATTGGTTGAACCCTAGGAGATGAACACGTGCTCGCTCGTTTAATTTTTATACTCCCCTTTCTTTCTTTCCTATCTTTTTTTTCTTCAACAAATATTCCCGGATCGAAACTTCCCAACGAAGATTTGCAAGAATTCCATTAGTCCTTAGCCTGGGTTTTGAAATAATTGGGAAGGTCCATTAATGCTCCCTCGAACTTCCTGCTGGAATATCCCTAACTTTCCCAGGAAGACTTTCCCGTGTCAGTGCTTTCGACAAGCTTCTTGATGTCTCACTCGTATAAGTATCGGTAGTTAAAGGTATCCGGTGGCGGTGTAAAACAGGTGATTTGGGATATTTGTGTATCATTAAGAGTGCTGATTGCCAGACACAGAGAGTTATTGAAATTGCCTTTAAATGGCCATTCTGTCGCGGCGGGGGCATTCGATGGGATTATCGGGGAATGCGATTAGCAGGAGTCTTGAACGAGGCAAGGAAAATTCCTTGCGAAACAATAATTGCGTTGCTTGGCTTGAAAGGTATACTTTAATAGAGCGGAGGTACTCTCGAGCGTGATTGAGTCTCTCATCACGCTAATTGTTGGCTGTAATAGATTGCACCGGCGTGGATCTTTAGGGCCGCCACCCAACAAGCTTATATTTCACTGCCAAGGACGCCGTTTCTTTCACTGGACATGCCGATGCCTCCACCAATCTCTTTTCTTTGATCTCTTGAAATAGTGGATTCCACCCTCGCCGCCTTTCAAGCGTGTCTTTAAACTTTAGAAGCTTCTACCCTCGCTCATCATCCGTTTCAAAAAGCGCGAGGAAGACTTCAGATTTATTTACGATCTGTCGGGGCGCCATTGTATCTTAGAAAAATTGCAATAATCCGAGATCGATCGTCGAAGATCAATATTAAATTGATTCGATCGCTGATTGACCTCCGATCGAGGACTTGCTATCGCCATCCGGTGGTGAAGCCAGCCACTCGAGGAAAGCCCGCTCGACTCAGTCAGCCAAACAGATAAGTAATCGCTGATGTATAATTAAGCCATTGTTGACCGGAGTTATAGCGTCGCGTAATGTAAACTAGTACTACAAATTGTCTACAAGTAAAATTACCATTTAGTTCACATAAAATGATTCCTGACCCGAGCTGCACAAGCAGGTACAGTAAGTGTTCTTTTTGTATTCAAGAGCATTTATTAAGTCACCAAGTAACCATCGCGGATGCAGAGTAAAAAATTCGAGAAGGCCCATTGAGAAAATATAGGCTAGTTAAGTATACGCTCTGGACGCAAATGTTTCCTTACACATCGCTCAAGTTCGCCGTACATAAAAAATATATATAATTATATCTACATCTCCGCGTAGTCTCTTTGTCGAGTGTATATGCGTCACTATACACATAGTACACATAGTCGGCGCGCATGTGTGCATATATACGCATTAGTAAACGAAGCGCGGAGAGATTTTCTCTGGCACCAGCAGGAAAATGGAGCTGACGGTATATGACTTTCTGTTTCTCTATCTCTGAGTACCGTCTTACCCGGTTCCTAATGGAAACCTATGCCAGGTGTAATTAAGCCGAATGGAAATGTGCGCAACGGCCCGGGATGCATGCCAATTCCTAATATTCTTTGCATCGCTGATCCTGTTTCCGGCCGGATCTATTAGAGGCTTGTGCTACGCTTCCTTCTACCTCTCGGCTTTCCTTCCTCCGTCTTCCGTTCGAGAACTCTAGCAACTAGTGCGCTAATTCGATCGGACGTCGGATGCAGGATGTGAAGGATAGGCAGGATCGTCTTGGTTTAAAACGGACAATCGGGGTGCGTCACTGCTATTAGGAAGACGCATGCACCTTGCGTGCTATGCAACAAGTTTACTGTCACCGGCACAGTACGCATGAAAAGTTCTTCAGCGCCAATCTGGCGCCTACTCATCAAGAAGGAGAAGAAGGCACATATCGCTCCGTTCTACTATTGCATACCAATCAGTGATCGCGTCTCGAGCACGGAATTTCATTCGAGCACTTGTTCTCCACTCCCCCCTCTCTCTCACTCTCTCCCTCTCGACCTCTCGTCGACTAGATACAGTCTGTTGGTATCGTCTACTGATAGAATAAGAAATCGTATCATGATAAATTTTCGAAAACGTAAGCGTACAAGTCTACCATTCTTTTGGAAGAAACAACGACGTCTTCCTTAATGATCGATCATAAAAGAGAAGGCTCATCTTCTCTTCTCGCTTACTCACGATCTTCTATCTCTCGCTCGGCATTATCGAGACTATCTTTGTCTCTCCGCTCGCAGCCGTGAACGCCAGTGCACCGCGATGCCGCCTTTTTTCCGTATCTCCGCAGTACTCGCTTGCACTCGCATGCATTGTGTGCCGTAACCCTACGCGTGCAACGTCAGCGTGGCACGTATGCCATTCTCGTGCGACGAACCAACGAGGAATGTTAATCGAGGCTGGTACCAACTCGCATGTGGTACTAGCACCGGGCAGCCGAAAACTCACCTCGTACACATACATACAGTACAGATAGTTTCATGTTTTATCTAGTCCCTCGAAGACCAGTAAATTGATCCTTATGCGAATGCACCATCATTCGAGGCTCCAGATATACACCTTACGAACTACGTCAAAAGGAAGATTCATTCTTGATTGCGAAGGATAAAGAAGGAAGGAGGTGCTAGGAAGCCGTTGAAGGAGTTGTAAGTGCAGTCTCCGGGGTGGGTTCGTTTATGGTATTCAAATGTAGGGAGGAGTATCTGGGTGCCTCGTCCATAAAAGTAGCTTCCTCATAGGTAGGCGGGAGGTCCTTTCGAGCCCTTAATTTTGGCAGTCGACGTTCGCGTCTACTTGCTTCGATCGCACGTAGGATCACAATCGCCGGTGCTAGGAGTAACATAACCACACCAATTGCCAGCATTGCCACGGCAGCAGCAGCCCCCGCCCGGTCCATGGGTTTCGGTCGAGGCGCTTCTCCCCGAGAACTACTGGCTATTCCTGTATTTACATCATCAGGAGTAGTTTGCTCCGGTAAACTTCCATTCTGTCGCTCCCTCGAGGACGTCTCGCTGTTCTCCAAGCTGAGTTCTTCCGACGAAGTGACACTCGAAAGATAGTCCTTTGCAGAATCCTCTCCGAGAACCTTATTCTTTTTATCCGCCGCCAAGAGTTGCTCCTGGGCGATGCGTTCCCTTGCCCTGGCAGGCCTCATCCTTTTCCTAAGGTTTCCATTGGAAATCCTAGCATTCCTATCGTTCTCAAGAGTCCGAGGAATACAGGGTTCTTTGGTACTTGGTGGTGAACCATCAGAATTAAATTCAACCGAAGACTTGCTATTCTCTACGTCTTCTTTAGAACGCTTTTGACCCTTGAGCGGGCCTGATTGACGATCATCTCTTCGGACGGCATTCGTATCTTCCTTTCCATTGAGTTCCGCCCATTGAGCCTCTCTCTCTTGGCACTCGAGAGTATCCTGGATTGCCTGTCGATTGGAAAGGCTTGCTGCAGGCACCTGCGAAAGCACGAAAAATCCGCTTAGTCGTTGGGATCATGTTAACTACTGGGAAAAATGTGGGGAAGCCTGATAACGCTCGGGCTTTGGGGTCGTCGCACCCTTTCTCCACCCTTCCTCTCTCTTTCTCTGCCTCATCCTTAGTTTTCTTTGAGTGGAATAATGAATTCTTGGGACAATGAGAATTGCGTGGTACTCGGGTCGCGTCGATCCCAATGTGGGGCGCGCACCTGTATCTGAGCGGCGCTCTTCCGGTCGTCCGGTATGCTGTCGCTACCGCTGCGCAAAGAGTTGGCCCCTCTTTGGAGGAGGACGATACCAACAATGCTCCAGGTAGCCAGCTGAAGGACGATGACGAGCCTGGGAGCCCATCGGTTGCTTTCGGTGGGCGAGCACATGCCGAAGTAGTCGTCACTGGCGGTGAGCTTGTTGATGAGTGGATTCCTGGAGAAGATCTCGATGTTTCGAGGAGGAGGAAGTTGGGAGGATGAAGTCCCGTATGAGAAAAGGCGGCCTCTCCAACATTCGCGCCGTGCGAGCCGCGAAAAAGCTATGGCTTGTCCTTCGGTCCATTTACTCGATACCGTTTGCCTGCGGGAATGATAATCCTTGCAGGCTGCGACCCGTGACTTTCCGTTCCTTGTTACACGCTCTTTGCTCGTGCCAACTCATTCACTCACGATCGACCATCCAAAAATCCTAAGTCTGCGTTGAAAAAGGCGGGCGGGTAGACAGGCAGACAGGCGGGGGCCTTGACGGAACGTCTGATGTGTTTGATCTGTCGACGGGAGGCGAGACGAGCAGCTGATCGGAGCGTTGCGCGGAGTTGCGGCGACGGTGGCGTCGAAGTTGTGCAATAATAGTTGTTGGTCGAGTGGGTAGGTAACCGGCGCGGCGGTCAGTGCCGCGTGCTCTGCGTGCGTGTCCGATCGATCGATCGGCGCCCGATGCGATCGCTGTACGGCGGATGGGAGTGGTGCCTGGTGCCTGGTGCCGTCGAAGCAAGCGTCGTGCGAAGCGAAGTAGCCGTCCCTCCTCTTCGCCTCGCCACCTCCTCCTCCTCCTTTTCCCCGCTCTCACGCTGTTTGTTGGGCTGTTTGTTGCACTCTTGGAGAAGCGCGCGCCAACCAGCCAGCAACAGCCACCGCGATAATCCTTAATTGCGCTGGGCACTTCCAACGGGAAAACTAGCGCGCGACTAGCAACTGCGTTGCGCTCCGTTAGCCGTCGAACTCTATACTCTTCTAGACTGTGGCGGCGACGGCGGCAGCGGTAGCGGTGGACGAGCGGGCGGGCAGGTGGAAATGTGTGTTGTTGTCGCGCGCGGGTGCACAGGAGAAGTGTGCGGTGCGATGCGTTTAGCGACGGACGGGTAGGATGACGAGGACAGCGCACGATACAGAAGAAGGCGGCAGAGAAGAGAGCGGCGGAGAACTGCGCCGGAAAAGCGCGACGACGAGAATTGCCCGCTCGCTCGAAGGACGAGAGAGCGCGCTTGAAGCTTGAGCCGACGCCGGCCGACGGAATCGGCTTTGATTCGCGATAGCACCTCCTCGATAGCGTATGCGCGCTTACACACGTTCGCCTCGCGCATCCGCACCTTCGACACGTACCGCGCTTCACCGGACGTGACGTCCTGCCCGCTCACCGCCCGCTCAACCCGCTCCACCCGCTCTCGGCTCACTCCGCACACTGCCTCTTCCTATGTATTCGATTACCGCCACTCCACTCGGCCGCGAACACCCCCAAAGGAGTCCAGTTTCCTCATTACCGCCGGTACACGAAATAGGGAGAGGACCAGTCGACAACCCGCTCGCTTCAATCCTACCAGCTCTACAACAGAACTCGTCGATATCACCTCCCTGAGACTTCTTATAGCTCCTTCGCCCCTTGATCTGCACAGTGCCTTGCTCCCAGAATGATTGCATACAATCGCAAGCTCGAGACTGGCGGTTTCACGATTCCCCGGAGAAACCGATATGACTCTAAGAGGGAGCACGGCAAAAAATAGCCTAATTGCATGACATCACTGCCAGGGCGCGACGTCATGCAATAATCGATGAGAAGGAATTGCGTCGATTTGTCTCACTCTCTCAGTGCACCGAGAGTCACACCGGAGTCAAGGTCCAGAGGCCTTTAATCTAACATTGATTTACGAAGACTCCTTATTATAATAACTAGTTGGAATGGTTGGTGTTGTTAATGGCTCATGAATATTTCAAATTAACGAATGAGTCGCGCCGTAGACGTAGCCGCGCTTCGGCTTGCCATTAGAGAGGGAATGGTATAGAATCTGCCATCTATCGTTAGTTCTTATTTACGCCGATGATCCGACCGCGCTGCAGTTACCATAAACAGCAGAGCCCCCCGCAATAAAGTAGAGAACTACGCACTCGGAATCTTCTAATAGCGCTCCCGCTCGTGCGTGTCTCTCAATGAGCATTTCAAAGCGACATCGTAAACGTGTGATCACCAGGAGGCAGTGCATAATAAGAGCAAGACTTACCAGGTTTCTCATGGTTCTCGTCACAGCATAGGGACTAACCTATATTGTGACTCTCATTACGTTCACAAGCAAAGTAGTACACGGTTAAAAGGTATGAACAAAACGAGCAAGCTTGTCCTGTCGCACGGATATCAGGAGGAAGATTTCGTGCGTGTTAGTTCTCGAAAAGCATTCAGGAAGGGAAGACGAAAAAGTAAGATTCCCGAACCGCCAGACAATGATACTGACATAGATTGTGATACTCTTCTTCGGTAAGAGCCGCCAGTGTAATTTCGGCAGGAGACGCACGTGGATTTACGTGGGCGCACAGCCCCTTCGTTTTCTCTTAATGTTCACAACGATTTTCAGAACGTTGCTCGAGCTGGAGAACGAGCTTAAAAGCTGCCCCTTCGGCGAGTCTGTTTTCGCCCTGCTGAAGGATAATCTGAACACTTTGAACGTTGATGGTATCGCCGAGATCCTCTGCTATGGCCTGGGCCGGTATTCTCAACGCAGAGCACCCAAGTACCAATTAGCACTGCTTATGCATTTAAAGGACTATTATGGTGTGCCAGCATACTTGTACGATCCCTCTTTCTCGATTAAAGAAATAGAGTTGTTGGAGAAGCTTGGCTTCCAGGTCATAGATACCAATGAGGAAGGCAAGCGTACTGTCAATGATAAAGTTACTCTAGTATTCTTGCCACACTGTCCACATTACTTGACCAATAATTTCTTTTACGCCAATTGGAGTAGAGATTTGTGCAATTGCATTCTTATAGCAAATAGTATCACTAGCGTAGTAACAGACACTAAGTTCAATAGTACGTCCAATTCATTTCTGGGCAGAATTAAACCGTTCATGTCAGAAACGAGTCTGATAAGTAGCGCTAAGAAGTCAGATTTAAAATACTCTATTCTTCGGGCATTCAATAGTACAAGTATACATATTTTCCCTGAGCATATTATGAAGACTCTTCCTGCCTCATTTTGGGCAGCTAGAGAAGAGCCCACGTATAGTTCCGATGATGAACTAATCACTGCAGAGAAAACGAAGGGGTTGCCCTCAAAAGACGAAGGTGCAACAATTTCCTCGTGATATCCAGATACTGGCGATGAATAACGCTGCCAAAGATAACGAAGAGGGCTGATTCCATATGAGCGATCGTCTGTTCTCTTCCAGAACGCCGACGAGATGAATTCTAATCTACAGGTTATACGATCGCTCATAAAGGAGATTCGCCATTGCTCACGAGATGGCAAAGTCAAAGACAATATCATGGTCCAGTACATTCTGGAGCAGGCAAGAACCCATCGCGAGACGTCCGAGGTCCTTTGCAAAGCAAGAGAAGAACTCAGAAACCTGGCGGAGACTTATAACTGTTATTTAAGCTCGACGAGACTATGTAATGATATTCACGTGCGATACGCTGGCAAGGGTGAAAGAAGCACCAAGGAGACCGCGGACCTCGTGGGATTTAAACTACCACACGATCCGAAGTGACCCTCTTCTAGAACTATCAGTAGTTTCAAGTTAATACTGATGTACCTGTTGAGTCAGAAGCCTTATCAAAAGCTATCCCCACTTGTACAGTGAAATATTTCTCAGCCGTTCATAGGAAGTATTATACATGGTTGTTAAATAAAAGCATTTGTGTATAATAAAAAATGTAAAGTACAAAATCTATTATTTAAAATACAGTGAGCTTTCAGCCACGTAAAATGAGAGGACAGGCGTTGTATTAAGTACAGTAAATGGGTTGGGGGGATAAGTTAATTTACGAGTACTCCTTGCGTATACACTTGGCAATTGTGGAGAGTTGCATGTTACTGGTTCCCTCGTAGATGGTGCCGATCTTAGAGTCCCTGAAGAACTTCTCTTGGGGAAAGTCTGTCGTGAAGCCAACACCACCCATGAAGTCAATGCACTTAGCCGTAACTTTCAATGCCGTTTCTAAAACACGCAACAGTCAGTGTTACATGACTTGCATATTTCGCTAGGATAATTTAACGGTACGCGATAAACGTACCAGAAGCAACAAGTTTGGCCATAGCAGCCTCCTTCATAATATCTTTTTTTGCGTCGACCAGTCTTGCAGCATTGTAGACAAGTAACCTGGCGGCTTCGAGCTCAGTTGCAACTTGGGCAATTTGATGTTGCATTGACTGTCAATTTAAATCCTTGTATTATTAATTCCTGTTCTCAGTACATTTTGTACAAGTCTTTTTTGCGGAATACAGAACTTACCTGGAAGGAGAAAATATCTTTTCCAAACTGCTTCCTCTCAAGTGTGTAAGGAACCGTGGCATCCAAGCATCCCTGAGCAATACCGATCATTTGAGCACCAATTCCCACACGACCCTCATTAAGGAATCCTGCCGCGTATTTGTAGCCCTTGCCAAATTCTCCTAAGATGTTACTTTCGGGCACCTTAAAATAGGGTAAAGAAATAATATAGTATGATGTGCTATTTTATCATACAAGATAAGATGATGGAAGTGTCATGAGTCTTCTTACTCTGACGTTGTCAAAGTGGATCATACAGGTGCCCGATGCCTTGATACCCAACTTTTCCTCGGGCTTGCACACCGTCAATCCCGGAGTATCTCTTTCCACGAAGAATGTTGTAATGCCGCGATATCCCTGTAACAAGTATTTTCAATGTAGTCTAATGTTCCAATAAACAAGAAACACTCTTCGTTGTGTATACGTCAATCTGTTGATGTTGACGACTTACTTGTAGAAATCAATTGCAACCGCGGAGGGTCAGTATTGAGGCGTGCATTATCTTAGTTTAGAGTTCAAAGATTATATTGTGGCACTATTGCTTATCATATTAGTTGAATGTGTCATAGACGTAATGCATATAGTGGCAGACTTACAGCAGATGGGTCGGCGTTGGCGAAGACTAGGAATACGCCAGCAATGTCAGAGTTCGAAATCCACATTTTTGTGCCGTTTATAATGTAATCCGAGCCGTCTTTCTTGGCCTCGGTTTTCAAGGAGAAGGCATCCGAGCCTGAGCCGGGTTCCGTAAGACAGAAGCTACCAGCCTGGTGAAGAAGAAATGCGAAAAGTAGTTGACCTAGCCGGACCTCGACAATATTTTACTGACTTACATATTCCTGAGATAATTTCGGGAGGTACTTTTGCTTCTGTTCCTCCGAGGCAACTTTGATGATCAGGGAGTTAACCAGGGTATTGTGAATATCGACAAGAGCTGCAACAGCGCCGTCAACCTTGGCCACTTCTTCCACAGTAAGGATCGTCGTCATGAAATTACTACCTGTGCCACCATATTTTTCAGGAACTTCCATGCCCATTAGCTGTAAGATAGAATTAAAAAAATCATCTGGGTGATTTTGAAAGACTTCTCTTTAATTAACAGATTCATCAAGTCATATACATACGCCATTCTCGAAAAGTTTTTGCAATACACCCTCGTCAATCTTTCCCTCCTTTTCCATTTTGCGCACCAACGGGGCGATTTCATCTTTCGCCAACTTGGCAACTATATAGCGTGGACGATAAAAAAATCAAGTCCTGGTCATTTTTTTATCCGTTTTCGACTATTTCGGTTAAGATGGCAGATTGACTTTTATAAACGACTGATAAGATAGAAGGTCACAGATCCAAAAGATCATAACGTGAAAAGGTATCGCGAGGATTGATAGATGCACGTGGCACGTGCCGCTTTGCCAAGATGCACGCAGTTTATAAGGTAATGGTGACCGACACGCACCAATAAAACGTGTAATAAGAGATGTCACAGTGATTCTCACCAGTTTCTTTCATCATAAGTTCATCGTCTGTAAATTGGGTCAGAGGTCCGGGGCAGTAATCGAGCCGAGATACACTCGAATGAATTTCCCTGCCACTGAACGTCTTTCGTGGAATCTAAAAAATATCAGTCACCATATTGGCTGGGGGCTTAAAGTGTTCGGAACGCCCGCTTAATTCATGGATGGGACCCAAGTAAAATCAAATTCTCCAAGGAGGCCCAGGGAATTCAAGATTTATATGGCAAATGTAATAAGAACACATGATTAATATATTCGGCAAAATTTCGTTAAATTGATGCTGGAACGGTAGTGGGAACAAGAAGAACCTTGAATATCTGTTATCATCAACGTGGCACGCATTACACAGGTGGAAATATCCAGAGTTGTACACCGTGTTCTTTAGCCAGCTAAATACGTAATATTATATCTCCTTTTCGACTCTGGTGTTCTTTACAAAAAGCACTGAAGCCCTCAGGCATGCTAATAGAAAACGTGTATATAATACGGATGAGGATTTAAAATTTAAAACACTACCGGTGCCCTTGGTCCGTTAACATGGGATAGCAGTGGAAATGAAACCTTTCTATAGGTGGATGCCTCCAGTTAATCAAAGGGTTTTATTCTCTCTTTTTCAGAGACGTACCTTGGTAACGAAGGACCTGAGCGAATTCATGTCTAATGTCCTGGTGCAACAGAGTCTTAAGAGTGGAGATCGACAGAGCTGGTACGATTCGGATGAGAAAATCGGTAGCACTGTGTGTGGATAGTCGGTTGGTCAAAGTAATACTGACTGAAATACAATTTGATGGCGTGCTCGGCCCCCTGCACGAAGGCCACTCCGATCGGCTTCTCGCTCGACGGATACCAAACAGGTTGTTATATAATAACTGGAGAGAAAAGTATCTACTTGATTTGCTCAGCAATTTGGGCGGGCGGCGTGTGCTCCGACGCAAGCATAGCCGCGTGTAGGGGACGGGCTATCACAACACACCACTGTCTTATTTACTCGTATTGTGATAGGCGTGTTTTGTGACGCGTAAGTGGCGACGTAGATGCTCTTCGACAGGGATGGAAGGGTACGCCTTATCGTCGATGGCACTCGTGCCAGTGTTTTATCAGCGACTACGGGACCCCCCCCAAAGGAGATCAGCCATCTCGCTGCTTTAGCAATCGACACCCTTATCTCCTAGATTTTTGACCAAAACGGTTTCTAATGTGCCCAAGATGAATGCTGCATATAATTGGAATTTATCCCATTTCAAGAAGTCTGGCACTGGTGTGAGTTCGCTGAGTGCTAGATGAATGTGTTGCAGGGCATCTTGGTATGTGATTTTCAAATCAATCCTCGACGTTGTTCGCCCAATTCGGGACGAGGCACTGACAACGACTCAGTTAAGCCTAATAAATCCCTATTAACTTCTACAAGTAATATGCCAAGTGACTCGAGAAGTAGTTGATCACATCCCCTTAACAGTCCATCAGACGCATTGCTAAGGCAAGGATGATTTTGACAAAGATTTATAAAGAGCGTGCTTATATTTTGATAAGTTAAATGATAGGGCGCAAGGTCGCTACGTTATTACACTATGTTGAATCATTAAGTTATGAGGTTAAAAAACATACACATGCATGGGACACAGTCTTTATTTTATTTAAACACACTCTACATAAACCAAAATTATGAATGTCATGTCTCCATGAAAAAGCGCGATTTACATATGAGCGAGCAATTTATTTGTAAAGATTGGAAGAAGCAAGTGGAGGGCGCAGGTCAATTTCCAGTAGTTGCAGCGGCGGGTAGCATATCTAATAAAGGAGTGTAGAGTTTCGAGAGCGGGAGAACGCGGCAAAAATCGACTGACGTCCGCTGGTCAACCGCGAGAGGCTTTCTCTCCGCATCGAGATCTTTTCTGACCCGTGGAAGGGGAATCACGGGCGATCGGCGATCGAAGGAAGGCGCCACCGCATAGGCAGCGTTGCCGACGCATGACCCGACCCGGTCGGACAGCTCTCCAACGGGACACTCCGTAGGAACGATACCGCAGCGCGATCGTGTTTCCCTCGCAAGCCCGACCGCTCGCTATAGCGAGGAACGATAGATCGCGCGCGTAAAAAACGCCACGGGGCTTTTTTAGCTTTGTCATACCGGAATGGGCCTCTGGTGATTGGCTAAGGATAACCCCGTCGAAATTGTGCGATGCACGGAGCCAAGAGAAATAGTTGTGTGAGTCAGTGATCGTGGAGAGGATAGGAGGGGAGGCGGCGCAAGCGCAGAGGGCAAGGTGATGTTGATCCATATTGCGCAGGTAGTTGGCGCATAGGGGGCCCAGCCGTGCAAGCAAGCCAGCTAACAAGAGAAACGGTGCAACAACCAGAAAGCAGACAGGCAGAGCCAGGGCGGCGAAGCGAGAGACGAGAGCGCGCGCTGCCAGTTGCGTTATTCACGGCACGATCGATCTCTTACGCGCATTCTCCTCGCCAGCTATGCCAATCCTCGCGAGAAGCATTGGGAGTACGCGCTGCTAGTAGAGGCCCTGAGAGAAGAAGCGGCGTTTGTGCGTAAATCGCGCGGGTTTCGGATTCGGAAGCGCAGTGTGTGACGGGGCATCGGTAGACCGATCGAAAGGTCGAAAGGGGCGCGTGAGTGGCGAGATTCGGTGGAAAGGTAGCGGCAGTGCAGCACGGCGCAGCAGCAGGAAGAGGAGCAGGAGCAGCAGCAGATTCAGGGCGGGTGGAGTACTGGAGTACGAGTAGTAGTAGAAGGAGGAGGAGGAAGAGGACGGGGAGCCGGTAGAAAAAAGAGGGAAGGAGGTGGTGGAGGTGGTGCTGGAGGAGGAGGAGGTGGCAGCGGCGCGACGGCGGAGGAGGAGGAGGAGGAAGCGACTGTAGAGAACGGAGGAGGCTCTTGGAAGAGCAGAGCGACGGCAGCGACGGCGACGGGGGCGGGGAAGCTGTCCACCGAACGGAACGACCGCTCGGCGATACGAACGGCGAGCCGAACGGTTCCTCGAACGGACAGGGATATATCGTTCAGAAGACAGTCACCGATCCTTTGCCAGGTAAGCCCAACCAGACACCAGCTTTCGCTTCGATCCGCGCAGCCCGTACAGCAACCCATTTTTCCCGAGCTTTCCTCGTCGCACGTTCGTCCCGATTCCGGCCCGGGTAGAACCACGCTCTCTCTCTCTGGCTGCGCTCTGCAAGTCGCGAGAGTAATTGACAGGAATGACGTAGCGGCCGAGGGGTGTGTCGTCGATTGGGCGGCAATCCGCGATGCCGCCGTATGAAGTTTCCTTGAACGGCGCGCCAACACCTCACTCCGGCGGCTACTCGGCATTTCATTTCGGGCTGCGCCGCTTCTCCGGTCGGGACAAGCTGACCCCTACGTTTACTACACACGGCACACACGCTCCGCTCAGACTTTGCCCCGAGAGCAGCTCTCCTGCTACTCCTCGATGGCATGTCGCCATTTGCATCGTCCTCTTTTGTTCCTCGCTGTCTCTCCATCTCGAGCAGCATCGTCCGTCCTCCATTCTCCAATAGGGAGTATTCCGCTATTAAAGCCCTTGCCCTATTCCTCTACCCCTTTCGACTCGTCCCGGGGGAAGAGGGAATCAGGCTTGCCTAACCCGCAACCCCGCCTCTGCTCCCGAGACAGTTGGCCCAGCCGACTTTCAATTCCAGCCCAAGGAAAGTCAGCTCGGAAAGAGGGCGGCCGACCGACCGTCTGTCTTGATCGTGATACGCTGGCAGTAGTAGCGTAGATCGTAAATTATAGGCTAGCCGCATTGCTGTATTGCATCGTAGTGAAAAGCTGACAGAAAAAGTGGTCGCCGGTGACATAAATGGGTATCGCCGCACGGTGAACTACCGTGTCTCGGCGTTGCCAGTCGCGCTCGACGGGAACCCTCGGCGAACCTCGTTTAGATAGGACTAAAATAAAAATCCGACTATATGTCGCGCGCAGATATGTCCGTCGCCGACCTTTTTTCTCGATATCTCGCGCCCGTTGCTTACGCTCCCAGATTATCATTATAGGTGTACGTTTACCAACTACACAGCGATTCGATGCTATCGAGTGTGTCGATCAGTGCTTTTGATGTGCGTCAGTCACAATCGCGAGCCGAGCTCGGCAAACACACAAGACCGCAGGCTCTTCATCTTCCTTATCTGCGAAGGAAACTCACAGTATCCGTTCATTTAACACTCTCCCGCGGAAAATAGCCGGTCCGAGCGATATCCGAATGCATCGCTACTACCCTCTTGCCTGTTAAGTTCGACAGAGGCCAGAGCCAGTCGGAGTAGGAATGGCAAATCGATTTTCGCCTCCTGGTTGAATAGCCTCGTCCTAAGCGCCCTTGTCGAAACGGCGCTCTCTGTATCAGAGATAGTCCCTCACCTGTGCCACTTGTTCTCTTCTTATCTCCTCTAACTTGTCTCGTCTCTACTTAAAGTCTCTCTGCCTCCCGTCCTCCCCTCTGCCCCCCTCGTCCCGCTATTCTTCCTTTCCCACTCTCAAGATTACTTGATATCACGGCATAGGCGCCTCTGCTCTTTCCTGCTCGCCCACCTCCTTCCCTGGAAAAGTTGACGAGAACCCGGTATTTTCCCACTCGCGGAAATTGCGACACTTGGCGCGGAGCGAAAGAAGGTGCAATGGGTGGACAAGACCCATCGCGTTGTTCGCTTTCCTCGGAGAGCTCCCTCGGAGTTCCTCGACCCTAATTCACGGAAGGCGGTGGCAACGGTGGCGGCGAGACGCATGCAGGAGGCAAGCGGGAAGACGAGACCGCTTGGAAATAAAGGGCGCATTTGAGTCGCCAGTGATATACGAGTTCGATGAATCTCCCATACATAAGTGGGATGGAGAGGAGCGGGAGGATGGAGGATCATCATCGGCGTACGCGCTACACCCACGCGCTTATTCTTGGGTCACGTTAAAATTACCCTATCGCGCCGGTAGCGCGCATATGGCTCTTTCCCTCTCGCTCTCTCATCGCCACCGGCAACAGCCAGTATCGCTCGCTCGCTCCACCGCGATTTAACTTGGTGATACGCTCGGCGTACGATCGAATTACGATTTGCGCCACTGGAAAACTATGTCAGTGGAGGCTCTCTCGGCCTCGGCTGCCAGCCTGACCTAACTCCAACCAGCCGGTTGCGCTCTTTGCATCCTGCTGATGGCACGATAATGCGGAGAACAACAGTTCGGAGTGCGCATTAAATGAGGGAGGAAGGCAGACGCGTAGAATACGAGGCGGATGGCGGTCGGACGGAAAGGATTGAACGCACGGTGCCGCCCAGCGAACTACGAGGAGCGTAAGCGTCGCGTTTTAAGTTATGACATCATCGAGGCGGCAAGGCAAGGCGCGGCGAGGTGGGACGAGACGGGTCTGGACGGGACGGGTCGGGACGAGGCGAGGCGAGGCGAGGCGAGGCGAGCGAGGAAGCGGGCGCGCGTCAAGTGTGCCCCGCAGGATAGAATTCAGTCCGATGCCTCGACATCGGAGGTGCCTTATCACCGGCTCTCTCTCACTCGCGAGGTTGATTTTCCGTGCCGATTAAGAGGCCGAGCGCCGCCCGATATTCTACCCGTGCGCAATTACTCCCCT
Source organism: Ectemnius cavifrons (assembly GCA_964023945.1). Taxonomy (NCBI): domain Eukaryota; kingdom Metazoa; phylum Arthropoda; class Insecta; order Hymenoptera; family Crabronidae; genus Ectemnius; species Ectemnius cavifrons. The sequence goes on along the minus strand of OZ030382.1, from coordinate 13,253,250 downwards.
AAAAAACGACAGTCTTCCATAGGATTCCTTGCCGGTGTGCCAACTACGTTCTTCTCACTCCCGACTAGCCAGTGTTTGACATTGGAACGACACCACATACCGCCCATTGCCAATACCATTGCTGAGGTATGCGGGACTCATTCCAGACGTAGTTAGCCTAATACGCCCTAATGAATTCGCTAATAGTCCGGGCCCAGAAGCGTCTTAACATTCCTCGGCATTGTACTCGGCTGTCAGCTGGACAGTACGGCTGGCTGTTCGACTCACGGTAGATCCGACCGATAAACGACTTGTACCGTTGACGCGAGTGTGCCCTCAACCTGTTTCGCATGCAGCCCCAATAGTTTCTGTTTACCGAGGTCTCAAGACGCCGCCGCTCAGGTTGATTTCGGTGGAATCGGTAGTATTTGCCCGGTTTAATTGGCGGTAACGAGCGTTAACTATCGGCAAGTTGCCCTGCTGGGCGAAGCGCGCGCGCGTTCGTTGGTCGGCTAGTGAGGCCAGGCGAGTGGCGAGAGGCGAGAGGCGAGAGACGAGAGGCGTGTGTAGAGATCAAGGTGAGAGAGGAGAGGAGGAGAGAGCAGTGCCAGTTGCGCGAGGCGAGTGGTGTTCCTCAGGGGTTATGGGAGGCGCGGAGTGTGGAGGGTAAGACGAAACGAGGCGATGAATCGGGGCTGTATTACGAGATGTGCTTCAATGAAAGAATGGCCCACAGTGCCGTCGTTGTGTGGCACTTGCCTTCGGATAATAGTCCTTGGCCATCTCGAGACTGTCTACTCGGTTCGTAGAGGAGAAAGGAAGGAAGCCGGTTGCTCCCCCGACTTTCCCGATTCGATGGGCTACGGGGCCCCGCTCTACCAATAAGTCTGTCCGAAATAATCCCATCGGGCGTCGCTGCCGCCGCTCCCCTTGGCTCCCCACAGCTCGACGAACCCTCGACCTCGATGAAAGGGCAGAGAAGAGATACGTGGCGGGCGCTCGTCACGCAGGGCTTGGTCGAGTAATTAGCCCGAATGTCCCAAGTTTGCCGAACCCATCGACTGTTCACCGAGAAATCCCGCTATGCCGTACGGAACCAACCGGAGGAGGAAAGAATAGCGAAGTGCATGTTGTGCCTCAATGCTATTAACGGCACGAAGCAGGAAACGACCCTAACCGAGCTAGTGACACATCCACTAGGGACGCAGTGTTCTTCTACAATATTCGGAACGATTTCTCGAGGGTTTGGTAGAACGCGAGTGGTTGTGCAGAGTAGATTCGTATGCCAGTCACGAGACTGTTCATTTTGCGCAGACCTTCACAGCTGTATACATTTGCCTGTGTCCGAGACCCCTTGCAATTCGGTCCGCCTGTTCTCTCAGTGTCAGCAGATCCTATTTCTCTGACATAAGTCACAGTGACAACAGACCCCTCTCTCAGAACCGAGCTGAGACGAGACGAGACGCCTGCACGTAGCGGCGCTTCTCTTGCTGACCCGAATTAAAGGGAATGCCCGTAGTCCGAGCGGTAGTGGCATGTGTATAGGTACGCACGTAGCGCAGTCTAGAAGACCGAGTCAAAAGTGGATTGGAGCTTTTTTTGCGGATATACCGGGCGCGCTAGTGAGGTATCCCATCCCGGTAGAACGACGGCAGCGGCGATTCACGGAAGTAGCGAATTTGGGTTAAGCGTGCGCTTCCGCGTTAACGACCGTTAGTCGGCGAGCGGTTCGTGGTTCGCGGTTCGCCGACTGCCGATCTCCTCCTTGTCGGCTTGGCTGCTTGCTTGCCTGCCTACCTTTGCTGTCGCGGTGTCCCTATCAGGATTCCAAGTCTGCTGCAGTCCGCTCGCGCTTCTTAAGGGCAATCGGTAAATGACAAAAAGAGAGAGCAGTTACGGGGAGAGCGAGAACCCGAGGCGGAAGCCAGAAGTCGGAAGTGGCAAGGCAGAGGGAGAGAGCGGACGGCGACGCGATTTTCCAGGTGGAACGAACTCTGTCTGGTGTGGGTGCGGTGGGGTACACCCGGCGTATACAATGTACACGTAGACGTAGCGTAGCAGAGGTTGAGAGAGAAAGAGAGATAGAGAGACGATATCCCACGCGATCGGCGCCTACTCGTCTAAGAAAGCTGGCGCTGCCGGACCAAGCCTGACCGGGCTGGGCTGGGACTCGCACGTAACCTTTCCATAGCAGCAGAGAGTGACTGGGTAACTCGTGACAACGAGGAGGAGGCGAGGGCAGAGTGGACGTGTGCACGGATTATGATGCAACAAGCCGTAGGATTCCTGCGATCGGGGGCCGATGAACGGGGTGGAATCGATGACGCGGCGAACGCAGGCAAGCAGGCAGGCAGGCAGGCAGGCCTCGTCAGGCGAGCACGTGGCTTTACGAGTCCTCATTGTTTTCTGTAGTGGCGGGGTGTAGTACTCCTGTGCTCTGTAGTAGGTGCACATACACATAGAGAGGAGGGAGAGGAGAGTCGTGTGTATAGAATGCTCGAACGGGAAGCACGGCCAGGTTGCCTGAACGATTAACGGAAGCGCGGCTCGTTTTGAACGCCTGTAAGAGAGCGGTGAGCGTAACGAGCACTCTGCCAGACAAGCGGAGCCGGTGCCCCGGAGTGCGTGTATGGCACATAAGGATAAGGCGTAGCATAGGGTAGCTTTCGACTCGCCGAAACTCAGAAGTGCACGATGCACGCGAGGGCTTTCCCACTGGCACTCGCGCTCGTAAGGGGGACGGTATAGCGCGGATATAAATAAATAGGAAAGGAGAAACGAAAGAAGAAACCGGCAGGATATTCGGGGTGCGCTCAACTGAATTCCAGGCGAGGCGGAATCCTCTCCGTCACTCCCCCTCTCACCACACGCACCCGCCATTCCACTCGTAACGCTCTCCCCGCGACTTTATTGATCGCTCCTCGCGGCTCTCTGTTTTCCGACTATCCTTGCTTTTTTTATAACTGAAATCGGCCTCCGCCGAGAAATACCTATCGATCGCGTCCGCGCACACAATGTGACGCCGAAGAAAGTGGCACTGCTAGCCACGCACTCGATTTTCAAGAAAGGGTGCAATGCAAATAGTGATTGCAGCCGAGAGGCATGATAGAGTATTATGAGAACGCTGGTCTCTTCTAATATCCCTGCCTCCTCTTGTATGGGCATGCAAATTCGGTGTAGGGCACTTACTGCCATAAGGGCTGCTTGTATACGTGTAAGGGGCGGGGGGGTTTGCCAGCTCACTCCCATGGTACTTGAAAGCAGACATGGTCCTTTGCTTAGCGAAATCGTGGGTGCAAAATATAATCTGTAGGAGTTGGTCTAGTGAAAGGCACGCGTGAACGGAAGGAGGAAAGGAAACCGAGAGATTACTAATCGATAGGGTGTTTTCTTGATACAGAGTCGGTGCCGCGTTGCGGACGGGACTGAACGATGGCGGATACAAGTCAGCAACAGCCGCTGGATGAGCCACATACAAATGGAGTGATGGACGGCCTGACAGAGGATGAGAAGAGTAAGATGAGACCAGCGGATATCGACGCGGTAAGAATTTCGATCGATCCGGCGGAGGAAGACTGCAAGTGAACCTGCATTGGTAATCACGCTTCCCTGTACTCTCGTTCTTTAGGATGTGAGGGAAATGGAGAGACGGAAGAGAGTCGAGATGATGAAGAACTCAAGGTTCTTTAGAGAAGAACTGGAGCGCATTATCGAGACACAATTGAAGGACGGCTCGGGGCCATCGGGTCTCTTGCAGCAGATCTCCGACATGATGGGTGCGCAGGGTGCTCGATTTAATGGAAACTTGTTCAAAAGTCTGTATTTATTATCATCGAGACCTTTGTCGCCCCAGACTGGAAATAATTAGATCCGTCATTCATTGCAGATTCGAATTGCGTCTTACCGATAAACGATATACGAGGTGTGGAAAGCATGGGATATGCAAAAGGGGAGAAAGTATTGCGCTGTAAATTAGCTGCAGTGTTCAGATTATTAGATCTCTATGGTTGGACTCAGGGTGTGGGTGGTCAAATCACAGCCCGTTTGAACCAAGATCAGGAGCATTTCTTAGTCAACCCATATGGTTTGCTCTATCATGAAGTAACAGCTTCAAGCTTGGTTAAAGTCGATATGCAAGGCACAGTTGTGGAACAGGGGACGACGAATTTCGGTGTGCATGTAACAGGATTCCAATTGCACTCAACGATACATGCTGCTAGACCAGACATTAAATGTATCGTTCATCTTACAACTCCGTCCGTAACAGCCGTATGTAACACTTGCTGATATCAATTTTCTGGTAGCATCATTTCCACAAGTTTTGGTAAGATTTCTTATAAATCTTTTATTACAGATCTCCTCATTAAAATGTGGATTGTTGCCGATCGGACAAGAAAGTATAGTAATAGGCGAGGTGAGCACTCATCAATACTTGGGTGGAAGTTTCGAACCGGAAGAGAAAGAGAAAATTACAAGGAATCTTGGACCGATAAATAAAGTTATGCTCCTGACGAATCGTGGTGCTCTCTGCTGCGGAGAGACAGTCGAGGAAGCTTTTTATAATGTTTATAACATGGTCCTGGCCTGTGAGACACAGCTGAAATTGATGCCAGCTGGCTTGGACAACCTCAATCTTATTACTGAGGAAACGAAGAAGGCAATATTTGAGGCATCTAGAAAACCACCTGCACCGCACCATGCAGCAGTTATCACCGAAAGCGCGGCACTCACAGAGAAGTTGGAGAAACGCTGGCGTATTGGTGGCACAGAATTTGAAGCGCTTATGCGTATGCTTGACAATGCTGTACGTTATTAGATGAGAAGCCTCCGATGATTTCTGCAAAATTCGTGAGTCAGAATGATTGGAATAATTGTTCTTGTTTTCAGGGCTTCCGCACGGGGTACATATTCAGGAATCCTTTGGTAAAGGGAGATCCACCACGGCCAAGAAACGACGTGGAAGTTCCACCAGCAGTTTCGTCTCTTGGATACCTTCTTGAAGAAGAAGAGCTATACAAACAAGGGTAGCTATCCCCGTTATTTACTGAACTGTTCACGTTTCGAACTATCATCAAATATCTCACGTTCTATCTTGTGTGTTTTAAGGCTCTGGAAAGGTGGACGTAAGGGGACAGACAGGTCTCGCTGGTTGAACTCTCCGAACGTCTATCAAAAGGTGGAGATCTTGGAAACTGGTACACCCGACCCGAAAAAGATCACCAAGGTAGAAGTCATTACTTTTGAAAATAAAGATGAGTAGATAGCACGATTCGTGTGCGTTACCGCAGTCGTTCGAGATGAATGGCATCTGAGATTTATGAATCTCTCGCTAACTATTTATAAACTCGTTAACTCGATGTCGATGTTTGTGGAAATTTTACGTGCACGTTGTTGTTCTCTCTTGCGCCCGTTCGACGCGCGGAATGTCGTGATGTTTTGAAAAGTAATTGCAGTGACTTAGTAGTTTCACTCTCATTCTCATTCATCGATAGAATCGTAGAAAAGTTCTCCAAGGATTTACATGAAAATGAGGCAATACTACTTTTACCCTCAGCGAGTAGTTATTCACTCTCCATTTCTATTTACGGTACATTCCAGTTTTTAATGAATTCATTAGGCTATGATACGTGCCGATGTGAGCGTATACAACGCACAATACTTGTAGTGGATGAATGATACTTTGCATTCCAGCGATGTCGCGCGTCGATCGACCGATATCAGATTAATTATCGACGTTACATCAATTGCGCCTCTCTTGTAGCTTTCTTGATATTTAAATAAATATATCTACGTACATATACTTGTAATTCGTGTATATGCCAGTCTGCACTTATGTGCGCGTGTCTATTATACAATCTGTTGACTATAAAAGACATTTACGTGTGGGAGGTTGTCCAGCTGCGAGTAATTATTTGCTCACCTCCTCCACACGCGCAAAGGAAGAATTACTTTTTCAATTGAGAGTTAAGGATGCCGTGAATTCCGTATGAATGTGTGCCTGTCGGTCGCATTGTCGAGGCGCCGAACTTCATTTTTCCCACTGCATTTACAAAACCAGACCGGTCGACCCCATAAAAATGAGACACGAGCTTTCGTTCCGTTCGAGAAAAATGCATGGAAAATTTTTATTCGAGTTCAATGACGTCATTACAATCAATGGACGGGTTAACTTGTGTTGGTCAAGATCATGGACCAGGCGTGGACATAGCGTGCAGGCACACATAGCATACAGGATCGAAAGGATACCACAGCAACTCTTCAAGTATTGGGAAGGCAAAAGGGCGGAGCGCGAAAGATGTGATAGATCAGTTTATTCAATCATAGAGCGGTTCCGCGGTCGGTTATATTATTGGTTTTTGAGCGGGGGTCGACTAACGTGCTCTGGTTTTGTGTGCAGTGGGTGTCCGACGGATCTCCGACCCATAGCAGTACACCGGTGAAGATTGACGGTGCTCTTCAATTCGTTCCCAAAAACACCAATCCGAAGGAATTTAAACAAATACAGCAGCAAGTAAGTGCACGGCTTTCCTATTCAATATCGGTTCACGCTACGGTTACATTAAGTAGAATACGATCCAATTGTGGTTATTGGACTGTTATAAATTTATCACTTTTTAGATTAAAGACTATCGTAGGGCAGACAAAATATCAGCAGGTCCGCAATCGCACATACTTGAAGGAGTTACGTGGGAGGAAGCAAAGAAAATGCAGGTTTGTCTTTTTCTTATCGGTATATTTATCTGGCAACTTCACTGTAATATGATTAATCATCTTTATCGTGCATAAAGGATGCAACTATCAGCGGCACTGGAGAACAAGTAGTCTTAGTGGGTGCTGCCAGTAAAGGCATCATTCAACGAGGTTTCCAACACAACGCAATGGTTTACAAGACCCCGTACGCCAAAAATCCGTTCGACGCAGTTACCGATCAAGAACTTGACCAGTACAAGAAAGATGTTGAGCGCAAGCAAAAAGGAGATATTTGTGAGTGGGTTTGAATGAATCACTGCTGGTATTATTCCCGCGGAATTAATTCATTTTCGATTCTTTTAACCGATTTTTCAGATGATGAGTCACAATCGGAATCTGAAGCACTGTCGTCGTTCAATGTAAGTCGCGCAACGCACGAATCCAGCACTGCCAAGAGCCCCATTCAGTCGCCAGTCTCAGTAACCTCGGAAACTGAAGAAGAAAGCAGAGACGGTATTCTACACATTTTCCTTCCCCTTTTTTAAATCTATTCCATCATTGCACTTACTATAATTTTATTGTGCAGAGCCACGAGTACTGCGAATAGAAACGAAACAAGTGCCTGCACCGAGTCAACCAGAAGTCGTATTGAGCGATGGTAAGTCATGAACATGCATATCTGAATAATATTTTTCTTTATTTTACATTTTCTTCTAAATGTGGGAACTGTGTAGTATCTCTCCGTTTTGTTGGTCCCTCTCATTTCTTGATTTCATTTTTCTCAACATTGTTATGCTTCTGTTTTCCATTATATGTATGTGATACGTATGATAGTGGCCAACATGCAAGGGTCACAGTGTCACATAACGAACTAACATGGCCATGCTGAATGCATTTACGTCTCTTTATGATCACTAACGCTTGCACTGGATACACGAGCCCATGCATTTGCACTCACACCTGCAGTCACCCTTTATTTATTTTCTGTTTACTACCTTTTTTCATTATTAACATTTTAATTCTCGGTCAGCGGGCTGGTCCTGCTCTGGCAAAGAAACTAACTTAATTCGCACCATGCACACCGTGCTGTACGATAGCTTGATATTTTTCAATACAGCAAAATATCCCAGTGTTGTGAACAGTGCGATGAGCGTCAGAAAAATAGGTGTGAGCATCTGTGATCATAACGTCTATCTTTCGTCTCAGATAGGCGGAAGATAAACCGCATTAATTCGCGTGGAATAGACTGAATAGACTGTTCTTGGACAATGTGGTTACAGATCTTGGTAGTTCCAGTCAAAACAGCAGTGAAAATGAAAACATAAACGACAATGGTTATAGATATAACGCGACGTCCCCATCCGTTTCCCAGTACGATAAACCATTATTACGTGTTGCTAAAACATCCACCATTGCAGAACGTATGACACCCATAATAATTACATATTCGGATCGTGATGCTTGCGCGAAGAAAAGTAAGTCACCTAGTTCCAAGAATGCGCCTAGATTGAAATCTACAGCCGCAATACGGAAACCGCGAAAGGAAATGCGTAGTGTTGGAACTCAGTGGGAGGAACAAGCATCAGGTTCTATGGAATCGTTAGCTACGATGATAGAAGAGGATGGGCAAGGTACCGGGGCGCACACAGGAAATCAAGAATGTACGAGTGAAGATGAAGAACATTTTAGAGAAATCGTTACTATTCTCAATGGCATGGATCGGAACATTGCTGCCTCTAGAACAAGCTTATCTGGGATTTCCTGCTCTGAAATTTCCACCAAGTACAATTTGGACCCAGCGGACATGAGTCTTCTCTACAGCCTTACACCCTCGGTGACTTCCGATCGACGAGAAAGTATTGAAAGTAATCAGAATGATATTTCCATACCAACGGAAATGTTTATGGAAAAGAATCATAAACGAGTAGACAGCATTTCTGCTGAAGAACCGGATTTTATTTGGCTCGAACCAGGTATGGAGGAAGTGCTTCGAAATGTTCCATTTGATGATAATCGCTCGTCACCTACGAAGATGGAAGTAATAAATACACAAGAAAATGATGACATTGAAAGTGACCCTGCTCTTAATCTAGATAAATCTGATGATGATTCTGAAGAGGGCAATGTAATTACGCGAGGTTCTAGTAGTCTCTCAGCTGGATCTGACATGCTCGAATTACCGTCACACACAGTTCAAGAATTGCAAGAGTCCACTGATGAGACTTTCCAAAATACCATAGGTATCGGAGCCAATGAAATCATTGCAGAGCTTTCGGAGAAATTGAAAGATATGCTCTTTCGGATCACTGATTTTCGGGAGGAACTACATGAATATTCGCATTTAAGTACAATGCCACTTGGTTCACACGAGGGGACATTAACGCCAGCATCAAATACTCAGCTGGAATATATGGAGAACACAACTGGCCGTCATGATCGCATTAAAATAATTAACGAGATCGTTCATCATGTTGTTGACTGCGAGTCATCCGATTCTGATATACCATCGAGTGTTACATCTGGCATTGGAAAGAGAGCCAAGGAAACTGCAAACATCGAATTAAGAGATGCCCAAGGCTTAGGAGTAATTCTGGAAAGTACTATCAGTGCATCGGGGGAATCTGAATCTGTTGACCAAACCAGATTAGATCGAAATAATATAAAACCTCCAACATCCATATCTGATGAATCCACCACTACATCACCTAAAGAAGCTATTATAGAATTCCAGACTATAGTTACAAAGAAAGCAGTAGTCCCTGGGGAAAACCTACACCTAAATTTTTGTGTTGAAGAGAGTCAACCCGAAAGGGATAGTACTTCACCGGTTAGTGAAGGCTTTTACCGGCTTGATAGCTATTCTAGTTCGGAGTATGAATTATTTGCCGAACGTGATATTACATCGAGTTCCTCATCGGGAGATACCTCCGAAGGAAATCATCGAGACGTCGATAGCACAATCATGAGTTTTACTACAAAGAGCAAAGATGAATTCTATCAAAATGATATCACGCTTCTTTCGCCTATATTAGAAGAGTCTGCAGGGTGTGACAATGAATATTTCGAAAGGAATATAACGCATATAACGTCCGATGTTTACGATTTTCAAATGGATCAACCAAATGCAAATATGAAGAGATGGCATTCGAATTGTAATATCAGCGAATTGGATTCGGATGCATCTAGAATCGAACGCTGGAGACTTTCAAGTTTTGAGCAAGCCATAATTAACGTATTCGAGAATCCAAACTTAGATTTGAACCACGAGTGCCCAAAGACGGACAGCTGCGAGTTTGGGCCTCACTACAAGTCATCATCATCACATAGTCCCGTTGATTCAAACGGCAATGACAAGACAGTTTGGGACAGGAATGGGAGTGACCGTGTTGCGTGTTGCCCTCCGGAATTTTGATAGGCTTATTGTGATAAACACCCATAACGAATCAAAGAATAATTTTTTATTTTGTTTTATAGTTTTTTGTTATACTTTTGTTTTTTTTGAAAGAGTAGCGACCTGGTGTTAGCTGTATGTTAAACATTGATCACAATAATCGTGCAGTACAATATCAGAATTATCACGCTTTTTGCACAAATCGTTTTTCACTAACTCATAATTATGCTGAGCGGTGTTGGTCTTTGAGAGTAAGATAGAGCTTGAAACTTCTCGGAGTTCGCCTCGGTGAAGGTCACTTCGTGCAGTCGCCAAAAAGTAGCGTGACGTCGTCGACGTTCAATCCAAACAAAGGGGTGACCAAATTGAGCTGTTGGTTGAGAGCGCTGAGAACCCACGTGGTGTAAAACCGAGATTGTTTCCGCTAGTCTGTATTAACGCGCTTCCCCTTTCCTCCCGCTAAATCATCCTTGGAAGAATTAACATGGCTCCTATCTCCGTTTGAAACCGATCGAGGCCGGTCGAAGCCGTACGAAGCCGTGCGAAGCCTCTCGACGATCCGTTTTGACCAGCCAGGTAAGCGCGACGGATTCCGCTTCTCTTACATATCACCGGCTATCTCGTTTCTCACAGTACTGTTGTACCCTTCATCCTTGGTTTCCCTAACACCTTTTCTGTGACGCACCATTCTTCGTGCCCTTCTCTGACAATGTCGGCTTTGTGTTTCAGGGGAGAACACCGTAAACGGCGACCACTCGGACGCGCACCACAGCACATTCTCGCAAAGTAGCAAAGAGGTTTGTTGACATTAGCTAGACACATTTAACATCATCTTCACGGCCGGCCAATATTCGCGACTTTCTCATGAGCTTCTTCAAAGACTCGCGTTTCACCAGAATCCACCGCTCTTGCCAGTTCCTCTGCCTTACGTCTATTTCAAAATTTCACGAGCAGAATTACTTGTGATAAATGTTAATAGGAGTAAACGTAGAAGAACGACAAGAGAGATGGAAGTTCCTGACTGTTTGAGTCTCATTCCATAAACACTACCAGTTAAAGTCGAATCGCGATAAACATTGCCTTCGTGAAGTCTCGGTTACGAGATACATGTCATCTCATTCTCTCCTCCACGTCATCCTCGGAGTACATGAGAATGTGAGGACTCCCAAGACATCATTTCGTTTACAACGAGATAGGAAGAAAGTTTGTAAAAGTTCATATTATCCAGAAACGACTCTCAGGTGAACCGAAACATTCTTATGTCCTCCTTCATCATTCATGTAACATTCATGCAATATTCATGCAGTTAGTACAGTCGCTTTCATAAACTTTTTTCACATCGCTACGTGCAAGCTAGTTTGCCGATCGTGCCCGCTTGCATGACGTGAACTTCGAAATAGAGAGAACGAGGATGGCAAAGGAAGTGGGTGAGGACAAGTGAGGGTGAATGTCTAGTATGAAAGGGTGATGGGGATGTGTGATTATGGTTGAGTGACTGTAGCCGAGAGATCGAGGGAGAACGGAAGGGGGAAGAGAGAAAGGGTTAGCGAAAATTCGGCGCCGTGCATGTGCATGCATAAAGGTTTATGGTTACGGTTGGGACCTTCCGTGTTAAGGGTTCCGTGTCGCAGGATGTGAGCGTTAGCGAGGATTCGCCAAAGAAGGAAAAGAAGAAGAAGAAGGGCCTCAGGACACCGTCCTTCCTTAAGAAGAAGAAAGAAAAGAAGAAGCCTGTCGAGGCGTAGGTAGTCCTAAGCTCTGGTACGTATGGGGACGTCAATGGTTTTTTCAACCTGCCTGTCACATTCATTTTTCTCTGTTTTTCAACTAATTTTGGAATGTCACCTCATAATTCTTAGTTCGTTACCCAACCTTTTGGTACAAATCTTCACTTCGCGAACTGTGTTTTAAAGTGGCAGGTTCGCGACTATGTTTTACTTTGTACCCCATTAATGTTGTTAGATAGATTATCGAACGATCGGACCATAACTTATTCTGTGAATCTTCTATGTAGTTCATTCGATGTTTTTCGATTGTTCGATCGTTCGCATGTTCTCCAGAATATCGGTGGACCCGTCGATTTCTACGTTCTGGATGTTGGTGAAGGTAGGCCGGCGATTTCTTCGTCTCAGCATCCCTTAGAGTAGAAGAGCTGCTGCTGTTGTAATTCGCATAGATGCAACGGCATTAGAAATTACTTTCTTTAGCTGCCAAATAGAGTCAGAACCATGATCGCGATAGTATATCTACTTCTCTCATTTATTCGCCCTAGGAAACGAATCGCAGCAGGCATACATATCATGCAGATATATCCATTGACTTACGTTCTTGTCTTCGCGTTCTTCTTGCAGACACTGCCACGAGCAAAAGCTTATCGCAAATAAAAAAGAGTAAGTTTAAAGCGAAAATCGAGGAAGCGCGAAGCGAGAGCGAAGAAGACGAGAGTCGAACAGCGCAATGCGAAGTCGAGCGTCAAATCGAGTCGCGGAAGGTTGGAAACACGCTTGGATGCAATATGGAAGATGTGAGACGAGAGAGAGCGGTAGAGCGGGAGAGCGGGAGAGACAGAGAGTGAGGGAGATAACGGAAATAGACAAAATTGGAGTAACCGTGCAACAATCAGCATCTTTCCAGGATTCAAGACTGCCATCGCATTACGTCTACGATAAGGAAACTATATTGTACTGTTAATGTTTTTACGTTTTTAATTTGTTAAGGCGTCGCGCTGATGTATTTAATCCGCTATTTAATTTTGCCTCCCCTGCCCCGTTTGTGTATCGCAATAAAAGATTACATTACGTCTGCACTTTTGCGACGAAGGAAGCGAGAGGCGCGCCGGCCGGCGACCCGGCCGTTTTCGTTCTCTGCTTCTGGCCCTTCCTCTCTCCTTCTCCCACGCCCAGATCTCGCGGTTACTCGCCCGTTTGCGTACGCTCGTCTCGAGTTCCCCCTTCAATCGATTCTCTTACTTTCCCCGATGATTCAGCGCTATTGCCACTGCCGTTGTCGCAATATTTGCGACTTCTCTCGAGCCCACCCCTCATGCTACTGAATACTATACTCTAAGGTTTCTTCCGGTTCTAGCACCCTTAGTGTTCACGGGAGTTCCGTCTCGATTCATTATTAGCATTTCGATTGCACATCTTGATGGATGATACGAAACTATCGGGTATTCGGGCGTGTATTCTACGGTCAAGCAATTACCTCCGATTCAGACCCGTGGGAGGCGAAAGGGTCTCGACTCGCAACCGAATGGCCTAGCAATCATCGAGTACTTCCTCGTCGCGCACACACTTCGCACCCTTCGAGACTCGACCGAAGCTGCGAAGAGCTTGTCGAGCCGGACTTTGCGTTCGCCTGTACGAGATGCCGAATCGCCGAGTGCGATTTCTAGAGTAAGACTTCTAGAATTATTCGTTACTCGGTCCTGCCGATTCGGACGCTACGGGTATTTCGTGATCGTACTAGAATCCTTGGCTTTTGTCTTTGTGCGGTTGTTCTTTGTCAGCACGAAAGAGGAGATTTCATGTGATCGCGGTCCTAGACCATAAATTTCTCTTCCCGATCTCGTCTGATATCTGTTTTCTTCGCGGCGCCCAGGTCGGTCAGAACCGGTCAGGGCGCACGTGAACTTTTCTCTGTTCGCTTTTGGACGCGAGCGCCCGATAATGGACGTACAATCAAGAGTTCTTTTTGTAAGTGTAAGTTCAAAGACGTGGAATCACACAAGCGTTCAGCGACGGATAATGATAGCGCAGCGTAACGCCTACTGAGATTACGAATTAAGTTCTTTTTTTTCCCCCTTTAAATCATTCAAGATAATTGCAAGTCTCTCTCATCGAGTATTCTTGGCGATGACAGAGTCACATACCGCCCACCCGACTTAGCGAAGAAGCCTCTGTACTCTCGGGACTGACGGCACTCGCGCTACTATTATGGTCGCTCCAACAATTATCTTTATTGCCGTTGTTATTATTGCTATTATCATTATTAATTATTATTAATTATCGTTATTATTATTATCTTATCATCATCGTCGTTGTCGTCGTGATCGTCGTCGTCGTGAGCACCACCCATCCCCATTGTCTTCATTGCCGGCTTATCACCGACTTTTCGAGAAGTGAGGAGCACAACTCTCTCTTCGAGAGTTCATTCGGCGGGCATTCGAGAAACAAGGTGCACGTCGGCAAGACGACCTTGAGTATTTTGCGAGCGGCACCTCCGAATAAAGGATAATCGTGTGTCATCGAGATTGTACGTAAAGCGCGTTCTATCACTGTAGCTATTAATATATTACGTATAAAAATAACGACGGAAAATATACGGCAGTCGAATTTTAGCTGAGTTGTTGTTCCATAGGAAACCATTTATTTCACCACCTTTATTCCAAAGGAAGGAGCAGAGCGAGGGAGAAAATACACAACAAAAGACATGTTTATCAGTAAAGAAATTGAGTCCCCTTTATTGCAGCCTTTTAACACAGACGAGCTAGCGTCTTCGCTTAAAGTTTCTACAAAGAGAAAAAAAAATAGCAGAGGTTGTCAGGACGGTAAGAAAGGCGGGATATGATAGAAACAAAAAAGGAAGTGCGAGCTTCGCCGTCTAATACTCGTCGACACCATCTCCTTCGGCATCAACTGAGTCCATTCCAACTTCCTCGTAATCCTTTTCGAGAGCAGCCAGATCTTCGCGTGCCTCTGAGAATTCGCCCTCTTCCATACCCTCGCCGACGTACCAATGTACAAAGGCCCTCTTGGCGTACATAAGATCGAATTTGTGATCAAGTCGTGCCCAAGCTTCGGCAATGGCAGTTGTATTGGACAGCATGCAGACAGCGCGCTGAACCTTGGCAAGATCACCACCTGGCACGACGGTCGGTGGTTGGTAGTTGATGCCGACCTTGAATCCAGTGGGACACCAGTCGACAAATTGGATGGTACGCTTGGTCTTGATGGTGGCTATCGCCGCATTCACGTCCTTCGGAACAACGTCGCCTCTGTAGAGCATGCAACACGCCATGTACTTTCCATGGCGTGGGTCGCACTTGACCATCTGATTTGCCGGCTCGAAGCAGGCATTGGTGATCTCCGCGACAGATAGTTGCTCGTGGTAAGCCTTCTCTGCGGATATTACTGGAGCATAGGTGACGAGGGGGAAGTGGATTCTTGGGTAGGGTACCAAGTTGGTCTGGAACTCGGTTAAATCGACGTTGAGCGCGCCATCGAAGCGTAACGAGGCCGTGATCGACGACACGATTTGACCGATCAATCTATTGAGATTCGTGTAAGTGGGTCTCTCGATGTCCAAGTTGCGTCGGCAGATATCGTAGATGGCCTCGTTGTCTACCATGAACGCGCAGTCCGAATGTTCCAGTGTCGTATGTGTAGTCAGAATCGAATTGTACGGCTCGACCACAGCTGTGGAGACTTGCGGCGCTGGATAAATGGCGAATTCCAGTTTCGATTTCTTGCCGTAGTCGACTGAGAGGCGTTCCATCAACAGAGATGTAAATCCTGACCCAGTACCACCGCCGAACGAGTGGAAGATGAGAAAGCCTTGGAGGCCGGTGCACTGATCGGCCAGTTTACGAATGCGATCGAGAACTAGGTCGACAATCTCTTTGCCGATGGTATAGTGGCCACGAGCATAATTATTTGCAGCATCCTCCTTTCCGGTAATTAGCTGTTCCGGGTGAAAGAGTTGCCGGTATGTGCCGGTGCGCACCTCATCTATAAACAAGCCATTTTATGTGTAGGGCAGGGTTGGAGGGTAAGCATTCGAGGGGCAAGGGGTTGGGGGAAGGCGCGGCATGTGGAGGGGAGAGCGGGTTGCGAGGATTTCTTGCTGGCTTACCAACTACGGTGGGCTCCAAGTCAACGAAGACGGCTCTGGGAACATGTTTCCCGGCTCCAGTCTCACTGAAGAACGTATTAAAGCTGTCGTCTCCTCCACCGAGCATTTTGTCGGAGGGCATTTGCCCGTCCGGCTGGATTCCATGCTCGAGACAATAAAGCTCCCAGCAAGCATTTCCGATCTGGACTCCGGCTTGGCCGACGTGAACAGAGATGCATTCACGCTGGAACAGTAGAGAGTCGCGTGCGAAAATCTACCTCACATTTCGTTTGCATAACGTACTTCTCCATTACGGCTGACATTGGCCCGAGGAAAAAAGAGTCCTTGCCGCTAGCTAGCGCGCGACGTCAACCGTAATTGAGAAGCGTAAATGTATACAGTCCCAACGGTATTTCGAAAATAGGAATATTGCGACGGCAAGTTGGAAATCACGATACGATCACGAGGTCACGCGTTCTACTTGCGCGATTCTTCCAGATTAATTTCACTTTCACGACGTCGACGTACGTATGCATTACGTTTTCGATATATACAGTCTAGTAGATTTTGGATGATGCTCAAAAGCAGGGTCTTACCATTTTCACGATATAAAAAGGAAGTTGAACGAACGGGAATGAAAGATGCTTCACGAACAAACGGTACTGTGCCCCTGGATAACGTTTCGGCGAAGCAGGCGATGGCGCTCCTCCGAACGATCAGCAACGAAATAACGTGACTGGCATCCGCTTTGCCCTCTCTTATAGCCTCGGTACGAACGCGCTGTGCGGTGGAGCCGCCTCTTTTCTCTCTTCCTTCTTCCACGCGGCTCCACCGCACTCTTCTCCCTCGGATTCGCTCTGCTTCGAGACAAGGGGTCCCCAGCCGGCCTCAACCGCCTCAACCGCCTCAACCGGCGAGCCGGCCCAGCAGCTCATGGAATGCCCGTGTTTTATTTACTCATTTCGTTATTCGCGACGCCGTAGTATATACGGCCTACTCGGCCTACTGCATCTTGTCCCTGGGCGATGAAGCGTGTGCTATATAGCTCTCGTGTTCCTCTCATTTCGGACGCAAATTCACCGAAGCGTCGCCGGTCGCCGGTCGCCGGCATGCAAGGCGGAGTGGAAGAAACGTGGCCGACGACAAGGAGAGGTCGACGACATTCCCGCTCTTCCTTTTCGTCGACCAGTGCGAATAACGTGCTGGCGTGCGGCGTTTCGTCTAATAAACGAGTAAAAATAGATCGCGGGAAAGGCTCAGTGGAGGGCGCGCAGACTCACTGTGCGAACTTGACGAGACGTGCTATTTCTAGGCGGACACGCGCATCCGGTTGTATACCCGACACAACGTTCCATCGACGCATTACGCTCTCGTTAGATAGACCGTAGCCCCACTGGGATTATGGACAGACTACTGCTATTTAGATGTGGATCGATGCTTCTAGACTAGATGAATTAGATATGAGAGGTCTTGATCGAGCAAGCGTAGGATGAACGGTGGGCAGTAATGAGGAAAATAAGAAATGCTGGGGCTTCGTACATGCCTCGCTATGCGGTCGAGATCGGACCTCCACATTCGGCTAGAAGCGACTCCCCTTGTAGAAGCGGCAGTCGTCTATCACTGGACGTCCACTTATCTTTGTGTGATACCGACTCTCGGAGGACTGCTCCGTACTAAAGCCGCCCTGTCTATCTCTATCCGAGTTGTCTCGCTTGATGCACATTACGCAAGACTTCGCACTATTAATTCAAGGCGGAATTTTCGCGCAGGTGCGCGCTAAGCGATCGGTGCGCCTGCCTTTTTTCGAACGGATATGTCGTCGCGCAAACAACTCCTCAAGAATTTACACAACCCACGCCATGGACGTGTCTCTTTTTCCTTCCCTCTTATGCTTGCATCAAAAGAACCGAGCTCTCATTCATCTACCCAAGATCCCAACCCACGCTCGCCTACGTACTCTGCCGGGACAGGAAAATCATCGTATACCTCCTCTTACATCATCTTGCAATAGCAACCGCTAATTCTTCCCTTAAAAGGCAATCTTCACTTCTGTCTCTTCTTCCACTTCACCATTCAAGTTATTACGTTGCACATTTTTCCTTCGATTTCGGAATTATAATGGATGACTATTTATGGGTTAGATCAAGGGAGGAAATTTTATACAATAAAATTATTAAAAATTTACAGTTAAATGCAGGAATGCATCACACAGGACTGGGAATTCTTTTGCATAATTAAGTTGACACTAACTATCTCAATTCCTGCCGCCGTCGAGGATTACCATCACTGTGCCACCTAGAGTGATTCACGATAACTGCGGAATGATCTTCCAGTGGCATCTTACGCCCTGGGACTGTACCACCATTTTACAATATTATCTAGATGATTCGAACAGTTGCTGTTTGTTGTATTGTGATTGAAATCGAACCGAATAATTTTCTCGAATCCTATTGGCAAAAAGAATTATTGCGAGAATAGATATGTATTCAATGAGTCCCCAATATGGTTCATCTTCTCTGGAAATAGTATAATTCGTCGGTTTCATGAGCATGTTGTAAGTGTCGAGATTCTAACCTCCAGAGCTCGTTTCCCCGGCATTTTATAGTATTCTTGAAATTCTATTTGACCCTTCGTGTTGCGCTAGAGATGAGTCTGGCGAGAAAGGGAAGTTTCCCTTGAGCAGATTCAGTGCATTCCAGTTAAGTTCAATCGTTCGATATGGGGAGAAGTCGTACACCCTCGCCAGGGAGACGGAGGGACCGCTCAAGGGAGCGCGATCGTGACAGAGATCGAAGACGAAGACGTTCCCGGGAGAGAAGACGACGGTATTTAATTACTTTTAAAATGGTAATAATCTTTATGTCACACAAGACGAATAATCTTCATTATTATTGTAGATCGGTCGAACGAGACAGAGTAAAATCTCGAGACAGAGAACGTGACCGTGAACGTGATCGAGAGAGGCACAGGAGATCCTTTAGTAGATCCAGATCACGAGAAAGGGACAGAGTGAAGCCGAAGCCAAAGCCACCGACTGCGGAGAGGCCTGTTATTACAGGTATGTACTTGTATTATTTCATTCAGTAATATAACATGGGAATTGAAGTACTCAAAGTTATCGATCATTGCAGAGGCTGATCTACAAGGGAAGACACCAGAAGAACAGGAGATGATGAGGATGATGGGCTTTTGTGGATTTGATACCACAAAAGGGAAGAAAGTAGAGGGAAACGATGTTGGTGCGGTTCATGTTATTCTCAAACGAAAGTATAGACAATATATGAATAGAAAGGGTGGTTTCAACAGGCCATTGGATTTTGTGGCATAAACAGAGACTTTGTCTTCAACTTTATTTTGTATCACTAGCTTTAAGTATGGTAACAAAAGAACTTAAGATGGATAAATACATAGGAGTAATATCAAAAGGAATGGCACAGTTATTAGAGTGTTTATCATTCGGATGATGTTCTGGAACGCTTTCTTGGTATTTCATCATCCTCGCTGTCATCACTGGTTGACCTGTGTGCAGTATCTTGGCCTTGTACGGTATTTTGTGTAATTAACTGAAAAATCAATGGTCAATCTTGTTAATTGATAGAAAATATTGTGGTACAATATGTATTAGAATATTTCTTTACCGCGGTCGCATCCATCTTTTCAAGACCTTCCACCAGTTCTGGATTTTTTATACGAAAGTCACGAGTCACGCTATTCTTCAAATAATTATCCAAATGTACCTGCATGAAATAATGTAAATGAATTTTTCTTAAAGAAAACGGAAACCGATACGATTATATGAAATACTGACGCCAGTCTTTTTCGATAACGATAGTACGTCATTGCAGAACTGTTCTATCGCATAAACAACGCGTGGAATTAATTTTGTCTCCTTCAAAACTTTGTTCCTTTGGGCATATACATCTGACTTGGACCGTGATTTATTTTGATTGTCCTGTGTTAATGGCGAATGATAGTTAATCCCATTTGATTTGTGATTTCATGTGGAAAGTATTATTTTATTTAAGTCCTACATACCTCGATGTGAGTAACGAAATTATAGAATACTGATTTGAGTGGCTTTCCAGCCAATTGGACCACATCGATGAATCTATATCACCAGATTATGTTGTCAGTCATTAGTTAGTTAATTAGACTATTTAAGAAGGTACACAGCATACGCACTTGACTGATTGGAACGGTGCATTTTGTTGATTTGATTTAGAAATGAAATATTTCGTGAGACTGGCAAGTAAATTATAGAGAGCAAGTAAATTCTTTATGGCTATGTCTGTACATGGCCCTGGATCTATCGCTGTGTTAGTCAGTGTGTGAAGTACTTGCATAATATCACACAACTGTTTACAAAGACTGCGTTCTTTATCACGTAATTTTTCTTGATCTGTAACATTGAAATTATACAATATCATTACGTAAAAATCTCTAGTTTCATATTAGAGTTAAATATATTTTACTCACGGGTATCTTTTAGTTCTGGCGATGCACAAATAAGATTTTCTTCCGATTTAATACGTTGCAAGAACCAGGAAGCATTTTCCAGTTTTTCCTTCACGAAATTGCATAGTAAAATATACGCACGGTTTGCTGTGCCCTCGTTCAGAATCTTATAACGCTCAGTTTTTTCCACTGCAACTTCATCTATTGTACCGAATATTCCACATACTTCCACAGCAATTTCATGCAAGGTCTCCCCATATTCTCGACTAGATACTTCAATACGTAACAACAACTGAAGTATCATTGGAGCCACCGACTGCCTGATATGGCTTGCTTGTGCCATTTTCGCCACTAATCCAAACACCTTCTCGGGTTTATGTTTCTCAAAATCCATTTTGTTCACTAACTGTTCAATTATTTCGAGTTGCATTAACGGGACTTTTTCAATCAGAGCTTCACCAGCCCCTTCATCGCCCTGGCAAAGCGTAGTCTTTAGACTCTGTTTAAATGAAAAAATAAGGTCTTGCAGTTGAGAATTGACATCCTTCGCAGCAGATTCTGTTGAACTAACTAAAGAAATGCCAAATTTTACCACTACTTATAGCTCCGGTTTAGAATCTTTCTTGATACTCACAGATTTCCTTTAGGAAACGTGGAAGTTCATGATCGAAGCTACTGCAAATAATCTCGCAGATTTCTTTAAAACATTCTAGACTAGACAAGGCACTTTGTTCGTCACTTTCGAGTAGATTCGGCAAGTTCAATATAGGTTTCTTGTAAAGCAACCTGTTTTAAATATTTCATATTAGGGATAGTGAAAGCTTTGTTTATTGCATTATTTATACTCACGCAGCGATGGTAATATACGTATTCAGATTTGGATCTTTTAGCTTTCGTTGTTGTTTCTCTTCCGAGGACTTCACGCGTTGCAAGAGTTCATGGCAAGCTTGTAGCCAGTAGTGGTGACAATCTTCATTGTCTTCAAATATGTTATCTGGCAACCTAATGGGACATTTTTGTGTAACATGTAAAGGCAAAGAATGTCTATGTAATTAAACTAAAGGATAATACACACGGATATAGTAGAGATAAGCTCTTGCTAATTATATCTAAATCCATAATAGTATCCAATGTTTTCAACATAGTTGGCTTCTCCGATTTTTTTACTGTGGTATTGTTTGCATCTTTGTCTTTCTTCTTCTTGCCTTCTTTCTTTGATTTTCCACATTGCTAAAAGGTAGTGAAAGACAATATGGAATAATTTTTGCCTTCATACCGGTCTTGCCATTTTTTTTGGGACAAAAATGAACTCTGAGCTAGTGCATAGCTTTTGTAATAATCAATTAGTACCTTCATAAATTTTATACTGCGTTTGTGTCCTATTACCAGATCGCTAATATTGTTTAGTTCATCATTATTACCACTGATATACCACATACCAGTGCGAAATGCAATCAGGGCTTCGTAAACCGATATCGCTAGTTTGAGATTTGATAGTCTTTTTTGCGACTTCATCACGTCCTCGAATATATCCATATTTTCATCCTAATGAAAATAAATGTACATTGTATACCCATCTAGTTAAATTTCAGAAGATATGAACATAATCATAATGAATTCAATTCTAGTACCAAATTAAAGTGATCCAAGTTAGTCATTGTCATTCTTTTACAAAGAGATTCCAATATACCCAGAGTCCTGTCCAACACGGTCAGATTCTTTGGTACACTCGCAATGTATATTTTTTGAATAAAAAATATTAATTGCCCAATCGGTTCGTCAATTATCACATTGGGACCTTGAGTGCTAGTACACATATCAAACTTCAGGGGTGGTAAAACATTCTCATCTGTTTCCAAATAACAACTTAGATGAGTCAGAAGTGTATCTAATATCAACTCCATTATTTGTGGATGCTTTAGTGTCACATCGTATAAACCTATAAAGTTATATTATTTATGAATTGGCACTTTCAGCATACAGTTATATCAAAGTACCTTTATATAAGTGAGCGCGGACTTCACACTCGTATGTGAAACACTTCTTTAGGATATGTAGGATTTCGTAACAAGCAGTCTTATTGTATTCCGCAGGTAGTCTATCCATTTGACTATGCCTTTCTATGGTCACCTAAATCATAAAATAGAAAGTAGGAAAATAAGCCCGAACTTGATCGAAGCAGTCTAATTTTCATTTATGTTTCTTCTACCTGTGTGAGAATGGACGATGTACTACTTGTACTACCAGATTTCTGACTATGGGTAATTGGATTGACAGAATGAATCTTCGAGTTTTTTAACATTTCTAAGAATCCTGTTGCCGCCATCTCTCTTTTTAATGCACCTTTTCCATAAAGGGCTTTTCTCAGAGTTAAAATTAAGTTGTCTCGAATAGTTGCCGAGATGTGCATGAGTGGAAGGATTGCATGTAGGACTTGACTAACCACAGGACCCGGTAAAAAGAGTAAGCATTCGAGCAGAGAGGTAATCCAAACTTGATTCTCCAGCACAATTAGTGTCAATTTGCGACAAGCATATGCTAAACATTCTGTATGAAGACATTCAGATTTTAGTTTTGTGAAACCATTCCTTGATAACAATTTCCATACCTGTGTGATATGCACTTGATGCACCATGTTGCAGTATCTTTTCAATAAGCATTTGTAATATTGTCCCCACGGTTTCATGACGTTTGTTTAGTAACATTTTCAGTATGTGTGCACCAGTTCTCCATAGCATAGTAGAATAATTCTTCGCTTTTTGTTCCGCACTTAACAATAGAAAGGCGAAATCAATGAGACCTCTCAATACCAGGTGTCGATTTTTAGTACTGAAAAATTAAAAGTTCAAAATAATGATTAAATAAAAATATGGTAGTGGTACGAGAAAAGAACATGATAGTTACATGTCAGCACCTATTTTGAATAACACAACTAAGTGTATGCATAACATTGGTGTGTGAGTGGGTTGTTTTCCTCACCCAGGCAGATTTATGTTGTTTCTCTTCCTCTTGAAAATTGGTCACAGTAACTGTGCGTAATAACTCCAAGACCTATATCAGAAATAAATGTTTTATAGCACTCCGAATGATTGTAACATGAATATCTATCAAGACACATTCTTACCTGATCTTCATATATCTCTGATATAGAAAGTAATACATTTAAAACAAAACTTTGCAATATATATTCAGGAACAGATGATATAGTCTTAATATATTTCAAATAATCCTTCAATGTTTCATGATTGAGGGAAGTTGTCTGATGGATATGGTACAGTACAGTACTTTCTGTGTCTTGTAGTTCGATCTTGCTAATAGTTCCTATAAATCAAAAACTTATATCAAAGTAATATCTAGATAAAGTCTTATCTTAGCTTTGATGATTTTCTATACTCACCAAGCTCTTCCAAGCTATCCTTATTCTCAGAAGCATTTGCTATCCTATAGCTAGATTCAAAGTACATCTTCAAGGCATCCAAAAGATATCTGCTATTTTGTTGCTTGCATAGTTTAAGCGTATGATAGGTGAATGGTGGTACTTGATTCAATGACAGCTCTTTTAAAGCATTGCATAGTGACGTGAGTACCCTAATCCTGTCATTCTTTTCTAAGGCCATCTCCCTAATGATAATTAATGTTCTTTATTCACATCCTGCCTGTGTCTTACATAAGTCAAATGAACTACTTGTTAGAATGACATACACAAACATCTCTGCCAAGCAAGGTAAAGCATCAACGTTCCAGGGTATTTCACATATTGCCTTGGCAATGTGTGATTTATATTCTGGCCCGGAGACCAGAATGTTAGTATGAGAGATAAACTTCTCTTTTTCAAGTGCCGAGAGAATTGCAGGCAACAAATCCTTCCAACTAAAATATATTATAATTATCCTTTTAATGTCCATAGATCTATCATTTATTCCAAACTAATTACCTCCTGATCTGATCATTATCATTATTGCGTATACAATTGTTACAAAACTCCACGAGTTTAACTAATTGGTTTTGCGAGCAATTAGGAAGGTCTGTAATTATCTGGTTAATTATTCCATTAATCTGCTGGGTAGTCAGATTGGCTTTATTCAAGTCTTGCAACAAAGTTGCTATTACTTTCCGTTTTTTGGCTTGAGACGCCTCCAAATTCGTGAAACTAGCCAAAATGCTATTGAAGATTTTTGGAAACTCGTGCCGGCCTAGCTTGTGCCGTAATAATTTCGAGAGCTGTCAAAAAGTTGTCATTACTTCGAAAATTGATGTGACCGGCATTTGGTAAACATTTTATAAATACCTTCTCGGGACTCGCATTTTCAACCACCTCAGTTAAATCTGAATTGATGCTCTGCCTGCTTAAACTTTTTGGTGTTCCACTCATTTTTCCAGTATCACATCCGATTTGATTAAATGTAACTGAAATTAGTACATCGAACTGTTTGGTTGAAGACTCTTCCCGCCTTTTCCCATTTACTGCGCATGGAAGTAATACAACCCAGATGTTATCACAACAATAGTACAAAGGCTTCCATTTGACTGCCTTTGCAATAAAAGTTAAGGTCTTCCCATTTCTGATGGCATGTCAAAGGGAATAATGTTTTTAATTAACAACAAAAACATACGTTACCTTCTCCGTATGCAAACGATGTTAGGCTGTTGAATATCGGCCGCCATTTTGCCAATCTGGATCTGGTTCGTCTTGCATTAGTTCGTTTAGTGACTAATTGAATACTTTCGAGTGGGGAATGAGCAAGGACAGTTCTTAATTGGTTCTATTAATTTTTAATTAAATTGCGTTTGGCTAATTTAACGATTACATCTGACAAGCGGCTAGAATACTGGTAAAAATCGTAATGGAAAGTCTTTAATTTGAAGGAAACGGTTTTCTGTAAAGCAAAGGGTTTATGTAGCGCAAGGACAGAACAGTAATTACCGATGCTGCATAAGGAACACAATAATTTGGCCATAAAAGATTAACCTTGCGGAGTCCGGTATACCAAAGCTTTCAAGTTCAGGCAAAATGTATATTGTATAGGAGTGAAATCAAATGCGCCATTATTATTATTGTACATATGCTAAATAAGGCTCATGTAATGAAAGGACTATTATGCCTCGGGGGATCCGGACTCTGATCTAGAACAAGGTGTGGGATAACGAGAGTTGGGAAAAGCGTGGATCTGGTCGTATTTACTGGTGTTCCCTTATGTAATTATTGGATGAAGTTGGGGAGTTGGCGATTTCAGGGCGAGGACACGTCAAAGTGGAGATCGGGGCTCTCGAGAGAGGCATGATCGGGCTGATTTTTGGTCCAAGGTCGGCGCAAGTCTGGTCGGAGGAAGAAAGAGGTTCAGGTCCAGGATGCTCGAGGCGAATAGGCTCGGGCGTGGCATGGGCAGAGCGTGTAAAAGTATAAGCCCCCGTAAGAACGCCCGGCGAAAGTTTTTGGCCACCCGTTCAAATATCCTTCCCTCCCGACCTCCGCACCTCCCACTTCCTCTTCATCTCGATGGTTCTTCGGGGTATATAAGATTTCGGGTGTGCGATGTCTGGCATGTTCACTTCTGTTCCTCACCAACGAAGAACTAAATCAACCCAACTCTCAAGATGTTCGCCAAGGTGAGTCTTGGGATATTCGAGCTACTCTTCTACTGTGGAAAATAAGCAGAGTTCGTAAGTACATATTGACTGACGTGTTCTGGTACTTTTACAGATCGCAATCCTCGCCTGTGCTTTGGCCGTGGCCAATGCTGGATACCTTGCACCCGCTGCCGGCCAGTACACCCTCCAGACAGCAGCTCTGACTTCGACCTCTGACAACATCATCCGCAGCTCCGGCAACTTGGCTCAGATCGCCACCCAATCGAAGACCATCTCCACCCCATACTCCAGCAGCAGCAAATCTGACATCCGTGTGTCAAACCCGGCTGTCTATGCCCACACCGCTCCCTTGGCTTATGCTGCCCATGCTGCACCTTTGGCCTACCAGACCTACGCCACCCATGGTGCACCTTTGGCTTACCAGACCTATGCTGCCCATGCTGCCCCCGTTGCCGCTCCAGTAGCTACCGCTCACGGTAGCCAACTCCTCGGAGTAGCTTACTCCCCGGCTGTCGCTGTCTCCCACATGACCTACAGCAACCCCATTGTCTCTTACTCCTGGTAAACTGGCCCCACCCCATCAAGATCCACCCCCAAGATGCGACCCTTCGGCATACGTTCTTGAGAGTTCTTCTCAATTCTCGTATTTATTAATAAAGTTTTATGTCTAAGACAAATTCTGTTGTGATATTCGTTGATTTTCCACTGAATCCTGTTTCCCCCTTTAGTATAGAATAATGGTAAGGGTAGGACAGGACAGGAATCCTACGAAATAACGAGCGGATGAGTGTCGTAACAATTTACGTTTATTCTCATAAGGGCATTGCATTCTGTGACATGAATATAATGTATACTGTATCGGGACGAACACTACATAATCGTCGAAAGGGCCGCGAGCCTCAGCCAAATTCGCTCTACATGCTCTACTCGGTGATCAGTAGGGTGGGTGTCGTCCTGTACCCATTCCTCGAGATTTAGATGATCTTGACGTGTCCCAAGCTGTTGAGGGTCAAGCCATTGATGCCATAAGGTGCCGAGATGCCAGTGGTAGCGATTCCTGGTCCAGCAACGGCGGTGGTCAAGCCATGTCCGATCAGAGTTGGTCCGGCAACGGAAGCGGTAGCAAGTTGTCCTGGAAAGGTTTAATCAAGTGATTGTAATGGGAAGGTTACAATTAGTAGTTTGTCGCCGAGTAGAGAAAATGAAGAACTGGATGCACATGGTGCAAAGAGTGGTCTATGACATCGATGGAAATAGCGGTGCCGAGCGAAGCGTGATACGCGATCCAGAGAAAAGCGGACCGACAGTGGCTCTGCACTCTAGTAGTAGAAGCATCCGGTCGACCGAGCGCCAAGCAGTCTGCTCACGATCAGGCCAAACTGTTTGCTCCAATAAAATCGTATAAAGAAATAGAGGAAGTATAGAGGAGTGCAGAGATGTATGAGGCGTGCACGGCGGTTCACGCGCTCGAAATGGAAGCCGGCGTGAGAGATGGTTGAGAAGAGAAGAGGGTTGTCCGTCTTGCAGCCAGGCACAAGTACTTATGTACCTGCAAGACCAGAATTGATCGCGACTACAGGCCCATGCACTGCAGTCGCCGTTAGGATTCCAGGATTGGTAACGCGCACGTCCGCTTTCCTGACGCTACTGAATGGCGTATCTATGCTCTTCGAGTCCGCCGAAATTGCACCTAAATTACCGATACCCCGAATAATGTTGGAGCTCGTGGCGGAGAGGGTTGGGAGCGAGAGTCCGGCAGGAAGAGACAGAGCAGCAGGCTGCACTGCCACCGCTGCTGGAGCAGTGGCGAGCAGTCCACCGCTGATTACTCCGGCCTGAGCGACGGCCAACAGGCATCCACAGATCACCAAAATCTGCAACCAATCATTTTACTTTAGATTCTCACATTATTTCCCATCTTTCAACGAAATCTCGCAAACAAATTAAACTTCTTCAACTTAAAGCGCGCCGAGCTGTTGCTCCTCGTACTTACCCTGAACATGATGGCGAATGGGCTGGTAGTGGTCCCCTTAACGATGGAAGTGCAAGAAGTGAATTGAATGCATCTAGTGATTCTGACAGTCTATTTATACAGGAGCCGCGGCGAGATTGTCCAGTGTAGTCGGGTGCATTTTTTCCCGAAAACCTGGTATCGAGTGTCTGCCGAGCTTCAGTATAGGTTCGCGCAGTAAGCCGTTATTGCATCAGGCACAGTGTATTCTATCTCATCTAAACCGCGGTCGTCCCCTTCTCACCCCCTCACTTCTCCAAGCTAATTTCTGCCATCTTAAACCGCGAGGGTCACTTTTGACTATTCTTGGATTCCCATTGATCCTTCAGCGAATCTTCCACTTCTCGGGAAATCTAGGACCGCTACCCCAATTGATGACCCTCGGATCTATGGAAAAAAATCTTACGGTTTGCCTGGATAGTCAGGGATTGCTTTCATAACCGGTGAATGCACGCATGTATCGAGGGGTACGTGCAATTGTGTGACGCAAGTCTGGATGAAATTGCAACCGATTGCCGCTTCTCTTTATCAAAGAGTCCTATAAAGTTACGGGCGCGCGATCGCTCTTGTCCAGCCGCTCGGCGACAGTCTTGTTCTCGATCCTTACGAAGGGTGCGTGATCTTCTGCTTGCATGCCTCGGCGTTCCCTTTTGGCCGGCTGTTCGGATGCAAAGGACCGGCACACGGTTCACCAAGAGTTCGCCGCTTGATCCCACGGTGCGATTAAATTACGTAAGACGTGACCTTGCGCAAGATGTGTTTGAACCGTGTGCGACCACGGGCTAAAGAATTGGTGACCTACATGCTTCGACGGTAACGACGATGCATGGGCTAACTCGGGACCACGCCCTGGCCTCGAACAGGGATATTCACTTTTTGCTGGGTCCAGCGAAGATCCGCCTCTTGATATTCATATCATAAGAGATTATTCGATTCGCGCCTGTTATTAATGCGAGGTTCGCACCGACCATCGTGTCCCTTTGGGACTTTATCACAAAAGTACCATTAAAAGTAAGAAACATCTTTGAAGAGAAGTGGTAATATTACGGAATCAGTAAAAGGGCCGAGCAACAGCAAGGATCGAAGGAGACGTACGCAACTAACTGTGTTGCAATCTGGAAGAGAAAAAGCAAGCGCGTGTGCTCTCATTCCTTAATACCGGCCCGCCCGTCATGGTACCTTACCCTACATTATAGTTTCTAGGTAACTTATGCGTGTAATGGGCTTAAGCTCTTTGTTCCTTGGCCTGGGCTTAAGCTTCTCTCGCCCGAAGGACTAATTGCGCTCGAGGAAACAGGAGCTGCCCTATTAGCATTGCGTTTCTTTCCTCGGGATCCGCTTCCTTGTAAGACGCGGCCACCGCCGACGGCGGTAAAAGTTCAACGCGAACTGTATCGTTTATGCGTCCGCGAGTTGCGCCTATTCTTACGCAAACCTTCTTGTCACGCCTTCGGGACGAATGACGAATAACGTTCGATGAGGCGACGACGCCTCGAGGCCTGCTCCTAGATCAGAGATAGAGCACTTTCGACTCTTGATTGACATGTCTGTTCCGCGTGCGTGCGGATCCTACCATTTTTTACAAATGCCGTTGCACTCACACCCATCTTTCTCTTGCGTCTGGTTCGTCCTAGTTTAATTACAAAGAATTTGGGACTCGCTGTGTCCCAGTTGGAAAGGGTGTGAAAAGGGAAACGGACACCTGGCTGAAAAATATGCATGGGCCAAGAGGTGGAAGACAGATTACGTTTCAGGCGTGTCCAGGATAAACGAGCCGTTCGAAAAGCGAAAGAGCCTAAGGAAAGTAAGACTTGCATGCGGCCCAATCGATCTACCAAGTCCGCTCACGCAGAATGTGATCGGGCCATGTACGCACCTTACGCAATTGACATTGGCAAAGTGTAGCATGGCCGAGAACTTCGGAATTTCGTAAGCACGCCCGAGGGGAAGGTACGAATGATCGGCGACTCGGCCTTTCCGTAACCCAGACCTTCGGTCGTCGATGTCGAGGGTTCTCCCTCTTGGGACACCGTTCCGTCTTCCTCCACTGTCACGAAAAAAGACCGGTACGTTACGAAACTTAAACTCCACCGATTGACTGCGACGATTTTTCGCTATAAAAAGGTGTTCATGGCCTGGCATTGTCAGACTCATTTCAGTCGCAGTCCAGAAGAGATAGCAAACACCTCGGAACCATGTCGAAGGTAGAACAGCATCCTATCTGTTGTGAATAGCTCTTCGGACCTGTTGGATCTAATGTTTAATGGATTGTTCTGTGTTTCAGCTTATTGTTTTGTGTGCCGTCATCGCTGTAGCCAGGGCTGGCAATCTTTTGGCCGCAGCTCCAGCTGTCGCTTACCAAACTGCCCCAGCTCTAGCTTACCAGACTGCCCCGGGGTACTCCCACCTGAGCTATGCCGCCCCAGCACCCCTGGCATACACACACGCTGCGCCCCTGGCTGTGGGTGTACATGCCCCAGCAGTTGGAACTTCCCACCAGAGCACTGTTAGATCCCTTGACGGCAACTCTGCTATCTCCCACTACAGCAAGTCCGTCGATACCGCTTTCTCCAGTGTGAGGAAAGTCGACACCCGTGTCACCAATGACGCTAAGATCATCACCCCAGCTCTGGCTTATGCCCAAACCTACGTGAAGGCCGCTCCAGTTGTTGCCCATGCCGCTCCAGTTGTGGCTCATGCCGCTCCAGTTGTCGCCCATGCCGCTCCCTACACCGCCTCCTATGCTGCTCCTTATGCTACCTCCTATGCCGCTCCTTATGCTGCTTCCTATGCTGCTCCATACGCTTACGCTTCCCCAGCCTCTCACGTAGTGTCCGCCCATACCACCTTCTCTGGTCTGGGTGCAACATATGCCTTCTAGATGACGACCACTTTATACCTCGACATACCACCGATTACACTCATTTCATAGATCAGCTCTACTCGATCATGCAGATAATGTTTGATTATAGAGCTCAGAGTATTTTACCATAGTCAAAGTTCACATTAAAAGTATGAAGTAGACCAACTTCCTGAGTTTTTATTTCCTCGCAACAGACCTTGGGTTCTCTGAATGGGTGAAAAAGAAGAAATCAAATTATATTAGTGTTGTAATTAATATGGTATTTATTTATGATCCTCGTAAAACGATATTGTCACTGTAACGAACCGAATTACAGGGTATGGGACACATTGTGTCTCTGTAGAGAGATTCTAAATAGCTGTTAGCTACGAGTGCAAGAAAAAATAAATACAATATTCGGTGTGCTGATAGCACGCAACAGTACAGCTTCCTCGCTGACTGTGTTACTCGTTATGATGATGATGATGATGGAGGCTATTCTTTATTTAAAAACACGCTTTACGATCAAGTTGCAACTAGAAAGATACAAACGCTGTGAGTCAGCAAGTAAGAGGTTTTACAATGAAAATTGATTATCTGTATCTATATTCAACTAGGCTCTCTCTTTTTGTATTGAAAAAAGGAGTAGCTGTTTTACCACTTCTTGCAAGTTGGTCCACTGCTGAAGTTCAACCTACAATATCAAGTTACATAGATGTGGGCGATAAGAAATTCATTTCTCTCAGTTCGGATGGCTTTGCTTGCAATAAGTTTGGATAGGGTTTCGGTTTTTCAGCCGATGTGGATGGTGCTTTTCTCTCTATGTCGCCTATGTAGGTAAGATTTTGGGAGGAGATTGATTTCTTTCGACTTAACGATCTTGCGGGGAGTACATCCAGATTCCTTTCATCTTCTTCGTCGATTTTCGACGTGGCAATGTCCCTCGATTGCCCCAGTATACTGGCTAATATCCAACTACCCTGGTACTTCTCGCGATCCGGAACGAAAGGACCAGTGAAGTAACGATTTGCAATCATCTTTCTGCGAGATTTAGGCGAGCTATCTGGACTACCACTAGGTGTAGACAACGGTGAAGCTGGTAATGATTTACTGCCTTTCTTGATGTGTTCACTCTGTTGCGGCTCATTTGTGAACACCTTGTTAAATTGGCTCGACATTATTTGATTAGCTACGTGAACGATCGATTTGCCACAAAGTGCCGGTTCGCCATGGAATCCATCATCTGTCCCTTGCGATTTGGGTTTTACGTTTCCTGCTATTACAACTTTTGGGGGCTTTATTTCGGTACCTGGAAGTAAATGATAGTAAAGATCGAGCACGATGTTCATGAGAAGATTGTGAGATGCGTTAGTTCGTGGCATACTTTTGTTGGCTGTGGATGGTATGAATGGCTGGCATGAAGCAGGGTGCTTACTGAAGTCGACTGCTCTAGTTTCTTTTGCGTCTGTAAGTTTCTTGGCTGGCTTTGTTGTTTCCGTTGTCGACGAGGAAATTGTATTCCCACTTATTACTTCATTAATTGGCCTGTATCCTTGAGTCGTTGCTTGTTGATTTTGCACCCTTGGATAACGTATATAGAAAAAGCTGTCGTCGTGAGAGGGTGGGCTTAATGCATTCTCGCCGAAATCGAACCTGAGCACAACAGAATACACAAGGACTTCATCACCACATGTCCCACGATACTACTAGTTCGGTGATCGAGCTGTCCCGAAATAAAAAGAGAATAAGAATGAAGGTCTCCGTGCAAGCAAGACAGAGTAGGCTCCGTCATAGATGGAGCAGTTCGAAACTACGGGTCGGCAGAAGTACAAGTGTCTAAGAATAGCGGCTATCCCGTGACGGTTATTTGCGACGGTCAAGCTGCGCGGCTTTTCCAAGCGGGGCAGATTCATTTTTTCATAGGAGTTCAAATCCCTTATTAACCCAATTATCATATCTCAGAATAGAGCAGGAGCTTGAGTTAGATGGATACTTAAATCGTGACTCAAATTTATAATCTGAAGTTTGGTTGGATCTTTTTTCACCTACATTGCTATATAGCTTACCTAGGATCTATTTTTCCTTTCATCCATTGTGGCAAGGATATTCCACCACCGAGAGACCTGTCCTCTTGTCCAGTGGAGCCCATTCTTGTGCTCACACTTGTCTCTCTGTCTTGTGAATTTATAATTTGAAGTTGAGGGAGAAGTTATATGCGGGATCAGTTAGTTTTCAATTATATTAGATTATCTTGTCGGCTATGGTGAAGGAGCGAGCATGAGTGGTAAGGAAGTATCCAGTAATCGGCAAAGTGTCCGTCTTCCGTTCTTCCGGGTGTCCGAAGTGTTCTGGTACCAACTCTAGGAGACAGATATTGACGCCGTTCTACTGACCTGCAATTCGAGGAATTTACAATTAGAATTGCGAGAACGACCACTATAGTCTGCCTCGGGAAAGCGACGCGTGCAGCTGCAATCCCTAGAGCGATATATCATCGCGGTCAGTTTAGAGAGTGCATCGCCAAAACGTCCAGATTGGATTCGTTATGATTAGATTTCCTAGACGTCGTGACGCCGTTCTATATGGCACACACACGCAATAACGCGATAACTCCCGGTGCTAAATTAGCGAGCGCCGCGTGCAATTATTCGCCTACGACCTTCTGCTCGCCCTTGGTTTGGTGCTAGTCAGTTCGAATTATGCGCCCATTGCGCGCGCAGTGTGCCGTGAAGAGAAAGAGAGGCAGTAATTGTGTGATAAAGAAAACGATAGACGGTAATGGCACTCGTGAAGAAGTGTAATGACATTAAATGCACGTCACGCTTCCAAAGCAGATTAACCGGAGCCGATGGAGCTTCCTACTTAAGAGACCTTCTAAATTACAATCGGCCTGCTTGGAGAATCTTATCTTTGATATCTTGCTACGTCCAGTCGCACGATAAGATATTCACGATATCCTCCTCCATTGCGCGCGCGTTTTTGTTTCCAATTTACCTTGCACATAGTCTATATACATGTTCCCGTTGCATCACGAGTCATTACAGGCTTAACCACGTCACCCGAGCGCATATAAGTGCCGCATTATACTGCGTCTCTTCTGTCGCACACGCTACAAGGAAGTACCAATGCGTGAAACAATAATATTTACAAGCGAGGATATCTGGGTCAGATCTCACCAGGATTATCATAAACCATAGCGATTGCTATCGCTATCGATCACAATAAATAATTAAAATTCCAACGATTGCTTTGTGCTATCATCAGAGAACTTTCCCATTCTCTCTTTTCTATGTCGAATAGTTTAGAACCGCTTGGTATGAGACATATGGGATAGTGTTGGCATGCTTACAAGAATACTCGGAAGGAATTCAGATGGAATTTTCGAAATTTGTTACTGCAAATGACTTGCTTTGAAAATATTTTATATGGGCTTTCGGAACGTTACTTGGAGAAGGAATTGATGCCAGGGCAGGTCGATGACACGACTCCAGTTTTTTGCTCTCTCGTGCTATCCACCTTTGCCACCGCAAGATGTAAACAAAACGACCCTCATTCTGACTGGCGCGTCTTGCTCACAAACGCCAGCCAGAATTTTTCAATTGCTATATTTTGCCGACTCTGCCGTTCTCCTGGCTAAATGTTGTGAATCAAAATTTCCACTCACCCCGCTCTTGCAGCACACTGTATAATTTTCTTGAATTAGTAACTCCATAACTGCTGTATTTTTGAAAATGGTCAAAGGAACGTCTCGCGAACCGAAAGAGCCAAAATGATGCGAGTTGACAAGGCTCGCAATGGCTGACAATGAAAGCCAACACGAACTATGTACCCGTTGGTTGAGGGTCTTCTGCACACCAGAGAACACTTTCCAGTCTCCAGAGGGCGTGGCGCCAGTGTCCTTTAAGTTTCGAACTTTTCATCGCAACCAATCCCAATCGAGATTCCCCTGGAACTGATCTGAAGTTGTCCGTGACAGCCATGGGAACTTATTAAAGTCAGGACTTTCGCACAATCTTATAAATTATAGCCAGTCTGCTGGATAATGTAATAAATATTATGATTTATCGAAACTACATTTTATTCCTTTCTAAATGACTTCACTGCATACATTATTCATAGCGTAGCTGAGGGATGATCGGTTTTTATAAATATGATTGCGATGAACACACTCAGACACACTTAATTGTAACTCTTATGAATGTACAAATATTAGAGCTCCAACAATCACGCTCCTGGGTGTCCCTTTGACTCGAGAAATAGTTGACAGCTGTTTAAACAGGTGAATTATAAAATCACGCGACTTTATCATTGAAATTATATTTAGAAGTTGAAGGTTCATTGATTCTCCCAGCCCCTGTATTTTTACACAAGTTTCTTTGCTTCAAAGAAGCTCTTCAAGTGTCTCATTTGCCAGAGACCCATAACAAGTAATATGCAAGTCTGGGTGACGGACCACCAGAAAACTCTGCGGTGTGTGCTCTCGGATGTCTGTCTAAATCTTTCTTCTCGGTACTAGAAAAAGTATAATAAACAATGTAGCATTATAACAATATGTATCTGGTAGGATATCAAAGAATATGACTCCTTCTAGAATGCCTACCCTCTGATAATCTTGTTCCTTAGTAATTTGATCTACTTGATCCAAAAGCTTTCGTATTCTCAATTGAAGTTCTGATAGCTTCTCCTTCTGAGCTATATTGGCATAGTCAATCGCATGCTCTCCTACTTGAATATCCAAGTGTACCCTCTGCGAAATAAGGAAAAAGGCAGATTACAACAGTCTAGTTCTTCGCGTAGTACTAACTCGGATACAGTACCAATTGGGTGCCACTGAACCACGAACTGCTATTGGAATACAAGCAAATGATATGTTCACCGGGAGAGTGAGACGTGAACGAGATTCGTCCCTCGGAGCTGTAGACTCTCGAGAGGATGCTCTGATCATCAGGATCCCTTACTTCCACATGCATTCCAATACCAGGGCTGCTCGGCATGAATCCGCCACTTCGAGGTTCGAACAGTTCGACTTTGTAGTTCACTGTTGAGACAAGAAATAGTCATTGGATCGTATATTCTTGCTCTACTCTTGTTGAGAAGCAGAAGAGTGCCGGGTTCGCCGTGCTTGATACCTAAGACTGTAGTTTCATCTGGAAGCTCCTCGATAAAGCACTTTCGTTCGGTCTCGCCGATGTGAAAGTAAAGTCCTGTGCCGTATTCCAATGCGCACAGGAAAACCAGCAGGGTACCGGTGTGTCTCAACATGATTGCGTTGTTTGCAGTGCCGCAAGGAGCACTTTCTTGCAAGTATTAACGAATTCCGGGTGAATATTCCACGAGGAACCTTGTTCGACACACGTCACCTTCGAAAACAATCGGTGGCACAGTCTGGTCGTCTTCTCTTACGTGGCGCCACCGTTGCACTATCGATTACTATCGATATCGAACTTGGCGCGACTGTCGATTAATATCAAAATCGAATATGGCGCGAGTATCGATTGATGAATTCATATCGTGCGACTTAAGGTAACTTTAGTGATGAAAGCTACATCGTGAGAAGTTCCCTTTACAAGTGACATCAAGATCAAGATGGATGTCCTGTTGTTGCTGTCGGTAGCTACGCTGATTGTTCTTTTCATTACTTTCATCAGTGTCTACTTTCGACGCGGAGCCGGTAAGTTGCGGACAAACTTTAAATTCCACCAAACCTGCATTGCTACTGGCAACACCTTTCTTCTCTTATCGTTTGTGCTCCTTATCATTCGCTAACCTCCAAGTTTGTTGTGAAACAGATGTTCTGTCAGAACATCTGTTAGTGATTGCTGTCTGTGAGGTAAGATTCTGCTTATTTTATCCTTCCTAACATTCACAATCATCCCATATAAATGAACAATCTTCCGCCCGCGAGATTCAAGTGTCTGACGAATAAGAAATTATAATAAATTGTAGGTAAACGAAGAGAACGAAATGAGGAAGAGGAAAGAGTTGGACCGGCACGGCAAGTGCGACGAGCAGCTGGCCAGAGAACGGCTCGACGACGAATGCAACCGACCAACGTGAATTACCAAGCAAACGAGGAGGAGAACGACTCCGGGAACGAGGCCAATGACGAAGGCACCGACAAGCCCGACATCACCGATCTCAAGATCGGGGCAAAGAAACGTGCGAAACTAGCGGCGAAAGCCGAGAAGAAGTTTATGAGGGAGGCTGCCGAGAGAGACAGAGAAGCAAAAAAGAAGAAGGAACAGGAACTCCAGGAGGAACGGGACAAACAATACGAGAAGGAGAAGGAAGAAGAGCAAAAACTGGAGGAAGAAGAGAAAAGAGCTAGGGAAGAGAAGGAGAAGAGGGAACACGAGGAATACTTGAAGATGAAGGAAGCATTCAGCGTCGAAGAAGAGGGCTACGACGAGGAGGACCTCGAGGCTCAGGAGAACTTACTCCAGCAGTTCATTGATTATATTAAACAACAGAAAGTAGTAGTCTTGGAAGATTTGGCAGCAAGGTTTAGTATCAAGACTGCCAATGTTATCGAGAGGATTCAAGAGCTTCAGGCATCGGAAACATTGACTGGGGTCATTGATGATAGGGGAAAGTTTATTTACATCTCCCAGGATGAGCTGGAAGCAGTTGCGCATTTCATAAGGCAACGTGGTAGAGTCAGTATTGCGGAACTAGCTGAAAGTTCCACTGATTTAATAAACTTGAACCCTACTAATAAGAAAGAGATAGAAGCTAGATAACACTAGGCTAGGTTCTGCTTATATAGATTGTTTTTATGTGTGATTTTACGCGAGTTACAGAGAGTAACCCGAAGATTGTAAAATAGTCTATTGTAATAAAATCCATTTGTATATTTCCCCTTTTTAACCAATGTCAAATATTGAAACCCTCGTCCATTGTCTCTTTACTATGTGTCGCGGTATTATTTACACCCCTTGTCGTCATGAGCATGCCAAATTAAGAACTTATATATAAACCCTTACAGTCACACATATGATAGACATTCATATTAATCGGGTGTTAAAACGAAGGGCACTTTTATACGCGAGAAGAAGGAATTTCTTGGGAGAATTAGGAGTTCGATAACGCGGTCTGCCTTGGTGGCAATGGATTCTTTCGCAATGATGCCTGGCGATGGAAAGTATTTCGACGGCACGAATATGCGTCGTAGGGCCAGTATTCTAGTTAATCGCATCCGGACTTGGAACGAGAAAGTCTAACTTTCAGGAGACAGCGCGTTTTGACAAAACATTTCGGCGGCGATCCAGGGTCGAAATCGATGCGACGATCCTGACGACAGAGGGAATCGATGTTGCATCAGATTCTAGTTTACCTTAAGTTGCAAGCTACCTGCGTTATTTCTTATTTTCCCCCCTGAATGTATAATTTATCCAGTCGGGCACGGCACTAACATACGCTCTATCGCGCGACACTGCTAGAAGAAAGACATTAACAATGATATTGCGTTTTCCTTCCAAATGATTTTGGATAGGCATTCTAACAAAATGAAGTACGTAGTATTCTAAGAATGTTGGAAGAATATCAACGTAGAGAGAGAGTTGAAATGTATAGTTCGACGGGTGGCTGATTTATTCGAGGACAGCGTGCGGCCCTTTAGTACCATTATGTGTCCCATTTTTCACCCTAAAGTTAGTTCAGCGGGCCGCAACGATCCTCACGGGGCTCTTGGCTCTCTCGGCCTGTCTAGCCCCGTTTGTTTTTGGATTTAGGATGATCGCCCTTCCCAAATCTCACCGAATCCTCACGAATAACATTATAAATTTGACGCTTCTCCAAGCGGCTCGTTGCCGCGCCCGTAAACTCCACGTCGCGATAGAACATTATAATGTTTACGCTCTTAAAAATGCCCGTGACTCTCGGCACGTCCACCGCCCGCTCGTCTAAGAGAAAAACATGTTTTGTCACCGATGAAACTAGCTCGCACGGCAGCGATCATTAGAACTCATTGAGATACAGTAAATTAGGCAGAATAGCAATAATTCTTAGAAGCTCCGAATTCGTAGTACCAAAATGAGTAGCTTCTTCCTAGTTCTATTTCCCAATTGCATACCGTTAGACGCACAAAAAGTTGTACAACAACTCTCCGTGTATATACTTACCTTAAATCGGTAATACAGTGCACATGCACTGGAGAAAAACCCAGCTTATTGTAAACGAATAAATTACAAAGTGAATCCATCAAATATCCCGTGCGCGCAAACAAGGTCGCGCTAGTAACACTTTGGATGAAATCTCGTAAACAGGGTACAGATATCTAGGTGAATAACAAGTTGGCGCAGTACGAATTCGATTTCGATCATGTGAACAAGGTGTGATAGGGTACGAAATTGGGGGGAGCGATGACCCCGGGCATGATCAATTAATTGCTAAATGCGATGCGATCCTTGAGTCATCCTGCGAATAAGTTAGCATAATCTGCAGCAGGACTTCTTCATTCCAGAATGCCAAATTAAAATTACGAATTGAAGAAGACCCTTTTTTCAAATGGTTTTTCGAATCCCGTGCGGTTGACATTGTGGATCCTTGTCCTTTTCACCTCAAAGCTCAAACAGATAGAAATTCATCGGGGGATTTTGTTGTGTGCGTTATGAGCCCGGTCTATTAGAAATTCATCGGGACGCTGGATGTCAAGCGTCAAGAAATCAAGATATCCCCACTTGAATTGGTGCTCGGTGGTCAGTCGGCTGGCAAGTCGAAGAAGGGGACACCGTGGCCACTATGTAAGAGCTGCGGAATTCATCGGGAACTCGCAGTCCTCTCGGAGACTCCGTGAAAAACATTCGAAATTTAATCAATCAACCATATTCGGCCACACTCGTCGCTATTCGCCTTCGAATCATCCCGATTGGACTTTAATCGCACGCTCTCTTGGACAGCCAAGTCTAAGAAAGCACACATTTCCTTTAAGACGAAGATCAGTGTTTCGGCGTGCTCGACAAGACCTATGTGTCGATGAGGTGCAAGGTCTTAGATTGCCAAGGCAATTCCCCATCTTTTTTACCCAGTGTCAGGTAAGTTACTGATCTACTATTGTAAAACAGGTTCCACTCGTGCACATTAACATCGAACGAAAGAGTCCCGACAAATGGATTTCAATTCATTGAAACGGAAAACTGATAATCACGCTTTATGTAACAAGATTTCTCGGATAACGGTACCGGAAAGTCCTTTCCGAGAGATCTGTAATAGTGAATGATTTCGCGTGCATCCAAAGGTCACCGAATCATCCTTTGACATTTCATTGGCAATAGTGAACTTTCATTCGACGATATTTAAATAGAAACGAAGGATTTGATTGAAAATGACTTCTTAATATTACAGGCTCGCCAAGAACCTCCGGACTCGCAAAGGGAGTAGACGTGGTAACGTTGGAAATCGTTTGGAGTTACTAGTTCTCGTCCATTTGCATCACGTGCCGTAGAGTAAGTGGAATAGACTTACTCAGGATTTCAGGAAGTCGATTCTTTACTCACCAAAGATAATCACCTTGATTTTCAGTAGGAGTGAATACTAGAAGAGGGAAGCTTTGCGCTGGCAGCGAACGCAGAGTCTGTTACCACTTGAAGTTAAATTGAATTCGCTGCCTCCGAACCATTGCACACCGCTAATCGACCAGGGTTAATAGAATTTAACATTTAATTAATCTTAATAGAAGAAAAAAATTTTATATAAGAAAGGGAAGGGCCAAACGAGGAATCCAACATGGTGCACAGTAATGTTAATCAGCAGTTCATCACCAGCCCTTATCAAGATCCAAAGTACGTGGAATAAAATCTAATTCCTCGCATTACTTTCGATAACTTTACTAAACGCATTTGGTGGATTATTTTTATGACAGAAAGGGTAAAGGCGATCGACCCCAGACGTCTTCTCAGGGGCAGAACACCCCAAGCAAGACGGACAAATATGGTGCATGGGGTTCTGTCTACAAGAACAAGCAGAACTTCGTCGACATGCACATCTGCTGAACGGAGAGCATGCTGGACCACCATCGGCTACTGAAATCAGGCTTCGCTCATTACGGATCACGAGAAGAACACGGGATTGCAAGATGTTTCCCTGAAATGTCAAATTTGCAAATGCGACATTACCCTCTATAATTGACTCAGTGGCGTAACTTTATAGGCTGGGAAGTGCCTCGGGCCTCTATCGGCACGGAAGGCCCCGAATCAAGTGAATTAATTAATGATTGGCAGTGACCAAATACGCGCGC
Source organism: Ectemnius cavifrons (assembly GCA_964023945.1). Lineage (NCBI taxonomy): Eukaryota > Metazoa > Arthropoda > Insecta > Hymenoptera > Crabronidae > Ectemnius > Ectemnius cavifrons. Next base: position 13,212,227 of record OZ030382.1, on the reverse strand, counting down.
GCTCCGAGACACTCGAGAGCCTTGTGATATTTAGATGTAAAACAATTGCGGTTGCACTCGTTGCAAATTAATCGGTATTTATATGTTTCGGACTAAAAATACATAATTGATAATCAGGAGATGCTCACACTCGAATTAAAACCTGACTCCTCCTCTCGCACTCGGTCTTTCCAAAGTTACGCCACTGCATTTATACTTAATCATCTCTCACTAATAACGACACCGAATACGTGGCATCTTCGCTCGCCAACCGTTTACCCCGGCAGTTTTACGAAATTTCTTCATTCAATTACTTTGGAATTAGTGGCTTTTCTCGTGATTGAAACGAGTTTTGGATTTTCGTCTAGCGGGGGTGTCCATTGGCCTTAGAAAATTGGCAAGGGTCGATTAACAGAATTGGTCTCGATAACGGTGGCAATGGTTCGGAGAAATCCCTATGATTTAGTGTTTAATTCTATCCTTAACGCTTCGCTAATCCTTTATACCCGGGGCTGGGATTTCCTTTATAATTTCATGGATATTAAAGTTATGGGAATGTAGACAGCATCTCCAGGAAGCTTCCTTCAAATCTTAACGACCGCTTCGACGCGGACGCCGATAGAGCACAGGTGTTCCGTTCGATCCCCAGCCGAAGGAACTAGATTAACAACGAGGCACGCGTGCCGTTGATTCAAATAGAGCGTCTTATAAGGCAGAGACACTTTTTGTCCGTCGACGGAAAAGCAGCGCTGCGCACGTGCGCCAGTCACTGTTTTTACTACTCCCAAAAAATCTATGAGGGCGAGGAGCTTGGCTAACGTGGCGCTTCCACTTATCTCTGGAGTAGAAAAAAACCGAGCACAAGATCCGATCGAAAAAGTACACACAGTGTGTTAGAGTTGAAGAGGAAATAAAAAGCACGCGAAATTAAGCTTGGTAAACAATGTGTTTGTTGACAACATAGCATAGACACGATCCAAAATGTGACATGCATTTTCACGAATAAATGGAGTCTATTTTTGTAAAGGTGATCTCAGTGATCGCGAGAGTTGGACGTCTCGCGTGGCGAGAGAAGCGAACGAGCGAGTTTCGGTGATAAATCGCGGATGCCCGAAAGTAGCTTCTTCCTGCCGGGATGGGAGGCGCTCCCGATGCTCGAGGAGAGCTTGCACCCCGAGGAACTCGAGGAGGAAAGAGAGTACGTAGGTGGGGATAGGGCAGCATGCATGCTAGCTGGAGGGGAAAGCTCGTAGAGAGGAAAAGCTCTCTCTTGGTTCGAAAGGGAGGTTTCTCCGGCGCAGTCGGTCAAAGGACGTGGCAGCGTACGGTCTACCTGTGAACCGAACCAAGTTCAAGGTAGACCCCGTCGAGAATCGAACATCCTCGTCGCGTCCGCTCGCTCCGACAATTATCCCTTTATTTATTTCATCTAATTTATTTATTATTTATTACTAATAACCTTCGGTCGTCATTTTTACGCGACAAGTGTCAGTGCCTGGCAGAGGAGGGAGCATCTTCGCCGAGAACCAAAAGAAGAAAAAGTGTCGCGGCGCGCCGGAGAACGACTCGACGTCCAGACGTCGACGACACAGCTATTTCGAGGCTCGCAGATAGCACTGGTAAGCTTTTGTTCGCACACTCTCATCTACTGGATACTTTTATCCAATGAATTCATGGCCCGCACTCGGCGATCCTTTACTACCAACGATTTCAGCTATGCCAAGAGTCAAGCGCCCCTAGACTGCATTCTACCTACCTTCTTTCTCTTGCTCTCAAATTGACCGCGTTCTTAACATAACAATCCGCGAACGTTCCACTAAAGGAAAAATCGCTCTACTTTTAAATTAGACTGTCAGATTTTTTATTCCTTTCCCTCATACTCTTTTCATTCGTAATCCATTCTTACTTTATCCCGCTCCTTAGTTTCGAGGCCATATAAACCCTTATTTATATAACCCACCCGTAAAGTTTAGCGAGTTCGTAACACGCAATCGGACTTTGCTCAAAGGCACGAGCAGTATCGGAGATACCGCTCGTAAACATAGGAACATACTCGCTCGGGATCGCAATAACTCGTCGTGGCTGAGGGTGTGACTGGAGCAATCGGCATTCTCAGCACGAAGTACCCTCAAGGAAATCCGCTCGAGTAGATGTTCCGTTAGAGTGGTTCTCTGATGGAGACATTCGCCAATGGAAAGTACTCTAGCGTTCATCGCAAGTAGTATATGCCAGTAGTACTCGGACTGGAATAGAGAATAAAGGGAGGGTGTTGGTGATCGAAGGAAACGAGTGGATTGAATACACAGCGGAAATAGAGCTTCCTCTATTCGCGGGAGGATCCCCTTATCCCGAAATCCAAAGATGGAAGAAGTTCCAGGCTGGGGCTATGTATTTGTGAGAGGGGCGCATCTCGCTCGCGTCACGTCTAAATCCCAGAGGCTCTCCGTCCCGCTTCCTCTTCCTGCGGGCGAGACTCGATGCTAATGCTCCTCGTTGCATCCTGAGGGAAGGTACGCCGGCATCAGGGGCGCTATTTTTATCAACGACAGCCAACAGTTACACGTACATACCAAGACACGTGAAACCACCCGCGAGCACGCGCTATCCTCCTCACGAATAGTTCTCTCCCCCAACATTCGTGGTTCATCTCGCGACAGGGGGACCCACTTTCAAAATCTTGCAGCGGCTACTTAGGCGCGTGGCCGCGACTCCGCCTCATTAGATGACGTTCTAAGTACAGTGATGATGAATGACTCGATTGGAAACTCTTCGACTCACTCACACTTCCCAACAGAAGCCTCCTTTCTGATGGGGTGTCGAGATTCCTTGGAACTCGGAAGTGGAAAGCCCACTTATTTCGGTATCCCTTCGATGATTGACGCGTGCGCGCGTCTCTTGGAGATGGGGGCCGCGGACAAATGAATATTGTGACTGGCATAACGTGGTACAGCATCTGCGATGCAGAGTAGAGGTACTTGCACGTGTTCCTCGTGTTTAAGATAGAGGAGCGCGTGCCCCGTGTTAGCACCCTGCCGGATCTCCCCGATTTAGGGGACGACGAGTTTCTCGAAAGGGGGAGGATCGTAAAGTAAAAAGTGTAGGGAAAAAGTCATCCCTGACACAGCTTGAAGCAGCATCTTCCTTTGATGCTTGCTTCTATATTTAAAGGAAAGGTAGACGTACTCTCTCTCTGTTGGGGTGCTCGATTGCCAAGCGCACCTTTCACTTCCTTCCTCATTGGTACCACGGCATGCAGCATGTCAGAAATGCGATTTGACGCGATCCTCTTGCCGCTCTTGTCTTCCTCCCGTTCCAAATATAGTGCTCCAGGGTGTTCGAGTTAATGCCGGCTAGCAATTTGGATGGGAGTTCTTGTCACCTTGCGTACCCCATGAGCGCATAAACCACATGGTAAGTGGGAAGAGGGTTAGTTGGTGCGGCGCATCGGCCATCAGCCCTCTCCGATATCGCATTTGTGGCCACGTGCGCGCTTACATACGTGCGTGGGTGCAACGGGTGAGGAATTAGTGCGAGGGTGTCATCGTTATAGCCCCTCTAGGCATTTTGGGGTTGCGTTGTCTTGGGTTCATTCAACTCGACCGACACTAGTTATACCCGGCCACCGAGAGTATCCCGGAAATTTATTGGATCCGGAACCTCGGCAATAAAGTATGCGCTCCTTAAGGAATCCTTCTAAAAGGGCTTTAATCCCGCTTAATGACACTCGATCATCATTGTAATAGGCTTACTTCGTATTTTAGTTTGTAGAATTAAATTCCGGCTGCATTATCTCGTGAGAACTCGACAGGACTCGAGTGTAAAACGGATATGCTAACATATCCTGCTCACGGGGGTCCCACGTTATTCTGCAATTATCACAGAGCTGTGCGATGAAGCGAATTATTTCATTGTTACGCTCAATTACACTTTGCGCGCTTGTCCGTTCGCACAAGGTCAGGGGCGAGGCTTTATCACTCGATTATCAATCTGTTAACGGGAAATTCTTGGGAATAGATAGTTGGCTCTTTCGAGCCACCCACACAGTTTCGAAAGACTTTTTCTCCATCTATATTTGTCCTCGGGATTGGAATTTCCGCGACGACCTTTTTGCGTGGAAGTAAGCACTCTCTCACTCTGTCTCTCTCAGTTCGACCCGACTACGCCTGCTGGTTCCGCTAGTCGAGGGCGTCAAACACGATTTCGTGCGCTAGTCGTCGGCGAGGAGGGAAAAAAGGCGCCAGATTTCCTCTCGACAGAAAGAAAGAACGGAAGAAGCGAGAGGGAATAAGCGGGTGGTGGCGCGTGGGGAGTGAGAATCCATCCTAATAATAGACGAATTCTTGTTTTTCCTTCTCTTCTTCCGCCAGCTAATTGTCGGGGAAGTGACACCACTGTTACCTGAAGCAAACCTACCACTTTCATTGGGTAAATCGTCGTCGCGAGATTCTTCATCCCTAAAATTAGTCCGGAATTCCTGCACCGGCTGGAAATTGAAAGGGTTTTAATGGAAAAGCGATCTCTGGCGGATCTCGAAGCGGCTGCTCCGAGAATACCGATTCTTCGAAGAGGGCAGAAAAATCGAGCGACAGGAGACGCGCGTGCTCTCTTCTGCTTCCCTTTTGTGTGCCAAGTATATACACTGGAGCGGCGGCGGTGCGTCGCCCGTCGGAGAACAGACCCCCCGCGACCACAGATCTGCTTGCATGCTTACATCCACCAGCCACACATACCAACCAATATACATATAACCTTCCAGCAAATCCATACACACGTGCATCCGCTCGAACACGTGCCGTTCCAACGGATCCACATGGATCAACGCTTGGTGTTCCATTCAATAATCAATTATCCCAGTGAAAGAATGGACGATAAAATTTGAAAATCAGTCTATTCAATGTCGAAAGAGTTTGAAATGAATTGGAGGGTGGTCAAGTGTAGGGAAGGGTTGGCTAGCCACAAAGCGATATAAATAGATTTCAAGTGAAATTCCTCCATCCTGACTCAGCGTCTACTCTTTTCAAGGGTGCAGTTGGAGGAGGAAAGTAAGTCAGTTCATTAGGATTCAAGCGCAGGTTCGCATCGGTTCGAGTCATCGGGAGCGTTCGCATCACGGTCTGCGTACTCATCGTGTGGCATTGTCTGTCGCGTGGAGACAGCTGACGGATTCTCCGGCGTAAGTACCAGCGACATTCGTGCCTCGATGATCGCATCTCGGAAGAATGACGTCTAGGAGCGCGCCGAGACAGCGACGGCTGTTGCTTCTGCCTCGTCGGCGACGAAGACGACGTTTGCCCTGTTCTCGTGCCACCCCAAAATAGAGCCGGCGCGTATTCTCTCCGCGCTCGTTCTGTCCTTGCTTCTCTCGACGGGCGACGCATCCTCCACGATGGAGAGCTTCGATGAAAAACAAATTATTTATCTCGACGTGGAACGCCTTCGACGAATTTAACGTCGTCATCTCCGGCAGTCCTGACATTCCTCTTGCACTTCGATTTCAAGGCGGACTACCTGCCTCTTTCTCATCATACTTTCAATTATAGATTTATTCCTCCAATCACTTCCGGGGTTCGAAAGGTTCTACTGAATTTTGACTGGTTTCTACGATTAAATTGGAAAGGAGCTCCAATTGTTTATGAAAAGGGTGTGGAAGCGGGTGGGAGTTTTCGAGGCGAAAGGGCACACATGTCGTAGGTAGCCTCGGATAACGAAGAGCACGCGGACCAACGTGTAACCATTGCCGGATGATTTGGAACTGGTTTGCGGAACAAATAAACGCTACTGGGTTTCAGCCAGACTGTGCTTTGACCCTGACACCAGCCGTCAACATTAAGTTCAACCCTCATTCTGGCTCATTTGCAGCCTCCCCTTTTTAACTGGTAGAACATCGTCGGACATGCCCGGAGGAAATTAGGGATTACCAGACTCCGATAAATGAAATGATCGTCTTATTTCTGGAATCGCATAAAGAGCCATTTGACTTGGGGCATGTTTCCGAGGCGTACTAAATTACTTGTACTTGTTCTACTTTTCCGAAGCTTGGCGTACAGGGAATCGTGTGAGCAGTGTCATTATGTACTCGTTCACGCTTGGCTAGGAGCGAGGGTAATCGTTTACCGAGCTAATGCATGCGAGAATACTCGGATCGCTCGCTCGAGTGCCATGAATACTAGAGTTCTCTCTGTTGGACTCGGTGGGATACACGGAGGGGCGGGTCGCCTTGAAACGCGCGAGACTTTTTCTCAGGGAAACGAGGCATTTCAATATCGATGATCGCTCGCCCCGATAACGGTATTAATATCGAGTGGTGAACTCTCTACTTACGTCGGCTGTAAAGCATACTTTAGCTCTTTGATGGCGTCATGCTCGACTAGAGAGGCTTGGGTCCGAGAGGCAATGCCTCGTGTCTAGCCTCTCATATACGTACGCGTACTATGCATTTCATGATCGATTGTAGCGTGTAGAGGCGAATAATGGGAAGATAGTAAGGCGGGATAGCAGCCTCGTTACTTAGTTCCGCCGAGACAGCTCTATTGAACGATCGGTGCCTCTCTTTTCTCTCTTGCCCCTTGAGATCTATCGTTCGAGAGAACATTCGATCGCAGCGACGCGTTATATCGTAGTGGTAGTACTTGCAGCTCGGCCGACAGGATGTACTTTCGGCAAAAATCCACGGAAATCCCTGCGATGCCTATATTTGGCGGGCTGACTCATCGGGCGCGCGCTTCGGCTGCGAGCTTTGAATTCTACCGCACGAGACATCGCCGGCATCCCCAGTTTCCTCTTTCCTCTTCCATCCCCACGAGCCACGAGCCACCAACTTCCCCTCTAAAAGCCTCCACCTCTGCATTTCCAGCACTAGTCAGAGTTGAATGAGCTCCAACTTCGATCATTTCTTTTTCAGAGGTCGATGCGAGTTGCAAAGCGCACAGTCTAGAATCATGCACTTCACCATGAGATCGAGAGATTCCTTGGTATACACGCCCGTCTCCCTTGGACCGGACACCGATGACGAGGAGACTCTTGTCAATGCGGAAGTCTACAGCAATGGTAAGTCTCTTGATACCTTTTTTACGGAGACTTTTTCATCATCCGAATTTTATCGGATCCTTTTAAGAGGGTTTGAAACGAGAGACTAGAAGCGTGTCGATACAGTGTACCAACACACGGTAAAGATCTCTCTCGCTCTAGAGCGAGTCTCCGGCGAGAGTGTCTCCACTGTGTTTTCAGGCGGCAGCGGCGGCGCCGCCGGTGGCGACGACCCGCCAGTCCCGACAGGGTGACTGGCCTCTGCCAGAAGCGCACCGGCCAAACACACTGCCTTATCTTTATTCGATGTTTAATGTTGCCCAACGACCTTTAATTACGTTTTCTGCCGCATTCTTATATGACCGCTCGGACATATTTATAGAGGTTGAAAGCATTGTTTACTCCCGCTGTAAACCACTCCCACCTATGCTTGCGAGTCTGGTTTACCTTATACGATAGTTGGTTGCACTGCCATTGCTCGATTCATTTCATTTGGATTTTATTTGCGTGCTCGAATATAATTCAATTGACCGAATACCGCGGGAGGATTTCCCTTGAAAGGATATTCCTGACCAAGACAAGCCGGATACGATTGGAACGTCGGCTCATAAGATCTCTCTGAGTCAGAGCACACCTACATGACTTCCGAATTCGAAGCGGGTACTGCACGTAGGATACATTGCGGAGGCGTGGTACATACCTATACATATGTATACAGACAATATTGGCGATCTCGTCAGCATCCATTTTGGGCAGTGACACTTAGCCTCCTTTTTCCCACGTTGACCGGTTCGAAAGGACGTCTTATCGTTCGCAAATTTCCTGCCAAAAAGATCCTCTCGGCAACTCTTATCGAAAGTGTCTGGATTCGAAATGTTTTTAAAAATGACGGAACCCATGTTCTTCTTGTCGCGCTAAATTTAGCGAGAAGAAATGGGAAAAGAGTGTTGGGAAATGCGGATCTGCTTCTGTCCCGACGATCGGCAGAAATATTTGTCTGTCTTTGATAGGATAAGAGAGTCTCGTGCATACTGAGGAGTATTGCTAGGGAATCGAGCCCCCCATGATCTGGCCTGGCTTTCGATTACGAGGTATGTACGCGCGTCCGATAAGTTTTATCGTAAGCGGCGCCGTCTGGCACTTCTATTAATTTCTTGTGCTTTTACGTCTCCTCGATCGTGAATCGGCGATCTCTGCACTTCCTTTTTCCTCCGGCGGTAAAAAAAAAGAACAGGAGTGGCATGGCGCCGTTTCCGTGACTAGCGGATTAGCGGATCATTGGCAGGTGGTAGTTGTAGGTAGGAGCGATTGAGCGGAGAAAGTATGTAACGCGCGGTAGAAAGCGTACAAACGTATATATCCACTTGGCGTAATTACAGTCTAACTTTTGAGAGTCACGCGCGAGCCTTCAACTCTTCCTAGCAGGTTTAATTAAACGAGTTACGTTTTGACTGTTTCTTCCTGCCACCTGTCCTTCTCTCTCCCGTCATAGTTATCTACGAGGACGAGAGCGAGAGACAAGCGAGGAGTACGTGCACCGCGATCTTCTCTACGCCGAGTAATCCTTGCCCTTCCAATCTAGATAGAGCGCCAGGCCGATGTTCCCTTCGTGGACTCTCAAATATGTCTTCAGCCAAGTGAGACCAATGAGAACAGATTCGCCGAGGGCTCGGTGCTGGTAGCAGCTTCTGCGCTCTACGTGTATCGGCTTGAATCTCTAGCAGCCAATTACACGGGATCACTTTGAGAGAGTAGTGCAGGCTGAAGACATTTGTAACCACGTGGTAGTACGAGACAGGAGGCTCCGATCGGATATGCAGGCGCTACCCTTAGCACGAGGATTCTCTTCTGCTCTCTCTCTCGCTAAATGCTTTCGCATGGAGAACGGACATTTAAAAGCGGTGAGATCGATCCTTCCAGTTGGTGAGATGGTATGCCGGACACGTAGTGGACGCATGCCACGTACTACACAGATACTCGGAGGGGTAGGAGGAGCACATAAAACGGTGCAGCTCGTACATCTGAGCGCCCTGGCGAGATCAGTGATCTCGGGCACGTAGAAACCCCCGGCGAAAAAAGAGGCTAGCTCTCATCCGTTGTACACCGATGAGTTTCTCGGTGTGCGTGCGTCAGGGGAAGCAGTGGAAGCAGTGGTAACATAGAGATGGTAATCGAGGGACGTCGCCGAGCGATGTGGACGCTATATTCAGAAGGGGGCAGTGCGATCGTAACGAGCTGCCGCCGATTCCCTCTGCTTTTTCTTCTTTCGTGGGAATCGAGCGCGATAAAGCTCGTCCTTCTTTCACCGAAGCAACACGCTCGACCTCCTCGACTTGCTCCTGCTTACGCACTCCAACCAACACTGGCAATCGCGAGAACAAAGTGATCGCCCCACTTTCCAAATTAACGAGATCGATAAATCTCACGCCACCGCACCGCTACTTCACTCGGCCGAAGTCCAAATTAATATTTCGCAAGCTGCCTTACTTCCCAAAGGGGTACACCAGCCGTACTCGCTTGTATCATAAAGTCTCCGGTACTGAATTACGATACCTCCATGTTTTAAGATCGGTGCTCCACTGGTGAGCAGTGAAATCAGCTAGATTTAATGGGCCGGTCATCGGAGGATACCTTGAGAGTGAAAGAGGTGTCGAGATACATGAGCGAACGGTTAAAGATCCTCGCACTTTTTGTGTGTTGCGAGAGAGAGGGAGAGAGAGATGCTGCGAGTTTAAAGAGACAGGCAGTTGTAGAATTTAATTAAGCCAGACTGGAAGGCCGGATAGTTGATAGTTAACCGGAGTGCGCCTCCGGTGGTAGTTGGGCGAGAATGGTGGCGCTAATTACGTGAAAATTATATGGCGTTCGGCCTACTTAATTCGACGGATATTATGCTTATTGTACGCCTCGGGACTAGATCTCCTGCTCTGGTTCGTGTCTGCTATACTATTACCCCCTTCTTCCACCTCGGATTGCCGCAATCTTAGCTGCGGGCCACTAGCTGCGCAACTCGCTAGCAGTGCACTTCCAACCAGTGCGGACACTTTCCACGCGATAATGGGAACACGTGTCACAAAACTTAATCGACATTGTTGCTAGATGAGATCCAGGGGCGATAAGTAGCTGGTACCACTTTATTTCGCCTGACACCACATCCGTGTTACTTAATGGTTTGCCGTGTGCCTTGGCAAATTATCGCAAGTGCGCCAATACTTATTCTGGCAGGACATTTTTTTGTGTCCCGACACAAGTTGCTTGTTGGGAGAATTAAATCTTATCATTTTCTCAGATCGATACTTTGAAGATTTTTATCTTCCTTCCACATTGCTACATAGTCGAATGTTATTTAATTAATTTGGACCAACTAATATATTTGGTGAGCAAGTACGATAAGAGCGTTGGTATCCATCGAACTAGAAGCGTGTGTCTCGGTAGCATGCGATCGAAGTGTATCGGGCCTTGAATGAAGGAAGGATACGAGCGGGAATGAATGAACGGAGAAAACGGTGTGGAGTATTGCGGTGCGTGGACCGAGGCCGCGTATGTACGTACATATGTAGATGTACTCGTGTGGGAGCAAGGCGTGGGCGAACGTACGCGTATCAAACCCGCCTGTTCACGTATCTCTCTTTCTCTTTCTCTTTCTCTTCCCCTGTCTGCGTACACTCCAATAATCTCTGGACATACAACCAGTCGTATTCCAGTCATACGACTACTCTCGCACACTCTAACCATTCGATTAGCCCAATATAAGAAAGGGAACCACTAGTGAAAGCAATATGAAAAAGCTGGCGACGCACTGATACCGCTGGAGCAACGAGGGTTACGACTCTCGAGCAACCCACGTACCAAAGGACAGCACTCTTACAGTGAGACTTACATAAGTTGACGACGAGGTCCTCGGGAGATGTTCGAATTATCGGGCAGGTGTGGATGTATCGTACGAGGGCTGAAGGTCTTGTCAACAATCGGCAAGGTGGTCGTTAGCTCGCGCTAGAGTAAATAGTCATTATCCAACCACACCACGTACCACCACCGTGCGTAGTATATGACCACTCGATTCGTCCCCCACGCACAGCAAGTGGCATTCAGAAGCAGATGCATTTCTCTCCAGACTTCCGCGTGTACGCATTGTCTTGCAAATGAGATTGACAGTGGCAGGAAGGCAGTACTATATGCCGAGGAGTAGGAGGAGAAGAAGACGAGGTACTACCGTGTGACTCGCATCCGTGAAATCGACTTTATGCCGGAGATGGTGGATTGGGCAAAACTGGAACTGGTACGGCCAGACTTTCCTGATACCGTGATGCAATCGGGTAAAATCGTAAAATATATACGCAAGTAGTAAAAGTCGATTGTGCGATCGAGATGACTGGGCTTCGAGGTGGGATGACAGGTCGATTTTGAAAGGGCTTTCGTTCGGAATAGAAGCTTACACCTACGTGAATATGGTGGGACAGGATCGACGGTAAATGATGCTCGGCTTCTTGTACAGTCGGAACACTTAGGTACCTGTGTCCTCGGACACTTGGCTATTCGTGTAAACCCGATAGGATTAATTCCTGTTGTTCGCGTGCGCACCGGCTTCGTTTATACACCTATCTATGTAGACGCTGGTGTGCGAATACGTATCAAGTGGTGCGCTGGAGAACCGGTGTTAACCGTTTCGTTCATACGCCGGGCCCCAGAAATTGCGCTCGCCTATCTTTGTATTGGTAAACACGTGGGCGGACTAGTACGTGTTATCCCCCTTTGCCCCGAGCAGCGACGACCGACGACGCTATGTCTTTCACGAGGCCTCCTCTGCAGGTATAAGTGCGTGCCAGCCGAATGCCCGAGACTTTGCTTTACGAGTCGAAGCCATTCGCTCAGATTTGTCACGGTTTACGTTCGTTACTTTACTCGCCAACTATTCGCCTTGTGCAATACGGCTACCGTTTATATCACTGGCAAAAACACTCTGTTTCCAGTGAGGTAGTTTTTTGGAAAAACACCCCGTAGAAATGTGTCGCGCATTTCACGATAAGAGATGGGTTTGTTTACTTTTTGCACCTAGCCAGTCAATGCTGTTCCACAGCGCACTGGTTTCTCCCATGGCAGGCTAATCGGAGAAATAACTTTGCTTGTTTACATGCCATCTCCACTATCGTTGAGTAAACAAAGCGTGTTTAAAGTCGAGGGAAACTCTGGGAATGATAGGCAAGGTTTTCCCAGGTGCGAGGTACCTTGGAATAGTAGTCAAGAGGGAAAGATTCGCGCGGGTTGAACCTGGTGAACTGAGAGTGGTAATTCACGACGAGCATATCTATTGCACGAAGGTGGGATGAAGTGTGTTACCTCTTCCTGAAAGTATCCAGTACAGGAATAGCACGAAGGTTCACTCTCCTGGCGCTCCTTTCGCTCTCCGACTCGGCGCGCCGCCTTCTACCGATTGCGTTTGGCAAGCATAATTAGTACCTTGGAGGCCGACGATATTTAATGCGCTACACGTATTCTCCTCTCCTCGAAAGAGATCCGGTACGCGCGGGTCCACGTGCTCGTATTTCGAGCCGAGAGATTTTCACGCCTCTCCTCTCCAACTATGTCTGGGGGATTTATGCGAGACGATATCTAGCAATAGAGCACTTGGCGGCCACACTTGACTAATTTACGGCAGTCGACGCTCCAGCATTTTTATGCAGCTCCAGCGAACGGAGCTGGCAGATTATCAGAAGAGATGCCGGGCCAGTTAGAGAAGCGAGCGGAACAACATTTCCAAGAGAGATGGAAATTTATGAGAACTGCTTTTCCTTTGTGTTCACTGCTCTATCTTTCCAAATGAATCTTGAAAGATTTCATAGTGCGCTGACCTTAAACCCTCGGAGGGCTGATGAGTCCATGAGTTCCCGTTGGAAGGTATGCGACCTCCTGGAGGATTCCTGAACGTCCACGAACCACCAACACTTTTTACCTTTTCTCTGACGTGGCTCATTAGAATTTTTCTCACCTTGCTCGTCCTTCGCTCGTGTTGGAATGGAATCCCTAACGCTTCTGAGTCAGCTCGTGTCCCAATTCTATCTTTGGAACACATAATTGTCCTGTGGAAGCCTAGTTCCGAGCTATCAATTTCGATGCTTGAATCGTGTCCGGTCGATAAAGCGTTAAAAGAGAAATCCGTAAACGATAACCAATTGGAAGTTACATAGGTTGGAACGGTACTCTGACGAAGATAAATTACAATTAGCCTCATTCCCTCGCTCGAGCTTCGTCCCAAAACTATTAATTATCGGAGTACAATGAATGCCTGATCGAAATGAATCCCGTAATGGAGTCTGAGGTGGCACGAGCGTCACGGGATGGACGTTAATCGGGGATTAAAGTGAATTCACAAGTGCTACCGAATAAAATTTCATTCGCTCACCTTGACGACGATGGTTTGTGACATAATTGGGCCGGTTATCATCGAGCAGGTTTGATGTTTGGTCCAAGCGGATTTTGGGGCAAAGATGTCATAAGGCGCGGGTAGTCAGCGCAGCGGGCAGGAAGTTGGTCGTGTGTCGTAGGCGGGAGTAATCTTTCGCCGCATCTCGTCCGGCGTATCGGCGATGATTAGCGGGGCGATTTAACGTTTAAGATTGCCCACGCACCCAATTGTCCCTAATGCGTCGGTAGAGGATTGAAGTAACGCGAATAATTCCCTCCGCAACAGGGCCCTTTGCCACACGTTCTTCCTCTTCCTTGGCTTCTCCAGTTCTTTACAAATCACCGTCGTAATTCATTTTATCCAACTAACTAACCACCGTACGCAATATTACTCGCACTTTCCGCACTTGTTCATCGATCGGTCACGCTCCGTTCGCTAATTTATTCGGCTCCGCTTTATGCACAGACCGCGCGGTGCGACACTCGCCTATCAGGACAAATCGTTCTGACACGAATCATGTATCAACAAGTTGCCCAATGGTAGCGCGGCTAAAATGAGATCAGTCATCAACTGATAGATGCTGCTAGTTAAGCGAGGTATTCGTTTGCAATTGAATCATTGCTATTGTCAAAGAGGACGACGGCGACGACGACGACAACGACGGGAGATAATCTCGAGGGGACTCGTCGAGGTGGGCCCGGATCCAACTCGGTTTGTCTTTGGTTGTGTGCGGAATGGGAAAAAGAAATGGTGAATTGCCTCGAATTCCTGGCGCAATCAATGTGACCAGCACCAGAACGTCCGTTAGTTGGATGGTGATGGTGTGTTCGGAGCCGAAAGTATGGTTGGCTGGACGCGCAGGGTGTTCTTTTTGCTCGTGCGTCCGCACGGGGCCCCGTATAAGGCCCGACTCGCACGCTACACACAACACAACGTACTTCGGGCCCCCTGCTTTCCTATACACTCTACACACTTTACACTCTACACTGTACACGCGATCCTCTCTGCTCGGGCGTACCGATAGCGCGCCGGGCCCTATCTCCCCGCAAAATCGTGCGTAGTTAATTTGTCGTGGCTCCTGCCTCCAGACATTCCACGGCAACCTTCGCTCCCCGGCCAAAGCAGCCAGACTACCAGACAGAGAAAGGGTCAAACATTTTTGCAAACCGTAAGACCCAATGGAGAAAAAAAAAGTATCGGTTACGACAAGACTGCTAACTAAAAGACTGCCATAAAAAAGGCCCGTCAGACATAAAATCATAAACATCGAGATCAGTGGAATAAGTGGACCGTAACAGAAGAATGTACAACTGGAAGTAGTCGTGTAGAACTTAACTGTCGATTAGTACGGCGTAGTATCGTTCCAGTGCTCTATAACCAGGTGCACGTAAAATAGATGAATGCGATCGAGCGGTGGGACTGACGTAATCCCAGCAGACAGGAATTAATCTTGACAGAGAAGCTGGTAGTAAAATCCTGCGGTTGCCACCGCGTCCTCGAGAGCGGACTCGGGTTGCCGCTCTCACGATCCAGAATCGGCAGGACTCGGATCCTCGCTAGTTTCATTCAGTCCCACCTGACCGCAGCGGAGCGTCTCGCCTTCCAGAAAAGGAACAAGCAGAAGATTTTGCTTTTCTCACTCGGATTATCGGGTCAATTATCTTAGCTTGGGAATGGCGAGGAGTGGTGCTTGATTAGCAGTCACCTTCTGGGAGGGAGGCTCGTCCATTGCTGATAGTATCGCCAGCTATAAAAGACACTTGTTCGCCTGACACACTGGCAGGATGTTCTCTCGATCACGCGAGCACTCGCGTCGAAAGGATAAAAGGACCAGTGTGTCGATCGTTCTACTCTTCTCCCTTTCTCTCTTTCTTTCTCTCTCTTGTACAGTGTTACGCAGGGTGCTCGTTTAATTACTGATCCTCGCTGAGAACGTGGGCCCTCTGGCTCGCTCGCACTCGGCGCTGGGCCCAAGTCCGTGCTCGAGCCAGGATCCCGGTCCGCCCACCCGCATCCGCCACTCGGGCCTACGTGGAAAGGTGCAATGCACACCAGTCTGTCCCGACTCTCTACTACACACTATCCAGAAACCCCACGAAATCGCTCCGCGAGAACCTGTCTCATTTCTTCGCCAAGCACACACGCGCCCTCCTATTACCCTACGCCTTTTTCTCCTCATCTAGGAAATCGACGATCTTTCGGGCCTACCAACCGAGGCTACTAGTTCCGATAGTAAAAGCCCGATAGCGTATCTCCAAGCGGTGTGTATTAGTAGTGGGTTGTTGTAACATCGAGGATCGTAGCTTGTAACCGGTCCTCCGGTGTCTGATTTTTAATTCACTCTGGTGGCGAGCGTTCTCTCTTAGCCACGATTTTCTTGATTACTGGCTCAAGTGTTTGGCCCTCGTTACGTGCACCGGTGCTAGCATGTAATGTCGGTTCGCGTACAAGGATAATTGGAATCCCAAGAGAACGCGACGATTACTAGCTATCGGACGGTTGGATGACTTAAATAGTGGTTGTTCGGTATATTTAGTTCGGATGAGATTTAGGGGCCAGTTCGCCCCACCGTTGGTTGGAGTGTCGGGACTGCCTGGAGTAGGGGGAGTGGAACATTGATGGGCCTGGCGCGCAGAAATCGCTCTCGGGAGCGAAGGAAGAAAAGGCGCGCGACCCCTTTGGGCCAGCGGCGATATCCCGAAGCAAGGAGGGGCCGGAGAAGGGGCCCGATCTCTCGAGAGCCAAGTGCGCAGCCCATTGAATTTAAATAACGTATTATCGGTGTCGGCAGCGAGCGCCGCAAATTTGCCTGGCCGAGAGAGCGCAGTCTCATCGGCTACCGTGTCGATCTCCTTCTCCTCTTTCTCCCTTACTCGCTCGATGCAAGCATGTATCCTCGGGCTGACGGCCTACTGATTATGCGCTGAGACGATATTCTAAAGGGACGTTTAAGAACTACTCTAAGCCTGTCGGATGCTCGCAAGATTTATGGAGGACTCCAATCCCCTCCCTTGAGAACCGATTGCACTCGTTATCTTTGAGTAATACTCCTCATTAAGAGGAAAAGCCTGTCACGCGTGTCTGCTCAGTGACTTGTAGCACTTGAGTTTCAATTGTAGAGTATTACTTTGCTCTGACTCATTAGTATGATCTCACGGAGTCCGAGTGGAATTCTATTAACTGGTGCGAACGATAGGGACTACCTTTTTATTAGCTTCTTATATATCTGACACTTAATATATTCTATCCATTTTCAATGGCCGGCTTTCAGCGGCTTTGTAAAGCGCCTCCGCGGAACCTGTTACATCGGATGCATTCTTACACGGTGGACTTCTGTAAATCGGTGTGTAATAACACAGTGGTAGGTAGGAAGGTGGGCAGCTTCGGTCGTGTGTCGGCGAAGGCTACTTTAACCTGTTCGGAGGCTGGCTGGCCGGTCGGCCGGCGCAAGGATCGGGTCACCCTCCTCGGAGGGGCATCGCTCCTGGACCAACCAGGGAGGAAGAAGCCATGCCACTCCCGGAGAGATGAGAATCGACAAGGATCCAAAGAAGCCGGCTAGTCAGGCCTAGACACCAAGCATACCAAAGCATACCGAATGCTAGTCACTCTCATTTCCAAGAAGGACTTTTTTTCTTCGACGAAGGAATTGCCCGATCTTGTCTCTCTCTCTCTCTTCTTGTCCGTGTGACCCTGTGTTCCTTGGAAAAATGAATCCTCGCATGAAATACGTATATCAGGTCAGCGTGAAAGTAGAAAGTAGCGGCTGCAACGCTGCAAAGAGTTAAATCCGAGTTATAGCTCGACCCATACACCTGCCTCTACTCGAATGGCATTGCCTCGCTGTCGTAGGCCAAGTACATACACACGTAGACACATGTCACTGGCCGGAGTGTCGTCACATTCGAACGCGTTCACGCAACCGTATTGCCCCCGATTTCCGGTCGAAGAGGAGGATTGATACGCGGTATCTTCGTCCGGCCGTCATCAGCTGTCCAGAGCACGTGCGTAGCTACGACCACGATCTTGTTGGTAAATGCTACTGCGCTTTGTCTCACTAGAGATAGAACTAAAGAATATTGCGATACATGATGCTTCAGTGGGAGTAGTCGTTCGAGATCTTCTGAAATCATTAACACATTGCTATCCAACCTATTGGCTAAGATCTTTCCTATTATTATACCGGTTAATAATTCATTAAATCGAAACGAATGATACAAGCTTTCAATATGAAATACGCAAGTAAGCAAGTAAGCTGTATGCGAAGTTGGGTAGAATTGGAGATCGGAAAGGGTAAAGGAACAATTGGTTCTCCAACCCTCGAGTGGCCAGTCGGATTAGTCTCGAGCGTATGCTCTCTGGTACGTGCTGTAGGAGCATTCGGAGGGACTTACGTACACGTGGTAGCAGACTGGGCCTGCGTCATCTGCTCG
This sequence comes from Ectemnius cavifrons, assembly GCA_964023945.1. Classification (NCBI taxonomy): domain Eukaryota; kingdom Metazoa; phylum Arthropoda; class Insecta; order Hymenoptera; family Crabronidae; genus Ectemnius; species Ectemnius cavifrons. The sequence goes on along the minus strand of OZ030382.1, from coordinate 13,194,386 downwards.
AGGACCCTCTGCTACCAGCGAGCCCCGGCAATTCTTCTCGAGCTCCTTTCAGAGGGAGATCAGCCTTTAAATGGAGTAATGGTCCATCGAGCGTCGTTCTCGAGTGCACGTGTGTGCACGAGTGTTGGTTACACGGTCTTTATAAGCGAGCTGTACTCCGAATTGGTTGTTGCTCGGAGGTAGAGCGTAGGAGTGACCATTCAGGACTCGAGACTGGAAACTGGAAGGATTCAATAACCCTCGGCGAGTGGAAGACTGCTTTCCCGGGAGCGCGGGAAGAAGACAGGGAGGAAGGAGAAAGAGGAGGAGGATTTGGCGAGGATGAGGACGAGGATGAAGGCAAGCCCCGTGCCCCGTGTATCCCGTTCTGGTTGAAGAGGTCTGAGTCCGAGCTAGCAGCTAGCGAGTTGGGGAGCCGAGTCAGTAGTATAGGCAGGCAAGCAGCCACTCGACCGGTCGGCCAATCAGCCTGTCGGGAATGACGCTGGAGAGACCGGTACCGGGGTACCAAGCTCGCTCGCTAGTCAGTGCGGCTCGAACCTCCTTCGAATGCGCCACGGTTCTACTCGCTGGACTCGTATCTTTCTTTCTCTCTCTACTTTCTACCGTGCTCGCCTTATACTCTGCGATTGAAGCAGATCTCGAAAATATGCCTACTATTTCGACGCACACCCTTCGCTCGCCACGCGCGTTAAACATCCCGGCAACCCTTGAAACCCAGTGCGCGATATTATTCTTTTCATTAAGAGTGCTATTCTGACTCGATCGAGTTTCTGGTGCGAGTTTTTTTTTGGAAAAGGAGTGTGACTATTGTGAGTGAGTGTGCGAGGATGCAAGGGATCGAAGTGGTGGATTAGGTGAGAAGGAGCGAGAGAAACTGTAAAGGGAACGCCATGGCGCCTCCGGATAGACACAAATCGCCGCGACCTGGCTCCGGCCTCAGCCTCTCCGTCTTGGGTGAGTTGCAGCGCACCACCACCTCAAAGATTACATCTTCCGGTCGCGTATACTTTTCCCTAGCGACCAGGACCTTTCCCAAGCCTTTCCCACTTCCTTCTTCTTTAATATTAAATCGCCAAAGGAGCAGACTCTGCATTCTCGTAATAGATTATGTTCTAAGAACTGAGATAGAATCGACGACGCTTCACTGGCGCTTGCCACTTCAAGTTTATCGAACCACTCGACGAGAACGCAAAGCTGGCCCACAAATTCCTTAGGAGCGAGTTCCCGAAGGCCACGGGAACATCTCCGCGCTCCATTTAGCGCGAGCGAACTGGACCGACCACTCTCGGGGCCCGATTCTGCGAACCGGGTCTCAGAGACCCCCTCGAACCAGGGGTACAGCAGCATCCGAATGAAAGTAGCCCTGAACCGAGACTGCCAATGGAAAAGAAAATAAATAAAGAGAAGAACGTTGGAATGCTGATACTCGATTCTAATGAGGGACTCGTAGTTTCAGATGACTATAATTTTCGGGCTTTTGCTCCCCCACGTTCACTCTCGCACAAATTCTTCCTCAAGCATTCTTCTTCTCCCTAAGAGAATCCGTGTTTCGTTCACAATGGAAGAGAAGTCGGGGTGAATGTCGGGCCGGTTCCACGCTCAATGGTAACACTGAATGGGTTAACATTGCCCCTGGCGTACAGGGCGACACTCGGCTGATAGCAGTGCACTTATGCGAGCAGGAGCACCGGTCCCCCTGCGGTGCACGCACAAGCCTGTATTTATGCGAGCGTGTAGATGATATTGCGAGTCGAGAATGGAGAGTCGAGTCGTGTTTCTGCGGTTGTAGCGCCGCCGAGTGGAACCGCGTGCTTCCGTTTTCGGGCGGGGTGCGTGCGACAGGTTGCCAGGTTCAGTTATTATTTCGAAAAAGGGTCCGGACCGGCTCCTGCTCTCTCGCTCGACTTTCCGACACCCGCAGTTCCCGTGAACACCTGTTGCACCCAATTAAATGGCGTAATTGACGCCTGTTTTCTGGAGCGTGACCACTGTGTGTGTCTGTGAGTCTGTTACCACTGATACTTCAGAGCCCTGTCATTATTAACGTTGCCGGTCTACTTTTTCGGAAGCGGCGCACTTTCTCGAGACGCTTGCTCTCAGCCTCCTCACCTCTTATCGAACATAATCATTTTTCATTACGCCCCCCCCCCCCTCCCCTCCCTCCCTCCTTCCCTGCGCGCCGCACCCCGTAGAAAGTGCGCGAGAGGATGATAAAAATCATTCGAGTCCGCTGTTAACACGTACGACTCGACTCGGCATTGATACGCGTATTTATAATCGGTCATTAACAGCTCGAGCGCCATTCCTTGCCAGAATGAACTGTCTCGGATTGTTGCCAGCGCGCAACGTAATAATAAAATGGCACCACTTGGCCCCCACCCCAACTCTCCTTGCTCATTGCACCTTTGCATAACGGAGTTTCGGTTTCATTCGTTCTCTCAGCAGGCTCTCTCCTTACATTTCTCTCTGTCTTTCGCGGAAGAAAGCTCTCCTGCGAGCAAGAGGAGAGAACGCGCGTAACCATCGTCTTGAGGATTAATTGAGATAACGGCTCGCTCTTACGCGCAGCTGTCACCGACGCTCAAATGCTCGTACTTCGGTACGAAGGTGCGCTTGCGTTCACTTGGACTCACGAGTACTTGCACCAGCATAACATTTGCACTGTTGCAATCAACGGAACACGACGGCTCATGGCAGAGATCGATCAGACTCAAATCGATCTGACTCGCAGCGCAAATTAAATCGCGCCTCCCTCTCCCGTTCATTCCGCGATCCAGTTAATCCAGATTCGTTCACTTTTCTCCGAGCCGCTCGAGATCAGTGAACCAGCCAGTCAGTAGCCAGTTGGACCCGCCCAACTTCCTGCTACGCGATTTAGTGTGCTCATTATTTAATTGCGTTGAGAACTCATGAATGAAAGCTGCGAGAGAAAAAGAGTTTTTGTGGCTGTGCTCGATCTGGTTACTTGGCGATATTCAGGTTTTCACGCGGTGTTACGTAATCGGGCTGCTGGATACACATTGATTCCTCCCCCAAGTGGAAAGCGAGTCCGTGATGTTCGCTTCCCCGGCAGCGTTATTCCTTGAAAGATATTATTATGGCCCAACAGTTATCTTACTCCTTCGATCTTGATACCTCCAATTTGATACGCGTTGCTGCTATTCGCTGGGCAGCTTGGTATCGCGTGAATCACGCGGCTACGAGGGCAACGAGGAACGACGAGCTTCGAATGCAAACCTCTTGGCCCGACATAACGCGCATATAGACTGGCTATCTCGCCACTGGCATCCGAACCATCACCCAGTCAGGAGTCTGCATTTCGCGTCCGATCGCACTTCAATCTCACTCTTACGAAACTCTCATCCCAACCCTTTCAACACTTTCTTCGTCGAGCAACTTTTGTCATTTATCCCTTTACTATTGGCGCCTTTAGAGATTTTAAAAATGCATTAAAATTGTTCTTCATTAAATTTCGTAGTCAAAGAATTAACAATATAAGAGTACAGAAAAGAAATTGTCAATGCGTTAAGTTTGAAAAGACGTATCGTTGGAGTTGGACGTAAAGATAGGAGAGCGTTAAGTGGAAACTGTCCACGATACTAATTGGCAAAACAAAGCGTCCCTTTGAGAGGAGAACAAGAGTGAAGATAGTAGAAGGGAAATGAGAGGGAAGATCGAAATTGGAAGGGAAAGGCATAAGGTGGTAAAGAGAGGAGAGGAGAGGAGAGAAGGGCAACGGACTCCCTTCGGTCGCGTACACATCGGGCTATTAGCCCGGCAAGTTTCTCAGAATGGTCGTCGGCAGACACGACTGGTAGAACTGGTGGTCATCGCTCGATCCTCCGCCTATTCTTACAACGCTTTCCTCTCGCTCGGGTCCATCTGGTCTCGGTAGAGCCAGGGTCGTCTCGTCGTTCGTGCACTCGCACCTATTTACAAACCTGTACGCCCCGGGAAGAGGGAAGGAGCCGTGCCGTGCCAGCCGCTTGCTTGTCTCGGCGCCGACTCAACGAGAGTTGTAAAGACACGGCTCCATTCGCTCTGACACTTTCCAACAGCGTCATTGTTGGCAGGTAGATATCTTCCAGAAGAATGCAACGTCGCCGACAGTGGACTTAGGGTTGAATCGAGTGGCCATTTGCATTGGTAGCAAGACCCCACCCTTGACTCCATCGACCCTTTCACTAAGTTAGAAAATTAGGCAGGATAGGATCGTTGAAAAGAAGGCAGGACCCTTTTTTCAAAAGCAGCTACTTCCAAAACATTAAAGGTAGCAGTCCTGAATTATGTATATCTCAGTTAAAAAGCAGGGCTGACGTAACGATTACCATCCGCCTCTGGCATCGTACTCAATCCAGCGGCCCAATCTCGCTCTCGGCTTGGACCAAAATCAATTTCACGTTCATTTAGAGTGAATTCCAGGGTTTTTTTGTCGGCCAGTGTGTGGGCCAGGCTGAGTGCCGGTCGAATAAAATCGCCATTAATTTTGTATAGCGCGTGTACGCGAATGAAAAGGAGTTTTGGGGCGGTGTTGGTGGTGGTGGCGGCGGTGGCGACGCTCGAGAAAGTGAGTCACACAGCTGACGCTGTGAGATCACCGGTCTTTCGAGGTCACCGGAGGAGACACGCACGGACTCGTACATAGGTACACATATTCGAAATGCATCGTGGGCACAGGACCATTTTCAAAGGATGCTGCCAACCCCATTCACTGGTCCCCGATTGTTCTTAGGAGTCTGACGGCATCCTAAAAGGAGACCCACTGTTCTCCACTTCTTTTGTCGTTTCCTTCTTCTATCCAAATGAACTCACAAGCATCTCCATCTCTCTTTCTCTCTCTCTCTCTCTCTCTCTCTCTCTCTCTCTCTCTCTCTCTCTCTCTCTCTCTTTTTCCCTGTCACTATCTCGGACATGCGAGAAACGTGTGCACAGGTGCGCGCTTTCGCAACTATCGGTGCGATTGACTGCTCGACTCGGCATGCAATCACATCCTGCGCTTAATCGATCGACCAAGGTGGCTTTTCTCTTTCGCCCGTGCAAGCGGATGTTCTTTCCTTCCATCGTGAAGAGACAACGAACACTCCTTGTCTCAAGCTGTAGTTACGCTCGGGCAGATAACAATTGCTCAGGAGAACGAAGGAGACATCGACACGCAGTCGACGTTGACGCCGAGTGTCTTGGATGTAAATACTCAAGTTTATAAAGCGTTTGCCGGGCAATTGAGCCGGCGCTATCAAAGCATAGGCGTTCTCGGGGAAATAAAGTGAGATCATAAGACGCTTGAGCGAGAAAAAGGAGTCGCGGGCTTTTCTTAGCTCGGGATGTACAGTTAATTCGGTCCGGCGATAGGGGAGCGTGCCCGTTATCAGCGAGGCTGACCATCCACTCGAAGACATGTATGGTCCAGCTAATCACCACACGCACACATGCCACTAGTCAATAGATTGCTCGATCGAGTGGTTTCCTCGGAAGTTTCTTCCGCTGGATTCAACGACCTCGGACCTTCTCGTGTCTACATCGACTCTCCAAGAAATCAGAGTGCTTTTATAAAGTTTCTCGAATCATTTGCAATCCTGACTAAAGCATATCTTACTCATCCGGCTGGCGTTCGCATCCCTCGGTATCGAACCTTCGAATTGGGTCAAGTGACGGCGAATTGACGGGCACAATAAGAACAGTGCTCGATCACTGTCGAGCGAGCGAACAAGCGGAGGATCCCGCAGCTCGTATAATGCCCTGGGCAGCCAACAAGCAGACGCCAACGGAATCCAGTCGGCGTATGAAAAATGCGAGTGAGATGAACATTGGCACTGGCAGTCACGCGCAATTAACCCCGAGAATACATTGGCCGGCAGCATACATTTCGCTGACTCGCGTACGCTCTCGCACGCTCTTGGCATACGTAGAGACAGAGTGCACACGAGCCTTCGTACTCTCCGCGTATGCGGCACGCGCGCCCGTAAAATTCAATCTCCTAACTGTATTAGACATTGCAACATGGGCCTGGCTCAATACGTGCTGGAACTCCGTTCCCTCTCATTAACGAACTCACTTCAAATGTCTTCTCTTGCTCTCTCCTTCTTTCTGACCTAGTCCATCACTCTCTTTCTTCTTGGGACTCGCCTTATTCTCCAGAGAGAGAACATGTTGCCTAGTCCCTAGTTCCATTCAGCATGCGGAAGGGCCGTAACGACGCTCTCTCTCGAGGCCAAACAGCTAGACGCACCGAGATTTTAATCCGGCAAACGACTCGGCCGAGGCCGATAAACGCCGCGAGATAACCCGGAGGAGCGCGCGCACACGCATGCGGCCCCTCACTTGCCTAGCCTTTTTCTCCGAGTCTACAATTTAATCTGTTCTGAAGGTATCATAGTTGTCCGGGGTAGGCTACGCGGCTTATCTCGACGTTGTTATCGAATCGCCAGTGCAATGCGACGACCACTAGTCCCGGCGCCGTTATCTGCGTCGAAACGCGCAGGTAAGCACTATTCTCTAACACTCGTCTCTTTCTAGGCAACCTGAGTGTTCTCCAATTCTACGGAGTTCTCCTCTCAGAGCGATGATTTATTCACTTAATTAGAATATAATAGCAAAGACTACCCGTTCCTGTAGCATAGCCTCATGGATACTAATAACGCTTGCTTCAAGTATTTTCCATACAATGTCTGATTGCGATCACATTACGCAACAGTGCTCTTGATTAACATGGCTAATAACGATGGCAGAGTTAGCTCTCGTCTCTTCACCCCTTCAGATTCTAACGAAAATTTGCCTTTTCCGGTACAATTCAGGCATTTCTGCCACTCGTTTTACCTTAAAAAATTTGCGAAAAAATGAATTTTGAGCTAGGGCTCTGGAATTTATGTCACTTCTTCCTTGATGTAAGAAAACATTCTCCACCAAATTACAGCCCCGGAAAATGTCGGGAAGACTTGAAAACATGAGGAAAACCACCGAACTTAATTATTCAGGATCGGGTTTCCATATGTTTTAGGTACAATTTCGGCACTTTGGCCACTGGTTTCATGTTTTCTATCCGTTTTGATACATAAACAATCGATTTATCAAGCGTTCGTCAAAGTCCCAGAACCTTCGAAAAATCGAAAATTTTAGAAGGGGTACACCTTAAAAAATTTGCGAAAAAATGAATTTTGAGCTAGGGCTCTGGAATTTATATCACTTCTTCCTTGATGCAAAAAAACATTCCCCACCAAATTACAGCCCCGGAGAATGTCGGGAAGACTTGAAAACATGGAAAAAACCGTCAGAATTAGACGAAGTTGATTATTCAGGATTCGTTTTCCATGTGTTTTGGGTACAATTCCGGCACTTTGGCCACTGGTTTCATGTTTTCGATCCGTTTTGATACATAAACAATCGATTTATCAAGCGTTCGTCAAAGTCCCAGAACCTTCGAAAAATCGAAAATTTTAGAAGGGGTACACCTTAAAAAATTTGCGAAAAAATGAATTTTGAGCTAGGGCTCTGGAATTTATATCACTTCTTCCTTGATGCAAAAAAACATTCCCCACCAAATTACAGCCCCGGAGAATGTCGGGAAGACTTGAAAACATGGGAGAAACCGTTAGAATTAGACGAAGTTGATTATTCAGGATTCGTTTTCCATGTGTTTTGGGTACAATTCCGGCACTTTGGCCACTGGTTTCATGTTTTCTATCCGTTTTGATACATAAACAATCGATTTATCAAGCGTTCGTCAAAGTCCCAGAACCTTCGAAAAATCGAAAATTTTAGAAGGGGTACACCTTAAAAAATTTGCGAAAAAATGAATTTTGAGCTAGGGCTCTGTAATTTATATCACTTCTTTCTTGATGCAAAAAACATTCCCCACCAAATTACAGCCCCGGAGAATGTCGGGAAGACTTGAAAACATGGAAAAAACCGTCAGAATTAGACGAAGTTGATTATTCAGGATTCGTTTTCCATGTGTTTTGGGTACAATTCCGGCACTTTGGCCACTGGTTTCATGTTTTCTATCCGTTTTGATACATAAACAATCGATTTATCAAGCGTTCGTCAAAGTCCCAGAACCTTCGAAAAATCGAAAATTTTAGAAGGGGTACACCTTAAAAAATTTGCGAAAAAATGAATTTTGAGCTAGGGCTCTGGAATTTATGTCACTTCTTCCTTGATGCAAAAAAACATTCCCCACCAAATTACAGCCCCGGAGAATGTCGGGAAGACTTGAAAACATGGGAGAAACCGTTAGAATTAGACGAAGTTGATTATTCAGGATTCGTTTTCCATGTGTTTTGGGTACAATTCCGGCACTTTGGCCACTGGTTTCATGTTTTCTATCCGTTTTGATACATAAACAATCGATTTATCAAGCGTTCGTCAAAGTCCCAGAACCTTCGAAAAATCGAAAATTTTAGAAGGGGTACACCTTAAAAAATTTGCGAAAAAATGAATTTTGAGCTAGGGCTCTGTAATTTATATCACTTCTTTCTTGATGCAAAAAAACATTCCCCACCAAATTTCAGCCCCGGAGAATGTCGGGAAGACTTGAAAACATGAGGAAAACCGCCGAACTTAATTATTCAGGATCGGTTTTCCATGTGTTTTGGGTACAATTCCGGCACTTTGGCCACTGGTTTCATGTTTTCGATCCGTTTTGATACATAAACAATCGATTTATCAAGCGTTCGGCAAAGTCCGAGAACCTTCGAAAAATCGAAAATTTTAGAAGGGGTACACCTTAAAAAATTTGCGAAAAAATGAATTTTGAGCTAGGGCTCTGGAATTTATGTCACTTCTTCCTTGATGCAAGAAAACATTCCCCACCAAATTACAGCCCCGGAAAATGTCGAGAAGATTGGAAAACGTATAAATAACCGTGGAAATGAGACGGTGTCAGCTAATGAGGAAGGCTTTTCCGAGTGTTTTCGGTACAATTTCGACCTTTACGTGACCGATTCTTTGCTTTCTACTTATTTTGATACTTAAACAATCGATTTATGAAGAATTTATGACATCCCTTCACTTCATGGTCCTCAGCTAAATTCCTACAGACCAGGTTCGCCGAGTCAAGGAGATGAAATTGTCTTGGAACTCGAAGGCCGGAGGGTTATAGGGAACGGGAGCTCCGTTCCTCTTGTGAAAATGATTGGGTAGAGACTCTAAGCTATATATTCTATCTCATATATGTGTGTGTGGTCAAGAGAACAGGATGGATCTGGTCACGCGAACGAGCCTCAGGCGCACGCTATTGAATTCTCAATCTCGACACAGGTTGAAGATAGTTGCGGATATCGGCGCCGATGGTCCATGCTGACACGGTGACATTCGAAGAATTTCCCCTTGCAGTTGGATCTCCAACTAGTAATGGCAAGGTTGAGCAGAAGTTGGCTTCCAGCTGGTGTTACCGTTCGCTCTTGTCTCCCGAGTCTGATTTATTCGAGGTGTGCATGGGTCGCTCCAAGTTTCCCGGGCCCCCCGGTATGTGGCTATGGTGCTTGGTACTTGGTGAGGCCGACGCGCCGCGCCGCGACGTCGTCGATTTAAATACGAGAGCCGTAGGCGAGGAGCCCGCCAGGGTAACTTTCTCTCACCTCTTCGGGGCTACGGAGCAACGCCGATTATTACGCGTGACTCGTCGAAACGAACACGCTCGCCTGGATCGGAGACCACCGTTCTTTGCTCGCCGACACATCTTCTCTCGATGAGAGAACCCTTCTCTTCTCTTCTCTCTTTCTCTCCCTTCATCATCTTCCAGTATAGTGAAACGAAATGAGCTCCGATTGCTGGTCCAGCTGTATCCGTGTATCCATTATCACGATCGCCTTTCACGCCGTGATTCTTGCACCGAGTGTAATCCTCGACGAGCCGCAATCAGACAAAGTACCCTTGGTAATCATGCGGTCCTGGAACTCCACTTGCTCCTTTTGCTCCCCAGTAATCGCTCCGAAATGAGGGGTGGACATTAAACTCGGAGAACGGCTGGGCCCAAGTGGGTCAAGTGATTCCGCAATTGCGTGTTACTGTATGAGAAAGGGAGTCTCCAAGTTGGGATCAGTTGGAATTAAATGGGACTTGAATTGAAGCTGAAGAATTGTTAGTTGTCTATGTATCTAGCAGGTAGAAGTTAGAGGAGGAAATAAGGGAGTGGAGTTGGAGTGTGCGGACTCGGAGAACGTAGACGCGAGAGTGAACAAGGACTCGAGGACAGGTGGCCCCGACGTCGATGGTCGATGTCGTGTTCTCCGTTCGCCGGTCGACCTGGTGAACGAGCCTTTAATATCTCGGTCGTTCGTTCTCGCTCGGTTGGCCGAGTACCGGCGTGCCTCGTATTTTATCCGAGTCGAACAGTAAGAGAACTCGGCCGAGCGCGTACTTACTCCGCCGAGAAAGAGGCGAGGCGAGCCTTTGCCAGCAGAAGGAGAGCATTGCTTGAGAGAGCGTGTGCACGACTCGAGCAAACTTTACGAGCTGGACCAAACCATCACCGCGCCATGTGAAAGGTTCCTCTAAGAGTCTCTCCTTTCTTCGGGGAGCTTCACCCTTCCGACCCATTTCACCCTTTCCCCCAAGAGATATTTACGGGTCCCACTTATAGACTCCAACTGATTAAACCCGTTTTATCTTTCCAATATATTTTTAGTCCTAGTTTCTCAGCCGATACTAGTCCTTTCAAAGGGTCGTTATTGAGGCTGAGCTCTGCGAGGATAGTTTTATTTGGTACACCATCTAAAAGTTAGTCATTGGTAGTTGAGGCGGTGATAATCGGCGAAAGTAGAGTCGACTTGGCGAAAAGTGGAGAGGTCGGCGTGAACAATGTAAAAATATTATGGAGGAAGAGCTCACTCCCACATGAATAGAAGAGCGAGGGAGAGATGGCATGGAACTAGAAGTCGTCACGGTCCGCGCGCCGTGGGAATAATGGATACCGGATTTACACGGTTCGCCGCGCAAGAGCGGCCTCTCCTTCCCAGTTTCCTTAATGCTCGTTCTCGCCTTGTTAGATCGAGCCGGTGGTGTCGAAAAAGTAGCCCCGCTCGGTCGCTCGGCTGCTCTAGCTACTAGGATCATTAAAGTTCGAGTACCTATTAACAGGAGCTATCGAGGAGACTATTAGCCGCGTGAAACTGCCACCATTCCCCAATGCCCAGTGGGCGTTCGTTTCTCTGCTCGAACGCTAATTATTCATTTGCACGATTGGCCAATAGTCGGCTTTCAATAGATGGAACGAACGGTCGAGCGGTCATCTCGACGGCGAAGCGTGAACAGCGGGAATGGCGGGGGAAAAAAACGGGGGAGGCTATGTTCGGTGAGGTGAGCTCTCCTGCGGCGCGTTCACCTCGCCGATTCAACCTTCGACCCTGTAGACTCCGATGCGTTTCATAAATCTCTCTGTGGGCGCGCGCGCGCGCGCAATCGCCCAGGCAAATGTACTTGGCTACGTACGCCGATGGAAACTGGATAGAGCCGGAAAGAGAGGGCAGAGAATGAGAGAGAGAGAGAGAGAGAGAGAGAGAGAGAGAGAGAGAGAGAGAGAGAGAGAGAGAGAGAGAGAGAGAGAGAGAGAGAGAGAGAGAGAGAGAGAGAGAGAGAGAGAGAGAGAGAGAGAGTGAGTGCGCGAGGAATCAAGAGGAAGAAGAAGGAGAGCCTGGAGAAAACGACATCGTTCTCGACGGCGAGGAGTAAATCTGCCATGGAAGCGGACTACCCGCGGCTCTCTTTCTCCGGGTGCGTTGACCCAGCTTTACGGTAAAGTCAGGCTCTGCCAACGGAGTTGCACCTGCCACCACCGGCCTCTACACTCGCTTACCTGACCAAAGGGTCGCGCGACCCGAATTACTTCCTACTTTTTTTTTGCCCACCCTCTTCTCACATCGGCTCTACACTTTACTGGCCCGTTGGCAGAACGCTAGTCGTAATACGACTCTACTGTCTGTCGAGCGGAGAAAGGTTGTAGGGTGCACTTGGAGAGGATCGACAATCCAAGCCGAAGTAACGTAATAGGTCAGAGCGAGGAGAGTTGAACGGGCACCTGTTACGCCCGGCGACAGGGCTATCGTGAATCAGCGGTGCACACTAATTAAAAACGGTACTCGGAGAGCGAAGTTGCTCGGTCGAGTGTCGGGTAAGGATTACAGTTAGAGTTCTGCTTGGAGAAAGGGAAGCATCTAATATAATTGCCAGTGCAATGGTGTGTTAGAGCGGCAGCGACCTTTGGCAGTCGGTGCGCGCTCGCTCGCTCGCTCGCGAGCTTGGTTCTGGCTGTTATCGGTTCGGAAATGGCAAGGGGGACTTTATCGAGCGATGGGATCGATCGAAGGAAGGGAAGGCATGGTGGCGCGAAGAGAAGATCCGCGAGGACTAGGACAGGTTCGTCGATGGCGCGAGTCTACGTCGAGGACGATCCTCGAGTGGGAGAGCACGCGAGGTCCTCTTCTTGACCTCACTTTCTAGGATCCTTTAAGTATATGGCGCCCTCGCCGCTCGTTTATCCATTATCGATGAAGGCACGCCGCGCGCTTCCCCGACACACGGCGTGTCTCTACTAACCGAGATACACGAGCTCGGCCCTTCCTTCTACAGATTGCTCGTGACAGATGGCAGAGCGCTGTCAAACAGCCGTACAACTCGGCGAACTCGTTAAAGTGGAACGCCTCTCCTCTCCGGAGACGGAGAGTGTGTGCCAGCAAGCTCCTCTCACGGAAGTCGTGGCCCGGCTCACGCTCAGTTTTTATTATCATTCGGGGCCCCCCTACTGGCCCCCCTCTTTCCTTCTTTGCTTTCCCCTCCTCTCCTCTCCTCTCATCTATTCTCCTCTGCACGAGTAAACTGAGCGCACGAGTTCTCCTCGGGCATCGTTATTATGCTTGCTGCCGGTTGTTGCCGGTTGCCGATTGCCGGCACTATCCACGCGACCGCCGACCGCCAACCGCCGACCGCCGACCGCCGACCGATTTACCCACTGCAAAGAACACGCTGATTTCGTAACGAACCCTCTCATGAACGATCTACACGATTCCCCCCCAGCCGGAGAACACTCCGGCGAACATTGCCGGACTGATTAACAAATGTTACTCCGATCGCACGAGCTCTCACCAGCTCCACTCTACTCTCCTACTACTCTCTGCTATTCTGGTATTCTTGGTGGCTAAGCTACGATGGAATTTCTATTGCAGATCTCGCGCAGATCCGAGCACTGGTCGAGTCGACCGGGATGCTGGGAGGATCGAGTTGCCCTTCCTGCGAGATGCCTTTCGACAAGGGCAAAAAACGTCGTCTGATAGACTCCTGTGGACACGAAAGGTGTTACTCCTGCCTCTTCCGAAGCGAAGCTTGTCCGCTTTGCCTGCAGGCACACTTGAACGAAGAAGATGGCCTGGAGGCACCCTTCGCAGACGGTCTCGCTGGATCCTCCGGACCCATGTCCATCCTGGCGCCCACGGATTCTTGGATCGATGAGTCATCCACGGTGAACTCTCTCTGCGGAAGCCCCAGGCCTCGCACAAAAGTCACCACCAGAGCCAATCTTCCCTCGCGCGCTATTCATGTAAGCATCATTCTCCAAAGAGAGTGCTTCACACTCGCTTCTCATCTTCCAATGATACTTCCATGCTGAATAATATTTTCCTAGCTGCCAGGATGAATGACGCGCCAACGGATAAGAGATGGTATTTGTAATCGTGGTCTTAGTCGCTCGAGTACTTATATCGACAGGCATTCCGTCCCACTGATACAATGGGAGGAATACAGTCTGATCATTGATTCGGAGTACGTGATATTTAGCGATTTGTCGGCGAAGGTTTCGAATAAAGATATCCGATGTTATCAACGTGTGTCGCTCGTCGTGGAAATATCTTAACGCGCGACTTGTTACCAGTCCCACCCACGAGTAATTGTTCTTATATGTAAGCTCGTAGTGCGGAGATACCGCGCTTTCCCTCCTACGCGCTCTATTTGTCTTTCTTAAAATGTCCCAGACGCTATCGGAGAGTCTTCGTGTCCTACCACACTTTTCTCTCGACAGTCCTCTTATGTACCAATCGCGTCAGACTGGCAGTTCTATCTTAGGGATAATGTTTTCCGCAATTATTTTGTCGAGATTCAGACGACACAAGACTGATCGTATTGCTTGGGTTGAATCGAGATTTCTTACGATCCATTTAGCTACGACTCGCCGAGGAAAACATTTCTGCGTCGTCTGCGTCCGCAATGGCGAAGGGACTGAGGAGCAAACCGCCGGCACTCCCGGACTCCGCGGCATCTCAGGGTCGTCAGAAGCTGCAAATGATGACGCAAAGTACGTAAGAGTAGCTCCATTATTCCACGAGCAACTCCAACCGCCACTCTTGCTTCCAGACGCAATATTCTCATGTGGGAGTTTCGTTGTTCGCAGGTTGCCCGACACCTCCGAATCAGAGGAAACGTTTCTTTCTGAATCCAAAGGTGCTGAAGAGTTCATTCGCCCCGCAGAGGTCGTCCAGACGGGGTGCAACGTCCCCTGAACCCGTCAACGACAATCCCTCCGCACTCTCAGGTAAGCTAATACTTTTTCCAATGATTTTATAGATCGTATAGAACCTTAATAAAATATATTTGCTAAAATTGATGGTGACGGGTGATCGTAATGATAATTGGTGCATGCTATACGCAGTCTGGATGGCTTCCTCTTGGGAGGGAAGGTCAAGGTGGCCGGGTGTAGTCCTTGGGAAAATCAAATCCCTCTGGAGCAACAGTCAAGGAACAGCCAGTGACGGGCTGAACCAACTAATCGATTCGGCGAGCCAAGTTCCAGGCAGGCAGACTCTTTTGTCCCCAGTGTGCTTTTCTGTGTTCGTGTTGAGATCCTCGCATTACCATTCATAAATATCTGTCGATGTTAAATCCCAAAAATCTTTAAATTCAAACAAGAATCGAAGCTATATTTTTTTAAACGAGTTGGGAACGATGTATAAAGGCTGAATAGAGAAGCGTGCGTGGGATGATACTTATGAATGGCAGTGTCATGCAGAGTACTCGAAGGCTCCGGATGAATGGGATTCTCGAGAGTGGCGGGCGCGAGCCCAATGTCGCTAAACGCCTTCTTTCGATTGGAAAGTCTTCCTCTCTCTGGCACAAAAGCTTCGTTAGCACTTTGCGCAGTCCATGTGTCCGGCTGCAGGCATGTCGCATCCCTCACCCGTATTCATAGCATCCCATTTTCACCAGGACTCCTATTCATATCTTAAGAGTGTGAAGCATTCCGTGTGGGCGTTTAACTCTTTTGCACTTGGTCCTTCTTAGATTGGTAACAACAGCGGAGAGTTGGCATCGAGTGTGTTCTTTATATCTTAAATGCATCGAGTGGTTTGATCTTGAGAGAAGAATGATACCTGTTTGTAACAAAGTCTGTCCATCTGTCCATACAGACGATGAGGGTGGATGCGTTAAGCCGTTATCCTCCAAGACAAGGAAGTCCTCGCAATCGGACCTTTACATGAGGCTGGGCCTTTTATTGGGTGCGAATCATGCGAGGGCAGGATCGGGAGTAGACACGACCGACCTCCCCGGTGCTCCAGGTCGCAATTCCAGCGGACAATGCGGTTCAAGAGTGCCGGTCCACGACAGCTCGGCAGCTTCATTTAGCAGCTTGACGAGCTTCGAGACTCAAACATTGGCTTCGACGAACACCAGCCCTGTCTCGACATTGACAGGAACGTCGAGCGAGGCTGAAGTCGCCGCTGCAATGCGTTGTCCGATCAAGCCGAAGGTGAAGGCCAAGGGAAAAGGCAAGTCGAGGGATTGCGACAGCGCTGGAAGCCTCGCCTCGATCTCCACCTCGGTCTCGGCCTCCACCTCTATGTCCATGTCCATGTCTGTCTCCGTTTCCGGCCTGTCGAACGGTAGCTCGAGCCCTCTCACTCCCAGAAGACATTCCGTCAATGCCTCGCAACCTGGCCAGTCCGACGAACACAGCCAGTTCAAGAATAGACGATCTGGCGCGAGGAGATCCGCCAGGGCAGGAAATGTTAAGGGAACTGTCGACGCTAAATGTAATTGCAAATGCCACTTTAGATTTAGAATCGATTCGTTAACTGGTTGTCTAACTATCGATGATTTTTTTCAGTGCGGTTTATTCAACATCATGCAACACAACTAACATTAAAACCGCTCTTCTTCGAAGTGCCTCTATTAGAGACTGACCCTCTCTTCACTGGTCGCCAGTGGTTATTGCACGAATTGGAGACCATGGTAAATGGTTCAAGTCCTGGAGTCCTGATCTCAGGATCACCCGGCACAGGAAAGACTGCACTCGTTTTGCAACTGGTAGAACGTAGTTGTTTCGGTAGGAGAAGGGAGCAGTTGGCCTCCGAACTTACCGAGGAGAATGTTGAGAAGGAAAGAGCAAGCTGTTCTACGCTACATTCAGTCGTTCGAAATACGAATGAGAAGGTGTGTAAATCTTATTACAAACACGCGTGATTTTTTTAGAGTAGGTAGAATTCAAGGGTTCTGATTACAGGTTCGAGATTTAGCATCACATGTGGTAGCGTACCACTTCTGTCAGGCGGACAATAACAGTACATGCTTGGTGCCCGACCTGATACACTCGTTAGCCGCTCAACTTTGCCAGGCGCCTCAACTCATCTCGTATAGAGAGTACCTTCTATCGGAGCCTCATTTGCAAGGCTCACTGTCTCAGAGAGAGTGTACCGTCGATCCAGACCTCGCTCTTTCCAGAGGAATAATCGAACCACTCGTTATCTTGAAGAAGTCTAATAGACTGCCCGATTCTAATATGGTAGCGTATCAATTCTAGAGCAGATTTTCTTATGAACGATAGGAGAATGTTATTTGAAAAAAATTATATTATAGGTCATATTAATCGACGCAGTCTGCGAGGCAGAGTACCACAGGCCAGACAGAGGCGACACGATAGCGAGTTTCTTAACGAGGCATGCTCCCAATTTCCCCAGTTGGCTGAAGATTGTTTGTACAGTAAGGAGCCAATTGTTGGAATGCGCAAAACAACTCCCATATACTAGGATCTCTTTGGATAAGACTGCAAATGATATTTCTGGCAACAACGTCACGAAAGACTTGTCAGACTACGTGAACTACAGACTGTCACAGAGCCCGGCGATCCAGACGAATGTAACTGCATCTGTAAATGGAAAATCCGAGTCGTCGTGTAGTGCAAATCAGACGAGATTCTCGTCACATCTTCTGGCACTTGCCAGAGGTAGTTTCCTCTTCGCGAAGTTAACATTAGACCTTATAGAGAGCGGACACTTGGTCGCCAAGTCGGCAAGTTACAAGGTAAGCAGAGCTTTTATTATTAAGATAACTCAATCTAATAAGATTTTTTTTAATCATTATTAATTTTCCAGGTGCTACCAGTGTCACTCGCACAAATCTTTCAATTACACTTTAACTTAAGATTTCCCACCGCCGCTTCCTTCGAAAAAATTCAACCCCTTCTTGGGGTATGCTTGGCAGCTTTGTATCCCCTCACACTGCCAGAGATCTTCTACTCTGTCAACTCCCTGTACACGGACCAATTCATTTCATGGGAGGACTTTCTGCAGAGATTCAAGGTGAGTCATCCGAACCCATTGTCTTCGGACTTAACGTATCGTACGGCTTTTTTAATAGACCTATCCCTTTTTTCCTATTGCTGCTGATGAGTAGATTGCGTAAGTTAAAGCCATACACAATCTATGAATGTATTATTGAAGCCTTCATAAGTCACTCCACTTCTTTAATGGTACCCGCCTATTCGATGTACAAGGATCAAATTATTGTTATCAGATGCTCTCTGGCTTCCTCGTGAAACGGCTGGACAACACATACATGTTCTTCCACCCATCGTTCAGGGAGTGGTTGATGAGGAGGGATGAAGGAGAATCGACAAAGTTCCTTTGTGACTTAAGACTCGGTCACGCTGCCATTGCATTTAGGCTGTCACGTCTCCAGGCGCCACTTGACGGCGATAAAGCCTTGGAGTTGGGCCATCATATACTAAAGGCTCATGTCTATCGTGGTGTGGCACCGTGCTGGCCTTCGCGAGACCTCCAGGTACACACCTACCCATTGTTTAGAAGTATATATCACTCGAAGAATAGCTTTTGAAAATAGAGTGATTCCTTTTCCAGGCATTCTGGCTATCTACTTCAACCGAGTGCGTGTCTGCAGCTCTATGTACCTTGCGAAATATCTACAGTCCCAATATGAAAGTGTCACGATTGCTTTTGTTGGCTGGAGCATCCCCAAATTATATCACAGAGTACCTAGGAAATGCCCCAGCCCTTTGCATGTACGCGCACGAAGGATCCGTAGAGATGGTTTCACTTTTACTGGAGTTCGGTGCGGATGTAGAATTAACAAACAGTCAGGGTTGCACGGCGCTCTCCTTAGCAGCTGCTCGTGGTCACTGTGATGTTGTCCGAAGGTGAATAAGCCAGTGGAACTTTTTCCCGAAGTCTCATTAATACGAGGATTATAACTGAAAGGTATGAGATTTCGAGTTGTGGGTCTAATGTGTCAATATTTCGTAAACAGATTAGCCGCAGCGGGGGCATCGTTGGGTCACATGGACATGGCAGGTCAGTGTCCTTTGGTACACGCTGCTAGACACGGTAGATTATCTGTGGTGGGATATCTATTGGCTTGCGACTGGGTGGTGCCCACTAGTGAAAGTGATACGGAAGGCGCCAATTGCGAAGTAGGAAGGGAAGAAGCCGCCCAGCAAGCAGTGGTCGCAGCCGCAGCTCAGGGACACGAATCCATTGTAGAATACCTTCTCGACATGGCCGAGGTCATTGTTGATCGACCTGACACGTTAATTGGTGAGACAGCATTGACTATTGCGTCTGCTAATGGTTCCACTGCCACTGTCTCCGCATTACTCGCACGCGGTGCTAGTCCAGTGGCTGTTAATGCGAAGGGACTCTCTCCGCTTATGTTGGCGGCCAGAGATGGTCATTGGGGCACAGCAGAACGACTTCTTCAAGGTTTGTACCCTCATTGTTTTTGTTCATAGTGTTTATTGGGTTGTAAACAGTTTAAAGATGTCATGTTTATTTTGACAGGTACTCTCTCGAGCAGTACAGACACTGTTCTTGATAGTGCATCAACTCTCTTGGAGCAACACGACCCCTCCGGCCGAACCCCCCTGATGTTGGCTGCTTCGGAAGGTCACACAAATTTACTAGAACTGTTCCTGGACAAAGGATCGGTACTAGAAAGCCGAGACAAAGAGGGTCTTACTGCCCTCTGCTGGGCTTGTGTTCGAGGGAGGCTAACTGCCGTGCAGAATCTCCTCGATCGTGGTGCTGACGTGAACACCAGTGATAACACTGGTCGAACTCCTTTGGATTTGGCCGCTTTCCAAGTACGTACCCTTTTTCGTACACTTGTCCCTCCCTAGTTCTTCAATAGAATGACTTAAAAATATGTTCTTATTCTTGTTTGTGCAGGGTAATCCAAAACTGGTGCAGCTCTTGTTGGAAAAGGGTGCAGCAGTGGAGCACGTCGATCTCCACGGCATGAGACCATTGGACCGAGCAATCGGTTGTAGAAATATTCAAGTCGTCCAGTGCTTCCTACGCAGAGGTGCTAAACTAGGTCCCGCTACTTGGGCCATGGCAGCAGGAAAACCGGACGTTCTAATCATTCTCTTGAATAAACTCCTAGAAGATGGAAATGTGCTCTATCGAAAGAACCGTTTGAAAGAAGCATCGCATAGGTACGCTTATGCTCTGAGAAAATTCCCAGCATCCCCTGAAGAAGATTGCCAGGGTCAAGAGCAGAGTCACATGTTGTTACAACTTCAAACATTCGCGCAACTTCGACTGAACTTCCTGTTGAATCTCAGCCGATGCAAGCGCAAGATGAGTGTAAGTGAAGCAACCGAGATCTAATAAAGTTCATTGGATCTGGCGGGTTTCTAACTTTGTAGCTCTTTCTATTTACAGGAGTGCGCAGAAGCGATCGAACTGGCAGACGAAGCATTAAAGCTGCGACCCGTCTCTTACGAGGCATTCTACGCGAGGGCCAAGGCGAGGGTCGACTCGGATATGTTGGAGGATGCTTTGGCAGACGTTCAGGATGCCTTACAGATCGCACCGATTCAAAATAGACAGGATCGAAGGGTACTTGTAGCACTAAGGGATGAAATAATTTCTCGTATCGATGGATTAGGGACCAGCAAGGGAACGACCGATTGCGCATCCAGATCACGACTTCGAGCTTCGGTCGATACCCTTACAGAACTGTAATTACTCATTTCTTTAACGAAAAGACTTAGGAATTTAGCGACTCGGGCTAGGTTTGACTAGAAGTGCCTTTTAAAAACGACGATGTATTTTTTAATACGAACTTGTTGCGCTGAATAAGAATCTGCATTCGTTCCTCACTTCCTTCGCGATTTCTAAACCAGCACATATGTGACGCATGATATTTAATAAATAAAATGTGAGATCGATACTGGAAATCAGGTTCGAATGCGGATCAATCGGATAAATAATAGTTGAACGATATAGTGTAGGTTGTACGTACTTGACAATTCCTTTCCTTGCTATCCAGCTAATTTAAGCCTGTCCAATCTATCCACGCAAGCAAGGGTTCGCGTTTTGTGCAATTGATTGCACGAGCTTAGGTTTTCTACGACTTTTTCTATCTTCGATTTCGAATCGATTACAGAGTTTAATATATATAAACCGTATGTATGTATATCTATATATATATGTATTTGTATCATACACGCATAATTACGCAGAGATTGGCTTTAGTGTCGTTGTAATTTAAAAAAAGAAGGTTATTTAATTGTTTCTTCTTCAGTATTTCCCTTGTTGACGCCGGGATCGTATTTCTAGACAAATTCTTCGTGGTTCCGCGAGTAACATTGATCGAGATTGAAGTGAGCTTCACAGGTGACGCGTGCAGCAAGATGAAACGCGTCATGATCTCGTCGAAATATTTATAATGCATTTGCTTGCCAAGCGTTTACTATTAAGTGTTCCCCTCGAACGCGGGGGCAATTTTTCTGGGCTTTGGTATCAGCCGCAATGTTATTGACCCTATCGTATGAAGCACAGGTGTCAAATAAACGAAACTTTTTATTCAACTTGGCTCTTCTTTTCCTTCTTGTATCAGAGGAGAGAGAATGAATGTCTGGGAGGGTGAATGATGGATCAGGTAAGGAGTTCATACCGTTCTCCTTATCTTCTCTTTATTAAACCAAGTTCTCATAATCTTATCTTAGCTAGAACTGAAAGGAGTGCCTTGTACTTTGAGAATAACGTTGTTAAGTAAAAGGAGAAATCTTGTAAAGTGCGCCTTGATTAAAGGTATTGCAGCTGTATGTAGCTTGAACATTCGCCCTTTGCGATACGGAGTTTTAAGAATTTTGGTCTCGCGCTCACGTACGCTTAAGTACACTTTTAATTTGATTAGACATATACGTATCTGTTATATGTATATTTCAAGAATAAAGTTATGCCTCGCGGAGATAGTACGTTCTCAGAGCATCCAGGTTTTTCTTAATTAGATTTTTCTCCTCACTTTCCCCTCGTTTCCATCGTATCACCATAGTATATTTCTCTTTCCAAGGGTTCCCGAAGTATACGAATAAAAAATTAGCTTTTCTATATCGAGTGGAAGAAAAATACGAATGTCGAAGTATATACTTGCAATCCGATGATGTCGGAGAATGCACGAGACGCGTCACGCGTTCGCAATACATCGTGATTTATCAAGACTTGATTCAAAATTCGCCATACATCGTGAACCTCTACGAGAAGATATGACTAGCACCCGCGATATATTACTATCTCGCATCGTCCGTCCTGTCTTTTGTGCTTGCTTCCCAATATCACTTGATGCATCCTCGAGCTCGTGAAGACTCGCGCGAAAGCTGGCAGAACTTGTCGAGATAAATCACAAAGGTACGAAAAGTGCGCGATTGAGTTTCGGCTGTTTGTATGCGAACATCGATTGCGCATGGAATCGTGCGAGATTTCTCTGGACCACTGGTATAATTGGGTTGTGTAAACAGCCGTAGAAAGGCCCAAACGCAATAGATCCTCTCCGAATGAGAGGGTGGCCCAGATTCTCCGAGTCGAGCAACCCCTTTACTGATTTCCGAGCAACAAGTTGCGCGCGACAGGGCTCTCTCATTAAAGCCGCTGCCTTAGAATTCGCATTGATCGATGAAGCCGGTGAACTAGAAGCCTGCCGTCGATTTAAGCTCAAGATCTAGCGAAAGGGTGTCTCCCGCAGCCGTCTCGAGCAGTTGTGAGAATTCCTGTCGGGTGGCTCGCCTCGCCTAAAAAGAATCTGTGGTAAACCGAGTACTCCTCTTCGCCTATGAATCATCCTGCTGGCGCTGCTGATGCTAGCCGATCGGAGAGGGCTTCTCAGAGCGGTAAGGTTCATTGACCGTCAGCCGTCGGAATGATTGCTCGAGGCGGGCTGGTCGGTTGGTGGTTAGTTGGCAAGGCTGCTGCTGCTGCTGCTGCTGCTGCTGCTGCTGCTGCTGTTGCTGTTGATCTTTTTTTCACGCGGCACCAAGAGTCACGGGGATGAAAAGTGCCGTGTCTAGACGAGAGCTTTGCCCACTCGGCGAGAAGCGTTTCTTGCGCGCTGCGTGGACGGGACAGCGGTGATTCGTGAGAGAGAGATCCTGGCTGCTTCTCGCGAATTCTGGCTAGTGAGCCTTGTTGTAGGTGTCCTTGTTCTGGTAGCCCTGCACGTACCCGGATTGGTCCGCGATGTCCTTTCTACCAGCGATTCCTTTGCCCTTGCCAGTCTCGTCGAATCGCTGCTTATGCGAGCCGGTATATTTGCTCACGTCCGTCAGCCTGTCGACCGTCGAGGCCGCCTTCCCAGCCTGAAAGGGGTTCCATTTAGAATAAAGAGAATAAGTGCAGCTCATACGCGACATATCGATTTCAGCACAGACACCTCTCTTACGTAACGTTCCACTTGTGCGATCAGCCTGTCAGTGGTAAACTAGTTTTAGCTGACACTACGTGACCGTCGCATCCCGAAGGAACACCGGCAGGCGGATACCGGTGTATTGATTAACATTTATGTAATCCAGACTTGACCGATCTGATATCGCATCTCCCAACGAAAGCTCATTATTATCGCATCCGCTCTGCGCTAATAAACTTCTCCTCTAATTATAGATTATTAAATAATGATCTGCCGATCGATCGAATGCCAACCCTCTCCGTGCTACTAACCTTATAAACGAGTTTTGCAAAAATCGAGGTTCGCGGGTTGATGGACAGCGGCTCGGAAATCCTGGCGGCAATTAATTGGAAAATTCTATCTGTCCTCCAATCAGGAAGTGATTTAACGGCTCGTGAATTCGATTAGTTGACCCTCGCACGAGGATTTACTCACAGCGGAAGATGCAGCGGTCACACCGGGTGGTCCACAGTTTGCCATTTTCTTCTTCATCTCCACCAGGTCCACCTTTTTACTCTTGGCTAGTTCCTCGAGGAAGGCCTTGTACTGCTCGACACCCAGTTTCATGGCTCTGTCATTAATTAAAATTAAATATTCGTTTCCATTTTGAAAAAGTAATACATGATTTAATTTTTGAAGGGCCTACTTCTGTTTTTTAAAGAAAATGCCGGTATCGGTGGTGGTGATTTTCTTGGCGTCGATGACTTTTGCCTGCTTCATCCATTTATCGCTCTGGCTGAGAGTAATCAGTTTCCCATCGCTCTTTGGGTCACCGAATTTTGAGAAGGCCTTGAAGCTCGCCAAAAAGCTACCCGACGCCGAAGTGGCGCCGGGACTGCTTGGCGCCGAGCTTCCGCTACCATCTTCGATCTTGAGATTCGCCACTTCGTTCGTCACCGGAGTCACCGTCACCGTCGCCTCCTGGTTAGCCTCATTCTTCTCGGTCTCGGTGTCAGCTTTCTCAGCTTGCATCCTTCTATCTATCTAACACCCACAATTTCCATCTCTTTTAGTCTTGTCGCCGATAAGTTTCCCTTTCCCGGGGAAATTAATAATTCATGATGCGAAAAATCGACGAGTGGATGATCAGTGAGCGCTCAATGAGCAAACCCACTTTCCCACGAAGTGGCCTGCACATTGTTTTAAGTCTAAAAGGATCGCACGGTTAATAGAGCAAGCATTTCAACAATTTTGGGTCAAGTGACTCGACTCATCGATTCAGGACAACGTACCTACATTCACACGGACCTGCCAGAGAGCCACGTGCGTCCGCAAAAGTGACACCCACTCTCTGTTTCGCAATCTCGATTCCCCGTTACATTACGTAAGAGTTAAATTGATGGAATCTACTTTTTTAACGAGCCCAAAGTGGCAAATACGCCAGGCGCGATTTAACGCGGCGATGATAAACGAGGTGTTTGCTCATCGATCAGTCGGATCAACGGCAATCATTTTTCTAGAACTTAGCGTCGGCGAGATAGCTCGATCGGAGTTATCATAAATCAGGCTTACTCCTTTCTCGGATTTCTCCATAGAAATGAACTGAAAACCCACACGTTCCCGATAAAGTCTGTCAATGCGATGTTATTCATTTACTAGGATCGACTGCATGAACAACTCTATCAATCTCGTATGTGGGACAGTGCCAGTAGCAATTGGTATTTGCAATCAGTGTTTCGTATGGATGGAGCCCCTCAACATTAGCATTAGGAATCACCTTCGCACCGCTCCGGTTACAATTGCGATTAATGCGACAAAGGTCGTGCTATTATCTTACCGAGACTGTGTGGACAGGTATTATCTTACGGGACGGCGCGGCGCGCGGCGCGTCGGGCGCGTGTACAAGTGCATTGACGCGCAAGTACTACCAGCATTGTCACGTAATGAGAAATGTTGTGCGCTGCCGTAAAAAAGTCTGACTTATGCGCCGGGCTTACTGAAAGAGACGTCGCGGCAATCAGGAAGGAAGGCCACCTAGAGTTATTTCACGCCTATAAATAGAGATTACCGTGGTGAGTCGCATGTTAGCGCAATTAGCCAACCGGCTATCCGGCTATACATTGCTATAGGAAGCGATGATAGGGCCCGTGTCGTGTAAAGCATGCACGTCCGATCAGGTGTCCACTTGTCAGAGTCTGTCATTATTGCCTTCCTATCACTTAAATCCAACTGCGCACCCCCACAGAAGGGTGAGATGACATTTTACGCATTGCAGGAAGAATGCAGTATGAAGTAAACGAATAGTAATTAGGGTTCGGGGGTGAAATGCGAAGGGTGCGTAGTAAAGAGAAGCGTACGAGAGTGAACTCACCGTGTTCCAAGGGAATAAATAGAATACAGTGTTTACGACAGCCCTAACTCGCTTCTGACACGCGATACTCTTCGCCCACTGCGAGTTGCACCCCTCGCCGAGTCTATCTCACTGCTGGCGGCTCTCTAACGTTCTCCTCGGATGAGAAAGTGAGAGAGCAAGGAAGAACGAGGGATGCACGAGAGACCACCAATATTACAGTAAAGGACGGTAGGGCAAAACTAAAGGGAGAAGCGAGCGGCTGCGCTGCTGCTTCTACTGGCGATGCACCAAAGAGGGAAAATGTGGGCCGCACTTTCTATGTGTACACGCAAGGTTGAAAAGCTGTTGAGCGCGCCTTTCAGAAGAGGAATCTGTGCCGTAGGGCGCATGTGTTCTATCGATCCTCTGGCGTTCCAGGGTACACGCAGAGTCACCCTCTCTCCTGCTCCCCAGTTCGGCTCTTTCTCTCATCGAAAGCAGCGTTTTGCCGCACCTGGCCAGCTGCCTCTAGCCGAAATGAGAGAGGCTGCAGGCTTCCACCCGTCTGTATAATCGACTATAGCCCCTACGATAATCGCGCTACTTCCCAACCCTCCTCCCCCATTACAACCCCAGCTGATACACTATTCCCTTGGAACCTTTTCTATCGTACGCCTCGAATCAACCGCGCAAAACATTCTCCACTCAAATTCCACGCAAAACTTCATCTTGGCACTTAGGAATACAAGATATTTTGAGAAGCTGTTGTTTGCAATACTCTCCATTAATTTCCCTTGTCTTACTTGGCAACTAGATTTTCACGAGCGCATCATCACTATGTTGCGATATCAGTAACGAGTGTAATCTTGACACAAACATTGCCATTTCATCTTATCTCCGTCCAATGAGCCCTAAGAATGGCTCTCTTCCATACTCCGGTTGCCTCTCGTGAGATATTCCCAACAGGAAATGCTTTGGTATTCACGAACAGCAGTATCTAGCATGATAGCGTCGCTCAGATTTATTTGGATATTACGTCAACGTGCCTGGGGAGTTCGGATTGGACTCTGCCTGACCGAACACTCTTCTCTTCCACTTGCTCCGTTCCGAACTAGCGTAACGCGTTCCAATTATTTAGTAATTTGTGAATAAAGCGTTAATTAAAAGCACTAATGATTATTACGAATAGCTATAATTGATTGTAATATCATGTGAGAATTATAACTTAGACACTTCAGTGATGACACAGTGTAAATGAATAACTATCCACTTATTACCACGATGTGTTGATGACAAGTCTGAAGAGAAATGTGTTCACCTTGTTATAGTTGATTAAGAATCACCGAGAAGATCACAGTTAATCCTGTAGGAAATGTTGATCGCGCGTTAGGGTCGTTCGCGAAAGCTGTTGCGATGAACGATTCTAGGTGGTAGATTCGACTGCGTTCATTAGCGCGATTCCAGCCTGGATGCGGCTGAGAGCGAGACTGAACCACCTCTGCCACCGTTTCCGACATCATCCCCACCTACTATGATGCCAATACACCTTCTGCGAGGCCTCTCCTCGCTCTAGTCTGCCAACAACTTTCTTTGCAAAATTTCCAATCCATCCTCTCAGTCAGTCTCATTGGGCATCGATCGATTCTACCCTTATTCCAGGAAAGCATCTTGCAGGGCGTAAGGGATTACTAGTTCAAGGGCATCGTAGCTTTTATCTTATGCGCCAGTATGGAATTTAATGATAATGATAAAGATAATGATGCTCATTCATAATTAGAATGAGTCGCAACGGGTGTCGAGCATACCTATAAATTAGGGCTCGTCCATCCTCCGGTTTCAGTTCAAGGTGAACTTTCCTAGAGTACGGATCTTCCTCTGGTACTGTTCTGGATACGAATAGACCGAAATCCAGCTGCCAAGAGGCCCTTGACCCGCTTCCTCCAACCGCCAGAACTAGATCTAAAGTTGGCAAGCGACGATTAAGTGGTGCAAGTCGATGACTAGATCGGACCTGCGAGAAGTACTACTTTATCGCGCGATCTCTCGCAATGCAAGTACTTACACCTGAATAATTCAAGATTTCCATTAGATAGGCTGATAGCGTACTGATAACATTTCTCAGATTATTTGATAAAGTCAGTTGAAGTACACAATTAAATTTAATATACGTTCACGTTGAGTAGACATAATCAAAATCAATTAGTCAATTCGAATGAATTCTCACGCGAATCAAATCGATCTAAGCGCAAACTATTTCAGTACTTGTTGCATGTCATATGTTAATACTGGCGCTTGTTGCTCGTGTTTACACAATGGGAAGTTATGGCTAAATAGAATATAGTTCTACTAGATTGAATGAAAGACATTCGACCCAAAAATCGATTTGCTTTTTCGCTTTTTTATTAATTAGGATTTTCCTGAAATCTTAATGGGGTTTTTGCTCCTTTACCAATAAAGCATATTTCTTTTAAAGTACCCCAAAGTCCGTTGGGAAGGAATACTTAATGCCCTGTTTAAGGGGTGAAATGGCGTGGGATCAATAAACCTTGCAACTCAATCAAGATAATTAGAATGTCATCACTGCGCCACCTTGTTACTTGTCGTGGAAGCTGAATGCAAAAGAAGATGGTTTACTGGAGTGGCATAGCGTGCTAGAGCAACGAGGCAGTTTTCTGGATTGTTGCTATAATGAAGTCTCCGAATGTTTCTCGTTGCTGTGTCCTCGTGCATCATTAACTATGTGGTTCATTAAAGTAGAATACGTCTAATAGATTTATTTTCGGTTAAAAGTATCAGTGATATAAGTTTTGTAACATTCCGACGAATAATCGGATGCGAGCGAATATTGCACGAGCGTGCACAAGTTCGGGTGTTCACAATTCACACACGAAACTATTTAGAATGAGTCCCTCGTACAAATAATTAGTCTAAAGTGACAATAAGTTTATGTAATTAAGAGAAAGTATAATGGCGACGCCAACTAATGGTAACGGTAACCTGGTCGACGAGTTCGAGGAAGCGTTTCAGGTAACTATTGCGAAATCACTTGTTTTTTCAATGAAGCATCGTTAAATTTATGCCGATTACTTTCCAGCAATGTCTGAGTATCCTCACGAAAGACGAGGGTTTGGGAAGCAATGGTATTGGAGTTCCTGGTGGTTTGTCCGTGGACAAAGAGGAAGTCAGAAGCGAAGCTGAACAAGTTACACTGAGATTTATAGATTTGGCTAGGCAAATGGAAGCTTTCTTTCTCCAAAAAAGATTTCTATTATCAGCCTTAAAGCCAGAGTTGGTTGTGAAAGAAGACATAAATGATTTAAGATTAGAATTAGCGCGTAAAGATGATCTCATTAAAAGACATTACGACAAGATTGTTGTCTGGCAAAATCTACTGGCCGATCTACAAGGATGGGCCAAATCTCCGGCACAGGGCCCAGCACCAAATGGTAAATATTAGAATTTTGTGATTCTTCTAAGAATTGTGACCAATCATATATTCATGATCCAGGTTTACCAAATGGAGCGCAAAGTGGGCAGACCCAACAGGCGGCAAATGGAACGGCAGCTGCTACAATACAACAGCAGCAGCAGCAGATTTTACAGCATCAGCAACAACTACAACAACAGCAGCAGCAGCAATTGCAACATCTGCAGCAGCATCAAATGCAACAACAACAGCTTCATCAGCAACAGGTATTTAAATAAACATATTAAAACCAAAGGGGAATCTTACGTATTCAGACAGGATCCTGTGAATAGACCTCAGAAGTGTTTCATAAAAGATACTCATAAAATCACAGAGGTCTCGAAGATATATATATGTATATATATATATATACTGAGATTTGCTGGTAGTTTATATGAAATTTCGATTCAACATAGTTTTCGTATTTTACTTATTAAAGTGCTATATTTATTGTTATAAGAGTATTCCACTGTCTCTTACTATTTTAAATGAATGGATATTGATGTTGGCTAATTATTATGCCCGTATGTGTGCATGGGAGCGTGAGTGTGTTTGATTTAGTTACACGAGTCTAATTGTCATGACTTACAAGTGAGTAGGATGATTGAAACCAATGATATTTCATTTTGGGATGACGCATCATGACAAAACATAGTCCATTTATATAGCAGAAGATTCGACTAGACCTACCATCACATGTACTCAGTGCCTTATAAAATTCCTACTGAACCAGTTTAGTTGAGAAGTAGGATGGCTTTTATCGATATGAGACTCTCCCGTCGCATTACATTCTTTTTTTTTTTATTGAGAGGAGAGGTAACAAACATCAATGTATTCATAAAACGGTGCCAAAATAAATATTATTAAAATATGTACAAATAATTAACCAAAAAACGAGCGTAATTAGTGTGAGAAAGGCAATAAGATAGGAATATAGAATGCCTGCTTAAAACTGAAGGAAGAAATGGAACTCTTTTTAGTGTGTCCCATCATTTATAATCACAAAGTATACGCAAAATCGAAAGTAGGCGCTCACGAATGCTCCTTGATATAAATGTTCAAGTTTAGAAAATGAAAACTATATATTTGCATATGCATACATACAGATATTTCTACTTTTCCCATTCTATTTTTTATATTCATCATTTCCACATTGCACACTTCCCTAAATGGCATACTTCTTTGTTCAGGCAAAGTATAATTGAAAATGCAGTCGTCTCTGAAATTCACCTAATACTGAGATTTATATTCTTTGCATGAAACTCATGTGCATGTATCTTGCATTCTCATAAGTAAAACTGTACTCTCTACGTGATGGGAATCTGTGTTCCAATATTTCTTCTTCGCGTTCAAACAACAGTCGTGGTTATATAAAACGAAAGTTTGTTACCATCGACGAAGCTATAAAATTATTGTGATCAGAAGTGTCGTTTGACATATGTTGAATTGACATACAAGTAGAAGTCTGCGATAATAAATCTTTGTTCATAGCAAAAGAATCATTGT
Organism: Ectemnius cavifrons; assembly: GCA_964023945.1. Lineage (NCBI taxonomy): Eukaryota > Metazoa > Arthropoda > Insecta > Hymenoptera > Crabronidae > Ectemnius > Ectemnius cavifrons. The sequence goes on along the minus strand of OZ030382.1, from coordinate 13,164,207 downwards.
GCCTTTTTTCATTTCCCCGGCCTCTGTATCGTCATCCCGTAAATCCTACTAGCCCATGAGAGTAGTTCTTTCTTAGATACACTTATCTGTTTCTCCAAACACATGCATGCGCATCACCCTTTGACTAGTTCTGTGTCAATCGGCAGTCTTTTGATTTGAGTAAACATTGGTACCTTAGATGATTATTGTACGCATATAGGTGTATTAGAATTAATGTTATGACAATGCCCAATTAATTACAGGTACAACAAGGAGCAGGTGGTCCCCCGGCCAGTGGATTACAGGGTGTGGGAGTTTCAGTGAGCCAGCAAGGAATGTTCATGACCCAAGGTGGTGTCGGGGTAGCTGGAGGAAGAGCCGGCGGATTTCCAGTTGGCGGGGTGGGCAGCAGCGCATTGCAAGGTCCTTTGGCCTTCTTGGAAAAGACAACGAGCAACATAGGAATGCCGGAGGGGCGCAGTTGACGCGGAAGGGGGAGGGGCCGCGGTCGGGGTCGAGGAAAAGGTAGAGGAAGAGGTCGAGGCGGAGGTGGAAGCTTGCCACCGCCACCACCACTTCTGGACCCCTCGGACCCGTCGTCGTATGCTGCTGCTGCCGCAGTTGCAGCTGCTGCGGCAGCGCCCCTTCCCTCTCCACAACAGCAGCCTCCATCTTGTACGTAGATTTATTTATCTACCAAACAATCGCCACGATATATTGTGCGAGCCTCGCCCCACCCCCTCGCTATGGCCATCTTCCATAAATGATGGCATGTTTAATTTATCTCCTTTTTTTGGTCCAAATGTGCAAGGCGATTATTTAGTGAATTGTCGAAAGGACACGTACAAGGAATTGTTGATTCTATCAGCAACAAATTCCTTAATTGTCATGTGAAAGATCTGTACATAATATAACTACACGATAGATAAATATAAATGTAATTGATACTTGTACATAGAACTCATATGGTAAATCATGTATTTTATTATATTAAGTTTTAGTATCCATTAGCACTTTTACAAATCGTGTGTAAAATTACACAGTAATGATCAAAATTATCAAATGTATTTTAAACAAATAAAATGTAAATTGCCCAAACGACTAAGTTCCTCCCGCGGACATCGTTTATTTTAAAATGCATGGCGTTCAGATTTCGAGTATTTGGTTAATCGACGCGAGTGAATAAAGGGTATGAATAGCATATAGTACATTGACAGTTACACGCAATACCACAACATGCCGTGACTCTGGATACAAGATAAATCAGCTGTACAAGAAACAAGTTACTATCGTACTGAAGAATATAATTCTGACATAGACCTGTACATAATCAAACGTGACAAGCATGAGTATTAAGAGTCGCGTTGTTCTCTTCTCGATTTCTTTGACATTCCGATTTGGTACTGCTCGTCGCGTAGTCCCCTTCAATTTCAGTATACACAGAATTCGGAATGTACATACTTAAGGGAGGCAGTCGAGTGCGCAGTTATATAAAACAAACGGAAAAATTATATATACATATATACATGCGCGTCAGCGCACGTATGCATACGTATATATGTATAAATAAAAATTGATTTGGTAGACTTTAGCACAGTTTCTGTATGAATTGGATGAGAGTACGTGTTGGGCGACCAGTCATTCCAGCTGGAATGTATGGTAAGTCGTCATGACCAGGACCCATAACTCCAGCAATGTCTAAATGCAGCCATGGCATTTCTGGCACAACGAATTCCCGCAAAAATGCAGCCGCTGAGCACGAACCACCGCCTTTGTTTTTCGCGTTATTGTTCAAATCAGCTGCTTTTAACTTGGCTGTAAAATATTAAAATAATACTTATTAAAGAATGTTCTTGAAATTCAAATCTTCGTAGTACGGATATATTGTGAAGATAAACTTACTCATTTCGTCCTTGAAATGTTTCCACAAGGGAAGTCTCCATACTCGATCACCAGATAAAGATCCAGCTGACTTCAAGACGTCAAAAAGTTTGCCGGAATTTGTGAAAACTCCTGTTGCCGCACCACCAAGAGTAATTCTCATCGCCCCCGTTAATGTAGCGATGTCCAGAATAAACCTTGGGTTAAATTCATGAGCGTAGCAAAGAGCATCAGCCAAAATAAGCCTTCCTTCAGCATCGGTATTGTCAACGATAATAGTTTTTCCGTTCATGGCAACTACTAAGTCACCCGGTTTTGTAGCAGTACCCGAAGGTAGATTTTCAGTAAGTGGAATAAGTCCCACAATATTGGCTTTCACCTTGAGCTCTGCCGCAGCGCGAATAGCAGCAGCTACAACAGCAGCACCACTCATATCGGCCCGCATCTCATCCATGCTTGCTGGTGGCTAAGAAGCAAACAACACGTGCTCGTCAGCATAAAAAATAATTAACTAATTGGTAAACAACTTACCTTAAGGCTGATGCCGCCGGCGTCAAACGTAACACCTTTGCCAACTAATGCTATCGGTGCTTCAGAACTATCATCTGCACCCTTGTAGCAAAGCTCCAAGAATTTCGGGGGCTCGCAACTGCCCCGCGAAACACTCAGGAACGAACCCATCTTTTTCGCCTCTGCCCATTCTTTATCGTGTACTTGAACGTCGACTCCTAAGTTGGATAAAACAGATGACACCTTTTCACAGAAAATCGTTGGTGTCATTAGATTCGCTGGAGTGTCGGCTAATTCCCGAGCCCAATTCTGTGCTTGAGCTTTGATATGTCCAGATTGCCATTCAACCCTTAGTGAAAAATTCGATACAGAATTCGTAGTATGAGTGCTGATTATGCGATACAATAATAATAGTACTTACTGTCCTTCAGATCCATACAGACTAACATTGGGGAATACTTTCTGCTTTTCTTTATTTTTGAAAGCTTGGTAAAACCACATTGAAAGCTCAGCACCTTCAGCTGCGGCTTCCGCATCGCCCAAAGGTTCAATATTGATGTCCTTTATTTCAACGGTGTTCAAAGCGCGGCATCCGGCTGTAATAACAATTTATAAATATTCTACGTACATATAAAACGAAGAAGGTGTTTGTTTGGATTTTATACATACCTGCAGCGGCAGCTCGAATATTTTCCTTCCCAATGTGCACTTCTTCAAGCTCGTCCACGCCAACATTCTCTTTACCAAGCCCGACAACTGCTACTCCAGTAAAATCACCGCCTTCCAAACCCCAAAATACTCGGGTATCGCCTTTCGAAAGCTTTGGTCCTGCTCTGTGATGAGACAATCATACGTGCTTTGTCAAAGATGTTTATCAACATCGACTTGTAATCATAAAGCAAGGTAACAATGTGGCATTCTGGATAAGAGGAGCATGTCATATCGATTAGTGACACTAGTTGAACATGTATTGACACACAAATCGAGAAATTTATTTGACAACAAAGTCTAGGCGATCTGGACATGTATAGTATGTTACAATCTGCGATTTTAAAATATGTTCTAAAAATAGACTATCCTCCGCATATCTCCTAGAATATCTTTTCTGTGTCTTACCGGCAATTACTCCTAAATCTATAATTACTCTTTCCGTTATCATAACTACATATTAATTCTCGACTCTCTCAGATAAAGTGAAGACAATTAATTTGCACTGACAGTACTTAATGAGTAGAGGTCACAACTCTTTGCATCGCTGGTGCTATCGATCTGAAATAGTAATATTGACAAATTGCCCCTAATAGAATGAGGTACTGTATAATGTAAAGCTAATTCCGCATTATAAATACTGGATTTTCATTCGCCTAAGTTTTGACATGAGATTTCATCCACTATAAATTAAAGCACTTTCTTTTGAACAGCACATCGACAAAGAAGCTAGTTGAAATTGACACATCAATATCTTGCGGCATTTAACATTATAGCTATTACCTTAAAGTGTGGCTTTCAGAGCTGTGTAAGTCTTTCGATAGAAAATAATAAATGTATCGGCTATTGAAAGACTGATAATTAAGAACATACTGAATTGCTCTTAGAGGCCATTGAGATTGGTTTCACAGTACTTACATTATCTTAAGTGATATCAAATATTTAGGTACTGATGCTCCAATAATTCTTATATCAACTATTACGCTTTACCCAACTCTGACCTTAAACACATGGAAAGATATATTTACGCCCATAGTAGGAACTTAAGTAATTTCCGTCTTCAAAACGAAACTTGTGTATTTGGCACATGTTGAATGTTATAATAGTGGATTCGTACTACTGTGATTACCAATAAGCAACAATTGTGTCGCTTTTAATTATTTAGGCTGTGCTAATAAGCTGTACAATATCAGAGTGTGAACTTTACTCTTCCTCGTGGTGACCCGAATATTTCTTTTATTAAACAAATGTGCATGTATCAAGTTGTGCAATTAGTTCCTGTGCCGAACTGCTACATTTGGACGCGTCGATAAATTTAGTTTGAAAGGGCGTAAGCAACAATGTTCATCGTTTCATTCTAAGGAAATGTACAAGGGAAAGAAATGTTTGTGCTCCCTAAAAACTTAGAGTAATATATTACTCCAGCTAGTCAGTCTCCCAAAATGTGAACATCCGTGTATTGGACGTCTTTTGAATTAATGTTTAGAGACGCACGACAATATCTGAAGCAGTTCCCTTCTTTTGTCTGTCATGCCGGAACTCTGAGTCACTTTAACATTGCAATGCGACGTTTCATTGCTCATTGCATTTTCGCTTGGCTATTAAACCGTAACTGACTGAATTTCATTATCTTCACACGAGTTCTAGAATCTTAATAATTCCCTGCGAGTTTGCCGCAACGACAACGTTAGACATCTGCCTCCAACATACGGCAGAGACAAATTCATTCAGATCCTCTTCCCTTCGTTCTTGTATTTCCAGTATACTTCGAACGGCGTCAAATTTATATGAAAACAACTGTTTCGTAAGCCCTTTGTAATACACGTAAAGTGCGTTATTTTCAGAGCCGCAGGCCACGTAATCGCCATCGGTGGCGAGGCCTACGAAGTTCTTTTCGTTTACGTGCCCAACGAACGATCGCAAACAATGTGGATTATTGATATTCCACATTTTCAATTGAGAATCCGTGCTAGCTGATACTATCTCCTCTTTGTTGATGAACTTAACATATGAAACAGCCTTACGATGACCTTTGAAGATACACAATGCTTCTTTCATATTGCGCAGATCATAGTAGTGAACACAGTGGTCAGCAGAGCCGAAAGCTAGATGACACGAGCTTCGCGGGTTAAATTTAACACAACAGACATTAGCCTTCGCTTCCAGGGAAGCTACGGAATGATCGGTATTCAGAGCCCACAATTTAACTCGGGCGTCGTCGGAACCCGATGCTATTAAACGGGTGTCGACATCATTAAAGTCCACCGACCAACATCTTTTTTCATGTTCTTGAAATGCTTTGGTCCTTTGCCCAGTAGCAGCATCCCAGACTGTCACAGTACCCTCGTAATCAGAAGATGCTAACATACCCTTGTGAAATGAGTTCCACGAAACACATGATATTTTGGAACTAGAGATCATTTCCACACAGGGATAGTGAATATCGACTGTGTCGCGTATCACTGTCCCATAATCGAATACTTTAATTCGTTTCGTTACACCAGCTATTGCAAAGAACTCATTATCTTTGTCAAACTCTATGCTTGAAACAATGGTCGAATTGCTGAAGATGTCTAGTGAGTAGTTAAGCGTGGCTAATGGACGCAAAGAATTATATCGGGAGAATTTGACGAGATTCTCCCTGAAAACATCGAGGCCGGAACTTGTACTGTGTAGGGATTCACCCTGTCCTTGTGGTTTTTGGTCAAGAAGTAATTCTTTGGCACGCGAATCGAAGTAGCATTGCACAAAGTCATCGAAGTGGGCATGCATCCTTTTCCGTCGTATAGCTAGAGTTGAAGTAGCATTAGGTGTTCCTGGCTTTTGGCTGCTAGTAGGATTCGCAAGTGATTCAGTCGCAGTTCCTTTTTCATTCGGCTTGACCATGTTCGAGTCTATTATATCGATGAGACCGATCATTTCTCTTCTGATAGCCGAAACTTGAGCGTTATCAGTTTTGCTACATTTCTTGAGATCTTCGATTCGCGGACACTTGCTCTGAACGTCTCTAAGAATACCCTCAACTTCTTCCACGTCTTTCTTTATTAGTGTTATTTCCTTTTGTAATTGATTCTTTTGCTCTTCCCTTTGTTGTAATAAATGTTTTAGAAACTCATGTAAAAGTTTATTTTGCGCTGCGCACGTTTCTGCTTCAAGTAAGTGTTTCCTCTGTGTTAATACTTCTAATATAACGTTTACATCGGGTAAAGTCAGATTCGCGCTTTCTGCAGCAACAATGTCTCTTAAACCATCGCATGGTGGCTCGGCAGCGACTCCCCTATTTCTACCATCGCCGGAGTAAGAACACAGCTCAGCTAGACCTTTGAGTCTGGTCTTGTGTTTCGATATTAATTCGTTAAGCAGAAAGTTTGGAAATATGTCCTGTATAGTCAAACTGAAGCTGCATTTTGGACATCGCCCATTGGTTTCCAGAGATATGACTATACATCGATAACAGAAGGTGTGTCCGCACCGCGTTATGTGGGCTTCATCGATTACTTCAAAACAGATGGGACACAGATAATCGTTGTTTTTATCTTCGAGGGTGCCACTAATTCTGTGAAGGACATTCACTGGATGGTGATGCTTATTCGCTTTATTACTACAATCGGTTGTACCCCCGCTACTTCCCGCGACGCTATCGCTACCGAGACTGGTATCATTGATAGTCGACATCGCTTTTGCCCTACTTAATATTATCTATGCTATCTTTTAACAAACCGTGCTCTATCAATATATTTTCTCGCGCTTCATATTGCTTGTACTCTTTCCTCGCAAATAATTCCCTACCAAAATCTACTTTGTATGAGATCGCATGTAACGCAACTATCACAAGCTACGCGCTACTATTGTTTGTCTATAGAGCGAATTGCGTTTCTTGCAATTCCGTCTTCATATGGAGCGTACAATAGCGTCTCTCAGTCTAGTCTTTCCTGAAACAATGAAAATAATGCCAGTGAGCTCATGGATCATATTGTTTCACTCAAGTTCAAAGTCTTTCTTAACAGAAAATACTCTATGGCAAATCTTTGAAAAGAACAAAGGAAAAGCAACTCTGATTGTGGAAAGCTCAGGCAGCATTATGAAAATTGTTTCAGGCTGGAATAGTGAATAAAAACATTTAGGTATCGTCGATATTAGTTTGTATACATTGTATATTGAAAGAACTAAATATATGCTATAAAGTAGCTATGACGATCTTCATGGTTTTAGTATAACAATGCGAGTTTATCTCACTCCTCGTGTGTGGTCGTGGGCTTTATATAACTAGAAGTAATATCCCAATATATCGGGGTAGTACTTTCAAGCGATGGATTTAGAGTCTCATCGTGTGATAAAAAGTGTCGAGAGGACATGTGTTTAAGAAGTACTAGAACACAGACAGTGCTAGAACTTCAATTGCTAATAGAGAGACGGTTTACTGAACTTACAATTGAATATTTTTCTGCAGATTTCCCTTCACGAGTTCATCGTACTTAGTTGCAGCGGGAGTGAGTTTAAATACACGTTCGTCGTCCGTTTGGTATACACCGAGCACCAATCCTTTCTGTTGAGAATCAAAAGAACACGAGTGAGAACCAATGGGGGTTATCATGCATTGAATAACTGGCAACTCGGAGCATAGAAGAAGTCTTAAGTTCCCTTAGCTCGTATAAACTCCGCCGTGAGTTTAACAGTCTCGAAAGCTAGCTTCGAACATTATGCATTCCAATAACATACATTCCCCCGCCGCCCTTCAACAAGTCTCCGAAACCGAGGCGAAAGTTCGTCTTTTCAACAGTTTGTCGCGCACAGCAAAAATATCATGATTTAAATCGAAGCGAAATATCTACCGATATCTTTTGGTACACGAAATAACATTATACTTACCTTCATGGTCGAGAAGTTGCACAAGAAACGTAACTGCGTATTACCGTATTGCAGACTCTTACCCCTGATAAGAGACAATGCCATAATTTGTTCGAGACTCGAGAGTATTTAGGCGTGATGTATATGGACATATACATGCGTGCCTTCGTGTAGATATACGTACCTATTTGTAGTAGATACAGCTCTCTCGAAAGATACGATATCTGTGCAACCTGGTCACCAAGTGAGGATAGATTTGCCACTCTGATACCTTTCCTCATTTGGTTTCGGGGTTGCCCTCTACTGGTGTGATCGACGAATTAGACTATTGAAAGAACTTCACACGGTAAATCAAATAAATTATAACTGGTGAACACAGAAAACTATAACTTTGGTCTGTCATTCAATATTTTATTATTAAAAATTCTTGATGGTCTATGTACATTTTATAGTACACTAATTATATAATAATATTTACAAAAATTTTCGAGGGATGAAATATAAACCGAAACTTGAAAAGGAGTGGGAGGATTAATAGTACCCTTTATTTATTTAGAAAGTCTGCCATAGGATCCTCGGCACGCTGTCGTTTCATTTGATAGGCTTCTATCTCTTCGGTACTCAAGTCTTTCGCTTCGTACATGCTGTTGTACGGTCGTTTACGTTCATCTATTGATAATAACCTGTCTGCATCTCGTCGACTTTCCTCTTCTTTTCGAAGAGCTTGCTTTAGTTTATCCTGCTCCTCAGCTTTCGCTGCTTTCCTCCTGCTCTTTCGCTTTTCCTTCTGCTTGCGCTTCCTATCTTTCTTCTTGGAACTAGACTTCCTTTCCGTCTTTGTCCGTATGTCTTCTTCATCGGCTGAACTGTCACTACTTGATGAACCATTGTCAGATGAATCTGATTTGTCAGATGTGTCTTTCGTCTCCTGCTCAATGGGCACGCTTTTCTCTTTGGCTTCGTTCATTATCGATTCAGATGCTCTTATACCCGCTTCACCGGTACAATAAGAATTTTTAACAAACGAATGGCAACACTTATACCCCCATTTCCCATCTAGCCAATATGAACCCCAAACAGACGAGTGATTATTTGGGAAAACATCCTCTTCGTATTTCGAACGAATTACTTGTCTCTCTTGTCCCTTGATCACCTTTCCATACCTAGAGTACTCTACGTAATGTTCTGTTTGGGCTAACAAAAGAGAGGGTGGTGGAGCATCAAGATGTTCCTCACCACCATATCGATTAATTATGCTATCTCGAGCTTTATCTTTCAGTTGGTCACGTTTCTTGTCGTATTCTTGCTTAAGTAATTCGAGTTTCGTTGGTTCTGCGAGTAGATGCACATCTACTCCTTTTTCATGAGCGTCCCAGGCAAATAATTGTGCAGTGGCATGCTTTTGCGTATCACCCGAGAAACGAGCGAAGTTTTCGCCCTTATAGTCGACCCTACAATATGCATTATATGTAACATTCATGTCTTACTTTTACATTATAAACTTCAATGAATTTAACGCATTAATTTATACTTACTCTCGTTCTGTGCCCACATACGGATTATCGCGCATAGATCTAGTTTTTGGATCGTAGTACGCAGAATTTGGATCCAAATTCCGCAGATATTTCGCGGTGTCTTCTCGAATACGAAGATTTCTCACAGTAATACGTTGTTTTGAGTCGACTTTTGTGCCAGGCATATCAACTTCATCTACATATTTATCTTCATCCTTATCAGAGTCCTGTTCATCGTTTCCCTCAGCATTAAGTTTCTCTGCACGCATTTCTCTTTTGGCATCCTCTATTTTCTGGTATTCTTCTACAATAGCTCTATGTTCTGAGGGATCATAGCCAGCCCATCTAAATAAAGATGTTATAAAGTGGATTGGTAAACAATATATTAAATTTCATTCAACTTATGTATTTGCATATAGTAAAAAGCCAGTACCTATCCCTCTTTCCGTCATAATCCATAGATAATTCAGGCTGGTTGAACTCATCTGGTGCAATGTTTGAATTTGTAAACTTTGCACCAATCTTCCTTGGCCTTTCCATGCATTCTTTCTTCTTGTGTGTCATTGCACCACAATTTTCACAGGCCCCTTTACGATATTTTATTGCTGTCTTAGAACTATCAACACCACGGTTGTACCATTCGTCTATGCTACTGAATTGCTTTTGCCTTTCTGGCTGTGGCCTTTGATGCTTCAATGTTGGTCCCTGCAGGAGAATGTTTGAATGATTTTATATTATTCCTTGGGAAATGTGAGAAGCATTGGTTGCTTGAAATTATACGTGCCTGTGCTCCAAAATACCATGGTGTGGCACTTATGTATTGTGGTATATGAGGATTTATATCTTTTCCTTCTTCGTCAACAGCAGCTGGTGCTGTACCTGCTTTTCTCGCTTCTTCCAACTCCTTTGCTTTCCTCCAGTCCTCTCTACTCTTCTTTCGAGGTTCATCCTCGAAATCACTCTTGTTTTTCAAGATGTTTGATACAGGAACGTTGGCTAATGGATTAGCCATTTTCGCAAACTTCCCACCAAGTATAATAAATAAAGTTTAATTTTCAAAACTCTTTTACTGACATTATTCGACGTAATTGGACGTAATACGTCTTGATACCTCTAAAGAATAATCACGTATACACAAACAACGCAACTTGGGAGAAACCTAACCCGACTTTGACTCGAACTGCTTCAATATTTCAATCGTGAAATGACGATCCTTATGTATCGTACACAGAGTATAGTGCGACTAATTTCAGGTGACTCCTTTTATTAGCGCATCGCTTTTGGAACTCATCGTTTATTCAAGATATATCTCATTCAGAACATTTATCTACTTCTTGGTTTATTTATCATTGTTTATCATTAAGTTTCTAAATGGTATGAAAAAAGGCTTCGCGTTATTTCGGGTAAGTTGTTCTACATCGATTCTGTTATATATACACACAAGTGTAGGAGCATTGGAAACCGCCCTGAGTGGGCCCCATGGGCACACATAACATTCCAACATTTACAAAGTGGGGGTCTATCGGGGCTGATCGGGGCCTTATAAATGTCATGCGTTCCATTTGACACTTCGAGATTTAATATTCATTGCAACGCATTCGGTTTCTTCACACAGGAGAATGTATAGATCTCACGAAAGTGTATCGGACATAAATATATCTCCGTATAATTGAGGAAAGGAAAGAGAGTTCTCCAGCTGCTGCGGGAACTGGAATGCGGGTTCAAAATGGAGGAAGTCCCAGATAGATCGATATTGCTCTGTAATGTCAGACACTCTTACTAATTTCTCCGTTTGTCGGATAACCGTAAGTTCATCTTGGATTTAGCTGTTTCAATATCCAATACGAAATCGATGGTTTAAATACAGAACGCATGTCCCGTATTCACGTACATGTACCCGCGAAATTCGACAGTAAGGAGGAAGGCTTCTTTTTTAAGTGTCCATTTTTTTCAATTGTCTAACTAACGATTCGCAGTGGCTGTTATCAGTTGAGATAAGTTCTAGGAAGGGAATTAATTTGGGGTTGTAAGAATGGTGTGTTTAATTTTAGAAAAGAGCATGGAATGGATGGATCATGCCCATTACTTTTCCCAACATTTGGAGAGCAAAGCAGCTCTGAGAGGGAAGTCCTATATCCGAGTCAGAAAGTGGGACTGTACAGGCCAGGCTCGGATGCCATTGACTTAGGATATCATACCCTGGATAATAATGCCTGCCGTTCTACATCATCGCCAGCTGCTGCAACTATTCCTATTAGACAGCAATCCCTCTCCCAACAGAAGAGGATATATACCACTGATCTGTGCCAGCTAGATGATAATTTATTGCTAAAGATACTGAGTTGGCTTAGTACGAGGGATTTGTGCGCCCTCGCCCAAACTTGTAGGCGTTTATGGGAGATCGCGTGGCACCCCTCTTTATGGAAGGAAGTTGAAATTCGTTATCCGCAAAATGCCACTGCCGCCTTGAATGCCCTAACAAGACGCGGGTGCCATGCTAGTATACGCCGACTTGTCCTCGAGGGTGTGACCGGCCTGCACGGACTCTTCGGCCAATTGCCTTACTTGAGCTTAACTTCTCTAATTCTGCGTCATTCTCGACGTGTCACAGATGCGAATGTGACGGCTGTCCTGGATAATTGCGTACATCTGAAAGAGCTGGACTTGACTGGATGCATCAATGTCACTGGAGCATGCAGCCGAATTACGACGTTGCAACTGCAATCCCTCGATCTTAGCGATTGTCACGCGGTTGAAGATTCGAGCCTCCTACTGACACTTTCTCGTATGCCACATCTGAGTTGTCTTTATCTGAGACGTTGCGCTCGCATTACTGATGCCAGCCTTGTTGCTATCGCCTCTTACTGCGGGAGTTTGCGACAGCTCTCAGTGTCCGACTGTATTAAAGTTACAGATTACGGTGTACGAGAAGTGGCAGCCCGACTCGGTCCATCCTTACGTTATTTTTCGGTAGGAAAATGTGAACGCGTGTCAGACGCGGGTCTTTTGGTTGTGGCCAGGCACTGCTATAAATTGCGATATTTAAATGTCCGGGGTTGCGAAGCATTTAGTGATAGTGCAACATTGGCCTTAGCACGAGGGTGTCCACGTTTGAGAGCGCTCGACATAGGAAAATGCGATGTGGGGGATGCGACTTTGGAAGCTTTATCAACGGGATGCCCAAATCTAAAAAAGCTCTCTTTGTGTGGCTGCGAACGAATTACGGATGCGGGATTGGAAGCACTGGCGTACTATGTCCGCGGTTTAAGGCAACTGAATATCGGGGAATGTCCGAGAGTTACGTGGGTCGGGTATCGCGCGGTGAAACGGTACTGCCGTAGATGCGTCATAGAACACACTAATCCTGGTTTCTCAAGCTGACTTCCTTACTCTACGCCTCGCTTGTACTGCATGCAATATATTTATTAACAACTGCCACTTCAACACTCACTTAGCTCTTAATTTGTAAAAAGCAACTGTTCTTCGATCAGATGTAAAATAATTTTTACGTATGCATATAGGTAGATAGATAGATAGATAGATAGATAGATATATATATATATATATTATATATACACACGTATATGTCTCGAAACTAAACTGTGCTATTTATTGATTTTGTAATTTAATGTGCAAATAAAGTTTTAGAATTCTATTCCGCTCATGACGTCACTTGTCCTCTGTATTACGTTTCACTGACGTTTAGTGACGTCATCATTGTTTGTATGCGTTCAGATGTCACTCGTACACCTTTATGGATCTGATTGGTCCACATCAACGTTTGCGGCATAAACATAAATCCCGCGAGAACGACCCAAAGAACATTGAAGAATAAACAGTGAAAGAGTGAAGAACAGTCAGATTACGTATTTCCCGATGAAGAGAGCGAGATTAATCAATGTGATCGATCAGAATGATAGTGATTTAAAATTATTCGTGCAACTCGACGTGCCGATATTGTAACCTTCCAGAAAATGCCAGTAGAATGTACTAGAAATTTCGGCATACTCCAAAATTACATCATCGCTGAATAGCAATGAATAGTGAAATTTGTGACTGCTAAGAATCATGAGGCCTATGCAAAGAAGACAACAAGGGCTGCAGTACGGCATTTATCTGCTGTGTATGCAGGCTATGAACTATGGGGTTGACAAAATTCCACCAGCTACATTAATTGGAATAGTCGCTCAGGTAAAGATCATACCGTAATACAGAAGACGAGTCGTATACGGTCATATAATCTGATTCCAACAAATAATACCAATACACGCGTTTCACTTTAGGCATTACTTTATACTGGTGTAATTCAAGTCCCTTGGGAGTCTCACGATGTCTGCATATCTGCAAAGAAGATACTTAAATACCGAGACTGGAGGTCTTTTTTCATGTCCAATTTCGAGCACGGCTCTGATATGCATCTTTACTACAATATGATGTCCTTCATCTTGAAGGGCTCTTATTTGGAACCCATGTATGGAACTGCAAACTTTATATTCCTCCTTGCTTTTCTTTCAATTGGATGTAGTGCGATGTACATAGCTTTAGGGTACAGTTTGATGCAACTGACTGGCGATTATGCATATTTCACGGTTTGCGCTATCGGATTTTCCGCGATACTTTTTGCACTGAAAGTCATCGTGGTCTGTGAAGAGCAAGATCGATTGCAGGAAGTCGGTGGGTTTCGTGTGCCGAGCAAGATAGCTGTTTGGGTCGAACTCTTACTCATTCACCTCTTAGTCCCAAATTCATCGTTTATGGGTCATTTAGGAGGAATACTCCTTGGTTCCTTGTATTGTTATACGTTCATCGGCGAAATGATTGACAATGCGATACATATGATAACTGGGACACCGATTATACACGAAGAACAGTTTTATAGAAGGCGACGTCTTTTCAGTCGATAAGCACAAAGTTTGTAACTCCTTCCTATTCAAACATACGTACTTAACATTATTTTATAATGTTTATGAACATCAAAACAAGCTATATTTTGTAATACGCGAATTATATTATAATATACAATTATTTTTAATTAGATTTCTATGTGATCCATGGGAGTAAATCAAAGATACAACCCGATGTACTTTGTATTATATTTTAGTGTTGAGAAAGACTGTTAAACATTTTTAAGATATATAAAGTTGTTAAGATGAACTTGTAAAATTTACTCACAGCCCCATTATGAATATATAATATATTCACAGTGCTCGATCGCAATTATAGTACACAGCATTGTAATACTTTCGGTAACACATACAGAGCTTTGGGTACTCAACACGATCTGAATATTTTATACAATTTGTACAATGTAATAGTAGGTAGTTTGTATCGTAATTCTGGTTGAAGTAGTGTATCTACTAAAAGAATAAATATATGGTGAGAAAGATCTCTAAGAAAGATCTTCTGAGATGATGAGCTTAAAAACTTACTGATTATTCGATCTTCCATTCTGTGCGGTATATCATAGAAAATCAAATAGGCACACAGTTTCCTTAGTAGCGTGATATCCCCATGAATTTCACCCGTGGTTGTATAGGATTTAACGAGGAATCTCAACTCTGAGTAAATATAATCATAATGAAATAACGGTACAATGCAAAGATTTATAAAAAATACACCATCCTTACCATCTTCCCACAGATCTAACAAGAGGGCCGATTTCTGCTTAATAGCGAGTACACTCTCGACACTTAGTAAGGGTTTACTATCTTCCGAGCATTCGTTGCCCGAGATTAACGAAGACACAAGCTTTATTTGCCATACAGAAAAGCTATTCGGATGTTTCTCCATCACTTCCATACTTTTAATCATATTGATCCACAATGGAAGGAGATTCACTTTATCTTTTATAACACACTCATAAACGATAATAGCGAATGTGTGAAGAAACTGGCGTTCAAACTCAGTCTCATTTGGATGTAGTACTGACAACTTAGAGCTCATATCCTTCAATCCCAATGATATGTCTGCAATTTCCATTTTATCGTTGGATGTATCTATCTGCTCATTCCAGCTTCTACTTATCCTATCCGATGAATCGCTTAAACTTTGACTAAGATAGCCGGAACTGGCTTTTGCTAAACTACCATAAGATTGAGCCTTCAGTATATCATCGTGTTTGACTGTCTCCTTGTTAGACCATTGTAAGAAATATTTCACAATATTCAAAACGGTTTTATCATTAGTAAATGATGTTACGGATTCAGGCCTGGCAGCCCACGCAATGACGTTCTCCGTGGTCAATGTTTGAGCAATTAAGCTTCGAAAACCCTAAAACAATCACCGAAATTAGAGAGTATTGCACACTTTACACAAATTGCATGAAGAACTTACATGGGGATCTTCCACATATGGTAAACAACCAGCTCTCTGCTTGACGCTTAACGTATCGCATTTCTTCAGCATCTGTTCAAGTTGTTTCCAATTGTGATTTTTCTCGAAAACAATTTCCCAATAGCGGTCGTCTGTTAGTTCAATTTTTTTCAAACTATTTAATGGCGGTAATAAACATGGAGCCTGAAGTACTAAGTCTTGACCATCGGCATCTTTTTCAGTTTCAAATGTTAAGTGCACAGTAGCATAACAGTTTTGGCTAGTATCTATGTCTCTGGGTAAAATTACACGTGGTTCAGCAGCCAACACATAAAGATGCCGCAGAGCCTGCAGATGATATCTATTATCGTTACTGTGTGTTGGGAATTTTGGAAAAAGGGCAATTACGAGAGCAGCTATAGCACTCGGGCTATTTGAGAGGGTGTACTTTCCACCTCCAAGAAAAAGAAGGCCAAGTGCCATATGCGTTGCTAAATGAGATCCGTATGTAACAACGCTACTGGCAGGACCAACTCTAGTTCTCACGTGCCTACATATTCTCATGATTTGCAGATCTCCCGTCCCAGCCATTACCAGAGCAGTAGAAAGTAATATAACGTTTAAGCATGTTTCAATCGTCGATTTCCCAGCTAATTCAGCGATGGTTTTATGCGACAATGCAGTAAACATTTGAGCATAATTGTATAGAGTTTTAAACGCATTTCTGTTTGCTGTTCCTGCATATTTCAGACCCAATGCCATGCATGCGCCAGCTATAATATTGCAGTATGCTTGGCTACAAAATGAAACAGTTAATTGTTACGAATGTTCATTAAGCCACCAAAAGTTAGTCAAAAATAGTTTCTTACTTCATTGTTTCGAGGTCTACGTTCTGAGTTATTTCGGGCGTTGGTTTTTGTAGTCTATACTTATACACAATGTTAGGTACATGACTTGAAACCCACGATTTCGTAGGTTCAATTTCATTCCACAAAATAAGTGATTTCGCAAGTATCCTGAGCAAAAGGAAATCAGGTCTCACAAAGTCTAAGAGATACTGGGTATCCGGTGCTTGCATCCATTCGGCAACTGCATGGTTTCCCGTATTGAAATACATAAGACCTAGTGCGATGGTTGCACCAGGACTTGTCACATCAATGTTTATAGAATCACCCTCTCTTATTTGGTAACTATACGAATTAAATTAATTGTAACTGACGCAAAATAATGGTTGCTATAAGAATGTAATACCTTGGTGATTTGTATTTATCCTTTTGTGATCCTGTGAATGGTCTGACGTGTCCACCGACCATGTAATAGTGTAAAGTATCAGGTATATTGGCCAAATCGGGGCCTCCTCCACAACCCAATACCACAAGTCCTAATGCTAAACCTGCAGCTAATGAATAAGACTCTCGGTCCACACAGTTTTTCATTTCTGGTCCCGGCGGCCTACCAATTTCAGATAATAAGGCATGTGCAATGTGTCTATGGGCAGTCTCTTGATAGACAAGACCGACTCCCATTAGAGCGGCAACTTGTACATTTTGTTGAACATTTAATTCAATGCTAGTTGGAGGCAATAATGTTTCCACGTGCAGTGAAAGTAATTTTGTCATCGAAACATTCATTGTACCACGATGAGTTGCTGAGAGGCCCAGTAAAAGTCCAACGCTTGTGGCTTCGTGGCATTCTACTAAGTATTCGTACATACTGAAGGGTGCAAGATTCTTCAAATGACCATTCAATCCTAAGGCCATCAGAAAGCCAGAATGTTCGATTCCAAATTCACCTTGCTGTTGCTTGTTATACACTATCCATGTCGAATCGATATTCGATGCATCAGGACGAATACGAAGACCAGCAGCAACACCATTATGAAATAGTGGCCACATATTCATATTTTGCGGAACATCTATATGGGTTAATTCGACTGTCGTTCCTCGTGGTGGTGCTTTTCCAGTTAAACATAATCGAGGAATCGGTAATTGTTCTGTAATGATGGGAGTGGATGTCCTAAGAGTGAACATTCCTCTTCCAACTGGAAGTGCCATTGTTCTAGTGCATAAGGCATGCAAATGTCTTTCTTGTTCCTCAATGAATTCGTGATCACTAACATCTGGTCTTTGAACAATCGCTATTCTGACTGGCTTTGATGAATTCAATAGCCTACGTACTTCGGCTATTCTGTGATCTTTATTAAATCGCAACTTCAAAACCTGCAATAAAAATGTTGTCATTAAGTTTCCTATTTTAAAATGCTAACTAAGATAAGATTAAAAGCATACAGCATCATCGAACTCCATGCCATCGTCTTGTTCTGGATCTTTAATAGAGTAATTCTTGCCCTCATTCTCATTCCGCAGAGGAGAATTTTCCGATGACAAATGTTTGTCTAGAGCTGCTAAATCCTGTCGATCTATTAACTCATACGCATGCATTGGCCAATTTGATGGAGGGCGTTCTCTACATTTATACATTACTTCCTTCAACATTATTGATATACCAGGTGGCAATATTTCAAGATCCTTCTTTTTCAAACCTGAAAACAACAAAGTATTGAAGTCGATCGAATCGAATAAACTTATGGAGAATCCATATAAACTTACCCATCTCATGATATAGTAAGACAATTCTGTCCATTCTAGGCTTTTCAATTTTTCGTGGTATTTCCTTGTCCTGTTTATTCCCAATTTCTAGGAAATCTATACGGCTACCAGCCGGAATAACAAGTTTCACGAATTTTTCTATTTCCAATGTATCACACATATTTTCGTATGTCACCATTGCTGTTAAAGTGACTATATTCCTCGTTCTTGAATTTACATGACTCAAATATGGAAATGTCGGAACATCCCGGAAATTCAACAGATTGTACAAGGTTTCGAAAATATTCGGTGGTTTGAGTGTCACATAATTAGGAAATGCGATCTTTTGCAAGTCAGCGTCAGAAATCTGGGAACCGCTATTTCGAAAGCGACATAGAGTTGGAAAGTCGAGAAAGTAATGGTGAACATACATCTCAAATTTCAAATCCATACTCAATTGATAGAGAAGTTGAGCTAAAAGTGGTAAGCTTTTTGACATGACGCAGTTCAATTTTAAATCCTCGTACAATAAGTGCAATGAAAATAGAATCAGAGGGAAAAACGGGAAAAGAACGGCTTGTACATTGATCTTGCCAACATTATTCGAATCAGCTATGCATGAAGGTAAACCTTGCATAGCACTTGTAACTTTTTGAAGACCAAGAACATTCGAAATAAAATCTTGGGAATTGCTATTTTTTATCGAGTTAAGCATGTGTATCCAATCGTCAGTAGATCCACTATTAGCAGTCTTTTGTTTCTTTGGTACAACCGTGGGACTGCTACGTTCCATATGCTGTTCTCGTTCATTCTTTCGTATTAATTGCAATTTCTCTACTTCATATCCGAGCATCGAAAATAAAACCACAAGAAAAAGATTCCACTCTTGTTCTGGAGAAAAATCTTGGGGTCCTGGTGCATTGCGTGCTCCATACCATTTTACAAGCAACTGCATTGCTAAATCTTTCTGAAGAACACTTCGTAATGTCTGCAGGCATTTTGTGACTGTAATAAGTCACATATGAATCAAGGATTCCCAATATTCGTACGAAATAATTTGTTCCACCATACCTAATGGTGATGTACTTGATGTTGGTAGCGTTATTCGGAAATAATTTTTGTTCCCGTATTCAAGAGTAACTTTGTTTCCTACTGCTTCTTTTAATGCGAGAAAGTTTGACTCAATCACGGAATTTTCCAACAGTATTGGAGGTCGAGCACAATTCCCTCCTACTGGACTCAATAAGTGAACGGATTCCTCGAACTTAATTTCATGGGATGTTCCGCAATTTTGCGATATCAAAGAACTTCGTCGTGGAAATGGCGAGCCCAATTTATGATTCAAACCAGGCAAGAAATAATTGCATCCCGTCAGATTCGGCAGTATTCCTGTTACGTGTAATTTGCCCACACATGTTATGCCGGAGTATAATACTATGTTGTTCGAAAGATCCATTGTGGCGATCATATGTAATGCCTGCAATATATATTCTCACATATACATGATATTAAATGCTTATATTGGAATGTAATCTTAAATACTGACCGGCAAGTTAGCTATGTCCTTAGCAACAAAGTTTGTTACCATACCAAAGATTATTTGCTGCTGGTTATTAGTTTTCTCGAGCCGCACCAAAGACAATTGAGATCGGTTTGGAATCAAATAACATAAATAATTTTGTCCCACAAGATCAGATGTTAATACGACTTTGGATGCTTGATCACATACTACATCTCTTAAAGAAAGTAAAAGTGGATGCCATGTTACAGTATGCTTCAGTCAACTACTAACTTTAAACTTACTTACTACCTAAAACTCGAAGGAATTGGAAACACAGGAAATATCTGGAAGAGGGCACCAAGGATTGGAGAATGGGTAACAAGATAAATACATTATTATAACTGAAATGCTTACTTTGGAATGCCGACATTTTCTGTCCAAACATGATCAAGGCAGATTTCCGGATATAAGGGTCTACTAGGAACACCAATATCTTGTAGTTGTATACTACTACAACTACTAAGAGGACTATTTTGTGTATGTCCCAGTGAGGCCGTCACAATCTGGTGAAGTCTACTATGGTGAAGAATTGAACTTGATGGACCACCCAAGTGAGGTGAAAAAGCAGAATGTGTTGGTGATTGACATCGAGATATTGTTGCCATAGGACTTTGGGAACGGGAATGCTGCTGTCCTTGTGATGGGGATGGCCCACCAGAGCAAGTAGTTGTATATGAAGTTGTACGGGACCCAAATGGACTATTTGATAATCCAAGACCTAATGTGTTTAATTGTGGATTTGGAACACCTATATTAATGCATAACAATCTATTAAACAGAGCACGATAAAATAATATAACACTAATATTGTAAAATAATATACCAAAAATACTCAGATGACCCTTATTCGTGTGGCTCTTATTCTGTGAAATATTGCTTCCAAGATGTAGTGGTGAAGCACTCATTGAAGGGTTGAATATACTTGAAGTAATATCACCACTTCCACAAACCATCTGACACTCCTCTGTAGAGGCTTTTCGTATTTTATAAACAGAGTGCAGCCCAGTCTTTGTGTCATATATCACAGCTAGAGATGGCTCAGAACTAGTAAATACGATCCTTTGATTTGATTCACACATGTATGAAATACCTCCTATAAATATTAATATATTCATATATTAAGCAAAAAATGTAAGAAGTGAATAAAGAACCACAAGCTGGCTATGCCAATTTACCATGTTTTATGAGCAGTGGGCAAATTTCATGTAACGGATGCATCAATGAAAATGCAACTGGCAAGTTCGTTTCAGCTTGTGCTTGTAATCTTCCAGCCTCTAAGGAGGTGAATCTGTAATTGAAAATCATAATTATTGAACTACTTTGATAAAAAAATGTTGTTTTAAGGTGAGTAACCATACAGACCTCATTTCAAAAGAAGGAACTTGTGATTTTTCAAGCAAAACACCATATTTTATAGGCCACACAGCAGACACCTATATGAAATAGTACATTAATTCATGCTTGATGAAAGTAGTTATCCTTATCAAATCATAACTTACTTGAAACTGTAAGCTAGAGACATAGTCTTCACCACTTTGTGCGAATACTCTAAGAGTATAAGAATCTATCAAACATAAACATTCTACTGTTTCTCCTAACGATTCTTCTTCTTCCAATTTCTTCCCCTTTGACACATGATCAGGTATGCTAGTATGGAATTTGCACCACAATGCATGTTTTATGTCAGTCTCGCAAGTATAGGAAGTCTGAAGAACTCTGGTAGATTGACTACCCTTCGAATGAATTGCTACTTTCCCAGAACAATACAATTCTTCTTCACCACAAGTACTATTTTCACGGACAGACCAGAATTCTTTCTGCATCAGTAAAAATAATAGTGTCAATTATTGTTGTGACATCAATACATTTATTTGAACTCACCGGGCAACGATCAGAGATATTAACTTCGCTGAGTTTCTGCAACAAAATACTGTCCCCAGCAATTGTTTGATTATGTGATAATTGTTGAGAGGCTACTGGCTCTGGATGTCTCAGAGCTGTTTCTCTGCCACCAGGAGTGTATTCCTTTAACAAGTTCCAATTTAGCTTGAGCTATGAAAAACGTCAAGTTTAACCTTACCAATTCTACTACATACCACCGGTTCTGAGGCGGCAATCATTTTCTCCCTGGTGTCATCCAGATTTGCAGAATATTGTTACTTTAAGTGATAAGAAGAATCTAGTCTACCGTATCTTCACTATTTGTCTCGGGAAAAACATACACTAGCCGCTTTATGGCAAAATATCATGCAACAGGACGCTCTGTGAAACGCCATATTCAAACAACTTCAGTGTGTGCATGTGCCACTGCTGTGCACGTGTAAAAACGTCAATATTATACATATAAGTCGTATTCCATGCGCATACCGAATGCATGTATTTTTTTTTTAAGTTGCACCAGGATTATGAAATAAATAAGTATCAACTATTTTGGCACCCTTACACTATATCATATGAGTAGTAATATAAATAGTTCTTTATTACAAATCAAGATACAACTGCCACATAAGAATGTATAAATATTGTATGTGCTAATTGTACAATACTGGTTATTGTTACAATGATACAGCGCTCGGAGTATAATAACCACCAGTCAGTTCTATCGGTCGTATTTATATTAAACAGAGTATTAATCGTCTTTTTCGAGTAATTAATGTGTAGTACCGTAACTCAACTTATGTCATCCAAGATTTCCCCTTCAGATAAACGAGACTGAGATATCTACTAAGTTCCAATGGTATCAATTATCACAGTTAAGAAGTATGCAAATGAGTCAAAACATAATTTTTGAATGTATTCCTTAGTACCTGTTCCGCTATGTCATACTATATGGTTCTAAGTTCTTTGAATAAAGTTGCAGATTATGTAATTCTTTTCACATGTGATTATAAAAATTGACATAATCATATGTCTGTGTAAAGACCTTTATAGATTTATTTTACCAAAGCATACATATTTACAAATACTTCGCAAAATTCTTACTGCGCATAAAAATTACATTTCGCTTGAGTAACATATAGCCAACGAACTTGCACTAAAAGAGCACACTTGAAGTGTTATACGGAAAATGAATTTGTCTATTGTACTATATATTCAATGATGATAAAAAATATAAAAGCGACTATTTCGGTAAATAATTTAGGGTTTGGTTAAAAAATAGGGTTCAATATTGCATTATCATGTGGACCCGTCCTTAGAAATGGCATATACACATTTCCACATGCATTTCCAAGGAATTTCTATATATAGGTCTTTCGATTTCTCAGAGATCGCGACCACTAAAAATATAACATACACGCTTCAGAATAAATAATTGCATTAAGAAAGATTAAAAAAAGAAGATAGGGAGACAATATTGAGAACAAAGCAAGCAATCTTCTGTTTTCACTCGCAATCTCGTGCTCTTTCGAGATCGAGGGAAACTGAAATGTAAGACGAGAATCCGGGCATGGAAAGCATTCGAAGAGAATGTTTAACGCGGTACTTGACGATCTTTGTGCCGAATGTGCCAGTACTTGTGTGATGTACTTAAATTATCTGACGCAATATTTTCAATCACTAAATTCAGAATGTTTTACGATGAATTGCTTTTATACCATTTTCCTCATACTCTCTTTTACTAACCCACATCTTCTTGAACGTATCTAAGGAGGCCAAGATAGATCCTCCGATCCAAGTACTGTATAATCGTTCTTGTGGCGCAGATATCTGCACATAACAATGCATAAGCAAACATTAGATTTGTTACATGCTCACTCACACACATTACGATGTTATTGATCATTCTAACATACCCTAATTTTTATATCCTTTGGTGCCATTTTACGAATCTCCGACAATAATCTATCACCAAATCCCTAAAATAAAGTTGGTGTTATTACCACATGAACTTCCTATTTCATTCTTCCACCAATCCATGGATTCAACTTACTCGGAATAACGTTGAACCACCCGAGAGAACAATATTTTGGAACAGAACTTTTCTCAAGTCCAAATCAGACTTCTGTATTGAATACGTAAGAACTTCATGAAGACCCTCGCATTCTTCGCCAATCAAGTCTGGCCTGAAGAGAACTTCTGGAGCTCTGAATCTTGCTGGACCAATCTATTTCAAATAAATACTATATTTTACACTGCTTATATATTATGAGCAACAACTAGATCTTGAAGAATTACCTCCAAATGACTTCCATCAGGTAGTACATATTGGAACTTATCAGTACCAATTGTCTCCTCTTTGTGAGGATTACTAGCAAGATAACAAGCTCTTTCTTTAATTGTCCTAACAATTTCAAATTCAGCTGTTGTTTTAAGATTAATGCCCTCTTTACACAAGAGAAGCCTAAGGTGCCTTGTGACATCTCTTCCTGCTATATCGACTCTCATTATACTATGAGGCATAGCGAATCCTTCATATATAGGTACTGCATGTGTAACACCATCACCAGCATCTAGAACTACGCCAGTAGTTCTACCTGTGGCATATCTATTGAATATTGATAAAAAATAGATAATATAGATTGTATGGCTCATGAAAGTGAAATATCCTATTGTTCTTTAAACTGAACTACTCACAAACTAAGTACAGCTTGCATAGAAACAAATAAAGCTGGGACATTGAAAGTTTCAAAAAACATTTCAGCTGCCCTTTCCCTATTCTTATTTGGATTGAGAGGTGCTTCAGTGAGAAGAACAGGATGCTCTTCACTGAACGTGGATAGCTGATCTTTACTATACACATATAGCCAGATTCTTTCCATGTCGTTCCAATCTGTGACAACACCATGTTCCATAGGATATCTTAACGATAAAAGACCACGGTGCTCTTCTGCTTTCGGGCCCACAAACAAATCTCCCTCGAGAGCACCAGCCATTACCCGTACATGTTTAGGTCTCCCGATACTAAAAAAAAATTATTTGATCCATTGATGTGTAATCGTAATTTGCCGTCTGTCAGTAACCTCCTATGAACAGGAGCACTGGCAGAATATTAATGAGGCACACTTAGTAGCGTTTCACTTACTAATTCGGAAATCTGCATTTTGGTATCTGATCGCCGGCGAATCCCGCCTTAATCATCCCAGAACCCTAGAACAATAAATAAATGCACATCTCGTCTTTGTAATCGATTAAAAATTATAGGAACTAATTCTTTTTTAAATGGGTAGTGCCATCATTATTGGGACCGTGTACTCTTGCGAGTAACGGTCCCGAAGGTAATACTATTTCGTAGATGACTAATCTGAGAAACGAGATGACGTTCGATCGTCATTGTTTTTCAATGAATATATGAAGATTTTCGGCGTTACTCGTAAGCCGACATTACGGGCCCAGAGAATTTGACACGCCGACCTCAGTGGAGGAAGTTTCATTATTTCTCGAAATTAATTGACCACTTACATTGTCAATAACTACTGGCTGATTAACAATTACATCATATGGCTCCATGATTAATAGAAAATCACTCAATCCGGGTAAAAAGACGAAGATTCACAACCGTAATCCCTCAGTCACACACCTATCCTTTAGGTGAGCTCTGAAGGGAGTTATTGACAGCGAAGTAAAACGAAAATTACTCCACTCCTTCGACCTGCGGCAGGATTACCAACTTCGTTGGTCCGCCTAGTTTAAACTGGAGAAGCTGCTACTGATTCACGATTCCTCTCTAATCATCGATAGAATTTCGATTCCAAAGGCGATTGGATATTACATAAGGAATGAATTACAATAACATGAAGTGATGACAACATTATAATAGTAAAAGGATTTATTTTCGGATGCTTAAGGACTACAAAATAATATATTCTACCAACAAGTCACAGCCAAGATTTGAGTGTTCTGTCTATTATATGCTGATTTTTTACTGCTGGGATTTCGAATTCAAAAATCTGAACAAAAATTCTACAGTATGCGCCTCGTCAACGCACGCATCTCTGATTTTTCCTCAAAATTTCACTTGCGTTGGGATGGGAGAAATTGAGCAAGAACGTAATTTTTCTCGCAGTTCACAGTATTAAAACACAATGGTATTGTGTCTATTTTAAAGTAGAATAGTATAATCTATCATTATGTGAAATAACTTATTACTTATAGTACACCTAACTGCGTAAGAAGTCACTATTAAAATATATTCTTGAATTATTTGAATTTCGTATTGAAATTCTGATTATTCCGATCCTGTAAAGAGACTTCTACATTGAATGAACACCCGCAGCCTCTTTAGATTGTGTCTGTACAGAAGTAGTGTCTATGGGGCGACAAAGTATGCAGGAAAGTTCAATGAATCCTTAATAAAGCTCTGCCATCAGCAAAACGGTCAAAGAACTCCAGCCTGTGAAAGGATGGCTGCCTTTTCCTTCGCCGTAAACATCACCATAGTTCTCCCAAACATAGCCAGATTTTTTATACTGATGTATGGTATTTTGTATCAAGTTCTGTCTTAGGCTTTGGTAAACCTTTTTTGCTTTCTCCTGATAGGGCCCGTCAATTGTTGAGTAGTGATAAGTAGCTCTAGTGGTCAAATAATTTAAATTTATCCATATAGGTCCTCGCCAATAAGGCGCATCGTGTTCAGTATTATATTTCATATAAAGCGGAGATGTTTTCGCAAGAGAACGCAAACCATGCTTCGTCCACAAGAGATCACGGTTTGTTAAGTCCTCGAGAACTTTTCCCAGTTGGGGTGAATCAGGATCAATAATTTCTAAAATGTATGGGAATAGCGAAACATAGCCGAAGGATGAGTCGACGTATCTCAATGTAGGATCTTCTAAGACAACTCGTACCATCTCCATCGATTGAGTATGAGATCGTGGAGGTGGTGTTGGTTTCCTCAAGGTCACTTTATCAGTATGTAAACCGAAGTCAGAGTAACTCTGAGTGTTGGGTGACCAATGTAGCATATTCAATAAATTGTTATCAGCTAGGTAATCGTAAGTTTCTTGATACTTTCCAGCAGGCCGTTGTAAAAGATTACCTATTTGTGCCATTATGTTGGCTGCAAAGGCAATCCAACAACGTAGATCAACATGCCGTTCATCAATATTGGGATGAGAAGCTCGTGGATAATCATCCAAACCCGATGTCAATGTTTTAGGGTTTAATTCTCTGTTAGTTGTACTGTCTCGCCCTTGCCACCTGTAGGTGCTAGGTATATCTCCAAGTTGAGTGGTATTATACCAATTGAACCATGTCTGAAGTCTCGGATATAATTTGTCAAGAAACTGTAGATCTTTCTCCGAGAGCTTATCACGATTATGCTCAAGAATAAAATGCAATGTTAAGAAAAATGTTGGGGGATTTGCATTTGTATTAACTTGCGTGACGAATTCCTCAGGCACTTTTGCTAAGGCTTCCTGGCCTAAGATCATTTCTCTTGGAATCCAGCCTTCGACATTCATCAAGTCGAACCAATGGCTTATAATGTCCACCTCAATCTCCAAATCCCAAGCTGATATTAGCAAACCGTGAAAGCCTTCATCCCATAGAAAACCACGTGGAAAGAAACTTCTACTAGGAATGGCTGTATACAAAGGTGCTTTCCAGTAAGGCACAGGTCCTTTCGTGTATTGACTTTGAACTTGCGAGCTACCATAGAAATATCCTATAGAGCCCAACATATTAGAAAGAGCCATTTTCCCAAATGCTATTTCTTCTTCTCCATATCCCTTTGACTTCAATTTAAATACTCTCTCAAATTTATCATTGAATAGCTTACGCTGTTTATCTAAGGCCTGTTTGTAATTCTGCCCAGTTAATTTGTCAGCGCGATCGGTAAAACTACCGGACTCAAAGCTAATCTCAACTTCAAAGGGAATATGTCCCGTGATCTGTGTCAC
The DNA here is from genome assembly GCA_964023945.1 of Ectemnius cavifrons. Lineage (NCBI taxonomy): Eukaryota > Metazoa > Arthropoda > Insecta > Hymenoptera > Crabronidae > Ectemnius > Ectemnius cavifrons. The sequence continues at coordinate 13,136,468 of OZ030382.1, read as the reverse complement.
AATAAAATTTGCATCTTTCCTTCTACCTTCGGCAGTGATCGGTAATTGTTCGCCAGCTAAAACTATGTGAGACTTGGAAGATCCCTTCTGTGTGGCTATTCTAAGATTTTGTAAAACGGTCTCCTTCAAAACATGTAAACCAGGAGTAACAGTTGCAAGAAAAGAATGCTCTTCAGCTGTACCCTGTATCAAGTTCAAGTTTATACTAAATGATCCCAAACCCTGGGTATTGCCTTCTATGCCTGTTAAATGCTTTTCATCTCCAAGATTTGCCTTAATCCATCCTTTAGTATCTTCTTCAATTGCAGTGTAAAAGAGCAAAGAAATTTCTTCCCCATTTTTCCCAATTTTTTCTGGAGTCACTAATACTCTGGCAGTCCAATCTCCACCATGATTTCCACCAGGCCTTTTTACAAATGTGGTATTTATGATTGCTCCATTATCAACAATTTCTTGTACACCAAAAGTTCTCGCATCATGTTCAAGCCAGGCATATCTGGATTAACAAAACAATTCTTATAAATAATTTCCCTTAGACGAACCAGAAGATATGGAAATACCTAGTTAGTTTGTCGCCTTGTTCGCACCAGTGCCTGAATCCACTGCCATCCTGTCTCAAAAGATGCGGGAAATACCACATCAATCCTGTCACTAACGAATGCGGATCTCTTGTTTTCAAGCCAAAGTACACATTAGGTCTGTAAGTTCCCCAGTACCTACTTGGAACTTCCAAGCCACTTTTGGTTACCAGCTAAGAATAGACATAAAATTTAAAGCTACCATCCGGCGTAACTCAAAGTTTGTTTATACATACTTTTTCTACGTCATAAGGTGTGTTCACTCTGGTTTCCAAGTATCCTTTGTAACTAAACCAAGCAGCAATCCCAATACAGATTGCTGTGGCAACTGAGTTAAGGACAGGCATCTTGAACCTTTTTTCACTCTTCTGAGGAGAGGAATGCACTGATTTTCCTTTGACTCTCAAAGGTTTATCTTGAGGCTTACATTTTGCCATTCTGAACTTTCAAAAACCACGGATTGTCCTTGACCACGTAAATTGTTTTATTTCTAAAGTATATGCAAGTAATAACAGAGGTATATCGCACGTGTACTTTGTGCGAGCATATGTTGTTTGTTCCTGACGATTTTTTAATCGGAATATAAGTGATTATATCTCATGATAACAAGATTTCTTTATATTTACTACAAAATAAAGAATAAAACCAAACATCTAAAAGTTCTCATTCACAAATAACTTTTCCGTCATGCCGGCGTGGACACGTCCACGTCTTTCCGTCAGGTTACACTTGACAGCTGACATTTGAAGGAAAATAAAATCTGCTCCAATCTACTCTGAATTACACTAGAAGAAACCATGAAATGATCGTATCAATCGTATTAAATATGACACGGATAGTGCTTTAACATTTTTTAAATTTATTTATCCAATAGTTTATATTACAAATAAAGCGTTAACTATATCGTGTACGATATTAATTGTTTTGGGGGAAACAACTAATGCAGTATGTATCGTGCCGTTTACATATCGTTGCACACATATTAGATTTCTTGATCAACATTTCTTATACTCTTTTGAGCGAAAGTCTTTCTATTCTTTGTTGTCCTTATCCCGTCTGCAGCATCATGCCGAATGTAAGACCTTTCCGTGATTTGTGTGCCTTTTGTGGATCATGAAATGCTATATGCTCGCAAAATGCTTATTTAATTACGATTGTGATTCATGAAATCGTATTTCCCTTAATTTGTTAGCCTTAGATATCTTATACGTGTGTTTTTATACATGTCTTTTAAAAACTTCATAAAACAACTGCGTATATACAACATGGGCAAACACTATAGTTTCGCGTGTTATAATTATATTATGTTCTTATATTTATACGAACAGAATAATAACTTACTTATTCTCTCGAAAACCTTTTCGTTAAAAAATTCACAGCGGCATAGAAATATATGTGTCAGGAACAGAATTTTATAACATTAAATTAGATTCATTAGAATTTGTTTTCTCGTCGTGGTGCGAATATAATATATTAATAATATACTTGCAGGCCTTATCAATATACTGTAATTGTAAATTGTAACGTGCGAACGTAATTCGAATGAAATATAAGAGAATAGGGTATTTACACAGGAGTATTGCTATATATATAGTATGAAATACATTATTGTAGTATGTTATTATTCTAGTGTATTCCTTTCAATACACGCTACACGTTTTATGCCTGTGTTTACGAGTAATGCAATATCGTTTCTATACGTTGTATCATAGCGAATGCTATTTATATCGACAATGATAGTTTTGATAATGCGCCTCCCGAATGTCGATTTTGCTGAACTGTTCATTGCTAAATAGTTGCTGCAAATAAAGTGAATCCGCATTAAATCACGTGAAAGATCTTCGTGGAATGAATTTATATGCACAACATAACACTGGAAATAAATGTTCTTCCCGGTTGCTCCTCATCTGCAACTGAAAGCACTAATTCATGCAGTATCTTTATATTATGTTTAATACATCATATATTACTTTCCTCTCCTCTAATTCAATTAAGCCTTCCGGAATAAATGTACTGCGTGGCTAATATTGAGACGTATAATTTATAACGAAGGACATATAACTAACATCTTCTACAAGTTGCAATGTATAATTTTCTAGTAAATAACGTCAAACAAGATTAACAACTAACAACAAGGTGTATGGGAACTTTGGCAAGTAAAAAATATTGCTACTGCATGTATAAGCATTTGTCCTGCGATTCAAACGATATTACTGTCTCGGAAACTATAAACTTTGCAAAAACTTGAACGACACAAACCATTACGCTTACTTCGACATAATACTGTTGCTAATTAAACACTACTCATTAATACTAAATACGGTGGTCGTATTAAGAAAAGGTCTTAGACTAAATATTATTTTCTGTGATCCCACAAAAGATTGATAAGTTATTCTTGTAACAGAACTGAGATCAAACAAAATTTGTTAATACATTAGTTAATTGAAATCGTACTACAGTGTGTCCGTATTGCAATAGCCCTCAGAAATATATATGCTCTTCGACGTGCGTATACGTACAATTTTTATGTATCACGTAGACATATATGTACTTTGGTAAATATATCCTATGCGTGAGATTTAGAATCATGCAGTCCACACGAAAGAGCGTATACATATAAAAAGACGATAGTTTTATCCGTGGTATGATGTTACCTTTATCTATAATTTTGTGATTCGTCTGACGTACCCTTCAATTCGCAGACGGGTCACTGTTCCTCATCGATTTCAAGTACTATCAAATTAGAGTAGACTATGTAATAGACTATGAACATGTTTCAGTAAATCAACCTGAGATACAGTAACGCTATGCCTTTAATTATTTCGAGCAACTAATCGTTTTCCGTTTATCCACATATCGGCATGTACAATTTGCCATCGATTTGGTATTTGTCTTTGGATAGGTCGACCGACATCTCCGTGTCACATATACCACACTTCGAAATCTCATATATTATTCTCAACAATGATATCAAGCAAATGATTCGCCTAGAGGAAACTCTTTTTTACAAGTAATATGTATATATATAATATATCGTCTCGTTAGATTTATCAACCAGATTAATCTCTCTCTACCAGAATACGGATATTTTTTGATATTCTAGAAATCTTTGCCCGGTACAAACGATTCATGCTGTGAAAGACTAATTCGTGATTTAAAGCTGGGACGCATTGGACACAATGAATTCTATCGAAGATGCACCAATTGTGTAACGATAGTCACTATAAACTAATCTGAATATTACTATACTTATTGGCAGGACAATAGATTTATAGGTAAATGTGTTCGAAAACCGAAAGTTCACCGAGAGTTCCGAATTGTAAGTGTAAAATTACAACGATTTACTTACGTCCCGGTTATTAAATAAGAATTAAGCGAAAGCTGAAAGGGGAAGTTGAGGACCCGGTGCTTTAATCTGTCTTAAAAGTAATTGCACATACATTATGACACAGAATGATAGTTTGACTGTTACTTTATGCGGCCAGCGCTTACCAGTTCAATATCTTTAAACAGATGTATAGGGTATCCAAGTATTCTTTCGGCTCCTCGATTATTTAACTTTGCTCGTCAAGTGAGCGGTGTGGAACTGCCTTCTTTTCTTATATGATTTGAATTGACGGAATTGCAACGCAAATGGATAGCCGGATCAGCATATGCTTCTTGGCCCACCTCTGAAGAGCATGATTATTATGTGAGAATTCTCATTCCGTGATTAAATCAAAAGCTCCATCGCTTGGATTTCGGGATGTATCATGTTGCAAATGGATTGGTGAATACAACGTATATGGATGGTATTAGAAATCGTCTTGGTATTTCTCAGAGGTGGCCAAAAAGATTTAATTGTAAGCTGTCGCTTACATATTAAAGTTGATGTGCTGACTCGACTGGCCACTTGCGTTGACCACGGTTCATTTTCGCAAGCTATCTTTACTGCTCGCGCGGCTAGTTGAGGCTGTGCTCGACTCGCCAGGTCCACCAGCACCACCGGTATCGCCATTGATGCTCGATCCAGCGAGCGATGATGTTGGAGTTACCGGAGCCGAGCGCCTCCTCACTTTTGTCAAAGCTTTATCTAATCTCTGAATGAAAGCATCCACATCAGACTTCTTCATACCTAACGCTGCAGCCGCAGTCAAATATGGTACTGGGTAGTTGCTATTGTGCGCGCCCCATCCTGCAGCACAGCATATTAGTCAGAGTATATTATCCCAGAAACTAGAATTTATGTGGGAGCATTTACGTACCCTCAAACTTATGCGAAACAATGTGCTTCGAGTCGGTCGTTGTAATAACTCTTGTGCCGCTCACATTCCGGAGGAACAGCATTGATCCCAACATTGTCACTTGCTTATAATCATGCTGGTGACTTAAGCATTGAAGAGTCATGCCCATGGATATGGGATTTCCTTTAGTATCGAGCAGCCGTTCTTCGTGCCTCGCTGCAAGTTTTTCTAACTCTTCCTTCAGGTATGAGAACATCTCCTTTCGCTGCGTTACTAGTTGCTTGTATCCGGACATTCCAAGGCTCAACAACGTTATCATTACATCCATGACAGAGCTCGCGCTAGCTCGACCAGGATACATCTTTGATATGCGATCTAATAGATTCTTGTCGAATGAGCCTATAATTGCACCACCCACTGGTACAAGAAAATTCTTGTCCGTGCTCTGAACAAAGGCATCAACACGTCCTTTTCGCGATGCCTCTTGTATTAAGTACATACACCTTGTACTCTGCAATCTTATAAATACAATCCATATTAGTAAACTTATAGTGCTCAATATGATAACATAGAAAAGGTCAAACTGTTTTGCTTACCCATATGCATTATTTACAAGGTGGGGTATGTTGTATTGACTACAAAGAGCAGCAACAGTGTCAATGGAATCGCACGCTCTGGGTGCAAAACAACTCGTTGTAGTAAGGACACAAGCAATACTTTCACCCAGGGCAGCCATTTGAGATTCGAGTCTTTGCACATCTGTCCTTAATTCGTCTCCCGATATTTTCATTTCTATGACAATAGGTTCAAGCCCCGCAGTGATTATGGACTTGAAGCTTGATTTCTGATCAATTCGGGGCCACAAAACATATTTTGCCCTTGGTCTGTCCCTCTTAAATGTTAACATACATAATACCAGGCTCATGCCAGTAGCCATTGGTGATAGAAAACACCCTGCTATACTCTTTATACCTGTAATTATAGACATGTTAGCTAAATATTATCCATATACGATTTTATTCCAGCAAAGTATAATCCAATACTTACCCATATACCTAATAACTTCGAGTACTAAAGCATTTGTCAATTTATACATTAAGCTGCTTCCAGCTGCTTTTGGTTGGACTTCTTCTAAATCGCCAGACCTTCCTATTCCATGTCCCATCCTAAAATGACGTCTTGCAACAAGACCAGATGCAAATCTGGCTTCTCTTTCCCCGACACTACAGTTGGCAGGAAAGTTATTAGTATCCATTTGCGCGAGGTCATGTAAGAATGCCTCTATCGTGGCATCGTCCCAGCCTTCCTCTGGCCATTTTTGCTATATTCCAACAAGTTGCAAACACCTCTTGATTAAATAGAACGACACATATTTATATATTATGTAATGAACAAAGATCTTACATATTCAATGAAGTGCCTTATAAGATTCTCTCTTGTTTTCTTAGCATTCAAGCCCTGTTGTACGTATGTCGAAGGTATGAGCCTTTCTGCTAAACTGAATGCTTGATTATTCATCTTCTTGATTTGCCCGATTCTCTGATACACTTAGGCCACTTATATTTTGAAGCTTGATGTTTTAGCACACCATCGCTTTATGATTATTAAACAGTCATTATCAATAATCTTGACTATCTTAAAAATGGTGATGTATATTGCTTGATGCAATATGTAAACACAATGTAAGAAGCTTATGTTTCAATAATAAATTAAGGAACTGAATGTACCTGCTTGAACTGCCAGTGCAAAGCTTAAAATTTAATGAAAACTAAAATAACAGGTTTTACAAATGTGTATTCGCTTAAATAAGACACAAACATGATGTGTGAAAATGAAATTTATTTTCCAGATAATATGATGCCCAGGCATTACACATCAATTATGTATTGTCCCAAACGATAAGGAATGTGACATAATTGTAAATAAATATAATCATAAAGTAAGAATACTTAAATGTTGCTTGCGACGAGATAATAAAATCGCAAGCTAATATACGGAAAGCATTATAAATCGGGCTGCTTTCTCGGCGTGCGATTTCACAGAACATAAAATCTACAAAACAGGCAGGATTCACTAAAACCCATATTCAATATCATGCAAGGATGAATGAATGCTCCCCTGTAAGTTCACCAAGTTCATGAAATATTACTATAAAAGCAGAAGGTTATGTTTATTATACCAAGCGACTTGATACTTTGCCAATAGACTTCTCGATTAACCAAGTTCTGCTCGACCGGAAGGATGTCCCTTTGAATGGGTCGAAAAAATCATAAAAAAACTGTTGCTTTGAAAGTGACACAGTTTCATAGGAAAGCCCTAATGAGAGATTGAAAATGGGTTGGGCCGAAACCGAGGTGATGAGAGTTGGAGTGTCCGATAAGCGGAATCGGTACTGAAACGAACCGCGGAGGGCCAGGAAATAGTAAAACGAGTAATCAGGTGGTATGCACGATCGGAAACAAGGGGCGACATATAGGCAGGAATACGTGTGGCGCGGCGACAATCCGGAATCGCTAGCAGACAGGTCCCTAGGTTATGTCCCGCCGAGGTCACCTAAATCGGATTAATTTTACGCAATACAGGCGATGCAACGTAATTGTTTGGCCACTGGGGCCCTCGGGACCGCGTTCCAATTGTTCTCGCTCGCACGATGAGTACCGCGGACGCGTGGAGGATTGCGAAAATTGCGAAGTACAGAGTTTTACCTCGAATTATGGCGTTCGGGCGACAGCGGACGGACGTGTTACGCACGGCGCTACGAACGAATACGTCCGCCGCCTTTACGGGCCGACCGAGTGATCCGCGTCTTATCCGCGCTCAGAGTATCCGGCAGGTGCATCATTTACGCATTATTATCCACCTCTTTCCTTGCATTTTCAATCATCGATCATCATGCGCCTGAATTATAGGGAGAATCGACATGAATAATGCCCAGTCAACGACATTTTTAAGTACGTCCTCTGTATTCTCTTCGATCTTCTTATACCCCCCTTTTATAACTTCATCTATCTCATATACTTATATACACTCTTCACCTATCTATAACGCCTAGCTTTCTGCGATGCGCAGACAATATAGCTCCCTAACAATTACTGCTGAATCCATCCACAATTTAATTATGTTCAGCCAAATCCATTTCGCTTCCTCATCTCTCTATGTACGTCTGCTAACGCTTAGAAACTCCCTCGCATCTTCAATATTTCGTGACTCCAGGCAAGATTTGGATCATTCGATACACCGATGCTGCCTTGCATTTAAGTTTGACACCTTAAGTACTGGTTTTACAAGGTAATGCATGGAAGTACGATTATTTTATCCTTAAAAACTTCTGCTTGACGTCACGGAATTCGAATCCTTTGAACTGGACGACTACCGCGCTCTTTCACATTACCATTCCAAACTTTCCCGCAGTATTTTTCCATTGCTTTTCATTTCAATGATCTCGATATATATATGTACATATGTATGTATGTCGACGTCAATGTTAATCATGTTCGCTCTTGCACAAATATTCTTTTCATTTATTATAATTATAGCTGATCGCAGAAATTAGCGCTGTAAGTACACCTTATTTGAGACTCCTTAATCTTTAAGTGCCCATATCCCACGGACAATTCGTCTGGATTGCTTTAGAAAAACGCTTCTAGAACAGTGGAAAGCGCAGTGGTGCGGGGGAAAAAGTCCTTCTTGTGTATTATACGTTTTTAATAAGTTCCTCTGTGTTCATCTCTATTTCATTACAAAAATAATAGAACGAATTTCCCGCGCGACCAATGGGTCGCGTCACCCCTGCTGATCTTCCGGATTTCCTGTTTTACCCGCGGGAATGTTTTTTCGGCCGATTGGCACACCTGCATGGAGGTCAACGCAGTTCAGAGAATTGACCTGAGTGGCGCGTCGTAGTGGATCTGCACTGTGTGCTGCGAAAGATACTATATAACTGCAGTTAGTGCCCGGGTGACAGATAGCCGTGTCGAACGTACAGTTGTTAACCTGCACAAGAGGAACAGTTTGAATCTCGCTTGTAACCAGACGACACAGGTATTTTTTCCGAGGAACTGTGCTTCGACGTAGGTATACGTTCTCCTATGTCTCACCCAAAGACTCACAGATTTTTGCCTGACCGTAAAAAATCGACCGATCATTCTACTACCACTTTCACTGAATTGACACCATTTTTCGAAACCCTCTACAAAGAAACTTTGACTTACTCGACGCAGCAGTAGAAATCCTATGAGAATGAAAACGATAAGATTTGTGTGAGACGAATAAGCGACCAATGAGTTACCCAGCAATTGGAATCCTCCATATCATTTCAAAGACTTTGTGATAATTCATACCGGTGATTTATGACTTTCGAGGAAGTACCGGAAATCATATTATGCCTCAGAGGCTCTAGGATATCGATAGTTAATAATATTTATAATATGCTGTTTATTCCTTCGATGGGGACTTTGAAACGCGCACCACCTCGTTTCCACCCACACTGCAGTCATATTACTGCAATTCTTACGTATCTTTCATGTTGCCTAGATCAGAGTATTATTTGCCCAAGTCATAGAAAAAGTGACTTAATTCTTCACGCCATCGTATTGTAAAGACGTTTGCTCTATTCGACTGCATAAATAAAGAGGATTCTTTGATTAATCCTTCCAGCTGATAATGGCAATGCAGAAGCGTAATTCGCAAGGGTGCCGCGAGAACAGTGACCAGAATGAGAACGATCCCAGCGGAACCAGGAAATGGTATCGACAAGCCAGCCAAAGGTAAAAGAAATGAACGAGCAATTATTCAGAATTTTAATGAGTCGTGCACAGTATTAAGCGCACGCTCGACTGGGCACTGGCGGACAAGGCGTTGAACGACTTGCGACAAACAAAACATTCGAAACAATCGAATTGAGTAAGATCCCGCCTATCGGTATATTTATTTCGATAAAAACAATGACGCAATCAGTGCCGAAACGTGTTTATCAGGCTGCTATGTTTCCCACGTGTAGGCCTGGAATCGTGTCGTTAGGTAATTATGCAAATCTAAGAATAATTGGGTAACTTGCTCCAAATAATGTTCTGTTACGGACAGTGAACCGCGATGATTGCAATCGCGAGTTCAGTACTTTCCTGATAAGAAATCAGCCCCGGTAAACATCAAAAGTGTGATGTTGACGAATTACTAACTGTAATACTGATAAGTAACGCTCGTGTGCGTCGATAGATATATCGAGTCTAGTCAGGGTCATTTCCACGGCCTACGCGTTCTTAAAAGTGACTATGCTCGGTGAAAATAGCTTCCTTCACAAATACACGAATTTCGAAGCGAGGGAAAAATTCGGCGACACCTATAAACAAACCATTTGCGTGTTTATCGGTGCCCACGCATAATCCGATTAGACTACTTCAACTTTTCATTGAATCGTAGAACAAGAGAACACTTGGCCAACTGGTTTGATTACCCACGATCAAACCAGAGCACTCAAGTGCACGGAATTCCAAATGCCTCGCATGCGATACACTTTATTATTTGCCCGAGGAAAGTTCCCGAAAGTACTCCAGTGTATTAGCAGCAGGGGGCCGTTTTATCGCAGTGTTCCGGTGATACGACCAAGGCTTATCGCCAAATCCACTGCACATGGTGCTAACAATAGGGCGAATCTATGACTGGCAGTATAATCGATAGAAAGTAACGAAAGGATACCCGCTATATTATGCCCGGCCACTTTCCCTCGAGTCATCCCCAAAAAGAGGGGTCGTACATCTTCCCCACTTTTCAAATCTTGCAGGCACACCAGAACCACCTAAGTTCACACGCGGAACTTCTGCCGCATTTTTCTTACTGCTAACGCGACGCGTGAAGTCGATCGATTCGCGGAAATATCACGTTTATTGGCGTACTTTTCCCCGACAGGCGATATCGTCACGCGAATGACCCCTGCCCATCTGCAGCCGCGTTATCGCCATCAGCTTGTTTTCGTCATCGGGGTTTCGTGTTGTTTGCTCCCAGCACTATCCGAAAAATTGTTGTCCGATACTCACTCCTTCACGCACGTTCCTACAGTTAACAAAGCGGAGAGAGAGCTTCCAATTGTGTCACCGCGATACAATCGAATACAGTTGTGTAGTGATTTCTGGATTGATATAACTCGATATGAGCATGCAGAACGTGGATCTGCTGGTCACACCTCCAAGTGGATCTGGTAATTCTTCATCAGACATTCCTCCCTTATTTAACTGTCGAGATATAATCCTCGGTAGTTGAGATAGACTTGCTAATTAACGCCACTTGGTCGTCATTTGTGAATGAGACTGAGAGTTCAGAGCACAGCTCTACTTCTCCTATTTCTCCCTTACACATGCTCGTCTATCTCTCTTCAATCGTAAGTGCAACGAATAATAACAAAGTCCTCAAACATTCGGAGCAGGGTTCAGACTGGAATTCCTGGATGAGCCTAATGCCTGCCCGAAGGATTCTATGAACATGGCAAGCTTCGGCTTCAGCCTGGATCCTCGCGGAGGATTAAGGAGGAACGACCGGAGTGAACAGGATCTGGATATCTTCAATGAGGGTGATCGCGGCATTCGAACAGACAAACGTGAATTAGGTCACAGGTATTTCACCCAGCTTTTCGTTACTCTCAACGGCTCGTATTCATTTTTCAAAAGCGTAAGCCCTACTCAAATTACTCATCGGCGATTCCAGTACTTTCTGGCCATTAAACACTTAATCGAGATGCCATGGAACACCAGAAATATTGCTAATACCAAATGGTGAATATCGCAAAAATGCAAAAGGCTCGGAGCTCACTCGTGTAAGAAAGAGCATTCGTGCCAGCAGGCGTCTCACTCTTGCACTCTGTATCCCGGTAATGTGCGCGCGCGTCTCCGCAACGATCTGCATCTCTCATCAGTTAGTTATATCGCCCACACGCCGAGTGCAAGCGACCAATGCATATGGAGAGGATCTGCGAGGCATTTGAAATGTAAATGCCATATCGAGAAGTCTGCCAGTACGATGTGAACAGACCACGCGAGCAGTAAAGTGGTATCGGTATGACTCAAGCCTATCAACCGGCCTATTCCGATTAGCCACCACTCACCATTATAATATCATCTTCCTAAATTCGATTAGCGCGTTGCATGGGGTTATCCTTCTCGGTATATCATTCAGCCTTCACCGATTATTTCATTACGTGCAATCAACCTGGCTCGTTGGCTCTCACGATATACAATATCGGCTCCGACACACTCATTGCAAGTCGCAAAACCTGCCGTTAAAGATCATGGCTGACAGTGGTTTTATGGCTCGATAAGTGATTTCCAATAAGATCGCGTAATAAGGTGGACTTAACGTGTAATCGACCGGCGTATTACCGTAACCCTCGTGTTTGCCGTGCTGGGAAGTAATTTCATCACTTTCCAAGGAGGATTACGTGTGACCTGAAATGTATCCCGATCTCGCCGCATACCAAAGTCAACGATCCTCAAAAATTCCGACCTCGATTCAGACGTCTTCAGCTCTTTAAAACAGCCGCGTACGAAAAAAAGATTTTCGGCCAAGAAATAAAATTATCTTTTTTTGCAAAGAATGCTTGAAGTTTGTTTGGAGCAGCACGACCGATACATCAGGATAAATATAAACGTCCGTATGTCATCCAGTAGAAAAGATCTGCACATATTCCTGTTAAATGTTTTCAAACTACTGCGATTATCTCGGATAGAGTTGTCTCTCAGCAACTTGTAATACAAAATTACAGTGTTAGTGAAACGAAGTGATGGCTAATTTTCAGGAAGTCTTGCTGTTTTAAAGAAAACGTTGAGCTAGTTGCGCAAGCGGCGTGGAAGTGGCTTATTTTCGTAACTGGCAAGGTATCCTGGCAACGCGGTGAGGATGTCTCTTAATTATCGTGTTACGATGGACACGGTTAATTTATAGATACCTTTATACATACTGAATTTTTTTAAAGGAAATTTTCACCTTAAAAATTTTGGGAAAAAATGAATTTTGAGCTAGGGCTCTGGAATTTATATCACTTCTTCCTTGATGCAAAAAAACATTCCCCACTAAATTACAGCCCCGGAAAATGTCGGGAAGACTTGAAAACATGGGGGAAACCACCAAACTTGATTATTCAGGATCGGTTTTCCATGTGTTTTCGGTACAATTCCGGCACTTTGGCCACTGGTTTCATGTTTTCTTTCCGTTTTGATACATAAACAATCGATTTATCAAGCGTTCGTCAAAGTCCCAGAACCTTCGAAAAATCGAAAATTTTAGAAGGGGTACACCTTAAAAAATTTGCGAAAAAATGAATTTTGAGCTAGGGCTCTGGAATTTATGTCACTTCTTCCTTGATGCAAAAAAACATTCTCCACCAAATTACAGCCCCGGAAAATGTCGGGAAGACTTGAAAACATGAGGGAAACCACCAAACTTGATTATTCAGGATCGGTTTTCCATGTGTTTTCGGTACAATTCCGGCACTTTGGCCACTGGTTTCATGTTTTCTTTCCGTTTTGATACATAAACAATCGATTTATCAAGCGTTCGTCAAAGTCCCAGAACCTTCGAAAAATCGAAAATTTTAGAAGGGGTACACCTTAAAAAATTTGCGAAAAAATGAATTTTGAGCTAGGGCTCTGGAATTTATGTCACTTCTTCCTTGATGCAAAAAAACATTCTCCACCAAATTACAGCCCCGGAGAATGTCGGGAAGACTTGAAAACATGGGAGAAACCGTCAGAATTAGACGAAGTTGATTATTCAGGATTCGTCTTCCATGTGTTTTCGGTATAATTTCGGCACTTTGGCCACTGGTTCCATGTTTTCTATCCGTTTTGATACTAAAACAATCGATTTATCAAGCATTCGCCAAAGTCCGAGAACCTTCGAAAAATCGAAAATTTTAGAAGGGGTACACCTTAAAAAATTTGCGAAAAAATGAATTTTGAGCTAGGGCTCTGGAATTTATATCACTTCTTCCTTGATGCAAAAAAACATTCCCCACCAAATTACAGCCCCGGAAAATGTCGGGAAGACTTGAAAACATGAGGGAAACCACCAAACTTGATTATTCAGGATCGGTTTTCCATGTGTTTTCGGTACAATTCCGGCACTTTGGCCACTGGTTCCATGTTTTCTATCCGTTTTGATACATAAACAATCGATTTATCAAGCGTTCGCCAAAGTCCGAGAACCTTCGAAAAATCGAAAGTTTTAGAAGGGGTACACCTTAAAAAATTTGCGAAAAAATGAATTTTTAGCACTTCTTCCTTGATGCAAGAAAACATTTATTGATCCCATTATGCAAGTCGTTGTCTGAACAAAGTTAGCCGGCAAGGAGGAAAGGCGCCTTAGTTATGCGTAGGGTTTATTTTTGGTCGCAACATTTCTACCAACCGAATGCGGTTATAGCAACGCGTGTGCTCACCTCGATATTACAAGGGAAAGAGGTAAGAGAATGCGGCTGGGTCCGGCTCACCTTCCATCCACTGACTTAATGTGATCGCCCATGAATTCGGAGCAATCTTCCCGATGCAATTCTGTCCCGATCTCGGTTGGGACCTTGGCCTCTCATATACCGTTGGTTACGTAATACCAGGATAGGAAAGGGTTGAAGAGTTTAGGCTTAAAATACACGAGCAAGCGAGGAAGTTGCGTGGATGATGCGCCAGCCCGGCGAATAATTGCAGGGAAAGTGTGAGCGGTACGGCGGCTGCTACATACGGTTGTTCGCACGTAGGTATGTAGGCATGCTCGCGTGCATCCTTCTACAGTGCTTGACCGACTTAACTAAAAGTCGATAGCTCGAGCTAAGGCGAGGAGAAGCGCGCCTCCGAACAATTACAGGAATCCCTGCTGTCCTCGCTACCTCCTCGGCATTGTTCTTCTAGCCCTGATCTGGCTCAGCAGTTTCAAGATCAAAGTCACCCTCCGCAGGTAAAATTTGCCCAAATTTTCGCATATCATCTCCCAATATTGAGTCAACTATTGATTCTACGTATTCGCGTATCTTTTCGAGGAGTTGGAATGCTTGTCCGCGTATAGGCACGGCAATTGGAAAGACGAATTCAGGAAGTCTAATTTTAGAGCGGAGGGAAGCAGGTTCCCATGGACAATGAAAGGCAAGGTGAAGTGACTCATCGGTGTAGTAGACACATTACCATCTGCAGTGGCATTGTTCGAGCAATGACTGTAGCCCTAGCATCCCTATTGGTCGTCTTCTACCACTGATGGCAGTTCCGGCTATTCTATCTCCGTTTCTGCTATTCGAACGAGACGTATCTGGTTTCAAAGCATCTTTTATCTTGAAAGTTCGATGAAATGATATAATTTATTACTCTACCGCTTTGGCAGATCTACCCTGCTCTCAGTTTCACTCCGCACGCATTAACTTCGGACCATTAATAATCATTGTGCAAGAACTCCCGACGAGGGATAAAGCGCAATTAGCTGTAGAGGCGGATCGACTTTCAGTCGGCAGGTACTATAGCACGATACCTTCCAGAGTACGTAGTATGCAAATAGATTGTTATCGGAAGCGCCGAAATTTTAGCTACAATCGCTAGTTATCTCAGCTTGCAAGCAAAGCTACTTATCGTGACTTACTTCCGAGCGCTTTCCCGCTTTACTTTATCGCGTCAGCTCTCAAATGGGCATCGGCGGCACACACACTTTCTCTCTCTCTTTCTCTTGGAATGATTGTCGATGAAAGTGTAGATTGATCTCGAGAGAAAAGTGGTACGATTATGCGGGGAGGAATTATTTGGCAGGTGACAAAGTTTGTCTCATTGTTTATCGATCGTTGACACACGGTCTGAGTGGGATGGGCAGTGATCCAGGGTCAACCGGTCACTCTCGAAGTAACCAGCTGTTTGGGAATTTATCGTGTAGGCGAGAGTTGCGCCCGCAAACTAGATCTACGCCCGGAAGACGGTGAATTAATGTCGATCGTGGCTCGTATTAACCGGTCGCTCCGCACGGTGAGGATCAGTTGACGTTTGATCATTGAGCGGTTCACTTCGCTGCTCGCGTCCCGTGGCAAACCTTTCACGTGTCGTCTATACTTGTCTTGCCTCTGTCACCACCAGTGCCTGTTTTGTGCTCCGATCTCTCTCTGGATAGACTGCCTCTTTTTCTTCATTCTCTCATTATCAGTGAATTATCCAAGAGTTTGTGCTTTCATTTTGGAGTAGTTGGGAACCGACCGAACTATCTGTAGGTATACGATACGCTTGACTCTAATTTGGCGGGCAACGAAGCATTGGTGACATCCTTTTGGCACTACGAATTGAAACTCAGACGGGGAAGTAGAAGTAGTTCCTTTTTCGGGAAACTTGTTAGACGCGGATCTCTGGGCTTTTTCCAAAATGCAAGATTAACGTTGACGCACGTGATAAGACTCTCATTCGTCATAAGCGGCTGATTGAAATACTGCAATCTGTAGAGGAGCGTATCAGTCTCATTAAAATACTCCCCTGCCAAGAAGGATTGATTGCTGACGAAACTGATTAGCGGGATTCGCGCAAAACGACGATGATTGGTCATTTGTGTTGTTTCTTTTAATTAACGCGGATGCTCTTCTGGAAAGAGAGCCGTGGGATCCGAGCTCGAGTTGGACCAATATGTACTTCACTAGTGCTGATAATCTTTTCTTTTTATATACCACCATACAGTAAGCCTTTATCTACACGACACGCATTGTGAAACATGTAATCGGTTTCCCCGGTCGCCGCGGGCATCGTATTTCTCCGGAGTATTAAGTTGTAGGTCGTAGGATAGTTAGCCGTGTAATGTGAGAGCGAGAGATCGCAAAAAGCAAATAACAGAGACTGCGAGAGAAAGATTCGTTTTCGAATGAAACTATTAGCACGGCCGTAAACACATCTCTCTCGAAAGCGAGACGCTTTCGACCGTCGAGTCTGTCGGCAAAACATTTCCGAAAGACGCACCAGGTTCCGGTGGCGTATATAGCCGCAGCTGGAATTCCGTCCATAAAATTATGTGGCCAACTATTTTTAAGCGAGCAAATCACGCGCATCCGACTTTCTCGTTTGTATTTCCTCTCGAGCAAATCGTTCTACGTTTAATGAATCACTGCGCAGACACTTCGTAGTACATGAGACAATTGGTGAAGTACTGGCCACTTCCCACGGCAGAAGTAATGCGTGATACCTTTATCGGCGCGTGTCATTGGCAGCGTGTATACTTGAAATCGTTCTGAAAACAGTTAAGGTTGAGAACGAGAGTAGCAGCTAGTTGACTAGCAGGGAGATATCGTTATCAGAGGAGTTCGCGCGATTTCATCGGGACCAGCGTCACGCTTCTCGGGCCAATTGTTTTTTTTTTACTAACTTCTGACTAACATTGGAAAAGTAGCACGAGAAAAAGTAAAGGAGCGTGCTAATAGGCCGAGGAGTGGTGGAGTCACCTCTGTTGTTCCATGAAGAAGCAGCAGCTTCTCTACTGCTGTTTTTTTTAGTGTTTCATCATCGCGTAGCAATTGCAAGCGACAAGGAGGGAGAAGATACACAACAGCGGAGCGCGCTGACAATACGCGATTCCCTCGAAATAACAATAAAAGCTTTGGTAAACGGTGCGTGGTCAGCTGCGTGGCGATACAACAAATCCGCTTTGTCCTCGAGCAAGCTGACGACGAGCCTCGTCCCCTCGTGCGCCTTTATTAAGACCTTTAATCTGCCGCCTCCGCCGCAGGAGCAACCTCTTGCAAAATATCGAATGCACCATGCGTAAATCCGTCTGTTATCACCAATACGAAATAAGAAGACATCGACTGTCTCACGCAATTCCTGCTACCGATTACTTGGAATCACGATAGTTCCTGATTCACCTCCACTCGATAGGAGAGAAGCGTTTACCAGTTAGGTAGATTAGTTAGAAATAGGCAAATCTATTTTCTGGAATTCCCCACCGACGCCTAATGAGTTTGCTGAGTGGGATCTATCAGTATTGTATTGCGACGCGCCCGTTGTCAATATGTATACCGGGCGACAATGAAAACTACACTTTAATGGGGATATCTCAGGGATAAAGGGAATACTATACTCTCATAATGAGGAACGGAACCTCCCTGTCGACAGGATGCCAATCGTTTGACAGTTAAGTACCGCAGCGATTGATTCGATGTACACTGACCAACAGGAGGTCGTACTGTAATCGCTCAATTACCGTGTATGCCGGGCCTGTTTGGCTGGAAAGCGATAGTCTCTCCGAAAATTCCACTCCACCGATAATCGTTCGTGGTTCGTCCCTCTTGTCTTCTTTCTTTCACTTCACCAATGCTTCGTGCCCCCTGACTCGACTTATTCTTGAAGTCTCCCATCTATCAAGGTGATTTCTTTGAAGTGACAGCTGTGCGCATCATCGCTGTTCTCGTTGGGCGAGGAGTGCCCATGCTCGATTGAGTTCGCACGAAAGATGTGGCTAAAGAATGTGAACGAGGATGGCCTACCGGCAGCAAATGTCGCGAATGCACGAGCCTGCGCTCGGAACGAGTAAGTTTCTCGCACTTTCCTTGGGCAAGTATTCTCCCACTGGATAATGATCTAATTATCATGACAGTGGGTGCGTCAAGCCGTAATTCCCAAAGCATGGAGAACAACAGGATTGTAAAGAGCGATCGTATCTGACTTTAATATGAGATACGATAATTCATGATAGCATCTAGAACACGAGACGGATTCTCGATACCCGAGGGCATATGCCATGTATAATGCCTGATCGTTTGGTATCGGTATATTCGATCCATTCAAGTATGAAGTATTCATGTAGCCTTAATTTAGATCTGGAAAAATGCTTCGCGATTACAATATGTACGATTAATTTAAGCAATATCGATGGGACGCGTAAGACATCTGTGACGAATAAGATATGCAAACGGCACTGTCCGACAGTAAACAGCATATCTGTGTGACCTCGTGTTTCCACAGATGATCAGTACAGTGCAGTACTCCGAGATCGATAATAAATGCACGCCCGCTTATCAATAAGCGCCGTTTTGCATAAACACGTGCCTAAACTACTGAAGCGCGTGCCTTTTAATAGCGGTCGACAGTTCGCATTAAGTCGGTCAATTGCCTGTCGGAATTATTCTTTGTAATTATTCGTGATCGGGTGTTATTAGTGGAGTCACGCTGTCGGTGGTTTTACTGGCGATTTTAATGAATTTCCACTCGAACCTCTTGAACCTGATGCCACCGCTCTCGAAACTGACGTTAGCGCAAACAAGTCGATATCATAGAGTGTTGACTGTCCGATAGAATTAATTGTTCGATATCGGACTTATTTGTCTTTTTCTGAAAGCAAGAATAACCATCCCACTTGAAGTCTTTCGGGATGAATGAATGCATAATGTACTCGAAACTGATCCGTAAATATTCTATTGTCTTAGTCTAGGTTTATAATACTTGATGATATTTTGTTGCAGAATTTTTGTCAATCGCAGTCTCCATTTAGAAAATATCAAGTTCTATGGCTTCGATATGGATTATACACTGGCAGGTAAATTATCGGAGCCTGTTTGGCACTCGGATTAGTAAGCTGGTATCGATTAAAAGTCTAATGAATTCAATGTTACTTTAGAGTACAAGTCACCGCAATATGAACAGTTGGGGTTCACACTACTCAAGGACCGACTTGTTTCACTCGGTTACCCGCAAGAAATTAAAGCCTTCGACTACGATCCGAGTTTTCCAGTAAGAGGACTGTGGTTTGATACTCTTTATGGAAATTTGCTCAAAGTAGACGCCTATGGAAACATTTTGGTTTGCGTTCATGGCTTCGAGTTCTTGAAACAGTAAGTTTCACTATGCGAATCTTCTTCTTTGATCGTAATACAAATTTCTACATGGATCCATCTAATTTTCAGCTCTCAAGTCTACGAACTCTATCCAAATAAGTTTCTACAATTGGACGAATCCCGAGTCTACGTGCTCAATACGTTATTCAATCTGCCTGAAACATATCTATTGGCATGCCTCATAGACTTTTTCACAAATTCACCTCAATACTCGAGGGAAAAAACTGGAGTGAAGGAGAGCGAGCTCACGATGAGTTTCAAGAGTATATTCCAGGACGTACGTAATGCGGTGGATTGGATACATCTTCATGGTGACTTGAAAACTAAAACAATCGAGAATTTAGACGAGTATGTTAAGAAAGACGAACGACTTCCGATGTTCCTCACGAGAATCCGTGAAAGCGGAGCCAAAGTCTTTCTCCTCACGAACAGTGATTACGTCTTCACTGATAAAATTATGACTTATCTCTTTGACTTCCCACATGGGGCAAGGGTGAGCATTAGTTCTACGAATCTTTGCCATTTCTTAGATGAATTTCTCAAATGCAATGACTTGTATTCTAGCCTGACGAACCACACAGAAATTGGAAGACGTACTTCGATACCATTGTTGTGGACGCTAGGAAACCACTCTTCTTCGGAGAAGGAACCATCCTTCGACAAGTTGACACTAAAACAGGGGCTTTGAAATTGGGAACCCATAAGGGACCTTTGCATACAGGTAAGGTGGAATTTAATAGGAAATATGTACTAGGGTTACGGGAAATTGAATATCCTATTCTGAATAGGTGAAGTCTACTCGGGTGGATCATGTGACGTTTTCACCGAACTTATTGGTGCGAAAGGAAAAGATGTGCTCTATGTCGGAGATCATATATTTGGCGATATTTTGAAAAGTAAGAAAATCAGAGGCTGGAGGACGTTCTTGATAGTGCCAGA
Organism: Ectemnius cavifrons; assembly: GCA_964023945.1. Taxonomy (NCBI): domain Eukaryota; kingdom Metazoa; phylum Arthropoda; class Insecta; order Hymenoptera; family Crabronidae; genus Ectemnius; species Ectemnius cavifrons. The sequence goes on along the minus strand of OZ030382.1, from coordinate 13,115,916 downwards.
GTTAGTTCAAGAACTACATGTTTGGACCGACAAATGCCAACTCTTTGCCGAGCTTCAAAACTTAGATGTTATGTTGGGCGAAATGTACAAGTACGTAATAGATTTCTCACATCGATATTTCGAATCGTGTTGCATGTCTTTTATATTATTAATCTTATTTCGTCCACAGAAATTTGGACAGCAGCACAAAAGAAAAACCAGACATTTCGAAACTACGTGCGTCCATACGAGATGTTACGCACAAAATGGATTTATCGTATGGAATGATGGGCTCTCTATTTAGAAGTGGAAGTAGGCAAACATTTTTCAGTAGCCAAGTAGTAAGGTATGCAGATCTGTATGCAGCTACGTTCCTGAATCTTATTTACTATCCATTCTCATACATGTTTCGTGCACCAGCCATGTTGGTAAGTTGTCACTTTTACTTTTAAATTAATTCTGGTTATACACCACAAAGGATTGTTGGATACAAATGATTTTCAGATGCCCCATGAGAGTACAGTTGCTCATGAACAAAGGTTTGTAATGGAAACACCAATGATTAGTCGAACACGTACATTTAAACTTGCCGATGAAGAGGAAGAGCAAACTCGCCCAGCAACCGTAGGTGTTTGTTAACTGCGAATCACCTTTTGCCATACTTTCACTATAATAGTATTACTAATTCGCTGGAATCTCTCTTCTTTATTTAGAAAACTCTTTACGTGGATCATTTCAACAATCAAATTCCTCATGCAAGACCCGAAACTCCACGCAATGTGACTCACACACACGACGAAGATTGTAGTGACGAAGACAGCGACTCCCAGAAACACGGGAATCACGTGAGATCATGTACAAAAACCCCTAATTGTCAATGAAACGTTCTCAATGTCTTCACTAGAATATATTCCTGAAGACTTTTGAACGATTGTTATATGTCAAAGGGCATATAGAATATAAAAGAGTTAGGGACTATGAAAGTAGAGCCCTTTGCAGTAGGCACTGTCACGATCTTGCCCCACGGCAACTATTTTAATTTTTCGATGAAATTCTCGAATATATTTGTATATGACGAGTTCATTTTTTTGGTAAATCAATACGTGTAAAGTGGCGTTTCAAAACTCAGACTATTGCAATTGACATTTGTATTGTTTGCAATATTGTAGATACTATAATCTTACTGTTCCATACGTTAATGTACAATATGTACATTTATCTGTACATTTGATGGTTGCTCCTAGTCTTATAGCGTGAGATATATATACATATATGTATGTACATAAGGCGTGAAAAGTCTTTAGAGGATAATCGATATTCGTATCGGCCAGAGTATCTAACAATCGTTTGGTTGTAATTTAGTGCCTTACTGAAACAACAGTAAGACCATTATCACCGAGCTCATAGATACACACTTGCATTCTGCTGTCGTAAACTGTTTTCAAATCCGTCTATATATTTCCTAGCATATATCAGTGATCTTCGCACAAGATGTTAGGGTCCTTAGGAACGTCCAGACATTGCATTATATGAGTTTACGACACAGTAGATTTTGTAATCGCGTACTATGCGTTTTGTATGCTTACAATTGTACGATACGTTCGAATTGTTATTATCTTTAGTGAAAGTCGTAGGGTTTAAGATTGTGGAAGATAGTCTAAGATGAATCACTAGGCTAGGCTTTTTACATGAAATGATAGCTTACCATCTGCATAGATATAAAGGTATTAGCGTATATGACCGTCAAAGAAAAAAGTTGTTGTTGATACTTTGTTATGCGAGTCGCGAGACTCATATATACTGACCGTCATGCTCATGTCGAATTATAGCTATATACAATTTTATGCTAATTGTACAAGGACGATATTGTTACGATTCCAGGATTTCTAGTGTATCCCGAGATTGATCAAAGAATTATTCTTTACGCGGCTTACAATTTAGAGACGAGACAATACTCAACTTTGTATACGAAGATTCGAATATTGTATTAATCGCACGATGTAATCAAAATTATCTGTACTGCTGTTTAAAATAACTTCTCCATATATCAGTTGCAATCTAGGATAGTGATATTAGAAATGATTTTTTTCAAAATATTATCTTATATCCCCACACGTATAGGAAAGCTTGTCACGATTGATAGGATAATGTAAAGAAATAGTTTTATTTATTTAATAATACAGTTTGCTAAATACATGTACTGACTGGTGCTAAATTTCCTTTCTTCCTTGGAGATGTACTTCCTTGTGAATGATTGTATTATAACAATAGGTAAAGCAAAGCTCCCTGTTTTTGTAACTGAAAGTTTGAGAGGAATTTATTGACTTATGGTACGATATTGACGAAATAGTTGTAAAAATAATAAATATCATAAAAACTCCAAAAGATTTTACTTTTTATTGACAGCGAATTATTTCACATTCACATAAACAAATCCGCCAAATATTCCTCGAATTCTTCCTCCCTCGTTCTCTCAGATGCTTCCACTGGCTTTTCTTTCCAAATATTAGTCTTTTCAACTTCTACTTTTTCTACAGCTTTCTCTTCTTCGCTTGTGCTTTTATTTTCTATTTCTGTACTACTACTGTTAGGAACTTGAGAGGTACTTGGTTCACAGCAGTCACTGGTTGTCCCTAATCTTTTCAATGCTTTCTTTCTCTTTGCTTCCCTCTTTTGTGACTTATAGTTTAGTCTCTTGGAACATTCAGGACATAATCCTTCGGGCACAATGAGAACAAAGTTATAGAAATATCCAAACTACACCTAATCATTTAATCTAAAGATAATCTAAGATTTAAATCCCACTAACTTAATTTGACCAGCGCATTCTTTTTTTCTCCATGCTCCACATATCCAAAATTGATCTCCCAGGATCTAAGACCTTCCTTCTCGTTGCATTTCTTACTGGCGCATTCGAACTGGCCCTTTCCTACAACTACTTCTTTCTCTGTTCTCCATCTTAAGGCGACCTACCATATACGTAAGAAATATATATTTTTCTATCAACACCTGTATCATAATCAATGAATAAGTACCTTGTTGTACTTGTAGTAAGTGAGGTCAGCTATACAGTATTCTTTGAACAACTTATCGTAATATTTTTTCGCCAAACGTGCTCCCCATGTGTCCAGCTCATCGTTGTCCTGATCCCAAAGAAACTTATGATTCTCTTTGATAACGTCATAGTCCGTCTTATCTCGGGACCTCGAAACACAGGCCGAAACGTCAAGAGCTGTTGCGTTTGAGGTTTATACAACTATCATTGATCCTTGTACTTTAAACTTCACCGAAATTACATCTAGTCGCACATTATCCCCGTAGAACACGCTAAGATAATTAAAAAGATCAACATACGTGTCTCGGTTTAGCGACGACACTGAACCTCCATATAAAGTGAAGTAATCGTTCATTAACTTTTTGTGCCTATCGTACGCAGACAAATATGCGTATGCTGGGAACATGTTGGAATATTCTTCGAAATTGTTGGATAATGTTATTCCAGATATTTAATACTGATGTCAGTCGCTGCTCCGTTTAGGCACCATTAACCTAACTTTCAACACTTTACACGACACTCTTATGAATGATTGAAGAAATTCAATATATTATGAAAACATCTCGATGTAAGGTATATCAACGTCTCAAAATATAGTATAATCTATAATTTCTACGAAAGAATAGACGTACAGTCGAAAGACTGCGTATTTCCGAACCGCTACCTTTAAAAATGGTGTACAATGCGTCGATGGACACTTGAGACTTCTTTACCAACTCCAAAAACTTGTTTACGTTTCGAGCATATTATCAATAGGTCACATGTATCTTATCATCTCCGAATATATTAAACTCGCTAGTATGGAGATGTCCAACGTGCTATTCGCATTTCTCGAAATCATCTCTACTGGTTGTGAGCCGAAATAATTGTTGATCCGATTTTTGAATTCTTTAATCGCATTGACGATGGCTGTGACAGTGAAAGTAATTGGGAACACTGGAGTGTTTCCGAAATTTGTGAGGGCTTTCAGTAATTTTGTTAAAATAGTGGAAGTTGGGCCACGGGATGGCTTGCAGAATGAGAAGAATATCGTGCCGACAGAAGTTAAAGTTAACTTCATCAATAAATTAACTGAAACGGGATTGAAGAGCATAGAAGTAACAAGTTTCGTCTCTCCAAAATGGGTACCGCAAATGGGAGATAACAGTATTGTTTTCCAACAAGTTAACAAGAAGCCAGATGTCTCGTATCCAGTTCTGGTACCTAACGTTAAAGGATTGGAGAACGCTTTGAAAGTAGGAGTCAAGGAGATTGCCATATTTGGAGCAGCTTCGGAAACATTCACAAAGAAAAATACTAACTGCAGTATCGAAGAAAGCATAAAGAATTTTAAGGCTGTTATTGAAGAGGCGCAGAAGCATGATTTAAAAATAAGGGGCTACGTATCCTGCATAGTCGGCTGCCCTTACGAGGGAGAAACTAAACCGAAAGTAGTAGCCAATTTGTCAGAACTGATGTTACAGCTGGGATGTTACGAAATATCCCTCGGAGACACAATAGGTGTTGGCACTCCGAAAAAGATGAAGAATGTGCTAAATGATTTGAAATACGTTACATCCAAAGGAATGAAAGAATTTGCAGTGCACTGCCACGACACTTATGGACAAGCCATAGCCAATATTTACGCGAGCCTTGAAGCAGGAATACGCGTCTTCGACTCTTCTGTTGCTGGATTAGGAGGATGTCCTTATGCAGCAGGAGCCTCAGGAAATGTAGCTACGGAGGACTTACTATTCTTCTTGAACGGACAAGGCATGGAATCAGGAGTAGATTTCAATCAAATGGTTCAAATTGGAGACTACATTAGCAAACAGCTGGGAAGGAAAAATCAATCTAAAACCGGTGCTGCTACAATAGCAAAAGAAAGCTTACGAAAAGCATCGTAATCTATGTTCACACAAGTTTTCTACTAGATAGATTTGTACATATGAAATGAGAAGCATGTAATTACTTTCTTTACTTTTAATATCCTTTTTAAAATCTGTATACACAATTTGTAGAAATATAGTGCAACTTTCAAGAATTATACTCCCGCGTTTAAACGAGGGAACAGGCCCTTTCGAGAATACTCAGAAAAAATGAATGAAGTTTTCTGTATTAAAAAAAATACAATATAATACATTATATTAACACGCAAACGATTATGCATCAACAGGTTAATCAATGTTAGGAGATATTTGATAACTCCTGTAATATTGCCTGTGTATCTAGGGCGCTGAGATCTATCGAACCCCTCGTGTCAATTACAACTCCGGTGACCTAAAAATCAAAATCAGGTTCACCACGGCCAGGCGTTGTACCATGCTAATGCAAAGTATCCAATAATATTACCATTTCTTCAAAGAAAGCAGTGTGGTTGGGTTTTTCCGAATACCTCTCGTACTGATCTAGATTGTCTTGTAATTTTAACGTGAGGCTATCATAATTTTGTATTATGATCGCTAAGATCTGTTGCTCCGTGGGAGTTGACAGGCTTTCACTAGCCAACCAAGCAGCAATCTTTGGCGGAAAGTGATTTACGATGTCTCTCATGTTAACGAGTGAATTCGTGAGTTTCAGAGCGTGTTCTTTGTATTCGTATGATTCACTGGTCGAATATCTGAGTGCTGCATATGCGAAAATCATCAATGACAATGGGCAGTCATGAAAAGTTTAATATTCCTAACTCACCCATGGCATTAAGATTAGTGAAGATTAATCGCATTCGAATGATTTCGTAGAACAATTCGTCATAGCTACTAGGAGATGATAAGAACGTATCGCCGTATGTGATAAATAAATTTAAAATATTCACCACCTATAAAAAAAGATATATAACTACCAAATAATACATATGTACTTTCATTAGACACTTGGATCTGGATACCTGAATAGCTAACGGAAATATATTCATTTTCTTTACAAGGTGACTCTCGTGTGTTGTGAGAAACTTGAGCAAATTAATCAATGCCGTCCACAAGTCTCTCCATTGATAGCCAAGCCGCACGCGGCATCTTTTTTGGTAGCAGAGCAATCTTTGTAAAACACCAATACATTGATGATAGAGTTCAAGCGGGAATTTTTTCATCATATGTGAGGTGATAAACTCCACAAGAAGGTCTGCAACCATACAATGTGTGGCAGTTGTACAAATAATGCCTGACATTGATCTTCATTTTATTTACCGAGCAGTGTTGCTGCCAGTGGTTGAGCAGGGGCTGCTTTGTCATTGATTTTTCTGTGGTGCATAGGCACGCGATGTAAGTGTACTCTGAATGCCAGATTGGCGTCATGCATCAAGCTGTTTGCATATTGATCTTCGGCAATACAACTTAATATGAGAAAACACAACTTAACATTATTCATTATAGCCTCGGTCCGTATGGCTTGCATAACTATCGAACTAGAATAAAAAAGAATATATATTCTGAACTGTTGAGAATAATCCTATATCGAAGAAAGCATTGTTTCTCACCAATACTGTAAAAATGTAGCTAATAAATTGAAAGGCTGTGCCATAGTATCAGGTGGTTGAGGACCTGGCGCCGTAGCATTTGGTCCCAAGGTATTATTTGGAGAAGGTGGTGCGCATGTATCACTTTGTGTGTATGCCAATGTTGTGACAAAATTGCGATTTAAGTGCGTGGCCTCGTACAAGGCCAGGAGCAGAGCATTATTTGCACGGACCTGTTGCGTCTTTGCTTCCTCTTCACCAATAAACATGCTTCCAACCATGCTAGTTAAGGAAGACAGCCAAGAGGCTTGTACCTCTGAAGAGCACAGAAATAAATACTAACTGTTTCACTATCTAATTTATGGAAAATTTTTCTCATACCTGCTCTTTGTTGAGCAAATTGTCTGCAAAATTCTGTTAAAGAACTAGAAATCACTTGACCATATCCATTAAGTGCAAGTTCATCATCAAGTATAGACAATTTAACAATATATGGGTTCGCACTCTCATGCTTTCTGTAGTTGACTAGAAGTGTTAAGAGTAAAACTGCATCATGGCCATGACGATTTCTGGCTGTCGTGTCTTTTAACAACTAAGTGCCAAAAAAAATCTATCTAAGTTGACCAAGTTGCATATGCTACTTTGATAGTACATCTTTCCAACACCTACTTGAACTAGAGATTCAAAGACGCTATTGACCATCACGTACTCCAATAATGTGTTCTGACTGACATTATCCATTCCAGTTACAATAATTAACAATAACTTGAGACATAAAGCCTTTAAACTATCTGGATATTCTCCTGCAAGCAAAGTATAACATGATCAATGTCATAGAACCTAATTTCTCTCCCCTTCTTGTTTCAAACGTATGCTAATACCTGTCAAAAAGTTGTTACAATGTTGCATCAATGTTGTCATTCGCTGTTCAGCTGAATCAAATCCGACTAGAATGTCTATCAAGTTAAATCCGCAATCACCTTGACTAGCCTTTTTATACATAGATTGAATTACGGCTGCCAAAGTCTGAAGTGCATACACTACTCTAAAAGGATGTTCATCTACCAGTGTATCAACGCAATGACAGACCAAGGCATTTAAATTTTCCTTACTGGCATTCAGTTGCTCAGCTGTCATATGCAAAATTTCATTTTCGATATGTGAAACCTACAATCCAAAAGTTATGAACGCCTGTCAATTAAATCTAAGAATAAGTAATGTTCCCAGTCAAACCTACTGACCATTGGTTTGATTAGAAAAAGCTCATTCCAAAAGTTAGGATGAGCCAAAGTCAAATCTTCCCCTTTAAAGAAACTTTCATAAATAGGAACAAGTTTTCCTTTATGTTGGCGTTTAGAGCCAGAGCCACTTCTCTTTCTCATTGCCATTGCCATTATATTTTATTCCTTTTTATCCATTACCAATCATTCTGAAAATGTAAAGGTTTTGAATATGTGCAATTGTAAACAGTACCTGGTTCAAAGAAAATAAAGAAGCACAACTCTGTTACTTGAGTGTCACTATTAACTGTACAAGCCATAATGAAACAATTCATATTCAATGGCGATTATACTATTTACTATTTCTTTATATGATCATACACTGTATTTTATGTGATAATAACATAACCTTTGACTTTGATTTCTGACACATATTAACGGACGTGTAACAGGGAAATGACAGAACTTTCAATCTCAAATTCAACGAGTTAGGATACCAAAAACTTTTTAAAAAGCTTGCAAGAAAACATGAAATTTACTTACTAAAGAATGGTGCAGTTTCCTGACAATGAAAATATTGTTGTAGACCAATGAGAAAATGCCTCGGGTAATTTTCTGATCAAGGACAACTAGTGGTTAGTAAACGACAAGTAAATAAATCGGTTTAACCGGTTTCCTAGAAGCAAACTTCTCCCAGTGTTGCGAAAAGACTTTCTTGTGAATGACATCCACGATCGGACAGGCGCATCATTCGCATCTGCGTTCAGCTGAACAGTTCGCTGCCTAGCAGTTTATGATTGTCCGGCTGAAACTACTTCTCGACTTCCGGTTGTTCATCATCCATATATATATTCAAAATTCGATTTTCGTAAACAATAAAAAGAATTTGTATTCTAAATCGTTTCGAATAAAAACACGATTTGATAAAGATTTGACAAATATCTGGGCGCCACAGAAATTTATATAATTGCAATGGAGTCGTACAAATGTTGATGGTGATTAAAAAGAAAATTCCTAAGGACGCAAATTTCGTTTACCGGAAGTGTACATGGTACCGGAAATAAAATAGTGACACTTGGAAGTCCAACGTAATAGTGGTGATTTCAATCAGAAATTACGACACAAATACACTGCGTCATACTATGTCCATTCAAAAAAGTAGATTTTCGGAACCGAAAGGGGAAAGATAAGCTGGGTTTACTCAACAGATAATCGGCTGCCGATACCAGAGCCATGGCTGACATTGATTCGATACCACTCAGCTGAACGGACATATGTACCCACAATTAGATGTCACAGCTTCTTCAAACTTCGCAACATAACACATAATTTACCGGCGTTTTAAGACAATTTAAAATTTTCCCACTATGAAAATATCAACGAAAATACTTTATTATTTAAGACAGAGGTATTACATTACATTCATTATTTTGTGTAGAGTCAGAATTCTATCGTTTGATGTGGAAGAAGCAACTAAGTGGAATTCTGTTATTCGTTTCAGATCACGACCATTGATTCCAAGAGTTCTAGCACAGAATATTACTCCAAGTAAACAATATTCATCTCACAGTCACGAAAAAAATGAGGAATTTAATAAAACTCATAATGGAAAATATAAAGCTGTTTATGCTGCTACTTTAGCTGCAACAGCTCTTGGAATGTACTACTATTTTCGATTTAAGGATAAAGTACATGCACTTGAGAAGAAGAAAATTCACTGTGGAGAATTGAGACAAGACTTGAAAACATACACTTTGCAAGAAGTAGGCAAACATGACAATAAAGAAAATAGAATATGGGTCACATTTAAACGTGGAGTGTACGATATCACTGAATTTGTGGAGAAACATCCGGGAGGACCCTCAAAAATTATAATGGCTGCTGGCAGTTCGATAGAACCTTTTTGGTCAATATTTGCAAACCACAATTCACCTGAGATATATGAGCTTCTGGAATCTATGAGAATTGGGAATATTTCAGAGGAAGATAGAAAAGTGGCAACAGATGGACAATATGATCCGTATGCCAATGAGCCGACTAGACACAAAGCATTGATAATTAATGGTCACAAACCATTCTGTGCTGAACCACCCCCTTCCCTTTTGGTTGCAAGTTTCATTACACCAACGTGAATATTAGAAAGGTTTATCTTTAAAAAATAATAATATAGAAGCCAATAGTAATATGATTTAATAATTAATTTTCAGTGAACTATTTTATGTGAGGAATCATTTACCAGTGCCTGATATCGACTTGAAAGAATACAGGCTTGAGTTAGCTGTTGAAGATGCCACTAAAAAGACTTTAGATTTCGAAACAATAAGGCGGAAATATCCTAAATACAGTGTAACCACTGCTATCATGTGTGGTGGAAATAGACGCTCCGAGATGGCAGCGGTAAGTTACTTATTTTCGACAATTCTGGAAAATTAGGACGAACATATAAAAATCAATAAAATTGATTATTTATTAGGCGAAACCATTACGCGGCCTAAGTTGGGGTGTAGGAGCAGTAGGTAATGCTACTTGGAGTGGTGCTAGGCTGTGTGACGTGTTGAAAGACTTAGGAATAACTGAAGAAAACTATGATCATGTGCAGGTACTTGCACCACTGGCATAAACTAAACGAAAGTAAACAATTAAAGTAAACAAATATACTTCTTTTAGTTCGAAGGATATGATCTTGATCCTTCTGGTACTCCATATGGTGCAAGCATACCGATTAGTAGAGCTCTCGATCCCAGAGCTGATGTAATTCTAGCATACGAAATGAATGGGCAACCAATATCAAAAGATCATGGCTTTCCAATCCGCGCAATAGTCCCTGGCGTTGTAGGGGCTAGAAATGTGAAATGGCTCGGGAAAATAGTTGTTTCAAAAGAGGAAAGTTCGTCGCAATGGCAACGGGGAGATTACAAAGGATTCTCGCCAAGTGTAGACTGGGATAACGTAGATTTCTCAAAATCACCAGCTATTCAGGAAATGCCAGTCATATCGGCAATTTGTACTCCTGAATCATCGGAGACCGTAAAAGTTGAAAATGGAAAGATCACTGTCAAAGGTTTGGATAACTTTTAACTTCCCTGTGAGTTCTGTCATTTGGATACGCCTAAATCGAAACATATTCCTATACAGGATATGCATGGTCTGGTGGAGGACGAAAAATCATCAGAGTTGATGTAACAAACGATCAGGGTAAAACTTGGCATACAGCAAATTTATATGCTGAAGATATTCATGCCAAAGTAGATCGCTATTGGAGCTGGACACTTTGGAGTGCTGAACTTCCAATTCCGAAAGAATGGAAAGAGACTGAGATTTGGGCAAAAGCTGTGGATGCCTCCTATAATGTCCAACCGGAAAGCTTCGAAAATATTTGGAATTTGCGAGGCTTCCTTTGTAACGCCTATCATAAAGTGAAAGTGAAGCTGGATCAGTAATTCATTTTATAAGAGTAGATACTTTATTAGCTTACAATTATTTCACTCAATCATGAAAAATACGCATACGACAATCCTTAATAGTCTTACATCCCAGAACATACGTTTTCCACAACTGAATCTTTCTTGCAGGGCCTGTATAAATATGTAGATATGTATAAATGTATAGTTACGGGTTTTCCGAATCTTTATAACTATTATACTCACTCATCGAAGTCTATAGAGTTTTTCACGGTCTTAAAATAATCGTATACAGACTCGAGGGACATATCATTGCGCTTCTGTTCATAAATATCGTGCACTTCAAATAGTGGATTTTCTTGCACTGCCGTTCTACCGATTACAATAGTATAAGGATATCCGGCCTTCTGAGCTAATAACATGCGCCGCCCCAATGTTAAGTCTGTTCGATCATCAAGTATCGCGTCAATATTTAATTTTTCTAATATTTTTACTATGTCATCGACATATTGCGATGCTCCTTCTTCCTTACTGCCTTTCTATAATATTTTATAACGACTTTAATAAATGCTATTTTAAATACAGCTCATTGCCTTTAGTCATTGCGCATTACCTTTGGTGGTATTATGCAAACTGTGTAAGGTGCCAAGCACTTTGGCCATCTTAGGAAATCATTTGTTGATAACGTTTCCACAGCTGCTGTAACTATCCTATCAATGCCAAGTCCATAACAACCCATTGTAGCAGGCTTTCTTTTATTCTCTGTATGTATGAAAACCTGCATGGGTTTTGAATATTTTGTGTCTAATAAAAATGCATGGCCAACCTCAAGCGCAGTATTCTTATTCAATTCTTTTTTGCATTCTGGGCATTGTGTGGTATCAGACATATTTTCATTAACAGAGTAATCGCACGATGGACAAGATAATATAGTATCATCACCAAAATCTGTTACATAATGGTACTCGTGCGATAGTGTTCCACCCATTATTCCAGTGTCGGCAGCCACTGTGTATATAAAGGGATATTTAAACTATGAGATGTAACTTTGAGTACGTCTATTGCGGGAAAGATGTATACCTTTGTGGAAGTCTATGCCAATAGTTTGAAATATGTTATCATATGCCTCGCATACAGAATTGTATGTTTTTTTAGCATTTACTATGTCAGTATCAAATGTATATAAATCTTTCATTAAGAATTCCCTACTTCTGAAAAAACCAGTACGCGGCCTCATTTCATCTCTCCACTTGCTACTAATTTGATACAATCTGAGAGGAAGATATTTGCCACTGAGCAATCCCATAGAAGATAGGGCAGCGCAAAGTTGCTCTTCGTGTGTCTATTATGGGACATAATGAATTCTACATACACATAGATTTTAACTACTTAAGTGAATAATTATATCCTTACTGGACTTAATATATATTCAGAGTTATGCCTGTCTCTTAAGACAAATAATTCGGGTCTGGCTTGATTTAATCTGTCTGTTTGTTGCCAAAGGGCAGATCTGATGAGTGATGGTAGAAGCATCTTTTGGGCATTGATTTTGGACATCTCATTGTCAACTATACGCGTTAACTTCTCTAGAACTCTGTACCCCACAGGCAACCATGCGTACAAACCCACGCTAAGTGGTCTTATAATACCACATTCCATAAAGTGCTGGAAGAAGTTGTTTGTGATGTTAAACAATCACACCTGTCTCATATTTCACACTTTCTAAATATTGTTTTGTATTAAAAATATATTACTACTTAATCATGACAAGCCGGATCGGTCTTTTATCTCGAGTTATTTGAGTTGCTTGAAGACTGACCTTATAACTTTTTGAATTAACATTCGACGCTTCGGTGGGCGGAAGGAAAACGGGTGGAAACGTCTGAGACGTACGTGCTAATTTCCGAATGTGTCTGCTTGCCATTTTTTAAATGATTTCGCTTTTTCACCGTGCCAAATATAAGCTACGAAGTATCTTGCTATACAGTAGGTACGCGTTTAAATTCCATACAACTGAAAGCACATGGGATGATGCCTGCAAGTGTACCGTAATAATGTTTACTTGTATGCAGCTGTGTTCCTTATATGTGTGAAACCCACACACTGTTGAAACAGTACTACTACCACTTTACGCATTCACGTAGGAATATAGAATCGACCTGTCACCATTGGATGTGAATCCATAGGTTATTTGGTGTCTCAGCTCGGAGCGAGACTTTTGTATACCGAATGACGACTTTCGCGAGTTTTGACATCTCGATGAGCAAAACGCGTGGCATCGCAAAGTTACGATACCGCTGACTGTTACTCAGAATCTAATAGCGATGGAGTAAAACGGCCGCCAAGACACAGGCAAGCTGTGAACTTTTTGGAATGGACGAAGAAAAAACGGATTCGTCCTGCGAGAGGACTATTTCCTTGGAAAATGCCGATCCGTCAAAGTTTCACCAGGAAAAGTCTGTTTCCGACACAGAAGGTACGAAAGGCAACACAATTCTGTAAAGAATGGTGAGACTATTATGTACCAAATTCCATAGAATCTCTATCATGTTGACATCTTTACAGCTGTTCATTCACCCAATTCCAAAGAAGCACATCCACATGATCCACATGACATAGAATCCTCATTGCAATGTTTACATGGATTAGAAGAAGTATCCCTGGTGCAAGGTGTATTACCAAACACAGAGGAATCAGTTCTTGGTTGTGATTCTTCAACCGAAAGTGATGGACCGAAAGATGCCAAAGATGATAATCCAATGTTACACACAATTTCAAATGAGAATATTGCCATTAGCACATCATTGTCCAAAGCATTCTCCACGGGAAATGTGGCAAATCAATATGAGTGTTGCAATTTAAAATCAGCTACACATGAATTTTGTGTGGACAAATTAGTTACCAGATCGATAGACTCTATTCAAAGCACACAAATTTTCGAGGACAAATTCTCCAATCCTGTGCAATGTGGAATATCGGAGGAGTCCATAAATGGTACAAGATTCTGTGAAAGTCCAATGTACAGGCCCACCTTGGCCGACGATAGTAGAGCTGTTAAAATCTCACTGCCAACGAATCCTATCAATCTTATGCAGTCGAATGCCCAATTTTTAAACAAAAGCCGCAATTTTCTACATTTTATCACAGAGAAATCAACGACCATAGTAGAAAAGGCATTGCATTCTCAGCAATTATCAGGGAAATATAATTCCATCGTGAAAAACAAAGATAATCTTAATTGTAACGAAAAAAAAGATCAAGACTCCTCCGGATGTACGTTACGAGGCTCAGCTATGCCAGCCGATTATATTCTTCCAGAAACAAATAAGAATGAGACAACAGACGACTGTGAATATAATTGTACTAATCAATCTAACAAAGTACAAAAGTCTGATGAACATGATTCGTGTATTGGTTTCAATGGTTTGACGCCACAAAGCAAAAATGATGACAATGTACTTAAGTTTTCGGTACAAAGTGAAAAAGTCGATAAAATCAATAAGACCAATGCCATACCTGATGCAGTCGAAGTAACTAACTCCTGTACAGACTTGAATGGTGACGGGCTTCCAAGTCCAAACGATGCCGCACTTGACACTTGTAATTTTAACGAAACAATCACACCCACGAATAATCCAAACGCACCATATTCCGGAGATTCAACAGGTAACTGGGACGGGAATTTGGAACATGGTTTGCTACACCATCCAGCGTACCTAACGCTCCTCCGAGACTACGCAGATTTGAAAACGAAGAATATGAAGCTGCACGAACAAGTGGATCATCTGGAAGAACGGAATCGTGTATTGGAAGGAGAAAAGAGCGGGGAAATTTTCAAAGTACAAATCGAGACTTTAGAAAAAACGATAAATAGACTTACGAGCGAACTAAGGTCTTCCGTCATATCACAAGAAACGCTTAAGAAAGAATACAATATAGCGAATAAAGAACGTGAAAGTATGGTAATGAAGTATGCGGTTGGTGAGAAACAGTTGATCGATAGTCAAAGGTGCGCTTTTTAAAAATGATTGAGTGATTTCAATATTAAAGAATGCCGATAAAGGTAATTAGTGATTCATACACTTTATTTATTTGTGTAGAGTAAGAGAGTTCGCCGAACGCAAAGTTAAAGACTTAACAAAGGACCACGAATTATTGCAAAGTAAATTGCGACAAGCACAAGGCGAGCGAACAAGAATTTGCAATATTCTAGACGGAAAGTGTCGTGAGATCACTGAGCTTCAAAAAGAAGTGGAAAGATTGAAGGAAGATGTAAAAATGAGGGATGTGAAATTGAAGTGGAGTCAGACAAAACTTAAATCGGAGATGGATGCGCAAAAAGAAACGTTGCAAAAATTGGAAAAGGCCACGGTATTTAAATATTTATACAATAATGTGTCGAGGGGAAAAAAATGCATTTCCATGATGAAATCTTTTTCCAGGCAAAGATTAACGAAATGAAGGACGAGTGCGAACAAGTGCGAAAGGAATCCGAGGAATCGATTAGGAGATTCCAACAATCCGAGGAAAACAAGGCGGTAACATTGGATCAACAATTAAAGGAACAGCAAGCACAGTTAATTTTAGAGAGGCACGTAACTGAGGATAGGGAAATGTTACGAATTCAACTACAAAAGGAAGTCGACACATTGAAACACAGGCAACAAGTCCTTGTCGAAGAAAACAACACACTTAGTCTGAAAATTCAAGATGCAGAAAAGAATCGTCTAAACTATGAAAGTAATATTAGTAATTTGAAAGTCACAGCTGATCAGCGTCAAAAGGAAATTGTCGATCTTCTAGATAAAGTTTCACAACTAGAAACATTGAAAGTTCAACTACAGCAGTAAGTACAGCAATAATTAGACATGAATTGAGTATGTTGAAAGACAGTAAATTTCCAATTATTAATATAGTAAAAATCAAATACTGGAAACGACAAAGGCTGAGATAGAACACTTACGATCAGCAAGTGAAGAACTGCAGGACGATATGCGAGCTTGCCGTCAAAGGGAGGCTGATATGTTAGACTTCACACAAAAATTAACTGACAAAAATGTACGTCTTCAGTCTGAATTTATGGCGCTCGAGGCTAAAGCTAATCAATTACAAGAAGAGCATGGTCCTCTGCATGAACGTATTACTGAATTAACTAAAAGAATTAAAGAATTGGAAGCGAGTTTGACCAAGGAGCAAAAAACGCGAACGGAAGAGTGCGATATATTAGCGAAGCATTTAGCAGAGCAAATTCAAACTGTTCAGGACCTTACTCAAAAATTAGAGGATCTTCAGGGCGAAAATGCCGTACTGAAAAGAAAGCAAAAGCTCTCTGTAAAAGAATTAACGCGAGAGTTGCAGCTATGTCGTAAGAGATTGGAGTCTTATGAAGCAACGTCTCCCTGTAATTCATTGGGTGTGGAATCAAGAGCTGGCTCTAGTGCTTCCCTAAATACAGGTGACCTTGACTTTCCGCTATTATAAAGAATTCCTTGATCGATCGTACATATAAATGATGACATTTCTCTAGGTGACGTGCCAAATGGTGCCTTATCAGATAACAGTGCTGCGGGTGAGCAGCCCTTGCAAACACTGGAATCAAGTAGACAGGCATTGATAGATCGAATAATACAGTTAGAAAAGTTAAAAGTACAGCAAGCAGAGAGATTAGATTTCTACGAGGAAAACACTCGTGAACTAGTGCAGGAACTGCAGAAGAAGAAGAAAATTATACAGAATTATATTTTGCACGAGAATAGTGGTGCTTTGGGTGGGCATGACAGAGATAGGTATAAGGTAATTATATTTTGTTTCATCTTTGTCAAGCTATATGTAATAATAACTAACATAAACGATTTATTCATAATGCAAGCATATTAAGAGTAAGAGGAATCCGGTAAGCGATATATTAAAGCAGCGCAAATTAAATTTTAAATATTTTATTATGTCACAGTATAATACTGAATTTAGTAGAGTAGATTGAACTATAAGGCTTCATTAATATCACAGGCTGAACTGGCACGGCACGGGGGTATAATGGCATCCGTTTACAACCAGCGAGTTTCGGATGATAATATGACTCTAGAATTATCACTCGAAATTAATCAAAAATTACAAGAGGTGCTCGAAGATGCGTTACTAAAGAATATAACGCTTAAGGTCTGTAAAGAGTTCTTCAGTTTTTAAAGGTAGAATATAATGAAATATTTATTCTGATAATTACAACTATTCTTACAGGATAATATTGACACTTTGGGCGAGGAGATAGCAAGGCTAACTATGCAAAACCAGCAAAGACAAATATCAAAGTAAAATGTCTGTACTTACCACAGAGTTGGGAAGCACACCTTAAAATACATATGAATTGTAACATTATCAATTCTCGACTACGTCGAGGTTTGCAAGTATCATATTTTAGACTGGGAAAATCTTGGTGCATCGAACGTTTTTACGTTCCACATTATAATTTCTTGTATTAAACAAAACTTTACGTATTACTTTCTCGTGACTTAAAAGGTGAAAGAGATGTTATATCCACGAGGTATCGATTATTCTTATTTATACACTTTTACTATTAAATGCCGGGATCACTGTCCTTTTCTTTATCCATCAACGTGTATAAGACCGAAAGGACATTGCCATATCTAGTCAAAAATTATCATACATTAAAATATCTCAGTATTTCAGTAAAATTTAAGCTCAACACGAATTGATAAATCTTGGCTTTAAAAAAACATTCCACGTCTTATACAGTTCTTAATTGAAGCGATTAAGTTGTCGCAAGCAACAATTCGCCGGTATTGAATCAATGTAATGTACATGTAGTGCACACTTTTTAGCGAATAAGATATATTAAGCGATATAGACTAATGGAGCCTGTATATTATGTGTAATCATAAACTTGTACAAATATAAACAATGAAGTTTTCTGTTAAGTTCACGTGTAAACAAAATTCAGCTACTCGTGCAAATAGTTTACAATGCATGCGGCAAATGATCCATCTGTTAGACTTACCAATCCTTTCCTTTATTAAAAAGACTAGGAACAATAACTGTACACGCGTGATGATGGATCCCTAGGGCTGGGTTTTATCTTTACGAGTCTGCCAGGTTTGTTCACACGTTTAATGACAACCTGTACTACATAATATAAAGTATTTGATTATAACAAGACAAAGCAGACCTGGTGACTTCTGTAATCTACCCCTTTTCTTGTCAAGGAATTACGAAACTATTACACTTTATTCCGTCTAATGAGAGGAACACACCTATTACTTTGCAACGGATCGAATTCCACGAGAAAGTTCGTGCCCAATTTCTCGGTTGCTATTTGCCATATATAAGACACATTATTTCCATCGGACAATAATTCTCTCTTCCGCATTTCTTCCGCAGTCGCCTCATTGCCATTTTTGCCCTGCTCTCTCGACACCCTTTATATATACATATGCACAGCACTTACATCCTTATAAAGCGCATACTAGAGTGAAATTTACAATCGGGTGGCAAGTATACGATACACTGCAATTAAGTCGAAGGTATTTAGCCGTAAAACTTTTTACGTATCTCTCGTGTGTACATATGTGTGCTTGTGTTCTGTGTACGTATGTTTACACTCGAGTACCTCTGTTGTCTGCACGCTCGAATGCGACGGGTACTATAGTCGCGCAATAATATATGCACGGGGGCTATTGCTTTTGTACATCGTATCTTGGTATACACACGTACTATAATTTTACATCCTAAACTTATGAAGAAAGAGCACTCGACCGTCTCACATTTTAAGGAGGGCAATTTAAAGCGGCGATTTTGTAAAGAGGAGACCATAGGAATACACAGGGTGATAGTAGAATTGAGGGGTGATGTGCGCTGGCACCTCCTATAATATTGATAGTTGGTTTGCCATCTTCGCGCGATTAAGTTCTCCCTTTCGATCTATTCTGAGGTATTCATATACAAATTTTATCTTTGCCCCGTATCTTACTTGGAAGTTGAATAAGTGCCTTAATATCTCTAATGCCTCTTAGCTCGTCTGGTAGAAAAATATTGCTCGTTCGCCGTCTCGTTTCTTCGCATTAGCTCCATATCGAGGCTCTGGATGAAGATCTTATCTCCGTCGCAAGACTCGTCTTCGGGTGACCGTTCCCCCGATCTTTTGCAATTCCGAATTCGTGGGGACTATGCACTGTTGTACAGGCGTAGCGTACTACGAATTTACATGGGATCGATTCGAAGATCGCATCTTCGTGTCTGAGAGAGCGACTAGTAAGTGCGACTCTAAAGTTCAACGACCTGGGACTTCCTTGGCGATTCTAGTCCGACGCTTTTCTGGAATACAGAGTTGGTAAACTCGGGCTGGGCCTTTCAGTCGTCTCGAGGTCCGGGCTGGCTGTCCCATAGACTTGCAAATTCTCAGTTTCACCGAGTCGAAAAAAATGTAAATCATTCGTTTGGCCATTGTACTCGCAGTGCGGATCGATCGGGCGAGCAGCAGCAGCAGCAGCAGCAGCAGCAGCAGCAGCAGCCACCACCGCACCGGGGCGATATCGTATTTTCCATTAGAGACTGAGGGAAAGGCATGCTCGAGGCAGTCGAGGCTGGGCCCAGATTTCGAGGAGAGCTTCCCTCGTGAATCGGCCACTACCGTCGCTGGATCGCGCGACCACCCTCGCTCAGAACGCGTTAATTTTCCTGCCCGGATTGATTTGGAGCGAAACGCCCCATAGCCCGTTCGCTCTCATTGCTAGTCATTCGCCGTCCTCGCTCTAATATCCCTCCCGTACATTAAAGCCACATGAGCCAGTAGGGTTGCGTATCGCGGATACGTCTAAAGTAACCCACCTCCAACATCCCCGGGACAACCATCCTACGAATAAACTGCTAGCGAGCTAAACCGCTCGACTTTGTCAGCCGGTACTTCAAAGCCGTTCTAAATACGCATCCACCTACCACATACGAGAGGACACAGAGTATTGATCACCATACTGTTTTATGGCTTTGTCATCGAACCATCTGTATTTGTTCATATGCGACTGACGAGTGTCTGACGAAAGCCAGACAGCATCTACCGGCGCATTCCCCGTCTGAACAAACACCCTACTGTCTCGACCCCCCACTTTAAACCCTTCTCCAATCAATCTATTGCTTTCTACTCAACCAGACACAATATACAAATGACCAGTATTTCCAACTTGGTGTTAAATCATGATAAATAAAAATACAGGGATATTAAATAAATATTAGCTAAACTTTAGATGGAATATCGGTCGACATCGAAGCCTGTTTTCTGCTGGAGTGTGCAACCATCCCTGGCTAACTCGGACCTCGAGCAGGGCCGCCCTACCCTGTCGCTCGGATGCCAGCCGATCCGGGTAGATTGGAGCTTGGTGCAGCAAGCAAGCAAGCAAGCAAGCAAGCAGCATCAGCGGCGGCAGGAGCAGGAGCAGCCCCGGGATAGCCAAGAGAGCTAACGGAGCGGGATGGAGGATGTAGGCAGGGGGCAGGCAGGCAGGCAGGCAGACAGGCAAGCACGAGAGAGCAGCAAGCGGAGCGGGCTAACGAGAGGGAGAGAAGGTTCACGGGCAAGCAACCGGGGATCGGGGATCGGGGACCACCGGGGACTGGGAAGCTCGTCGGCGAGAGAAAGACGTCGATGCGTAGAACAAGCCTGACGGCCCTGACGGCCCTGACGGGGATATGCGGCGCGGTCGAGAGGAGTCGAGTGGCGAGCGAGGGAGCGAGCGATAACGAGGGTAGGATAAGGGAGGCACAGCAGAGAGCAGATAGAGCACGCATAGGAGAAGAGAAGATCCACGAGTCTGCTCTGGCAGGACACGAAAGGGTAAGCACCGCCAAACAAATCCAGTCGACATCGACGACGCGGAGAGATGAAATATATGATGGGTGTGCAAGGAGAAGGAGGAGGAGGAGGAGGAGGAGGTGGGAGAGGTGAAAAAGTGAGGCGAGAGCAGAGAAAAAGAGAGGAGGCTTGCCGAGACCGGGAAAAAAGGGGGCTTCGAGTAAGAGGCAAGGGAACGTTGCTGAAGGGAAAAGCCGAAGCTCGAAGTAGATTGCGAGGCGAGCGGAGAAAGAAGGGCTAGAAAAGCAGGGCGAGCCGAGGGTGCGGGTGCAGGCACGCCAGGCACAGAGCATGGCTGGAAAGAGAGAGAAAGAGAGGGAGAGCCGGCGTAAAACGAGAGAGTATGGAACGAGGGAGAGAACTAGCAGAGAAAGGATGTCGCTGGAAAAAGAGAAAGCCGTGGGGGGTTTAGAGTTAGAGTAGTAGGTGCAAGGGAGTCTCGGGCCGAGGCGAAGGTGGAGACGGCTGGACGGCGCTGGAGGGATGATGGGCGACGGGGGTGGGCGAGAGAAGAGAGGAGAGGAGAGGATGGCAGAGAGTAGGAGAGCAAAAGCGGGCGGCTGGAGGAGGGTTGCTGCTCGAAAGCCCACGCGACCCACCCTCTATAAATTCTAGCAGCCAGAGGGGTTCCCATTAAAGGGGAACGAGTACTATCAAACGCAGAGGCTGCTCGCGCTGCTTCCTTCCTTAAAGGGGATGCTGCCTCGCACCGGCTTCTCATGCCCGTGAGAGATATGAGCATATCGGATTTAAAGCCGCTCGAATTCTATCGCATTGCTCGACCCCTCGTGTCTATTGCCCGTTGCTCTCCCGCCTTCGCCGCTTCCTCCCCCATGCTGCTAGCCACGCGGATTTCTCCTTGTTTTTGCGCCTTCTCTTCGACAGTCCCTTTCTCGCACTCTCCCTCCTCCGTCTGTCTCTCTCTCTGCATGTGCTCACTCTGTGTGTGTATGTATGCGGCGCTCGCGTTGGTTGCGTATGCTACGAGGCAGCAGCAGCAGCCCTCGTCCTCTGCGTTGCCGCCCTCGGCGAGAGAGTTCACGAGCGCGGCAGGCGGCAAGCGGCAAGGGTGTCGCAAGAGAAGCACACAGCATCACAGCAGGAGCAAGAGCAGGAGCAGGAGAGCAGCACCGGGGATCTCTCTCGCCGATTGGAAGCATTCGTCTCGCAAATTAGAGGCTACTTATGGCGCACCCTTAAGCCGAGCAGGCAGCCACGATTACGAATTCCAAGCGCCCGATGCCAGTAGGAACCAACCCTACTGGCTCATGGGGTGCGGGAGCCGCGATTCCACCCTCCAGGACGTAACTTTGAATCACGATCGATCTTTCAGCCGATCGAGCCCACTGTAAGTGAATATGCTCGATGCTCGCAGTGGGTTTTAACTCTAGCTCCACTGGACGAATCGATCGGCGCGCAACAAGGCAGTGTGCTCTCTCGCTCTTTCTCTCCCCCGGTGCTTTCTTCCTGAGCCCGACGAGCTTTGGCTCAGGGGTGGTGGCTGCTGGCTCGTTTTCAAGCAAGCTTCATTCCTCTCCACGTGCGATTGACTAAAGGTACTTATAATGAGCCGGAGCTCGGCGATAATTAATATCCTTGGTGCCCTTTGGGCCGGGCCCGCCAAGAGGCGATGGGACGCGCACGAACGACTGAAATGAACTCAAGTGAAAAGTAAAGGTTTACATAGCCCGAAATCAAGGTGAAAAATCATATAATCTTGCCAAGAATCGGTAGCGGTAATAATAATAATAATAATAATAATATTAATAATAATAATAATAATAATTGATTAATAATAGGTCAATAGTAATAGCAACGATATTAATAATCGCAGTAGTGTCGGCCACAGTAATAACATAATGTTTGGCATCGTTAGCTCCGCATTCTCTACAATGCATCCTTGCGTTTCTGACGCACTCTCGTGCACTCGAACTGCTCGAGAACCACCATCCTCTGCTCGATGATAGTTTCGAACAGTCGAGACTTGCAATGGGGTTTCCTAGTTAACAACGTGTCATCACGGCGAGTACAATCTAGTCTATGACAAACGTAACGAACCAATAGCCCTGTAAATCGCACTAATTAATAGTAGCACTAATAATATAATTGTAATCGCAATAATGACAATGTAATCGGCACAAAATGAAATCTCGTAATACAGCTAAAACATTGCCACGGACGTTCGAGTTCTCTGGCCGATCTCTTCGCTCTATGTTGTCAATGGAAAAACTGATAGCAGCACTGCTGGAGGCTCTAGTTAAGCGAAGGTACATTAGAAAGAGAAATAAAAAGTCCGCCCGATACTATCGCGAAAGTCTTTAATCCATTGAGTGTCTTTCAATAGTCGATTTTTCACCACACAAGCGTGAGTTGGGATGAAATTGTGAAACTGAAGCGCAAGAAGATAGTGTGCTGCGCACCACTCGGCAGCAAACTTGACAATAACATGTATCGCAATAGATGGCTCTCCTAGTTAGAATTTGATTAGGAAACTATGAAAACAGGAGTCTTCAGTGTCAGGTCACCGGATATGATTCTCGGTGGGATGCCATTTTGAACGGCTGTGCGTTAAACCGAAACATAAGAAACTATCATGCACGCGCGCTTGTCTGATTCGCTGACCTTTGGTTTAACAGCCAGCCGATCGGGAATAGTCACCTTCTCGCAGAGAGGCTGGAAATCAAATGAACTCTCGCAGGACTCTCGGTTCTTTAAGTATGCAAGTCAGTATGCTTTATAAATGGATACGTGTATGCCTCTCTATGTACAAATACATGGACTTAATGTTAGTCTAAAAGCAAGTTCGCGAGTTCGTCAAACGGAACAATTACTTTTGGTACTGTTACACAATCGGTTCCTCGAACACAGAGCTGGACACAACTACTTTCTCTCATTGTGAAAATCTCCAACGGGAAGGAGGCGCAAGTATGAGACACAGTGAAAATTGGGAGAAACCTTTTACCTTTGTCAGTTGAAATGAACAAGCAAACGGGGGGACGACAATCGTTCGAAGAACCGATCGCAGTGGTTCTGCTGCAACTGGTACACTAGGCTCGAGGATGTGCTCAAGGTACGCGTTACGGATAAATTATGCTATCTTAATCTAAACGTATCGAGGGACGGAGCGTTGGACGGGTCAAGGTTGCCAAAGCCGAAAATCGACATTCTCGGTTATCGAGGACCCGAAAGAAGAAATTCTTTCATCGCGCTAGCGAGAGAATCGTGGAATGTGCTTCCCATCGATATCAATTAGGACACTGAGCATTTGGGATTGGCGCTCCTTGAGTGTGCGAGAACAGCGATCAATTTCCGTCTGTCTATCGCGTCGTTGTTCCCCGAAGGAAGCTACAGGTATTTTGTTCAGTCACCGAGGTTGAGGAGAAGAACAAAATGATTTTAGGCACGAACACTCGATCATCGCCTCAAAGATGTTCTAAGAAGAAATTAGGGTGTTCTAACGGGACGCCGACAGGTGTATTCGCGTGGTCTCTTCGGCGTCAGTTCCCTCCGATCGAACGCTCGTCCCTTTCGACAACTCTCTCTCTCTCTTTTTCCGCAAACTTAAGCTATTTCGAAAATGAGCCATTTTTACGCTTCCCTTCTTTCGGCTACCCTTACATCTCTTGGCCAATCTCTCCCCTTCTCTCCCTCGCATTCTTTCTCGCAATCCCGATGGCGAACAAGTGCAAGACCGGTGAGCGTGCGGATCGCGTTGGTGCAATGGAAAAAAGTGATATGTTTTCTCACGTATCAATCGATTGTGAGACCAACAACATCGCTCTCTCACTTCTCTTTCTTCCCCGGTCACCCTTCCCTTACACGACGACGACGACGACGATGACAACGACGACGGCGACGGCAACGGCAACGACGACAACCACATTTTGATATTGCATAAGATAAGAATAGGCGAGATAGACCGCGGTGCACCGGGTTCCCTGAGCCCCATTTCTCATTAAACACCGTACAACGCCACTATACGATAGTGCGTCTTCTTACGTATATGCGGTTCCACGGACGAGTTTCATTCACGAGCACAAGCTGTGTCTTTGCTGCGAAAGAACGAGCACCAACTCAATATCCGTATCGATAAGGCAACCGCCAGTGAAATACTCCGGGGCGGAACAAGGCCTAGCACGTACTTCACTGCCAATCATCATTAGTTTAGTGATATCGATCGGGGAGATATTTAATAGTTATAACGAATGCATTAATGTTTGAGCGGCAATCAAGGAGAAAGTTGAACTACGAGCGGGCGAATGCGTGAAAATGGCCAAAGATCCTTTTGCGATGGTGCGACACTCTTCATATCCTAGCGATATGCCATCAGTATAATAAAGGCACGCAATAAGAAATGTTCATTTATTCATAACATAATAGGACAAGCTGTGCTAGCAGCCACTTGTCTGCCGAAGGATAAACTTGCCAAATGGACAATTTTTTTTTTTTCATGGTACTATCAACCAAATGTATTTCGCTACAAAAAACAAATGTAATAATACCACAGCAACGTCTTAAAAATAACGTGAACAATTATGATCCTAGTATATGAATTTTCCCTAAAATGAGATGATCCAAGAATGTCGCTAATGAGAATAGGAAAGTACGAAAGCCACTTTTAATTCTCTCTCGCCCTTCACCTTG
The DNA here is from genome assembly GCA_964023945.1 of Ectemnius cavifrons. Classification (NCBI taxonomy): domain Eukaryota; kingdom Metazoa; phylum Arthropoda; class Insecta; order Hymenoptera; family Crabronidae; genus Ectemnius; species Ectemnius cavifrons. Next base: position 13,090,328 of record OZ030382.1, on the reverse strand, counting down.
GAAACGCATACGTGGTTTTGTCTTGGAAAACAAAGTCGCTGGTGACATTTGCATTACCGCTCTCCCTTATGAAATAAAACGTTAGTCTTTGATTCGAAAAATCTGGTGAACTCGCTTCTCTGTTCCAGCTTTGTTACATTGCTTCTCCTTTTAATCGTACGTATGTTTATTGTTTATGAGATGCGTGTATAAAAAAATATGAATCGTTTCGTTTCATCTATTAGAGGTAGATACGCAGGAAACAGAAGCAGTATTCTTACGCTTTTTTCATCGTACTTTTCTGGGTCCTCTTTATGCAAGTTTCTAACGCGATTATTGCCGAACGGCCTGATACGACCACTGAATGTCTCTCACGGGTTCAGCTACTAATACCTGTGTCTCCTGTACGAATGAAACCTAGATCTTTTGCTGTGCACTCTAGTTGTGTCTTGTGGTATACGGAACGACCATCTCTCTCTCTTTCTCTCTCTCTCTCTCTCTCTTTACAAGCAGCAAACTATAAGAAGGTGTGATCCACGAATCACCGCGAGAGAAACGAATTTCAATCGGACAATAAAAGCTTGCTAGTTATTTTTAGAAAATAGTTATGATATCTGGTGCAATAATCCAACAACTTTTATCGATAGCACCTAAGCTGCTATAGAAGTACTTACATACGTCTCTTATAGTAAAATAATCACCCGACCTACACAAAGACACAAAAGCCTATAACAGTGGGAAGTTACGCTTTATCATTTATCAGACAATAAACGCCCGATCCTCTTTATTGCAAAAGAATTTATATTCTACATTTGGTTAGGTGCCCAAACAAATACCTACACTCCGTTGCACACACGTATATGTATGAGTGTTTATGCAAATATATATACAATTACAGGACTGAAAGACAACTATAATAAAAATTGGAACGTTAATGGAAAGTGACGATATACGTGTATACATACATTATTATATACAGAAAAACCCGAGACTACGAAGTAGCAACACAAAACAACAAACGAGCGTTAAACCGTAATCGAAGCGCTAAGAACAAAACAAATGAATGCCGGACTCTTGATCCTGACGAGAAATGCGTGGTAGTTTCATTATTTCGGAACTCTTGGTTGATTGCTTGTTATGTTATGCTACGTCCTTCACCGACTACCCGATTCTCAATCATGAACAACGCAACCTACTGTGGCGGAGTTGTGGCGCTGCACTTCCAACCACGCCTACTCTCTTCTGAACTCGTAAAGAAAGACATGTACCTTTGTTGCACGCTCATTTTCCCTAAGCCAAAAACGAAACTTGCTGCTCTCCTTCGTCTTCGAATTTAGACCGACTTTCTCTAGTCGCAAACGAGGTACACACCAACCACCTCAATCAAACAGCCGATACAGATTGGCTGGCAGCGTGATGGGTGGAAGCTCTGTGCGGAGTAGCGTCCCTGAGACTCTCGACAGTCGGCGCTAGTGCACTTGAGCGGCTTGGCGTCAGTCGCTAGCGGTACCGCTGTTTCCAAAATACTCCCCGGCATCCCCACGGCAGATAGGACACGTTCTGTTAGACTGTGAACAATAAGAAAAGAACCCCACATAGTTAGATCTTAAGTCTGAAATATCCCAGTTGTGGAAAATCTGCTATACGGATACGTACCTTGAGCCATTTGTCGATACACTTGGCGTGGAATTCGTGTGAGCATGGCAGAATACGTAGCGATTGCATGGCCTCGAAGTCACACATGCAAACGACGCAGTTGGTCTGGTCGCCCTGGTGTGTCTCGGCGTTGAACTTGTAGGAAGGCAGCTGCTCGACCTCAGCACGGGTTAATCCGCGAGTCTTTGCTTCTCCCAATCGTTCCGCCAAGGACAGCAGAGCCTCGTAATTTTCCGTCACGGATTCCGGCGATGAAAGCTCTGCTTGCGTGTACGGCGACAAAGGCGGGTTGCTTAACATCGCTCTGGAGATGATAACGTACAGTCTCGATAAATATTTCGTCCCCTTGAAAGATCATTGATTCCAGCGCCGCCAAGGCGATACTTACAAGAAATGTAATAAGAAAGCTGGATGGTAATGTGGTAATGAAGGCGTCCCTCTCCACCTGCTCGATCTGGATCGCCTTAGAGTGTGAACGTTAGATGCAGCGCGTCTGGTCCTGGAGTGTATCATTTCCAATTGACTGTTTCTGGTTTCTGATAAGAATATAGGAGGAGGTGTCGTAACTTGTGCGAGAGCAGGTGGAGAATAGGAGTGGGGTAAAGGTAGTGGAGCACCAGCAGCTGCCCCTACTCTATGGTGGTGGTGCGATTCTATTAATTCTAATTCAACTTCCCTCTGTAACCAAACAAAAGGAATAAATTATTTAAACTGCCATTCTATGAACAATATGAATCGAAACATGCAAAGAATCTCCGATTTGTACCTGTTGCGAGAGTTGATGGTGCGCAGTGTAATGAGTCGTATGGACGGGTGGTGGTGGAGGTGCGTGCGCATGATGCAGAGCAGCGACAGGGCCTCCCGGTGCCGTCGGGTATCCCCTGGACGCAGCACCAACTATGGAACCCACCAAACTATGACCCGGATGGGTTGGATGCGCTGGCGAGTAGTGACTATGATGATGTGTCACCTGAAGATAATCAGATCAATTACTAGTGTCCGGAATGCTAAATTGTATGCTGCATATACGCAAGCAAGATGAGCGGACACTGTCATACCTGGCAGGAGTGTGCGAATGCATGTGCTCCAGTAGGTGTATAGATCCCATGAAGTTGGCAAGGGATTCGATATCCTGTAGCTTGCGGATGCCAGAGAGGCTCTCCGCTAACAGCCACCCCCAATCCGGAGACCCCGACTTGACCAACGTCGACCACCACCGGGCCATTCGCCCCTTGCGCCGGATGATGACCCGTACCGGCTGGGTGATGAGGGTGTGCTTGATGCGCATTGTGAATGTTATGATGGGAATAGTTGTGCAGGTTGTGATGGGAGCCATGAATGTTGTGATGAGACTCGTGGATCCCATGATGGGAGTTATGAATCGTAGGATGAGGATTGTGCCCAGGGATGAAGGGGTAGGAAAGGCCGAAGGAGTCGGTGTATCGCTGGTAACGATTCCTGACAGTCGGGCTACCCCGGGTGGACATACGGGGCGAACGACGTTGGGGTGCCGCCGAGAATTCCCAGGGCGGTGGCGTGCTGTGCAACGGCGGAGTAGGCGACGGCGGCGTCGCTTCCCGCACTTCTATCCCCGACACTGCGCCATTGCGAGATATCCGGCGTCGCTTCCTCGAGGGAGACTCGCTCTGAAATGCATCGCGATCGGTTTCCTTAACGAAGAATCCGATACGTTAGAAACGACCCAATACAGATAACCATATCTCACTAAATATAATCTAAACGACGTCTGTCTCAACGTGGAAGGTTCGTTACCTTACGGCCATCATCTTGACTAGGCTGCCTGTAATATGGCGGTGAAGGTTGGATCTGCACAGGGCTCAAGGGTAGCTGGCTCGTAGCTGGAAAAGTTTCAAATTCTTACTCGGGTCCCTAATAAATCGAGATCTCTATCTCAAGGAACACGACACTAGACGTACCTTGGGAATTTCGACGGTACTCCATGTCGACTCCACTGGCCCCAAGGCCCGGACTCATGTTCAGCAGTGGACCCCGCATCGTGTTCTCCTAAGATAACCCACACATGTATGCCACATTTTTCAAAAGTGAACACTCTTGCTATTGGAATACGCGGTATAGAAGGCTACTTAGAAATACCTGGCCACAGATATTGATATGAAGTTGCGGCGAATTGGCCGGTGGGCCGACGGACTCCTGGGCGAAGTGGGTTGGCGGCCCTCGAGATTGCGGGCTGTGCTGCGGGGGCGGCTTATACGCCACGCTAGATCCTCCTACGTTCCCGTGATACGAGACTTCCTTACCGTTCGGCCCGCTCGACGTGCCAAGGCCTGGGCAATCCCTAAATCGTACAAAAGCACCACAGGTTACTTTCAGGACACACCCGTACCAACATCAGCGCTCGCAGTGCAATCTCCGAGTGGGAAGCTTGGCTCAGCCGTATCCAATGGGGATTTTTCTATCAAATTCACGAATCCCGACTATCCCAATGAGAGGTTCTCTTCTCTCACACACATACACATCTCAGAGAGAATCCCGAGTTACGGCTGACCCACCAAGACTAAATCCCTTTGAGTCGTAGAGTTCGTAAGGGGAGGCGAGCGCGTACAGAATCCAACGCGCACCGGAACTCACGTTGTCGAATGCAAGAGAGACGGCGCGTCCATTGAACTCGGGCGGGCGTGCAGTGTGCGATAGAGGAGAGTGTGTTTCAATCCTTAGTATTCAACAACGGGCGCCCTACGTGCGCGTCTAACGTCCGCAAACTCCAAGTTGCCGCGATTCAGCTCTTAAAGTGCGATGTATCAAAGTTGCCGGCTCCGGGATGGATATCGAATGTTTTACCCGCTGAATAAGACGTACCCCTCCCCTCTTTCGTAACGCGTAGCTTCCTAGCTTATAAACTTCACACACGCACTCCTAAGTTTCACAGGTCGAGGAAGCCATCTGATACGGAATCGACTAAGAAAATGGTGTTGGCTACGACAGCAGAAGCACGGAGTGGTGGCGCAGCAACCACGAGGCACGAGCGTAGAGGCATTATTATCGAGGCAATATTTTTCCCTCTTATCCTTAACGCGTTTCGCCTCAGATGAAATCCACAGAGCGATAAAGCAGCTCGCGCGCGCGTCGACCGCATTGATAAATATTGTCTCGGGTGCAATTGTGCTCGACTAGAGAATCCATCTGGAGAAGAGGTGGTGCGGCGGCGGCAGCGCGGACACATCGGCTTCTTTGAAGAGCGCGACTGGGGTCTCCGACTGTTCTCCTTTAAAACGGGCGTCGCTCTCGCGTCTCGGGTTTGAAAAAGAAACGAGCCGCCGTGCACATAATAGTAAGAATGTAGACCAAGGAGAGAAAGAGAGCGTGTACGAGAGAAAGAAGGGTAGATAGTTAGATAGATAGAAGAAACACGCAAGTATATAGTATATACGCATTCTAAACTGATACGCACAGAAGGTGGTGGCATGCCAAACAAGATAACCAGTGGGTGGAACGTACAAACATATCGTACACGAGAGAAAAAAGAGGAGAGTGTGAAAAGAGAAAAAAAACGCACAAGCGGTCTCAATGAGAAAATCGCAGCCGCCGTTAACGAAGGCGGAGCGCGTATATGCGATATGCACTGCCCCGAAGGTCGCAGTTGCCATAAGGTGTGTTCATGCAGTAAATAGGCCGATTGGTAAGGATTTCAAGATTACACCAGCCAGTCGTAGCTAGTAGATTCCCCCATAAGGATCCCGACACAAATCTACTACCTTTCAACTGTCCAACATAAATCTCAGGACATATAGCGCGCGCGCGCGAAAACTATGCCTGAAAGGGAAGGACGTCGGAGTTTCGACTCCGATTTCCCTTTGGCTCGAACGATGCTACTCTTGCAGTGGGGAGGAAGGCGCGTTTGCGTCTCGCCCTATCCTATTTAGAGGGCAAGCGAGGCACGCGAGAGTTGTTCTTACAGCGGAGGAATGAGAGCTCTGCCAGCAGCAAGCAGCCAGCTTTGCCGGATCCTCGCATGCAATCCTCTCCCAGTGGATGCGCGCAACCAGAGCTACGCCACCGCGAGATTGCGACAGAGAGCGTGCAACGCGGCTGCTGCTCTCCGCTCCGACTTTCCAGTCGGTCTCTGCGTGGATTGCTGCTGCTTGGAAAACATGGAGTGCTGGTATTTTCCACGCAGTAAGAACCGACGCGACACATATATACAAGCTGTGAAGTCCTCGGCGCGTCACACCAATTTAACCCACAGTACAATTCTTGCAACTAAGATAGCGGAGAGTATTTTGCAAAGCTCGCGTCTGTTTGTTAACTATAACGAGCTAAAAACGCTCGGCTCAAGGCGCTCGAAGAATCGCCGGCTCAAATTAATGACGAACGAGGCGGTCTACAGCTTGTATAAACCAGTAGAGTAAATGATGAGAGCACGAGAGCACCGAGCGATCGAGCGTTGAAAGACGACGTGTGAAGTGTGGAGTGGTGCGAAGAGCAGGGAAGTAACGTAACGCATTGCAGCGAGGAAAAGATGACCGGGGACGGGGCAGGACGGGGCAGGACGGGGCAGGGCAGGGCAGGGCAAGGCAGGGCATGGCATGGCATGGCAGGGTATGCCAGAGGCACAGCCCTGCGGTAGAGGAGAGCGTTGATTATCGTCGATTAGAATCAGTCGGGAGGCGCGCTCAATGTCGGCTAGCCTGAAAATGAAATACAGCAGAGTCTCGAGCGACTAGCAAGCACGATAGATTTAACGGCACTTTCGCGCCATGATTCCTTCCCAACGACCTCGTCGCTCGAGAACGCTCGAGCGCTCTGGTGCTCTGGTGCTCGACGCGCTTTTTCGACAAGTTCGACTGGCCGTTCTCGGGCGAGCGAGCGCGCGAGCGGCCCAAAAAACGCCAGGCGCAGCCGACCCAATTTCTTTGAGTGGGTCTCTGCGTTGCTTGAGTGAGACAGACTTGGGCCGCCGCCGCCGCGGCAGGGTACATATCCGTATCTCGGTATTCTGAGATCCCGGTTTATAGCGGCGAGCTGCCTCGAGAGGAGACGGGCCCAAGGCCGAGCTGGTGCTAGAGCGAGTCGACAGCGGGAGCTTTGTGCGCTATACCCGTTATGGAAACGTAGCGGTGGTGGCGGCGGGCATTGCAGATGCGGGTATTCCTTGTTGGCAGGGAACTGCTGGGGATGCTGAGGGTGCCATCCGGATCTGGAGTGCGGTGCGGCCGAGCTGCGTGAGTGAGGCACCGCACCACTGGCACCAGCCACCCCGGCCCTATATCTTCCTTGCTGAAGGCCCAACCCGCGGACCTGATGACTCCCGGGCCCATTCATCCTCTCACCCTACCTCCCCTTAGCCACCTTTCACCCCACAGGCTTTCTTCTCTTCTCCACCCGTCTCACTCTCTCTTTCTCTCTCTCCCTTTCTCCGCTTTTCCTCTTCCTGCTGGCTCTCTGCCGCCCTCCTGCCTTCCTCCCCGCTCTCTTCTCCGACCCCCCTGCGGCTGCTGCCTGCTGATGTTTGGTTTCCTTGTTCCTCGTGCGCTTTATGTGTCTGTGCCAGCAGTATGGTAGGGCCGAGGCCTGGGCCTGAGCCGGGGCCGTATTTCGAGTTCCGTAATTCCACTCTCGGGCTTGGCAGGGAGGACGAAGATCTCTCTCTCGACGAGGACTTGGGTCGAGAGATCTGACGAGGCGAGGAGCCTGCCTCGGGAGCGGTGTTGCTGCTGCCGATGGCAGCCTCGTCACCGCCCTTTCTTCCCTCTCGGTCTCTCGCTCGGAGTCGCGCGCGCACAGGATCCTCCGGCGATCCACCAACCTCCAACCTGCCGGGATAGCCGAACCACACGTTACACACCATGTCGGCCAAACGCTGCCTCCTGCCTCTCTCCTTCCTCTGCCTCTTCACTTGGTAGTTCGACCACCCTGGCCGAGGCTAGACACCCAGGAGATATCAAACCATGTCACTGAAGTTAACCCCACCATTCGTCGAAATGCAAAGAACAATGGTTGTGTTGCATTGTGTGTCGTAAACCAAATTTTTTAAATATTGAATAATCAATTTAAATATTAGTTCAATACTGCAGTACAAGAATTATTTTTCTTTTATTTCGAAAGAAGGCAGGGCTAAATTCAGTGACATTATCAAACCACACACCGGAAGAACACATCTTAGATTTTTATGCCAGCTGGAAAGCAATTCCGACTCTTCTCCTAAAGTATCGTGTCCGCATGCAGTGCCAGACGTAATTTGGAAAGATTCCTGGCGCCGTTTTTACCCGGCCAGATGCGTCTAGGTACAAGTTGGCGTGGAGAAGTTGTCCGGGTGTCTAGCCTGGGCCTCGGGTGTGTACGTTTCCAGTTTTAATATTTTGGCTGATCATATACCCGTTGCTTCTCTCGCTCGCTCTGTGTGTGTGTGCCACAGGCAAACATTTACTTTTTCTCGCCGTGTAATCAGGAGCTTGTGAAAAGGAGCGCAGTTCATGCAAATCATATCTAATAAGCCACTAGGAATATGTATGAAACGTGTCTTCTCGCGGACACTCGCGAACAGAGAGCAGCGCGCGAGAAAGACTACTCTTGGTCCAGTCGAAGGATTTTCACGACGAAAGCGCTCCTCTTCAGTGGCCCCGAGAAAGTATACGAAGCTGCTGCATGCGTGAAATGAAGCTCTACATTGTGGACATTCAGATGGGAATGAAGCGAAGATCGCAAATGCAGAATTGATTTACAAGCTAGGATGAGAAAACTAGAAGACTCTACCGAGATGTACGTAGAAGATGCTAGCAGACAAAATGCAAAGAACATGCGACGATACAATTTGAAGAAATAGGTCCATTGTAAGAATACAGAGAGGGGAAGCACATTGCCACTGACATAAAGAAGAGACGGTTGAATGGTGGAATGATTGGTCTTGTTAGCTACGAGTAAATTGGTTTGATCGGCATGGAGAATAGGAGAGAGTACGGCTTCGGAGGGTCATTAGACTAGGACTAGCAAGAGCAAATAACATGGTCAGGGTTATTTTGGGTATCGGGCGAATTTTCGGGGAGGCTTGAGAGGCCGGATCTTTTGTGTGTGTCTGGGGGATATATATTTTTTTCATTTTTTCGGTCGGACAGGCCGGAGCCGAGCAGTCCGTAGAAACGATTAAATGAACCGGAATATCCAGGCCCCGTTGCTTTGGGCCAGCCTCCTCCTCTCTCTTTCCGTCCCTCTCAACTTTCTGCGGGGCCCAGGAGAGGAGCAGCCTCGGCTCGCCTGAGAAAACATTTTCGACGGAGCTTTCGTTCCGCCTGAGCCCATTCCAAGCAAATCGACCTGCGCGCACTTTTGTATGCAGACACGCTTGAAAAGAAAGCCATACGCCACACGGCACATCTGCATCTCGCAAGTCAGGACAAAACACGCATTCCTCAATTTTCGACTCGATTCTCATCCACTCGAATTTCCGTTGCGATATTACGCGTTCTCCTTGAACAAGCGCTAAAAGACGCGTCTAGAGAGACTGGCGGCCGAGGATCGTTGCTGCGGCAAGGCAGAAAAATCACGCCTACAACCACCGCGAGAACACACAAAGGTAGCAACAGCTCTCTCTCGCAGCGACGATTTACAGGGTTCTACGACCTGTATTTTCGTCGTCCGGCAACTTCCTCCCGCTTATTAGCTCGCCGCGGGTGCCCTGCGAGTACTTGTGCCTCTCTCGACTCCCAGAGAAGAGCTGCGATCCCCCTCCAAAATAAAACCGGAACGCAAGGGTCCCGTTGCGTGCAATTTCGAGCAGGTGAGACCGGACCACACAGGTCGACGTACCTTTTTTCAGATTTTTCACAACCTGATCACGCGTGTGTCCCTTGGAAAAAGAGTCACGCAAGAAGAGGAAGACATACGGCAGAGCCTGAGAGAACAAACAGTTGCCCAATGGCAACTTTGTGCCCGGCGGACACTCGAGCGATTCTCATGCCAAGTGTTCCATCGAAACGCAAGGGTCATAAGTGGCGCAGTCTCGCACTGGATTCACTCGAGCGAGCGAAACTATCGATTTCCTATGGCGAGCGAGAATTTCGGGGATCGATTCCATCGGGGAGTCACGGAGAGTGCGGAGAGGAGGAGGCTTTGGGAAGCCCGGAGTGTGAGAGAGAGAGCCCGGACCACTGTGGGTCCAGTGGTTGTTCGGAGGGGCCGAAGGAGGGCTGAGAGAGGCCGGGTGCTGCTGACGAGGGGTAGGAGGACCGGTCGCGGCGAGGGGCAAAGAGGAGCGAGACGAGGGAGAAGGAAGAGGAGAGGGGTGAGAGGAAGAGAGGGAGTCCACGGCAAAGGAGAAGGCAGAAGGCAGCATGAACCACGCTCGACTCTATACACGGCTATGACCGAGAGAGACCCGAGTCCCGAGTCTGGTGTGTCTGGCTCTGCCGGCAGTGGAGAGAAACCCGTTTACCTTTAAACTCCTCTGCCGTGCGGTGGCTAAAGGCAAAAAGCGTCCACGCAAGAGGAAGAAGGAGCCTCGAGAAACGCCGCCGCCGCCACCGCCGCCGCCCGCTCTTCCGAACGCTGAAAACCTCGGGATTCCAGGACCACTCGGTCTCCAGCTCCGCTTCGCCCAGAAATTAAAGGGAATTCGCACTAAAGCTCGATTCATATGCCCTCTGTGTTATTGGCTAGCGACGTTCGCGAATGATTGCCTGCAATCGACTTAAACCGGACCGCGCTCACACTAGAGAAGGTGGCGCTCACCTAACGCTAGACTGGGAGAGCGCGAGCGCGCGCACACGTGAGATCCCACTTAAAATCGGAATCGACCTTAATTCAGGCGAACTCTTGAAACACACGTAAATCATGCAATCTCGTGACTGAAGGGTAGTTCGAGTAGTAATTCGTGTAGGATGGTGTGTAACAGTGAACCTGCCTGGGCATGCTTGTGCATGCCGACATGAGAGGAGGACAAGCAATAGCAGGAGGAGGAGGAGGAGGAGGAGGAGGAGGAGGAGGAGCAGGCGGCACAAAGAGCCGGTGCGGTCGAATCGGTGCCGCTCTCGAGAAGGTAGTGGTAGCAGCTGCGTTTTCGATTTTCCAACAGCTGGTGCCCCAGCAGCACCAGCGTCGTCGCCGTTGCCGATAGACGCTCGCCGCAGACTTGGGTAGCGTGCACTCGAGCAGAGCCCTTAAAAGGAAGGAACGAACCAACGACAAAAGGCGGTCCCTAGGGCGACGAGGGAGCCAGAGAGCGAGAGCCAGGCCATAAGGATAGGGCAGGCAGCAGGAGCAGCAGCCAGCGGCAGAGCAGAGAGAGGCGGTGGTGGCAAATCGAGAGAGCCAGGTCGACAGCCCCGAACTCGCTCCGCTCGCTAGTGCGCTATACTCTCTCCTCGAAATGCCTCGGTTCCTTCCTTCGAATCCTCCAGGAATCAGCGGCTTCGAGGGTGAGAGAGTACGAGAGAGCGTGCGAGCAAGTGAGATGGACAACAGGGAGAGCCAACGGAGAGAAGCCGAGGAGGAAGAGAGTGGGAGAGAGCAGGAGAGGACGAGTGAGAGGGCTCGAAGGAGCTCACTCTCTATCGATCCAGGCTGCTTCGTATCACGAAACTGGCTGGCACCCCAGAGAGCGAGAGACCGAAAGGGAGGGAGAGATACGCTGCTCACAGAGCCAACGAGGGAGAGGGAGGAAGAGAAGGAGAGAGAGAGAGAGGAACGGACACAGAGAAATTTCCACTTTACTCCTCAAAGGCTACTCTACTCGGACTACGGATTTTATGTTTTCTCCATCGAACTCGTTGCTCTGCAGCTCCCCTCCCTCCAAAGCTACACCCTCTATCCACCCACATTACGTGTCTCTCGGCTGCACGGTACACGCCTGCACCACCTGCTACTGACACGTCTCTGAAAGGAGACAGAGGAACACTAGAGAAGAACGCGGCCTGGCTCCACGACGATCGATCACGATCCGCTGGACGACAAGCACACAATTTTTCTTGCTGCGGGAATGCGAGAAAAAAGAATGCTAATCATAGGGAAGGATAGTGTGCTAGTGGCAGGGAATCTCCAGGAGCATCAAGGAGGATCGTAGATGCTCTGAAATATTCAAGGTCCACTCAAGAAAGAGTATGACTCACTTCCACCCCTGGGCAATGCATTTTCTTCTCTTCACCTGACCAGAATACAACTGCGTCTTAGTTAATTAAGAAATAAGTGATGCAAAAAGAACGAAAGCTCTAGCATAAAATTATTGTTTTCGCAAATTTTTCGAAGATTTTCGAACTTTGGCGAACGGCTTATAAATCGATTGTTTGAGTATTAAAACGGATAGAAAACAAACAATCAGTGGCGAAAGTGCCGCAATTGTACTGAAAACACTCGCAAATACCTTCCTAATTAGGTGACACCGTCTGATTTTCACGATTTTTCCCATGTTTTCAAGTATTCCCGTCATTCTCCGGGGCTGAAATTTGGTGGGGAATGTTTTTTTGCATCAAGGAAGAAGTGATATAAATTCCAGAGCCGTAGCTCAAAATTCATTTTTTCGCAAATTTTTTAAGGTGTACCCCTTCTAAAATTTTCGATTTTTCGAAGGTTCTGGGACTTTGGCGAATGCTTGATAAATCGATTGTTTTAGTATCAAAACGGATAGAAAACATGAAACCAGTGGCCAAAGTGCCGGAATTGTACCGAAAACACATGGAAAACCCATCCTGAATAATCAAGTTCGGTGGTTCTTCTCATTTTTCAAGTCTTCCCGACATTTTCCGGGGCTGTAATTTGGTGGAGAATGTTTTCTTGCATCAAGGAAGAAGTGATATAAATTCCAGAGCCCTAGCTCAAAATTCATTTTTTCGCAAATTTTTTAAGGTGTACCCCTTCTAAAATTTTCGATTTTTCGAAGGTTCTGGGACTTTGACGAACGCTTGATAAATCGATTGTTTATGTATGAAAACGGATAGAAAACATGAAACCAGTGGCCAAAGTGCCGGAATTGTACCCAAAACACATGGAAAACCAATCCTGAATAATCACCTTCATCTAATTTTAACGGTTTCTCCCATGTTTTCAAGTCTTCTCGACATTCTCCGGGGCTGTAATTTGGTGGAGAATGTTTTTTTGCACCAAGGAAGAAGTGACATAAATTCCAGAGCCCTAGCTCAAAATTCATTTTTTCGCAAATTTTTTAAGGTGTACCCCTTCTAAAATTTTCGATTTTTCGAAGGTTCTCGGACTTTGACGAACGCTTGATAAATCGATTGTTTATGTATCAAAACGGATAGAAAACATGAAACCAGTGGCCAAAGTGCCGGAATTGTACCCAAAACACATGGAAAACCAATCCTGAATAATCACCTTCATCTAATTTTAACGGTTTCTCCCATGTTTTCAAGTCTTCTCGACATTCTCCGGGGCTGTAATTTGGTGGAGAATGTTTTTTTGCATCAAGGAAGAAGTGACATAAATTCCAGAGCCCTAGCTCAAAATTCATTTTTTCGCAAATTTTTTAAGGTGTACCCCTTCTAAAATTTTCGATTTTTCGAAGGTTCTCGGACTTTGACGAACGCTTGATAAATCGATTGTTTATGTATGAAAACGGATAGAAAACATGAAACCAGTGGCCAAAGTGCCGGAATTGTACCCAAAACACATGGAAAACCAATCCTGAATAATCACCTTCATCTAATTTTAACGGTTTCTCCCATGTTTTCAAGTCTTCTCGACATTCTCCGGGGCTGTAATTTGGTGGAGAATGTTTTTTTGCATCAAGGAAGAAGTGACATAAATTCCAGAGCCCTAGCTCAAAATTCATTTTTTCGCAAATTTTTTAAGGTGTACCCCTTCTAAAATTTTCGATTTTTCGAAGGTTCTGGGACTTTGACGAACGCTTGATAAATCGATTGTTTATGTATGAAAACGGATAGAAAACATGAAACCAGTGGCCAAAGTGCCGGAATTGTACCCAAAACACATGGAAAACCAATCCTGAATAATCACCTTCATCTAATTTTAACGGTTTCTCCCATGTTTTCAAGTCTTCTCGACATTCTCCGGGGCTGTAATTTGGTGGAGAATGTTTTTTTGCATCAAGGAAGAAGTGACATAAATTCCAGAGCCCTAGCTCAAAATTCATTTTTTCGCAAATTTTTTAAGGTGTACCCCTTCTAAAATTTTCGATTTTTCGAAGGTTCTCGGACTTTGACGAACGCTTGATAAATCGATTGTTTATGTATCAAAACGGATAGAAAACATGAAACCAGTGGCCAAAGTGCCGGAATTGTACCCAAAACACATGGAAAACCAATCCTGAATAATCACCTTCATCTAATTTTAACGGTTTCTCCCATGTTTTCAAGTCTTCTCGACATTCTCCGGGGCTGTAATTTGGTGGAGAATGTTTTTTTGCACCAAGGAAGAAGTGACATAAATTCCAGAGCCCTAGCTCAAAATTCATTTTTTCGCAAATTTTTTAAGGTGTACCCCTTCTAAAATTTTCGATTTTTCGAAGGTTCTCGGACTTTGACGAACGCTTGATAAATCGATTGTTTATGTATCAAAACGGATAGAAAACATGAAACCAGTGGCCAAAGTGCCGGAATTGTACCCAAAACACATGGAAAACCAATCCTGAATAATCACCTTCATCTAATTTTAACGGTTTCTCCCATGTTTTCAAGTCTTCTCGACATTCTCCGGGGCTGTAATTTGGTGGAGAATGTTTTTTTGCATCAAGGAAGAAGTGACATAAATTCCAGAGCCCTAGCTCAAAATTCATTTTTTCGCAAATTTTTTAAGGTGTACCCCTTCTAAAATTTTCGATTTTTCGAAGGTTCTGGGACTTTGACGAACGCTTGATAAATCGATTGTTTATGTATGAAAACGGATAGAAAACATGAAACCAGTGGGCAAAGTGCCGGAATTGTACCGAAAACACATGGAAAACCGATCCTGAATAATTAAGTTTAGTGGTTTTTCCCATGTTTTCCATACTTCCCGACATTTTCCGGGGCTGTAATTTGGTGGAAAATGTTTTCTTCCATCAAGGAAGAAATGACATAAATTCCAGAGCCCTAGCTCAAAATTCATTTTTTCACCAATTTTTCTCTTCTTATTCCATACCGGAATGCCCGAACCTAAATGACTCTCGATAACTTTATTCATACATAATGTATTCCTACTGAACATTAACATTACGCAATACTATAGATGTTGGCAACTTACACAATTCTGCACTTTAATAATTGCATAAGTTGTTGCAGGCGCATATCTCGAGAGTATACTCGTAACCGGCCAACAATGTGTTAACATACGCCTCTGCGGTAGACGCAATAATCTAGTCGTTATGTCGGAAAATCTTTCATTGCTTCGACGTGCCCAGCAGCAACTCTCCAGGCTGGCGAGAACATACCGAGCAATAGCGATATTCGTTCGCAATAATATTTGCGGAGAATAAATTGCATCCGTCGGTTTAGCGGGCGCGCCGATGTAGCTTTTACTCGTTTGCTTCTTGTTCCACGTAATTGCGGAGTGCATACTTTTCAGATTGATATCGGGCGCAAAAGGGAGGAGAGCGAGAGAGGAGGAGCAGGTACGGTTTCTCCTGCGTAGCGCGTCTAGTCCTGCTAAACTGGACCTACCCGTTCGAGAGTACGAAATAAACCAGCCAGTCTGGAGTAACAATCCGGAAGCAAGAATTCTCCGGTTATAGCACAGCCACCCGGTGCACTGCACCCAGTTGAGATTTGTTTACACCCCGCGCATATGCTCGCAGCCCGTAAAAAACCTGTATGGATACACCGGTGTCCCCGTTCCCCCAAATCGATTCTCGCCCTGTGGTACATTCACCGCGACGGAGAAGTGCTCTATCGAAGAAAAGTTCTCTCGAGATATATCGCCGCAAAGGGATCTTTCACTACCTATAACTTCGAATCTTTGGGTCACCAAATATCCCGCGTATCGAGTGACGCAGATATGAGTCAGCTATAACGACACACCTATCCTAAAAATCTGCTTTCGACAGGTTCTACACTTTCCATCGATTAATGCGCTATTATATAATTCAGGCAATAGCCTATGTCTCGGACAAAGGTAAACTGGCTGCTAGTGAGGTCTCACGTGGGCTTCGCCCCATACAACAAGAGGGGATTTCGATCGACCTATCCCATGAACTATACCCGGGAGAGCCAAGTTCTCGTTCTTCAAATTCCCTTTCATGAGTTGGGTGTTCGGTGAGCGACTAAGATATCCGAGGAATTGTACTGGAGCGGGGTGGCGGCGCACGCTAATGATGCAGGTCACTGGATTTTCGTGTGATCCATTCGCAGCCGTCTGTTGTCTAAAGGGATTCTCCCGTGAAGGAGCACAGTGTCGGGGCTCGAATCGATCGGCAAGGGGAAGGTACGATTAATGCGCATTGTAACGCCCGCATGCCCCTTACCGATGAATTACTCCGCCTAAACTCGAACGGACTGGTAATCGGCTTAAGAACGGTCGCTGGCGTTTTTCGATTTGTCTTGACGAGGAAAGTCATGCATGGGAGGATCTCGCCCGTCCCGCTTATACCCGTATGCTTGTTGCCGTGCCCGCATACCGCAGCAACGAATTATACCCGGGGAAACATCCCCGAAGCTCGTATAATGATGGATATTGTGAGGATCCCTTGGGGGAGGGAGAACCTTTCCCTACAGGCCGCACGATCCTCTTCCAGGTATACACTGCGGCTTCAACAGCAACGAAAGGGTGAAACTACGCGGCTAAGAGTCATCTGTTTGCCTAACTACACGGGGAAGCAGAAAATGGAATCGCACCAAACTACATTAAAGTTGGAGCATTCTCTTCTTCCAACTGACACACTCTTCCTACACCAATCCAGTAAGGATATTTGAATACTGGGCGTCACTACGATATTCGGATACTTGTTGGTAAATATAAGTCCTCGAATAACCGGAGCACAAGTAACCCGAGAACAAGAATGTAAAAACCGCAAAAATATGGGAACTGTCTATTTATTTTAGGAATATAGTGTTACCATGCTATCCATCGATGGATGAGCAGCGATCAGAGGTGATATCAAATAAATGATGCAAAATGCCAAATTGGTTAAAACCAAACGGTGCGCTATGAGGAAATACGTGGTGTCATTCGACGAAGAGAGAATGCTCACCTCTTGGGGCGTTTAGGATGTTAATATATTAATGTAAACTCGAGGACGTCTGGTTGAAGTGATCGCGGCTGTACGTAGAAGCGGGCGTGACAATGGTACCAGGAAGCGTTACGAAAAAAGCCGAGACCGGACTAGGAATCGAGAAAAGCATGTTTTCCCTGGCGACGGTTAGGTCTATGAGCACGTGACACCATTCGACCCGACTTCCACATTATGTGTCGCCAACTTATTCTCTTCGGGGCAACATGCTACTGTGGATCCATTGCTCTAAAGTGGGATGGTAACGTGTACGTCGAATGAATCAGTATCTGTACGTCATTATGTTATCGAGGTGCGTGCGCGCGTACGTCACCACCGGAAAGATTATCGCGAACGGGCAAAGAAGGAGAGAAAGAGTGAGTAGTTATCACGTAGTTACGAAAAACGTGCTTCTTCTACGAGGAAGAGGAGCTAGGCATGGGGCAGAAAGGAAAACATTCTCACGATCGACGTCTCAGCTGGAGTGAATAGGAAGGGGCGGTGAAGCTTGAGAAGGGACGCGCCCGACAAGAAAAGGGAACAGAGAGCAGGGGATAGCAGGAGCGTTCCCTACCGCCGCGGCAGGGAATGTTTTCGTCGTAAATCGGGCTAGCAAGGCAAAGGTAGCAAGCGGCAATGGTTTACGGCAGTGAGCCCTTCCCAAGAAGGGACGCGTCCAAGAGAGCGCAGGGTACCGTTCTCCCAATGGGCGATGTCCACTTCCTGAAAACCCAGGTGGACCTGTCTTTCTTCGAGCATCACCTGCCCGTCCCTCGCAACAACAAGACCTTCACCGCCAGCATATGCCGCTTGCCTGCCTGCCTTACCTCGGACTGAACACTTGCTTCTTTCTACCTCCTTTCCGACCAGGCTTGCCTGCCTTTGCTTTTCCTACACGATACCTTTTCAACTTGGAGAACTCGAGATCCTCGCAATACTATCTCACGCATTCTCTTCTCGATCTCGGGTCCCAAAAAAACTCGATGCTGTCTCCCTCTTTCTCACATCAACTGTAATAAAGTGTGCAACGCATTTTCGAGCGCAACAGCCTGAAGGAAAAAGTCGTTTCTTTTTGTTCTTCATATTGACCAGTGTTACGCTAAGAATGAGAAAGAGAATGGACAGACGTCGAGAGAAACGCGTCGGCCCTCGGCGGGTTGAGCGCGGCTCCAGGATCGTAGGAGTGATAACGCCTGCACTCCACTGGAGAAGGAGAACCAGCTTAATAGAGGGGAGGACGGAAAGGTAGAAAGGAAAGAAGAAAGAGTAACATTGTAGCGAGCATATCGCATTTCTCTCGTAGGATGATGGGCGCATCATGAAATTCTGCTTGCGAAGTCCTGACAAAGGAGACTGTGCAATTCCGCAATGAGACATCGGGAATAGAACAGACTATATTCTGTATCAGCCGAAGTTGACCAAGCTACGCGACATTGATTCTGCGTCGAAGAACGATGTAGCAAAGTACGAGTCACCGTTTCTCTACATCGAAAAGTGACGCAGTTGTGTATACCACTGGTAGGAGACCAAGGTCCTTTTTTCGGCGGCGGGGAAGAGAAGGTTTGGGTCCCCGCACGGCAAAAGGAACGGCAAGAGCAAATGATATATGCGGAGGAATAGTGCGCGTGGATTTAAATACTGAGGGCGGCGGAGTAGCAATATTGTATCTTGGCTGTGGCTTGTCGGGTCAGGCCGGAGCATCGGCGGAAATTTAAATCTGCGCTATCTGACTTGGGACCGCAAAAATATTTGTCTCGGTGGCGTCGTCTCCTTCGATTACGGCGCCTGGCGATGATCTGTTGCCTGCGAAGAAGATCGGCTTGGTCTGTACGCGTTGTATCGAGGCAATGGTGGCGAGCCTTTAAAAGTAATCCACAAGACGGCCGAGGGAATTCAGCCCGACCTCGCGCGATTTGAGTCCGAGGCGTAACAGTTTCTCAGCAGGCGGGCAGCAGCAAGAGAGGGCGAGCGAACGACTGGCCGCGATAAATTTGAGACAAAACTTTCACTGTTAATTAATTTGCTCGGAGACAGAAGTAGCCAAGAGGCAGACTCGAACAAAGAGCCGAGTCCCTGAATAGCTCAATCGAAGGATCTGATCCTTCGATTGCGAGAATGAAAAATATAACGTGTCCATACACGTCGACATCGTGCGAGCCAAGTGCGTCGAGGCGTACACTTCTGTCTGGAACGATGTACGTAAGAGGAGAGCATGCCTACCTCGAGCGAGGTTTCCCCGAGAGCGAGCGAGCGAGCTTTTTATCGGTTGACAAAGCGGGGAACCTTGAGGAACCGAGAACGGCGTCGTCGTCGTCGTCAGCGACGAGGACGACGAGGACGAGAGAGTCGGCGAGCATTGAGCACAGCTGCCAGACTCGCAAGCGGCAGAGGGGACGAAAGAGACGGAGAGAAAAAAGCGATGATCAGCGCAGCCTTATTTCGTAATTGAAAGATGCAACGAGTCACTCTCCCGTGCCGTTCTCCTCTCCGGCTGCAGGAGCAGCGGAGGAGCGGCTTACACTGCAAGAGCGTATCGAGTTCTCGAGGCATACCTCCTTCTCGTGTTTTAAAGACTAGCCTCTCCTCTAAGCGCCAAGAAACGCGTGACGGCTCGAGGCTGAGAGCGAAGGAAGAAGAAGAAGAGTTCTCCTCGAGGCAGTGGAAAAGGATCGAGGGAGATGGTCAGCGGGCAACCGCAAGCAAGTAAGGAAGGCACGATGTAGCTAGCGAGCGAGTGAGCGAGAAAGGGAGAGGGCGAGCGAAGAAACCAACGTAGGAGGAAGCCGGGAGAGTACAAAGGAAAGAAGTGCGAGCGCACCCAGAAACGGATACGCAGAGCGTATCCATCGACGCGGCGCGGCGCGCTGCTGCCTGCCGGTGTGTGTTCATTGTTTGCTCGGATGTTCAAAGCCAGCTCTGTCCGCCGGGAACACCATTTCCGGCGTGCGTTGTTCAACGGCATACGAAATGCCCGTCGGAGGGCGTATCGATTCGGACAAAACATTCGTGGCCAAGTATACAGAAAGAGAGAGAGAGAGAGAGAGACGGGTATGGAGAGAGGAGAGGGCGAGAGAGTAGAGTTGTGTGCTCGTCGTCGAGGCACGCACTTGGCTGCTCTCTCGAGCAATCTAGTCGTTTGGTCGGTCGCTCGTGTTGCTCTCTCGGCTGGCGGAGCTGTTCTGTAGAGAGAGGTTGATAGGCAGTAGGACGGACTCTATTTCCTACCGTATGGGGTAACACTCCCGCGTCGCTGTCATGCCTCGATGTCGCAGCAGCAATTCGTCCGATGCAAGCAGTTGCCAGCAGAAGCCACGATGATGATAGCAGCGGCGGCGGGCACACACGTATGTACACACTAGCGAGAGGACACCGTGGGAGGAGGCAGAGCACACGCATGCACGAAGCTCGCACGCGCGCGCGCACGGTCAACGGAGCAGCACTCTCTCACACGCGCGCACCGAGAGAAGCCACCACCGTGTGCACGATACTCCACAGAACACACGGCTTCTCCCGAGCACGGCGCGCCACGGACTGAGACGAAACACGGCTCGTCGCCCGAACCGAAAGGGGAGGGGACTGCCTGACAGGCCTCCACTGGGGGAATTACCAGGCGGTGGGGGTGACCAGTCGAAGGAGCGTAGCGTGAAATAACAGAACCTCGGCCCGCCGCCACCGCCGTCCACCGTCGCTGCTCGCTCGCTCGCTCGCTCGCTCGTTTCTCTCTTGCGATCCGATTCGAGCCTTCCCAGCCTGCGGCTACGCTCGATCGGATCCAATGAAAGATTCTTCGAGCTTAAGACCTCTTTTCAGCCGAGGCCCGAATTTCGAGCGTCGCCCAAATCACCGGGGCGCAAGAGCCCCTGCGAGCCACGCTTAATGCTCGATCCTTATTATCCACGAGTGAAGGAGAAATAAGAGAGCGAGAGTTCCGAGGACGGGAGAAATCGGCCGGCCTTTTCCGACAGTATTTCAAGATAGCAGCCTCGTCGATGATAAGTTAACTCCGCTATCAGGAGCGCGCGCGGCACCGCGCAGCCCGGCCGCCGCTTGCTTGCGCCATAAAGCGAGGCACGGGAAAGCGGAAGTGTTGATCTAGAAGTAATTCTCGTAAAACGGGAAATTGATCGGGCGCCGATGGGAGAAGCGGAGAGAAGCTTGTGGAGCGCCCGCAATGATAAAAAGGGAATATATCATTAAAGCGGGCAGCGGGCAACGAATATCGGCTCCCTTTCCGCTGAGTTCAGCACGAAATCGTTCCTATTCGGGCGAAGGTAACATAACGCGCTTCACGAATTTCAAGCAACGGAATCCAGCCCGTTGATGGTGGTTCTAATTACACCATTGATCGATATCAAGTACAAAGTAGCGGGGACCAGGAGAATCCCCCGGTCCATCATTGTCGAGTCAGATCTCTCAGTGACGATGACTGGTTAAGTAGGAGGATAGGGAGGAGGAGCGGTGGCGGAGGTGCTTTCGAGGCGGTCGAGTGTAATTTTATAAAGGGCTTTCACAAATGTTGCCATGGAGCTACTTGGTGCTCGGCGATATGTACATCCCTGGCTCCTACAGGGTTTAATATCGAGGCGGGTAGCCGAGAGGAAGGAAGATAGGGGCGACCCTAAAGCGAGGGAGAGTGTGCTGGATGTTAAAGCCGCGCGCGAGAGCACGAAGGGACCTTCGAATAAAAAAAGGTTGGATCCACCGGCAGTGGTAGAAGAGCGAGCAAAGCTGGTCCCCCTGCTTTCGGATCCAGAGGAAGGCCGTGGCCGCACCCACGCACTCCTCCGAGAGACGAGAAACGAGAGATCGCACTAGGTCCCCGCTGCTGGAGCCCTTACCCGTGTAAGCAAACACCGGCCAGCCTCCTCCGCCCCGGGGCTGCTTTCCTACTTTCCTCTCTACATTTTCCACGAAGGTGCGTGCCTTCGAAACGCAAACCGATCGCCGCCAGCTTACACGGAAACGGCCTGTCCGTCCGAAGCCCTGAGTGCGGGGCATTATGAAAAATTCTGAAAATCCGGCTCCGTCCCACTGACAATGGGACCAAGCGGCCACGCAAACAGCGGCCTTCTACTCCTCCGGAGTTTCCAGAGGGCCAGGGAAATTCCGACAGAGCGCTTTACAACGCGGCTCAGCCTCTCCAGGTATGCGATGCCTTTAATTCCGTTAAATTGCCGGGCAGCGCGAATGGCGATGGCGAGGCGCGCCGACCGAGAAGACCAACGCAATTCCGACAATTGTTAGTCGGATCACACGATGCTTGCACAACCGCCCCTCGAACCTCCAACACGCCGTGAGCGCGCTCTCCTGCCGAGTTCGAGTGACACCTTCGCTTTTACGCCCTGAATTTCTGTCGATCCTGCCTTTCGATTGCAGGCTGTACTCGTCCAGCGGAACGAAATGTAAAATAATCGAAAGAGGAAGACGCCTAGTTGGTGCTTGGAACGGCCGAGCGACGGCCGAGTGTACAACGTCCAAGCGGTAACGCAACGATGCAGCTGTCGTACGCGTCATGCAAGTCAAAGCTGAACTTAATCGACGCAAGCGACTTACGAAACCTGCCAGAATCTCTCGTTCAACAAACATTCGGCTGTACCTTATGAAAATGTCAGCCGTAGATGGAAAAGTGGGAAACACGGTGTTGTACTTCCCGTGAGAAGAAGTTTGGAGTCGGCTCTGGAGGAAGTGGTTCGGTGGTTTCGTAAAGATTGCAGCGCCAGCCGAGTGCCGGGATAAAGAGAAAGAAAGAGAAGGACGCGTTATCGCTTGGAGCGGCAGAGTGTAAGCAGAGAGGAAAAGGAAGGAGATAGCCGAGCGAGGAGCGGAGGATAGGGTTGCTCTGTATCAACTGTGCACCCTTATCAATTGGAAAATTGGTGTGTGCACTGGGAGCGGAAGAGGAGGGGAGAGCGAGTACGCTGAAAGCGACGGAGGGGAAGGAACGATTAGGTTTACGCGCCGCCAGGGAAGTGCCTAGCAAGCGCTCGCGCTCTCTCCTCCTCGGCGAGCGTCGAGTCCAAGCCCGATTCTCATTTTAGAAGCTTTGTCACCAAACCCGTCCCGACACACGACCACTAGGAGAAAAATCGTTCGGATCGGGATTACCCATTCACCCTGAGGAATCGAAAAAATGCTCAGTTTCTACGGATGCCTGGCCGATCGAGGATCGAGGGTGTCTGTACAAAAGCCAGGGGCGTAGCCGAGAGGCAGCAGGGCTCCGTCGCGCGTTGAACGAGCGAAAGGGAAAGAGGACGAAAGGAAAGTGCGCCAGAGAGAGAGAGAAAGAACTCGGACAGAAAAGAGGAAGAGTTGGAGAGAGCGGGAGAAAAGAGAGACAGGAGGAGGAAGGCGCATGCGTCACCCGTCGTGGGCGTCGGGAATGTGTTGACACGAGAGCCTGAGTGAGAAAGAGAGAGAGGGAGCGGGTGTGCGAGAGGACGAGGATGAGGGAGAGGGAGAGGGAGGGAGAGAGGGAGAGAACCGAGCGTTGTGGCTCTAATGCCACGACGCCCGTATTATCGCCGCTGTGCTTCCCATGCTGCGGGTACGCCCCGAAGATCCTCCGAAAATCTGCTTCTTCCATTTCGTCATAACGAGCGACACAAATCGTTCCTCTAGCATCGTTGGATCTTCCGGCCGAGAGCGATAATGATCGGAGGGTGTAATTATGTAGAAAGACGGAAAGAGGCCGGTGGTGGCCGGCAGGAGCAGCCGGATCCAGTCTCGGAAAGCCAGCCAGCCAACCAGCCAGCCACTCGTTCCTCCCCGCTCTTCCCCCAGATATCCAATGTCAAAGAGCTTCCCTTTAAAATTACTTGGACTTTCTCGAGTCTCGCTCGCTCCAGATTTCATCGGGTCGACGGACACCACCCCTACTTATATTTCAGCCTGCATAAAAATGGCCGGGACGTAACTCAAGCTCGTCGAGCAACGCTCGCTCCGGTATTCATAATTTCTAATTTAACTTTTCCGAGCCCGGCAACCGGCGTTCCTGCTGCTGGCTGAGAGGCCTATGTTTCACACAACTTTTATCCGATGTTTAGAAGCTCGCCCGGTAATCCTTGAAGTAGGCAGGGCGACGATACCACGGGGAATAGCGGCCTCTACACGTTAAATTTATATCCAACCATATTCTAAGAAAGTGGGAGAGTTCACACACAGCCACCAGGGATACGGTGCTCCCATGTGGAGTTACGATTTTCACGGGAGTCCCCGAGACATTACGGTCACCACCGTATGACCTACTAAAAGCTACAATGTTTAACGCGACACATTATCTTTCAACCAGTAATGCCACGCTCCTTATTCCGAGGGCTTGGGATCCTTGACAACACAAGTGTTACAGAACGCTGTCTGGAAATCCCCCACCTGCCGCTCAACGTAGCGCCGATCAAAATAAGAGAGAAATCGAATGCCGATCGTCGATCTGCGTGGTTCGCCTTCCGTGTCAACAGAGACCGCCCGACGATAACAAAGATAGAGAACCACGAAAAATATGAAGATTACAATTATACGCTGGGAAATTGTTCTCTCTATCACACGACAAGGCAAGAGCGCGCGCGCAGCATAAGCTCTCCTATGCACATAGAAGGCCAGCACTCGCAAGGCTCTATTGAAAAATTCTATGCATTTGTAAGTATCCAGTATATGTGCGGTAGTGGTGAGATCGCAATAGTTGCTTGTGGCTGGTACGCACTCTTCAGGAGCGCCGAAAGTGGAGTTCTTCAACTGGGCACGATCGGGCACAACGCGACGCACAACACTGCTGCTTGACACGTTGGAAATGCGCGACAAAAGACAGGGTATAGCGTGGGAAAGATCGCTGCTTCGAGCTGCTGCTAATTGTCAAGCTCCCTAACTTTGTAATTGACGAAATGGAGTTTCGCTTACATACAAATGGCTGGCGAGCCAAGTTACAGCGGCCACGAAGTTGCGTAGTCGTGGCACGGAGCCCTGCTTGACTTCACGATTAGATAAAGTAGCAGCGCACTGGAATAGGGGACGAATCTAGCAGTCGTTTTCGAGGAATCTCCTAGTACAACGCATCCCAGCTGGCCAAGGGACTTTGATAAACTGGTACAAAGTAAGCGTACCTCGTCCGAAGTACATAATCATCAAATTCGAGACGCAGCTCCAGAAGATTACAAGGCTATCGCGCGAGCCAATATTCTGCTATCAGCAGTATCGTGGAAGCTAGCACTCGCTGGTGTGCGCCTGTAACGCACAATCGATTGCACGTGAAATGCGTTGGCGTTTAACTTTAAACATGGTCGAATTTCAATGTGAACTCGTAGCAGGAGAATATTCTTGCTGAGTAACAGCCGACGGAGGGAGAGACGGTCTGGCTCACATGATCGAAACAACTCGCACGCACTGTCGGCGTCTATCACTGGCAATTAGCCGTCCACATTGGATACTATGTAATAGCGTGCGTTTCACGCGAGAACACGGCCAAGTCCGAAACGTGTTCGTACGTACAGACCCATACATACATAGAGGAAAGTCCGTCTACGTACTATAGGTAGGACAGAGAAGGGCAGACAATCGTGGTCGAAAATGCATATACAGGTAGAAGCTACATAAACAAACGGGTCGCGTGGGGAAACGCGATTGTGCCATATACATATATGTATATGTATGTATCTACATAGGGTCTCAACTCGAAAGGGGACAAAGGGAAGAAGAGGCGTATACGAAAGGGGAACGGATGAGAGAAGGAAAGATCGAAAGGCTTCGCCAGATAGATTGTGCAATCGGGTAATAAGTCTGCTCTTTCCTGTGCGTGTGGCGAGAGTGTCGCGCGCGCATCTGTGCATCCTCTGTGTTTACAAGAGACACTTATCAAAATCGAAGGTGAAACAGCACAATGAAAGCCAAGTACGAATCAAGACAGAGAGAGAGACGGAGGGAGAGATGGAGGCAGGGGGAGAGAGGGAGAGAGAGAGAATGATGAGGGGAAAGGTGGAGCGGGAGAGGGGACTCGAAAAGTATATGACCGATGGCATAAATCATGAAAGAAACATGAGAAAAGAAACTTGGGCATGGTGTTGCTTCGCTTTCGATTTGGTAGCCTGGTTGGAGAAAGGTATTCGGAAAATCTACGAAGAAGCTTATGGACGAGGCAAGACGGAGTGTAGCTGTGCCGTCGAGGCGCACCAAAGAGAGGTTCGAGCGAGCGAGAGAAGGGCATCTAAAGAGAGAGAGAGAGAGAGAGATAGTAAAGACTGAAAACGTGAAGAGAGTAGCGAGAGACAGAGAGTAGGAGCGATAAAGATAAAGAGAAAGACAGGGCGCATCGAAATTTCGGTGGGAAAGTCCTACCTTTTACGGTGGGAATAAACACTGGGTTTTTTTCAGAGCGATGTCATAGCGCAGAGTGGGTTGCTCTCTCGGCGCTAGGGCGAAACCGACGGTCGGCGATGGCCGTGCAGCTCACCACTAGAAACACTGAGGTCGCTCCATGTCTCTCACTCGCAATGTAGGACCCCGCCCATAATGAATTTCAGGCCGCTGCTGCTTCGCGATATATCACAGAATCTGGAAAGCACAGCTTTCAATCATGTATGCCTGGCGAAGCTTCACCGCCGATCACCGAGAGTATCCTCGCGCGCTGGCGGTTGCCCTGGCCCCTCTTCCCGATTTCTGCGTCGCAGCCGTCGCAGGTTTATCAGCGTTCTCGGCCACTGACGTCAACAGCCTTTCACGAACTTCAGATAGCTCGCCGTCCGCTCTTGCGGCGGCACCACTTGCTTGCTCCTCACCGCGGGCCACATTGTTCCCCGGCGTATCGACGGGGAAAAACTAGCCACGGCAAACAGAACTATCTCTCGCCCTCGCACTTTCTCCCTGTCAACCAGAAAGAGAGATGGAGAGTCTGTAAGGAGAACAAGTATTGTTTGCGCCGAGAATATACGCGCGCACGCTTATCTCTAACGATAAGGGACGAAGTGAGCAGCGCGTGTTGTTCGATAGAGCTTAAGAGCAGCTGAAAACTCGATATCTACGCCGCAGCTTTCCAGGCTGTGCAACCGAGTACGATATCACCGCATCATACTCGCTGCACGGGTGCATATTCCTAAAGTTCGCTTGCATTTTTGATAAAGGGAATCTGATAAACAGGGAAGGGGATGGTTAGGGTCGAAAGAGCGTCTCTTGAATTCATACTTACGTCACGAGGTGTCGTGGCTCACTGTCGCCGACCAATCGAACCGCAGCTGCCACCCGATCGTTATACACCACGTTCACTGATTTGACATGACGAAAGAAATTACCATTCCTGTTGAGTCAGGCGACTTTCGAAAAATCCGAGAGCTCCTCTGACGCGATTGCACGATTAATTCTTTGAAAAGTAAGGAATTTCATGGCGGTTCCGTAAAACTTCCGGGAACAGACGAAGATCCCCGAAGGCTTTCATAGGCCCATTGGTCAGGGGCTTGCATAAGAGGGGCAGGGTTTGATTTCATTGGAGGAGGCAGTTCGGAACGTAGTTTTCTCGATCCTTAAGTGTGGCTTACGTCGTCACAAAGGCAAGAGACAGTGTTAGAGAAGGATTGTGCTCGCGAGCACTCGTGCTAGGAGTTCGATCGCAGTATCCGGTTTCAGTGTTATGTGAGTTGGCGAGATCAGGAGTAGGAAAGAGATCGTGTGAGGAAAGAGAAGAGACGAGTCGAGACGAGACGAGAATAGGGAGAGTGATAATTGAGACACCGAGTAGCTGAGAGAGGCGAGTCGGCGGTTGGTCACGCAAGTATTGCGGCAATTGAAAAAAAAGAAAGAGGCAAATCGCACGCAGGCTGTGTGCACCTACGAAATATCATTTCGCAGTGAATTTCGCAGTCGTGTATGAACGTGTACGCGCGCCTGCGCTCGATTCAGGTGGAAATACGCGAAACTTCCGATCGCACGGTCATCGAGTCGTAAAAAATCCGATCCGATCCGGAGCAGCAGCAGCAGTAGTAGCAGCAGCAGCAGCAGCGAGGAAAACAAACAACTCGCAGCCGCCATCTTGTGCCTCTCCAGCTGCGAGCGCTGATAGAAGTGGGAGACGTCCTACGACGCGCGTGTGCTCTATTTCGTGGACGATCCAAGCAGTGTGAGTCGAAGTGGTGACCAACGGTCACCGAATGTGGTCAAACTCGCGAGAAAGGCAAAGAGGAAGGACTGCGAGAGAACTCGAAGTGAGCGGGGCAAGGTAGCATCGCGCTAACGTAGACAGGAGGCTCCCGGGGTGCCCCACCAGCTTTATCCAGCTTTATTCCACCGCGTCCCCCCATCCGCCCCACTACCCGCCCCCCATACCCACTACCCGTTTGCCCTGGATACTGAGATTATTGCGCAGTTACAAAAATCAACGCCGGATACGCACGTCGAGTGCACATTAGATTTCACCTTTCTTAAGCGGCCCGTGGACAAGTCCAGACGGTAAGTAACTCAACTTTAAGTGTCCTCATTAACTTTTCTTTCTCATTGGATCATTCTCCTTTCTATATGTCGTATGCGCGTCTCTACGCCTATATGAACGCGTCCCCAGTCCCAACCACTTTGCGCCATTTCATCATGCCAGTCCCCCCTTTTCCCCCTCCACCGGCTTATTTATTATACCGTTATACGTACTACTTTCTCGTTTACTCATTCACCCGTCTTATCTCGAGAGAAACATTGTGTTATCGGCGTTTGGATGGTTATTTGCAATATTGGGAATGTTGGGAATGTCAACACTGGCAGGAGGGACGCCGTCGACTGGAATAAATGGGCGATTGGAGTTATCGGTAGGCAATACGCAGTACGAAGTGGAGGCTCGCTTTGTGTTTTTGATTTCTCGGTATCGCAACCACGCGCGCGGTATTTCGCAAATCATACTCGTCTTTGATAAGCGGTTGGTCGGGCGGCTGGGTGATTATCGGGGCTTGTTTGGAATTGGCCAGATTGCGCGTAGGCGATTGATCGGGGAGGGCTGTGTTTACCGGCGCGGCCCGGCGCGGCGCGCCGCGGCGAAATCGATGGAGCGTCGGTATACTATATACATGGAGAGAGAGGAGAAGCTGTGTTGTGTCGGGCAGCAAGCGTGGACGTGGACACATAGTGGATAGATGTATAGTTGGAGGAAGGGTTGAAAGAGGAGAGAAGGGACTAACCGGGGTGACTTGGGTTCATGTTGCAGACGGGTTGGTTGACTCGCTAATTCCGAGCGAGCAGTGAGATCGAAGACCAGGATAAACGAGCCATGACGAATTCGGCA
Organism: Ectemnius cavifrons; assembly: GCA_964023945.1. Classification (NCBI taxonomy): domain Eukaryota; kingdom Metazoa; phylum Arthropoda; class Insecta; order Hymenoptera; family Crabronidae; genus Ectemnius; species Ectemnius cavifrons. Next base: position 13,061,331 of record OZ030382.1, on the reverse strand, counting down.
CCGAAATTGAATGACAAGGTAGAACGGCAGGGCTCGCCAAATGGTGGAGTCGAGCGGCATCATCACCATCACCGCTCTGGCTCAGTCAAGTCGTCGACGTTCTTCCACAACGGCGGACGTCACATACGGAACAGTAGCGGCAGACTGAGCTGCAGTCCACACTGTGGACAATTGAAGAGTACGAGGAACTCGCCCCTGCGCTACGAGTACAGTCCGCGGGGCAGCCCGACAAACAGCTTCTACGCGGGTGCAAAGTTCTCGGAGCCACCCTCGCCGGCTAGCCTGCCCAAACCGCCGAGCCATTGGACCACGAGACTGATGATGACCAGCTGTCAGCAGTCCGAGAGGAGCTGCGACATTTCGAATCACCTGAAAATGGTACTTAACGTCCAAGCCTGATACCCAAAGACCAACCGGCCGCTAGAGTCGGCCACCAGCTCCTTAGCGAAGAGACACAGGTACGACATTATCGTTCCATCTCCCGCTCGATTGTCCAAGAAGAAGCGTGTATATAAGAAGGACCGTATGATAGAACGATCCACGTAGTGTATGCGACAGATAGAAGAACAACAGCACAGGCCACTGACCTCTCAAATTCTATGGCGGGTCGATGCGACCCGTCCATGTAATATTATCGGCACTCGTGCGTTCTTTAATATAGTACAGAAGGGAAGGAGGGAGTACGAGAGTGTGAGAGAGAGAAAGGGATGCATAACACACTGGAGGATTTAAGGATAAGAAAACGGAAAAAATACTACACTAGGTTTTTTTTTGAGGACGCGGGTGCGTCTGCCGCGAATGCGAATCGTGATTCGATGCAACACGTTTGCGTTTTAACGATTCTATTATACGCGCCGTCTAAGAGGATGTAAACATATGTATTTTAGATTATTATATACGATTAACTTGCAGAGACATGCATACACGCATTCACACTCGCACACCGACACTGACACACACACATACACGTACACACGCACACCTACACCTACACCGAGCATACTGGACACTCATACATGAAATGCAGACGCATATTATATCGGTTTGAAGAAATGGTACGGAGACATTCGCGATTATATCAGGAGTCGCCGCTTTCATTATCTTTCCGCGATGCAAATTGGGAACTATCTAATACAATGTCCGGAATTCTTTCCAAAATTCGTTCATCCCGCGAACGCGAGGATGGAATTACTTTGGGATATCTTAGGTTTTTCTGCATATTGTGATCTTCTATTGTTACTATTTAGTATGGAGTCGAAAGAAAGGTTTGGGTGCATTCGCTCACGACTGCCCCATGGCATCGACGAAGACCGGCACATACACAGACACACCTATACCTTTTCAGTATCCAGTTTGCTCTTTGAAACACTGTGATCGCTAACTACTACCCTATGTCTCTACTAAATTCTCTTCGCCAATTCGATCTCCAGTAATTTATCGACTCGTCCTTTGCCTGGGGGATCCAAGAGAGCTTTTCCGTTTCTACTTATGGCTTTTATTTAGTTGAAAGTATTTTTATTTTACTTTTATTTTTGGTCTCGCGGAAGCTCCGCAAAAAAGAAGTGAATACTTTTGCTGGGCATTGCGCAAGATCGCAAAGATGACTCTTTTCCGATATGTGCAAGAGGGATCGATTCTCGTTCGTAGTGTGCGTGTGTTTTTTGGGGGTACTCCGGTGACACGATGATGCGAGAGTTTTTTGTCTGTGGTATGACGCAAAAGTCAGACGTCAGTGTGTATGTTTTCGCGTGTATGATTTGAGAGAGTGCCTGCAAACGTCACCGGGGAGAAAAAACCTTTGAGTGCGTGTGTTTCTGCAAAATCATCGCTGACTTAGTGGGAAGCGAAAGTGGTACTTGTGTTAAGATGACTAAATTTTTAGCCCCAGATTTCCTTCACCCTACACGCTCAAGTGTAATCTCGATTTTATATCCTGTACGAAGAGCACAGGTTGCTTGTCACGAGCTAGTAGCTGAAATATCATTTCTTTATTTGAGAGACATCAGATTTCCAAGTTTAGTTTCCTTATTGCTGGATGTTCCGTTTAGTAGGAACGATTGCGTCTATGCCCGTCCCGAGTACGTATCTCCAGTAACAGAATCCAAGGTTTCCACCGGAGCCACTGCACACCGGGACAAAGTCGAGCTACCTGGGGGTAGAAAATAAGGGTGCTAGCTACTCGGGGGATCCTTGGAAGCCTGTGAAAGCAATATACATATTCAGGGGTGGCATAGACCAATTCGAATTCCAATGAAAAGTTTCTTCTTTACGTGGCACAAATGTAAAGTATGATTTTTTCCGATCAAAGTGACAGTGACAATTTTTTAATTTCTCGGCCTTTCTTTTCCTTCGATGTTGAAGATACGAGAAAGAGTTTACGTGTGCAGACAAATTTCTTGAGGCAACACATTTTAGCAACTATATTCCGTTTTTCCTTTTTTTAGTTTACCAAGATATCTTTGTTTTTTATAGTCTTACAGTAGTAATCCGGCCTTTCTTGCTTTGGTTTCCATTGTGCGTTCGTTCCGAGGCGTAGATTAGCTACGAAAACGAATGGATCTCGTAGTGAAACATAAGTACGAATGCCCGCGAACAAATGTGTGAATGGATAAGATGCGTGAATGTGACGAGCGTGGTAAGATGGAGACTGAATAAATAATAAGCGATGAAGGATAGAGAGCGATAGAGGGGAAAGGGAGAAAGGGTATCAAAATGTGCAATTTCGAACCTTTCAATAATCTATTGCTCCACGTTTCTAGTTTGGTAAGGCGAAATTTCTTACGGTATCTATAGCCAAGTCTATCTGACAGCCAAGAGTTGATTCCACAGGCGAGAAATAATGCTCGTACGAAAAACGTAGATTGGCCCTGACGGTCGTAACCGGCTCTCGTCAAAACGCTGACCACAAAAATTGTACATTTTCAGTAAATTTTCCTTCCGAGCGGTTCGGTGCTGAGCAGCGGCTTAAAATGAGGAAGAGAAAACGATTGTTTCGAGACGCACAAAGGGAAAGTGTCCGAGACTCGTTCTTCCCACTTTCGTGCTTCGTAAGCGTGGGTCTATCATTAAATCGGCTGTCTTATTAACTAATTCCCTATCTAATTCCTATGCGGTTTCAGGAGTTGGTAGCCTTTTCATTTTTGGCTTTGGCAAAGTTCTAATTCCAGTAGGCTACTTTTTTCCCCCAGTGCCATGTTATTTTGTTTGGTGTCGGGCGCGATGTCATTACCCTTTGGTTCGATCGACGTGGTCGACCCGGTTCAATAAACGTGTGCAGCAGTCTCTCACTCCCTTCTTGACGAGAGCCTGGTGAGCTGGAAAGGAATGAAATACGAGTGCATTACGAGGCCACAATTAGCCGAGGATTCGCTGGTCTTTCGCAGGATATATGTATGGTTATATCCGCGGAAAGGGAAAGTTGCTGCTCTCGAAACGGAAGGGGATCCTTAGGTCGAACAGTTGTCCGAATAGGGAGGGGAAGGCATACGGATACATATTCTCTCTCTCTCTCTCTCTCAGCCGTGTTAGCTCCGTAGTGTCGCCGCGACATATGGTCTTTGGTTGCTAGAGTTATAAGCGGTTTTAGCGTACTCTCCGGTGGGCTTTCCCGTATTTCACGCGGTATCACACACTTTACAGCTCCCCGGGAATTCCAGTAGTTTGTCTAGTGTGATTGTTATACGATTAGTTGACGGGCCCGGGCATCCCAAGAGCTCCAAGCACTCGAGTAATCGGGCCCAAGTTTTTTCCGTGGTGTAACGTTCAATTGTAGATACATACGATGATGATACATACAGCCTCGGGTTGAAAAATTCACGAATGATTTCCCTCTGTCTAAGGTTGAGTGCGGATCTAAACGAATTGCGGATTGTATACATATTTACATACTCACTGCCGTCCTGCGAGCGAGGGTTTGAGCTGAGCTACGAACTAAATTCATCGTGTACAGAGATCTATTGGCCAAGATGATATGCGCGCATCTGTACATAAGAGGATTCACGTTCTCTCGTTCTCTCGTGCGAACAATCACTATTTGTAAATGACACTTGTAAAATTAGTGTAAATACGCGAGAATTACCGCGAACATGCGCGCGCGCGCAGTCGAACCGACGTACATATATATGTATGTATATGTATATCATCTCTTGTATATGTATGTATATATGTAAGAATAGCTCGAATGCAATTGCAATTAACGGGATTCCATTCTGTACGCGAGAGCATTAACTTCATCGCCCTTACCTGGGGGATCTTCGAAATTCTACGCTATGCAATTTCGAGCCGCAAGCTTTAGTTACTCGAGTCAGCCACTATTTCTCGTACGTACAACTAACCCACCTGGAACCAAAGGCTGCCAGGAATTTCCGAAAGCAAACGAAACAGGGAGCACTATCGACATACAAAACAAAAGGGCAAGAGGTAGGAGAGGAGGGGGCGAACGTATTGAAAAACACGGGTTGGGGGGGGGATGATAATTGGAGAATCAATCGATCGACGATGCAGTGAAAGGGAAAAAGATGATATAGGAAATTAGCTGTGATGATGACCCTATAGGTACTACTAATTTTTAATTGGTAACTGAACAACATATATTATATATATACAACACACACACGATATATATATTATATATATTATATGTACATGATAAGCGATAAGGTTGGGTAATTTAAGTATGTCTTTAAGTACGATGATTGATAATAAGGTGAGCAAAAACCTTTGGAGATAAATCGCGGTGAAATAACTACAGCACTTTGAGCGCTGTCCCCGATGAAACGGGACTTTTCTCAAGAACACGGGGCAATTGGGTACCAAGAAACCGATATGTCCTCTCGAGCGTTACTATCAATTAAATAGTAAATTAGTGATAACGGTGAACCGCGATCGTGGAAAGGTGGATGCTCGAAAGTCGACGAAACTATAAAATGCTCGTGCAATGATTACAGACGAACTTGGAGAACGGGGGAGAGTCAGTGAGAGAGTGGGTGGGAAAATTGTATGTTGAGAAACTTTCGAGTACGTCCATTACCGTGGTGGTAATCCACTTTCGTGACTTTAAGACGAGATGATAGTTGATAGGATTCTAATTATACGGGCCAGCGAGGGTCAAGGGTCGCTCCTACATTGGGTAACGCTTAAGAAACAATGGTTGCGCAAAATGTCGCTTCTCGGATCTTTTCAGTTCTCGGTGTGTGACATTACAATCTGTGGGAGAGAGACGATGGGTGGGTGGTTCGAGGCATACGCGTCTCTCTCCTTCCAAGTGGAGAAGGGAAAAAGTCGAAATTGGAGCGACCCGTCAACTCAGCTGGCACTTATTGTGATACTGTAACGTACAAAAATCGTTCGTCGCAATAGGCTGCTTACACGAAAGATCAAGGGCTATATTCGATAAGAGAGAATCCGGATATTCTCGTGAGAGTGCTCTCGTGGATGCCTCACGGCTCCTCGCCTCTGAATTATTGTTTGTCCTCCCTTCTTGCTTCCCTGTCGGTTCAGCTCAGGGTGCGCGTCCCTAGATTTCCTGCACACGTGTGCACCACTTGTTCACTCGAGGCCACGTCTTTCACACTTTCGAAATCCTCTTTCTTGTTGCCAGACTCTCTTTCGAAATTCACTCAGTTTTAGATATATAGTTAGTCACGCTTGTATCCACCTTTATTTGGAACTCGCTTTTACCACAGTTTTACCCTCGAAACATCCTGTGAAAGTTATTATTCTTTAAGCAGGCCGTCATTTCTCACCCCCATTGGTAGTCCCCGATGGGGAAGAATTGCCACTAACAATTTCTATCAGGAATCAATGCTTTTTATCTTCGATGTTACTGCATCATTCAACTGGGCAGATGATCATTCAAGCGAACGTGAGCTCTTCTTTTAAACTAGATTTTATGTTTAGGCTTATCGGGGTGTGCGTTTTAAAATTTACGTCTAAACTACTTTTAGACACGTGTTCGATGTCGTCAGTGGGAGCGCGTGCGCGCCCGCGCGCGCGCTCGCGCTCTCTCTTGGTATTATATTTTCGGGTCACGATAATTCTGTTTAGTCTGGTTTCCTTTATTACGTAAGTTTAATGCTATTTAACGTGTTAACGGCTAGATTCATAACGACACGGTACATATTCGGCTATCGGAGTGTGTACACGAGACGCGTCGTCGAACTGTTGTCTCAACATCGTGCGTCAATCGTTCCACATTCTATCTCATCGGCAGAAGCGCGCCCAGGAAACTCATGAATCTTGCATATCCAAACTCGATGCTTCCTCTGGAAAGAATACCGGAACACGACGAGCAATCGGTAATCTCAAGCTGTTTAGCATCGCGAATGAAAGTATTAGTCAGAATCGATGGAGGAGAGAGAAGAAGTATATATCTTCGAGCGATCGTCAAACTCACGATTGTGCCTCGAGTCTTTCCACTTTTTCGTGAAAGATTCGAGGCTCAATCCCCGGGGCACTCTATTTCTTGGGAAGCCCGAGCAAGGCCGTATCGGGTCTCACAAGCCTGATCGGCTCCAGGGACACAAACACCACAACCACACGAAACACTATGTCGATTAAGTAATTAAGCCTTAAATTTAGAGTTAAGTTGAAAGGTGTCCGAGCGAGACAGAGAACGGGAAGGAGAAAAGGAGAGAGAAGCCGAGCATAGGAGTGTTGTGGAAGGGAGAGAAAACGAGATGGAGCAGTACCCTTTAAATGCCATGATCTGAGATCTGTCGGTTTTTCGTTTGCACGCATATACGCATACGGTCATTCGTCATACATCAACAGTTTCACCAATGCCGTTTTATCCAGATCCTTCACAGATAGCACACTGCCATGCTATTCTTGCGGGAATGAGCTATCTTTCGAGGATCTGGAAGAACCTTTAACTTGTACATTTCACGATCAACATTGAAAGGATCGAGTATATTGTTGTCACGGTTATTTCTCCTTTTTTTCTTCATTTACATTCGAGGAGAAGCTCTAGCCTTGCTGTGCTCTCCCTAAGAAAATGATCCTCATGCATCGCGTGCCTTTAGTTTCGCGTCGATATCGGACTACCTTGAGAATATGCCGACGAGGGCGTTGCATGGCTGAATAAGTTTTGTAACGTGTGCAATACCCTCGCCGGTCCCCCAAATTCGGGGCACGCCTTTTTTTCGATCTCAGTTTTGTTTCGTAAGCCTTCTGTGTTAGCTCGTACTCGGTAGTGGTGGCGATCTCCCACTTGCCATTCGATCACGCTAGCCCCGCTCGCCGGATCGAGTTTAAAGTATTTTGCTGGCACGATGTCGCGTCGCGATCGAATTGAAGCCAACTTACTCGATTGCGTCGCGACATTCGGCCTCTGTCCAGCTAGGAGGCGAGGATTTTCCTCCTATCGAAAGAGTGTGGCAGAGTCGCTGCATGATCCTTTGACATTGGAGATCGACCATTGAAAAGACACTAGAAGACGACGAGGGGGAGGCAGATTATCGCGGGAAGGGGGAATTTTCGCGATCGCAGAGACGGCGGAGAGGCACACCATTCTTCATACACTTGTAAATTCCATGCATCCTTGGGGCGAGCACATACACACACACACACGAGTCGACGACAATATTTTTTATTCCTCTTCGCTCCGTCTCTCTACCGCGCTCTCGCAAAAATTCCACACCGGCAGAATGAAATAACGCGCATCGGTACCCAACTGACCGTCACGCTTCAAGGACTGACCAATACTCTGCTCTTTTGTAATCAAGACTCGATATGCCCGATTCCTCCCACCAATAGCACAAAATTTCTCATGGTCTTACTTGACGCGTGCGGTGGGTATGGGTGCTTCTCGCACGTGGTGGTGCGCGTTGCGAAAGCAAAATCTCGTGCAGGGGAAAATGGAAGAGGAGAAAACGCACTGACTATTTTAGCGAATCGAGATTCGACCATGTACCTTGATATATAACTTTCGCGTGTTTTCAGAAAGTATGCGTGGAAGTCTGCCTTCCTGTGCGACCGAGAGTCCGAAAGAGAGAGAATGCATGAATATGAGTGAGAGAAAAACTGGGGTTGGGAGAGTGGGAGAGAATGAGAGAGTGAGAGAGAGAGAGAGAAAACGAATGATTGCGTGTCCACGATATCGCGTGTCTGCAATTGCGCGAGTGTGCCAAATTGACAGGTTTGAGAGTGCGCGCGCGCGAGTGAGCGAAAGAGAGAGAGAGAGAGAGAGAGAGTGCGAGTGCGAGAGAGACAGATAAATATATAAATGAATATATTATATAATAGGGAGAATGAAACAGAGAAACAGAGGGGCCCGCGTGCTCCAAAAACAAACGCGTTCTTCCCTTTGCGATTTCCTTAATACTCTTGCCACATGTATGCCTCGACAAACAATCAATTTACAGCACACAAATGCATCAGGACATCATAGAGGCATAACTCGCAAAGTTTAGCTGGATCTCCGAAAGGTTGTACATTGTACTTTCCTTCGACGGTCTTGAAAAAACTGTCAGTATCGTACATGTGGCTGTGGAGGAACACGTTTGTTCAAATCCTCGACTTCTCGCACGTGCCGAGCGTTCGTACTATCGGGTTCGATTTGAGGGAAAGGATGAAAAGGGAAACACTGCTCGAAAGACAGGAGAATGAAGGTGGAGGAAGGGAGAAATGGTGCATCGCAGGCACGTGCGTGACAATAATTTTTCCTACGTGTAAACGGCGTGCAAAACTGTAAGCTTAGTTTGTCCCGATTGATTTAGAATTTTAAGGCTCCGAAGAGAGTGCGCCGAGCTACGTCAGCGTCAGCCGTGTAACCTCCATCATATTTCTGAGGAGTAAGATCTGCCAATTCACTTTGTAATTTCAAAAAGTACTTGCCCGAGGATTCCCGTGTTACAATCGCGACCGATCGAATCGTCAATTATTGAGATGTAACCAATCGTCCGGATCGATTTTCCGATCGGTGATCATTAGAGTAGAAAGACTTGAAAACCATGCAGAACTGGCGCGCAGACGTTCCTCTGCCACTAAGGACGAGAGTCTCCTACGAGAAGCACGTGGCATTTCTTCTGTATCCTCTCTTGTTTTTTTTGTAAGTTTACACTTTACACCGAGCATCGCTGTACAGAGCATCATTTCGCCAAACTCTGGTCTGCTTTAATCGAGAAAGAGAGAGAGAGAAGTGAAACTAGGAGTAAGAAGCGCGAGGCGACTCGGGCGGTGCACCAAAGGGCACTACGTAGGCGAAAAGCGCGCGCCCCGAGAACGACGATACTTGCTCCGACCCGACATCGCACATTGGCACGATTTTTCCTCCAAATTCAGGGTGTTCAGCCCTAAAAGTCTGCACGAGGGTGCGCGGTGGAGTATCGGTCGCGATCGGGGTTGCGCGCAAGTCGAGTCCAATAAGATTATACACACAACACACAAGCGAGAGAGCGGGCAGAACTTTTGTTCTGGCGTTCCAACGAATAGAGAGGCGACGAGGTTTATCGTAGGCAGTAAAAAACAAACGTAGATTTTTAAGGATACTGAGAGTGCGCGATCTCCGCGGTGATAAAGGCGACTACTACGATGATGTAAAGCGATGATGTTGACGCTAATAACGATGAGGTTGACGATAGCTGACAAATGATGTCGAGGTTGATGATGATGTTGTGTATGGGAGAGGTCGATCGTGCAACGTTCGAATTGAGGACGACGAGATCAGAAATAATTTTCCCTTCCGTGTCTCTTTGATAACTCCGTCGCGAAACACGATGCAATTGATGTCGAGTTTAGGGTGTACGTAAGGATAGAGTTACAAACCAATATCTATATTATACGTAAAACAACAAGATTGTATGTTTAAGGTTCGACTCGAGCATATACATAAATGTGTATTATATCGTATTAAGGGTGCCCGTTTACGCGTCACAATGGCAGGATCGATTGATAATAATGTCGACGAACAATAACAATTGTACATAGACAGAAGAACGAATTGATACGTGCTTGAGAGAACTGTGGTTAGCACGCGAAAGAGGAAGAGAGAATATGTATTTTGCTATGGAAGCGAACACATTAAGCGGACGCTGCGTCTTTCCACATCCTGTACAAGTTCAGTTGAGAGCTCTTTATTGAGAACCGAGGCGAATGTTGGTCTAATGCCAGCAGGAACGAGTCTCCGTTCTATGCTGGTCATCGAATATTTGCAAGAGAGAGAGAGAGAGACGGAGAGTTTGGAAGCAAGCTGAGATAGAATGGAAGAAGGGTGGCGACTGAGAAGGTTTACGTTGTTTCGCGCAAGAACGAGACTAATCGCGACAATCATCGGCAAACATTACGTTCATCGTTGCATTCGCAAATGTTACTCTCCTCGAGGCTTCAACAATCAACATTCCGGATGAATCCTGACGGCACTTATCGAGTCAGACCGTACACTCTCTATATACAAAAGAGTCTCGATTGGACACGACTTCCGTTGGATTCTGCAAAAGTACAGCATACAATAGAACGAGAAAATTCAATTCGGGAACAATCGATTCTCCACAAGAAGGAAGCCGAAGACGAATCGGCGACACGGGACACGGTCCAGCCTGTGCATGCGACATCGACGGGGAAGGACACTTTGCTTGGCCACCCTTCGACGCGCATCCCGTTGTTTTCGTCGAGAAACAATTGTCTCGTGTTTGCGCGTCTCACGATAGAAGCTGGAGAAGCCTTTTTGCGAAGGAAGTATGTCGGATAAGGGAAGCGATGGAGCTGCAAACGACAGTAGTTAAGAAGAGGCTCGGTTGTCACAAGAAGACAAATTCAAGAAGGATGGAAAGTACAAAGTGCAGCGTCCTAAGAGCGATATAAAGACGGTCCAAGACGTGGTTCAAGCTCACACTATCATTTTCTGGTACCACCGGTGGTGGTCCGCGTACGCACAGCTGATGTTTCATTAGAGGAGAGACATGGCATCGACAGATGGCTTCAAGATGGAAAGGATAAGAAACCGACGCTGCAAGAGAGGAAGCGATGGGCAAGGGAATGAGTTTCTCATGATGATTGATCGGATTGGTATGGTGAGATGGACCCGAGAGCTCTGGGGTGGCAGCCATATATAAAAAAAGTCCTCCAGTGGCACTCCACGGGAAACCGGGATAAGGTATATCGGGTCCTGGCAGTGCTGGTGCGAGTGTAAGGGTTTCTAAAAAACGAGCAGAAAAATGTCTTTTTGACCAAACAAAAAGCGCCCAAAAAAAAGTAAGTGTATAAAATCAGCTGAGAGAAAGATACCTGTGTGTGAACGGAAAATCGTATGAATGGGAGAAGCGACAAGTTCGAGGAAGGAATTTGCCTGGAAAAGGAAAGGAGGGGCAGGCAGCGAAGAAAGGAAGTGGCCTGAAGCGTCGGTGTGCAATATAGCTTCCCCCATCAGTGGGGATGCTCGAGAATGCAAGACGGAAATTCGACTCCCCTTTTGCCTGAGAAACCAGAAATCCAGTAAGAAGCTCGATAGAAGGAAGAGAAGAAGAGGGGAAGGAGATTTAGGTCGCGGTACACGGACCCCAAAATATGTTGGAAGCTTGATGTCTTGGAGAGGAATTAAAGCACGGCACTATTCCACACGCAAAACATGTAAATAATACACATGGACGACAAAGGAGCGCAGATAATCCGAAATGCGCGCGTTTTACCACTGGGTTCGCAATGTTTCAGTACGCGCGTTTATGTGAGGTCTCGTGTGTCGCACTCGATGACATTGGACGCACATATCTATATCATTGTTAATCCGGTAGAATTGCTGCAGCGCGAACAAACGAGAAGATATCTCAGCTGTTTTCAGAGATAAAAGCAGCGCAAGTAGAAAGAGAGTGAGAGAATGACTGCACGGAGAAAGGTGTGTGAGTGGAGCTTATGGCACCACAAAATGGGATTTTCAACTGGACCGACGACTGTCGGCACACGCTCACTGAGCGGCGCGTCCAAGTTTCTCCACGTATGCCTAGCAAGGATGGAGCCAGTTTTATGGAGCGATACCAGAGACTAAACCAAGGGTTGAAAGAAGATTTTCAAGATTTCCTGGAGCCGTAGCTATACCTTCTATATTTTTCTTCTATATCCCTTTCTTTATTTCCCACCCCTTCCAATATACCCGGCCCCTTTCCCGTTTTCCCTTTCCCCTTTTGCTTTCACCAATCTACCATTGACACGAAAAATAGTGAAAGCCGTCGCAGATCTGCTTGCATTTCCAGGCGGCATTTCTCTTCCCAAGGCATTTTTGGTCCTACATCTTTTCTGCACCTCGTTATATCTATGCATATCCCGTCCACATTTCCTCTTTACTGTCCCCCCTTTACTTTAGGGCCCTTCTCAGGGCCCGCAAATGACTCAGTAACGTGGGAACAACTCAGCAGCTGCATTTTAAACTTTCCCGAGAGGATCTGTCGGATCCAGGGAAACCGGAGTCGCAAGAGGCACATCCTGCGACTCTCATCTACCAATCTGCTCTTTTCAGAGCAAAACTTTCAAACGTAAGCTGCAGCACGTCTGCACCTAAAACTGTCCTTTTCAGGACAAACACTCAATAGAGTGTTGCTGGCCTCGGTCGCTGGGTAAATTGAAGAAGGGGACGGTCTGTCCCTTCTTCGTACCTGCGCTCGGGTCATATCAATAAAAATGACCCCCACAAACAAACCCAGTCCTTTTGGAGAAACTCTGCAGTGAGGTAGACTGCGCCAGCACCTGCTATGTCAGGTCTCGCTACGTATATCTTGCCGGAGTCTCTTCCAACAACAATCCCGTCCTCCGCTTCTCATTTACACTTTATGGTTGGCCGCCCCCGATAACGCGCGCACGTATATCTTTATTTAGTATTCCATTTAAACAGGCTGGAACCGAGATAAACGTCATTCCCCAGCGCGATACGTGGATGGCGCGAAGTGGGACGGGAGCGCGTGACTCCGAGCACGCGTAGCAAGAAACAACTTCTATCTAGTTTGCGAGAGATCGACTATAGAACATTCAGCCAGCCATTTGAAAAGTATGTCGTGCTCCTCTCAAACACGTCACCCGTTTCTAGTGATGCTTCTTGTTGCCAGTAAACACAGTCCAGACTTTTTTTTTCAATTGAAAGTTCGGAATTGCTCGCGTCAGCTCGCGACCTCGAAATTTAATCTTAGAAGTTTGAACCGCGTATTTTGTAGCCTTATCATTCCGTGTCATTTGCTCGAATTCAAACGTCGCATTGAATACCTTGAAATTCTGACGTGAATCATTTACGATGACTGGTTACTCACCTGTTTTACCTTGACAATTAATGATTTGCATCGCGTCGCAAGTGAAACTTGTATTTTTTCCAGAGCCCTAGCTTAAAATTTATTTTTTGCTGGAAGGCATGCGGTGCTGTTCTCTTCAGCGTCTTTTTACAGAAGGTCATGATTGCGGAGTTAAACCGACGTCTTGGACAAGAAAACGTCACCTTGGGAAAACCAAAGAGAAGGCTGTGATAAATATAACTGTACTTTGAAGACTGATCCATTCTTCAAGAGCTCGTCGACGCACACTTGGCCGGACATCGCCCCTCAGTATTTATTACATTCTGTCATCATCCTTATCGGGAGGCTCATAAGACTGATCGTCATATCAGGATCTGTTATTAATATTTTCATACTCTACAATTTGACACGTATAAAGAGAGTTATTCTAGTCATTGTCAGACTCCTGTCATATTCCGTACTGAATAGATTTCGAGTTTCCATCGAAGTATACTTAATTGTACAGAAATGAATCATGGGTAGTCATAAACGATTTCGTATTTTACAAGTTTGTGACCGTAATTTATCTCAGTCACCTGTACACCCTTCGAATGTCTGAAGCAATAAATGTAATGGATACGACATTGCTGATATTGCACTACCTGCTCCTTATTCAAAATTATCGGGGAAGCAAACACCTTTCGAACGGAAAATGAATAACAAGTGCGATATAGATATACCGAGGGCGTGGAGATATGAATCATCATTTATTGGCATATTTTTGTGACAGTACTTCGAGACACGATCCCGACCGCAGCGGTGGAGGTACCTGCTGCCGAGGTACATACCTGCGTTTAATATTTCACAAAGGGGTTCGAGTTGAAAGCAGCTGTTCTCTGGAAAAAGGGCCAAGTTTCAGCAGGTTTCTGGGCAGGGATTGTAGGGGTGGGACCAGCTGGCGAAACGTAGATGGCTGTCAGTCACCCTATGAAAAGCCACTTTAAGGGAACCAACATGTGAGACAGGTTTTTCGCCCCCAAGACGCCAGATGATAGTCCTTGTGTGCAGTGTAAAGGCACCATGAAAGAATTCTCGATGCCGCTGAGTCACTTGGTAATCTGGGTAGGCCATCCGCTTTCACTCGCACCGTTGTACCGTTCTGCCAACCTTGGAGTATAGCTTGGTCGATAGGCGTACTACCTCATTGAAAAACTTTAAGGTTCCACGAAATCAAGAATGTCCATATAAAGAGTTGTAATCATATTCCAGTGTTGTTGGTTTGTAATGTTTTTAAACGCAGCCTTACACATGCGATAACGAATTCGTAGTTTGGAGTTCTGCCAGTTTTGAGACCGAGTAGCGGCGACAGTGACCTGTGTCGCCTTGTTTTTGCGATAAAGTCATCACATTATTTCCGTACGGTAAGGCGGACACTTTGGGAATTAAACGCGTTACGTAGCCTTAGAGCGTAGCTACGAATTGTCTATATTGGAAATCAGGCACTATAAATACGATTACTAAATTTAACGCAGACCACCTTATTTATCAAATTGCAAACTTGAGAGGTACTCATCGCTAGTTGCTAAGGAGCGGAAGAGGCGTTCGAGGTACGATTAAAATACACGCAGATATACTTTGGAAAAGGAAGTTTTTTTAAAAGCACTCTGGTATTTTTACGCATACAAAACATTCTTACTAGAATAATTGACGAGGAATCCTCCATATTTCTACGTTTCCGAGTGTGTCAGCAATCGCTAATAAATCTCTGAGAAAGAAAACAGAAATGGTAGCGGTTTAAGTTGCATGGTGGAATGAGCATCAGGCAGTTGGAAAATCCAAAAATAGAAGAGTAGAGCAATAACCCATGATGAGTCATTTATCAAGTACCTCTTAAAATTCATCCGAATACTGGTAACATTCCTTTTATCTGCTCCCTCGAGTTTTATGTTAGTCACAGATTTTCCGTCAGTAACATTGTAAAACTCTATGGTCGGACTAGCGCCATAAGCTGCGAATATATCTTGATTGCTAATCATCCACGTTAGCCCGATTACGGTATGCTCGAGTGAGATTGAGCGTAAACATGTGTGCTAGAAATTCAGAATAGTGGATTGGAATTTCTGTAGAACTTAATTGATACAATAAAATACCTGATTGAAGTCATAGATACGAATGTCCTTATTTGTAGCTGCAGTCACAAATAGATTGCGAACTGGGGAGAATTTAACACACGTAATACTGGCCTCGTGTCTTTCGTACTCGTCTATCACAGGGTCCATAAGAGTTCTGTCCCCTATAAATTCAATTTATCCATGAGCTAAAAACTTTCATTGCAAATAATGATTGACGTACCCTCGATAGGAGCGACTCGATCTATACTGCATTTATAAGCACCGCCACATAATGTGCCAGCTACAAAGAATATGGAATCTTTGGGCGAGAAGTCGAAAGTTGTAATGCAGAGACCAGGTTCAACTGCTCGTTCTCTTCTACCACCGGCGCTTCGCGGCCTTGAGTTCTCAACCGGATTATGTTCCTTCGCTATTTTTAGCCTGCAATAAAGACAAACACAAGTTGATGTTTTTAAGATTCGTTCATCGATGCATCCACAGGGATCCCAACTACCGTTTGTACGAACGAATGGTCGTGAAATTGGCGAGTAATTCGTGAATGAAGACGTATCCGTCTCTGCTAGAGCTCACTAATAATGCGTCGTTCATTGACCCTGTTCTCCACGATAGTTGCGAAACTGAATCATTGTGTACACAGACTGGTGTTGGTGTTGCTGAAGTGCTATCTCTCAGATTCCATATAAGCACATCACCTGTTTTTAAATAATGGATTTTATAGAATGGAGTATTGGAAATAATACTGGAATCCAATATATTAAGTTCAGGTTTGCTTGATGTATTTACCACTGAATAAACCAGCCGCAATAATAGATGGTTCAGTTGGATGGAAAGATAAAGTTGTAATACATGCATCTGTTTCCAATATTCCCTTTGGTGTATCTATAAAAGTTCCCTCCTTTGTATGATCGTACAACTGTATTTTCGAAAGATGTTCACACCAAATTTCATGTTGAGCCACTTCATAGGAGACTGCCAATGTTCCACCACCAGTGCTCCAGGAAAGATCACTGATCTTTTGCTGGAAATAATGTAGTGGATTAGCAATAGAAATGTTTTTAGTTAATTAACATTATTTGTTCTATATACAGTACCAAACTGTTAGCTTCACTGGCTGTATTTGTTTTGTGTAACAATTGAGGCTTTACATGAAGGTCTTCCTTAGTTTCCGGCTCGTATTCATCAAAGGCATTTGTGCCATGAGCCTCGTCCAAAGCTTCCAATACACTAGGCGTTATCTTCTTTAGAAAACTGGCTAGTTTATTATAATCTACACGTGGTGGTTTTGGTTGCTGATTCAGAGTTTGAGTCTATAAATTATGAAGTACATTTTCAGTTAAAAGGTATAGTTATAAAGCAAACTTATGTTTCTTTAAATACCTCTACGCTCTTAGTTATCACAGTCTGTACATTACTTTCACGATAAACAATATCTGTTGTCTGCACATTAGCTGTCTCATCCGGCCTACAGAAAACAATATAGCATAAAAATATATTCATAAAACTTAGCTTGCATATATCTTTGGTGATTTGTACATACTTTGCGGATGTCAGCTGTGAGTTAAAACTCACACTTTCAACAGACTTATCAGTAAACATTTTGTAATGAAAAAAAGACGTCAAGTTTCTCGACGAATATTACAAAAGTAGAGGAAGAGCCTGCAAGTCTTTATTCCATCCAATCTCAAGTATAAGTTACTGGCTCATTTATGAAGAAGCATATCTTCAAATGGTATTGTCGAGCAATAAATTCAACACAGCAGGAGTTCCAATAGAAAATCTATTATATCAATGCATAAAGCTGTATTATATGAGTTGATATAATTGCATACAACTTAATCTATACAGACTGAGAGAAGCGGAGAGAAGCGGAGTGGAGCGGTGCACACAACGTCATATGTGCTCGAGAAAGTTGAAAGTGGTGGGGAGGGTGATGGGTGAACCCCCACTCCTTCAGGATGCAGGGTCAGCTGATGTGCATTCGAGCGTCATCTGTCAGTCACAGTGCTCGTTCGCGCTGATCTTCGTTAATAAAAAAATAACAGGCCGATTAAAATCAGGTCGGTGCGATTGCTGGTCTCCACACACGCATGACACCAGCAAGAAATGTGAGAAACGAGTAGTGCCTGACAACCAGTGGGAGGAAAGTTCCTTGACGAAGCACGTCGTAGCCTGGCAAGATCGAGGGGAGCTGAGAGAGCTTTGCACGAGAGAAGCATCATCAGCGGCATTCTATCCCTTATCAATCAGATAACAACGAGTAGTGCATCTACGTGCGGCAAGATGATCTGGAAGGTCCAACGTAAGCAGCACACGGTAAGAATCTACTGCATCGTTATCAGCATGTTGCCCCTGGCGAAGAGCGCGATGCTTAGCCTATTTGTTCCGGCGTTTTTAAACCTCGTGCACTAGCCAGCGAAGCGAGCATTATAAAAGCGATGCATGCGAATGGAGTGTAGGATAGTAAGAAGGAGGAAGTAGATGGTAATAATCGGTTGGAATAAATGAATTCTGAGGCGAAAGAGAGCGAGTCGCGCGTTTCAATTAGACGGGATTGCGCGCGCACGACTCATGGCGACCGAATGTCGTGCACTGCTCCGTCCGCCTCTATCAGGATAGTGTCCTCCGATTTATCAAAACGGCTAGCCAAAGTCGAGGATCCAGTAGGACGCGCGTGTTCCCGGTGCCGGGCCGAGCGACCGCCCGACCAAGCGTACGCCAGCAGGCTTCTCTCTGCCAGTAAAAAGGCCCTTAAAATGCCATTGGTGAGTGCATGCTCCCCTTGCTCTCTCGACTTGTCCTTTCCACCTATTTGTTGGTGTGTCACTCCTCTGTCGGACACCTTGCTTGTCGTGTCGTGCTACCTTCCAACATCACGTAACCTCCGTGCCCTCCTTCGAGCGAGCTCCAGCCTCCTTGGAGCAAGATCGAGCTGGAGTGCGTGAAGGCATGATTTTTGGACGCACCATTTCCCCTGAAAAGGTTTGGGCGCGGTTTTGTGGTTAGATAGTCGAGCACCTCCGTCCTGTACAGTTATTGCGAAACGCTGCTCCTTTGAGGGAGTCAGTGTGTCGAAAGAATCAAGAATTAAGGAAATCTTGGTGGTGCTTGCCTTTTTGCAGGGCAATCACGCGGCCCTCACACCTCTCGAGGACATGTCGGCTGGGAGGCAGGCGAGCGGAGGATCGCCACCGAATTGTCAAAAGATTTTTATACAACGGGACTACAGCGAAGGCACTGTCATCAAGTTCCAGACACGATTCCCTGCGGAGCTCGAGAACAGAGTATGTACTTTTTCCCTGTTATATATTGCCTTTTCACTTTGTATCGGTTGATTCTTTCTGCGTGCTTGTGTTGCCTTTTTTATTGGATTTTGTTTGCGAGTCGTTGTACCCAATAGTTCAGTGAGTGGGACATTACGATGTCAGTGTTGTTTTGCTTTTCTCTAAGAAGAATTCCTTGGTTGAAGATGCGCTAGCTTCTAGGTATGATTCTTTGCTTTCCTGAAGTAATCACTAGTTTATCTTGGTGAATAGATTGGTGGGAATTAATGTCGGAGACTGATTAGAGCTGTTTTCTGTGTATTTGTTTGATCTAGCTGGACAGGCAGACTTTCGAGTACACGATCAATCAGTTGAACACCTACTTTGCTGAAGCGGAAAGGGCCACGTGTTCCACATACTGCGAGGGCTGCCTAGCTTGCCTCACCGGATACCTAATCTATATATGCACCGAAACGCAATACGAGAAGTGTTTGAGAAAGGTAGCGAAATTCATTAGTGATCAGAACGACAGAATTTACAAGCCGCGCGGATTGCTTCTAACAGATCCGACCGCGCGCGGGCTTAGGCTAATAGAAATTTCAATCCTGGATAGACCTGCGTCGTGACTGCACATTAGCCGATCCAGGGAAGTATTCATGTGACCAGTGCACTCTGCCAGAATCACAGATTTACATGCGCCGATGAGTGTCGCTCGACATAATTACGTTACGCCCCGATCCGCTTGAGTTAATCGCGCGAGGTGAGCCTCATCATGTAATTGTCGCGGGCTTACACCTACCACGATCGTTAACTCCGGAAAACGCGTACGACAAGGTGCATCCTCGTTGTCTTTGGTCAAACCTTCGAAAAAGGGAGTGCTCGGCGAATGTTTGTCCGAATGTAACAGCTGAGTCATCGTTCATTCAGTCGTCTAGATTGACGGAATTCTCGTAAGCGGTCTGCTCTGTTTTGGTAATGATACCGATGTCAGTGCAAACCGGGCCACAACACACTCCGTCAGTTCAATTTCCAGCGCGTACGGAAACATACGAAAGTATTTGGGACGAGTATGGCAAAGGTGGTGGACGATCGTCCCGAAAAACGATACGTTCCCACCTTCCATACAATACAAGATTCTCATAGATTTTTTTTACCGGTCGTCAAGACTTCGTTGCCACTTGCATTTAAACCACAGGAGCTCCTTATTATGTATCGATTATTTACGCAGCCTGCGTTCGATGCTTTTTTTGTACATAACGAATAATTATACTGCGTTTCCCTCTTCCGCAATGAATCTTCCATGATCGTTTACGTTTTGCAACACGAGATCGTCACCCGAGTTTCCTCATTTGATACTACGGAATCATCGAACGCCCCCTTACCGCAGCTTAGCACTTCTTGATCGTGATTAAGGAATTGGAATGAAATTACTGGCACAAATACTTTGCGCTATGATATATCCTGGATTGGCTAAGGGAAATTGTACAGAGGAGGTGGAGGAGTAGAACACCTACTAATGGAATAATTTGTAACATTGTGATCAAGGATTCGTTGCAATTGCAATTTACACATTATCTAGCAACGCTAGGAAACGTTGTCCGCGCCTATTTTGCTCTATATTTTTCTACACAAATGCTGAGTCTAGTCGGAAATATTTTCTACGTTTGCCTGATACAAGACGCTTGCCATGAATCGAGAATTTGGTTTATTGGAAGCGACGCATGATCTCAAAACAAGCGATAATGCTTCTGATCGATTGCCGTGAGAGACACGTGTCTCAAGCCGTATAAAGGATGGTATTCGATTATGTTTAAGCATTATTGCTGTGGCAGGTATACATACCTGCCACCAACTATGTCACAAACACTGCAAGATTGACTTTTGTATATTTACATCCTTGGTCACAATGGATTCACCGGGGACCCTGCTAAAACGTAATCCTGCTGCATCGTTCAAGTCTTGCCACTTAGCCAAGCCACTGCCTTGATCTTCGACTTCTGGGTACTGGTACAGACATTCTAGAGCATCTAGGAATCGTCGAGCACGCATTCTATCGCGAGAAGTTGGATTACGATGGTACTACAGGCTCTCGAAGCCCCTATTTCACCCCAATTCTTCTCGAATGTGCAGCATTACACTTACGGTGCGTCCCCGATTGATATGCAACGAAGGATTGCATAATATGTAAATAGTGAATTAATCATCGACATACGGAAGTATCAGGAAGGAACCGTTTGTTATACTTAATTTAATTGTAGGACCAAAATGTTTGATGATTCGTTACTGTAAAGGACACCATCGTTCGAGTGTAATTTCTAAATGTTTTAATAATAAAAACTGTCTGAAATGGATCAGACATCTATCTTTCATATAATTCTCCCATGGTTATCAAGGATTTGCGAGAAATGAAAGTGTGTGTGTGTTTCGTCAATGAAAATACTTGAGCACATCCAAATTTTATTAAATCGTGTGCGACAGTTGTCTGACAGGCATTATCCTCTTTCACAGCTATATCAAAAGACTAGAAACCAGTCTCACTCGTGTTACTTAATCCTCAGCTTCCTCGGAAAGCATTGCACTCGGAGTCTATAAAGACGGTATTATTTGTAGGTATCTACTTTGATCTTGATGCGTGTATGACTTACATGGCTTTCGCGCATTTGCTTCAAGCCCTCGCTCTACATATTTTACAACATTGACCCTCCACCGCAAGGCAAATATAATTATTCTGCTACTCGGTAGGCAATATATTGGTTGGGTAAATTCAAATCAAGAAATTATCTGTGCTCAACAACTGTATGTAACAAAAGGTGTAACTGGTGGGCGAAATGGAAGAATGTGGGGTCGATAAGAAAATATCCCCAAGTTGGGGCGGACTTTCGCCTTTAATATACAAAACGTCCATTCAGAATCATTCGCCCTTTACCCTCTCTGCACCGCATGCATCGTTTCCTCGCGTCTGTTTACATTTTGACCAGATAAAATTTCAATGGATCACTTGGTGGTAAAACCAAAGATTGTGCTCATAGATTTGATGGTGACTGTTTTGATGAATGAAATTCAGGATTCACTGCAGCGACCCTAATGAGCACATCGATTTTTACATCTTCTTTCCCCTTACTTTGTGCTTCCAATTAGCCTAAGATATCGAGACGCGTTACAAAAAGATTGTCAAAATTGAATTCATGTACTCTCGCCGATTTTCGACCTAACAATACACGCGCTTCTCCCTACTTTGCAATTGTGAGCAACGTCGGTCTAAGGTGCGACGGGGCGCACCCCCTAGATTTCCCTAACCACTGACTAAATGTACACTATGGGATAGGTCCTACGTTTCTCTCCTTAACATTCTACAGCCAACAATATTCGAATGTACAAAGTATTTCACTGAAGACACACGTTCCGTAACCCAGATCTGCCAGGAATTAGTATTCACAGTGTTCATATTTTGATTATTTGAGTCTCTTAGGAACATCCCTTCTCTTCTTGCCAAGGATTACTTTACTCACTCAGGTATACTCTCAAGGGTGGACGAAGTGAGCCGTCAAATAAGTAGACACAGTTTATTACGACTCTTTCTCTCGGGAATCAGGGCCTTCGATTTAGTGGCCTCTTCCGGAGTACTCTTGGCATAAAGAGACCTGCTTAGGCGATGCCTCACACCCTTGCTTAAGGTTCGACCTCCTTTTCTCAAAGATGCGAATCTTCCCAATGCCGGTTTATCCGGTATCTCTTTTCTCTCAGTGTGCGCACAGTTAAGAGTCGTCACAATGAACTCGACATCTTTCGGTTCATTCGAGATGAATTCTTCGACCGGCTCGTCAATAGTGTCTCGGTCAATCCAGGTCAAGCCCATCTCGACCTTCTCCGCAAGGTCCTGCCAGTTCTTCCTGTTTTCCATGGTGCCATCGTAGAGTGGCATTATCCAGGGGAAGGTTTCCGAAAGAACCTTGTACAGGGGCATGCAAATTACATCGATGAATCCGACCTGCATCTGTGGCAATTCATCCTTCCTTTCGCGGTCCATCATCGCGATTGGTTGTTGATTCAATTGCAGCCGTTCCAGATCGCCTTGATCGAAAAACTCATCTGCTACGAGTTTTGCTACGCGATGTTGAACTTCCCAGGGCTTTGCAATTGCACTTACATCGCAAGCCGTCATCATCATCCCACATAATACTGTAACAAAGGTCAAAGGCTTTGTTAGAATCCGTTGCAAGATTACAATAAGAGAAATGTGGAAGTTTGCCTATTCGTACGTTCTTTCTTCTCTTCGCTCTGCCAGTCGAACTCGCCCTCGTCTATCAATTCCATGAAACGATTCTTCTTCTTGAAGTAAACAGCGAGATCGGTGGAAAGTATCGCACTTTCAACGACCTTCATTACCCGTCTGTAATCTTCCATTGAGAGACTTTGGAAGATGTTGTTACTGTCGGAGTTGAGGATCATGACACATTGATCGAAATGATGATGTTCCATTGTGCTGGTGGAATAGAGAATCGCCAGGGGTGATTCTGTCTTCATCTGGAAGGCATTGTTTGTGCCACGGTGATCGAGATCGTGGCATAAACAAGCCACCAGCAAACCAAGAATTTCAAGGTCAGTCATGAATTGTTCCATCTTCCCAGTCTTCAACATCGCGAACATGGTCTGCGCAACGTTCAGTGCGTGCCTCCAATTGTGGTACTTGACTGGTCTAAATTTCAAGAAGACGAATGTTATTTTTAAAGCATTTTAAATATTATCATTAAATAAATACCTGTAATTCTTCTTCACGCTGAGAATCCAGCGACAAAGAACTTCGTAAGGGATGTGGAATTTTTGGATCAAGTTGCACTGCTTGAACATTCGTATTGTAGCACGACAAGTGTCCTCGTCCTTGAGGTCAAAGTCGATGAAGGTGAAACTGTAGAGATTGTATGTCTCCGCGGATGGAATGACCTCTGAGGTCAATTTCAACGCGTCATCGTTGTTGGCTGTCGCGTGATAGCTCAAACATTCGAGGGCCACTTTTTGTTTGGCCATCAGCTTGCAAGCTGACTCGTACATTTGGGTATTGTGGATGCCCAAACCACAGAAGATAGCGAAAGCCTCGAAGATTGAGACGTCCGAGTCCGTAAAGGAAGTTCCGTTATCCTGGAGAACATTTCATCAAGTTCCCAGATGTCAGAGTAATTCGTTTTCTCCCAGAAGAACTTAGAAATCAATTTTATACAAAAATTGACACGTACTTTATTAATTAACTGTGCAACCCCGATGATGGTCCTTTGGCCATTGGCAATTGGCATGCAAAGGATGCTTCGGATTGGCTCCTTCCAGGTTTGGACGATGTCCCTTTTCAACCAGGTTGCCACATCCCCTATATTCAGTATTTGTCCAGTTGTTGCGACGTATCGAGCGATTTGACCCAAAGGACTCGAAAGATCGGTCGCACTTGGTCGAAAAACCCTTGCTTCCTGAGTCTCGTTGTCCATTTCGAAGCCCAAGGTAAACTTGCTATCGTCATTGAGTATCTATCGCAAGATTTACTCGTTCAAGTATATATTTCTTCGAAAAAGTTTGATGGGACTTAAATTCCTACCTGTTGTTGGAAAATGTCCTCCATCTCGATATTATTGCTCTGCGCCAGGAGGAAAGAGAAAAATCATCATCAGACTTACGAACTTGAGTAACACTTGCCGGTGTCACTCACCTCTCTCCTCGACAGTGGCTTTCGGATTTCTTGTATCGACCTTCCTGGTCGTTCCACGATCTTCTCGAGATGACCCTGCCATATAAATGGTCGACTTAGTCCTGCATCGATATTGATCAATTATTTCTTATAATTCTAAATTACTTACAGCCTCTCCGCAATCGAGATCCAAAAGGTATACCGCGCATCTTTCACATTTAAGCAACTCCTTTGCTTCGGTCATGATCTTCGTAACGAGGCACTCGAGATTGTTCTGTTCCTCGAATATATTCCTGGCTAGGTTCAACAGGATTTGATTCCTCCTGTATTCCTGTACCGAGAGCTCGAACAATTGGGCGTTCTGTATTCCGATACCGCAGAAAGTAAGGTACCTAAGGCCAGCCTTATTAATTACGATGATTCACGCGAGCCCGAGTAAACGATACCTTTCTTTACCGACCTCTGAAAAACTTCAACGTCCCGTTCGGTAAATTCATTGCTCCCATTGGTCTTGTTTATGATCTGAGCGACTCCAATCACGTCGCCCTCATAATTGCAAATGGGCATCGAGAGAATCAGGGTTGTTTTGTAGCCGGTCCTCATGTCTATTGAGCTGTTAAATCTGGGATCCTGTGGAAGTCAAATAAAAAAGGGGCCACATTAACTGAGTAAATGTACGAGCTTCTCGAATCTTACGACGAACCTTATATGCGTCTTTAATGTTGATGGTTTCCTTAGTCTGCGCGACAGAGCCGGCGATACCAACGCCGAATGGTATTTTGATCTCCTCGCTCTTAGCCCGATGCAGTGCTTCCTCTAGTTCGGTGTCCTGTGTCACGTCAAAGAGTTTTGCAACTAAATATCTATCCTCGAGCGGTCCTTTCGCCAGGAATAGACTGCCGCGATCCGCGTGTGTAAGTAATCCGACGTTCACAAGAATCTTGTGACAGAGAACATTGATGTCTAATTCGTTGGCGACGTCTCTTATTAATTCCATAAAGAGATCGCCTTCTTCTAGCCTGTTGAGTTCTTCCCGTCTTCCAACAAGAGATCTGTAAGATCTGACAAACGAATTTTGTGCTTCGCTAACTCGTCGATTATGTGTCAGGATGGATTTTTCTATTTTATATTTCGCGACTCACCTGCTCGGGCTTTTGCTGCGTTTTGCAGGTGAGCTCGAAGCCAGCCAGGTTTGAAAAAGATCCGAAGTCACGCTATTACGTTTACTTCGATTTAAACTGTTCTCGTCCTGGTTCGAATTGGACGGGGAAGATTTGCCCTGTTGAGATTCGCCAGCGAGCAATCGATTTCGTAGTTCCTCGCTTGCATTATCGCGTAACCATGCTTCGATCGCCCCTGGATTTGCTTCCATGTACCTTCGATTGACGTATTAATTAGTGAATAGTCGAATTATCGGTTGATAAGAGTTCAGAATACGGCGACGATTACCTTCCGACTTTTTCTATTGTTAGACCATCGTCCTCATCGTATTCATGAATGGTATCCTGGCATGAGATCCTTTTGCTCCTGCAGAACCTTCCAATTTCGCTTTCCTTCTTCTCAGTCTTCGTGCTTAATTTTAATTTTGATTCTTCCTGCGAGCCGCCCTCCGATTCTTCCGCCCTAGTTTTTAATTCGACCTCTTTCGGAGGCGGTATCACCCTTGTCGAGATCTTCATTGTCCCGAAATCATCCAAATTATTGTTGTGGTTCACCTGGAAGAGGTGTTCCGTGCAATTCAGGTTCATTTTGATCGTGGAAGATCGTTCTTTTGTCTGCACTCTTTTTTTTTAAAATACCTCAACGTCTGCCGCCTCCGGCGACTCCTCGTCGACTTCCTCGTCGGCTTCCATATCACCTTAGGCCTGAACTAATTGCCATTGGATGTGTAATTCTTGGTATAAGTTGTGTCGTCGCAGAGACTACACCGAGGATTTAATTATCAGCGACGATCACTCTTCACATTTTTCTTAGCCCTGTTTTTTTTTCTAACGGGCTCTCTTAAGCGCGTGGTTCTTGAATAATAAGATCTACGAGGAATATTCCTGGACAATTAACACGGATCTGGCAAGTCGATCAACGATTAATCCTTTGACTATTATAAAATTTTAGCTGTGATAAATGCAATCACCAACAATCGACGACTTCAACCTATTTATTGACTAAGCTACTAAAATTTGTTATGTAGTTCAAAGAATTTCGAATCAACGGATCACCGACTAGGAGATTAAAGAAACGTTTGAACATTCCCTTCAATCGGGCGACAGTTGAACCTGGCGTAGATTTATACTGGTTCGTGGTACTTGGCCGTTTTTCTTAACTCACGATGGCAAGCGCGCGAGCCCATGAATTTCATAAACCGGCGTTCGTGTTACTGGTGTATCCCTTACTGCTTCGAGCTCCCCGACCATTCCTTACTCACCCAGCGAACCGAAAGCAACGACTCACGTGGGAAATCCAGCCCTAATTGCTAAATTATGGAACAGCCCTCTTCAATATACACGATGTACTTCCGTAGACTGCCACCAAAATAATTAATTTCGCCTCGAGACCGCGCGCAACTTGCTCGCCAACTTCCTATTAGACTAGTCTACTTCCAAACTTACCACCGTTTAGAAATTCAGGCCGATGCGGATACACAAGGAAATTTATACGAATCGTATATGTTTTATTCATTATTTATTATATGTACAGGTCGACGGGAAATTTTACTTTATTTTAAAATTAATGATATTATTTAAATTGACTTTCAATTTACCTGTACAAGTTGCGGAGAATATTTTCCGGCTTTCCACATTTCTCGCGGAGAAAAAGTGTCCTCTCGTTAGTCACAGCTGACTTTACAGATGTGGAAGGTAGAGTCAGGGTGTATTTACACTGGTACTTGGACAGTTATTGCTTGTGTACTTTGATTTCATAGGGTAAAGTTATAGAAGCACCACTGCCCACTGTTCTCTTTCATCGAGCTGATATCATTCTGGAAAAGGTGTGCATTACTCGTGCGGATGTTTGCACCCTTATCCTTTCAATCTCGAGCTTTTATCGCGGGTGATAAAAGGATGGACGTGTATGCATATGCGCAGGTATATCGAGGATAGTCGAGAATGAGAATTCAATTGTCGATTGCGGTACCGTTCGAGTACAACAAGTGCTCTCGTTAATATATTAAGCCTCGATAAGATGGGCAAAGCGCGCCGACAGGCTCTTTAATACTCTTCACCGAGACTCTCGTTCTTACTCCTTTTATCCTAAGGCTTTTGATGCATCCGTGGATCCCAAGCCGAGCGAGAATTAATCCTTTGTGCCGGCGCAACCGGGAACGGAGCATCGACGGACGTGCTCTCTTTCTCTTTAGAATAACTTAAATGAAGTCGCGCAAGAACGAATCCTCATTTTGATTATCAATTATCCTCGGATAATAATCGATTGATATATCCCCAAGTGTATTTCGTATATCCGGCAATTCTCGTAATACGAAATCTTTCTTGGAGCGTGTTCGACTTGGTCGGGATTCTAGCAAGATGAGAGTAAAGTTGGAGTACCGATCGAAAGATCGCTAGGTAGTTAATCGGCTGGTTTAGCGTTCGAACTCTATCAGGGAGGTATTTACGTCCATTGTAAGGAGGGATCGATCGAGTTGCGCGTCGTTCGGTTGCCGATCGACATCGTCTTTCACTCTTCTAATGGCATCGGCGTGTTCGCCTCATCGCGATCGCTTTAAGTGTCACTTAAACCAATCGGAAATCGAGTTCCAGCGAGTCTAGTGAATCGTTCCTTCGCTTTAACCGGCTCCCATTTCTACCAATCAGGTTACTTCCAAGTTCTCCGTACCGATTTCGAATCCGATTCCAGTCTAGCCTTCATTTGCATCTCTTGCTTCCGGAATCCAGTGATCGCTGTCGTTCGAAAATTCCTTTGAATCTGGCGGAGGTGAGTCTCGATCGAGACTCCCTCCATTCGGTCATGATACACTCTCCGGATGAGTATATTACTCACTTTAGCAGTCTTCCGGCTAACTTGACAGTCAGTCTTCAAGATTCACCCTCTCACGACTTATTTTACGTAACGTCTCACTGTCTACTGTCCGGTTCTCTTCTCCTCCTGAAGGACTTACACGCCACCACACATTCCACAGCACCTTCTCACAAGAATTCTTGTCATTAAAAGCGCGCTCTTCCCACCGACGGGTTAGAACGGCGAGCGAGTACTGGCAGAGCTCTTTCTGCCCAGGCAAGATCGAACGGGATACGAGGAGGATCGGCCGGCCTATCTATGAATCGTCGATGTTCCTGAAAGGGAGGACGCGGCGTTCAAATGGACCAGCCAGGTCGGGCGAAAGCACCGAGCTTACTAAAGCCAGGCCAGCCCACGATTCCACGCGAAACGGCGAGCTTGGCTAGATAGGCGCGAGCTTCCCCGAGTTTGTATGCGTCTCGTGCCGACAGAGAGAGAGAGAGAGTGAGAGAGAGAAAGAGATGGGGCGAGCAAGTGGGGGTGGTTGAGAGAGAAGACGGAGCAACGAGAAAGAGAGGAATGTGTGTGCGTCGAGGTTTTCTCGGTGTGCGCGAGAAGCTCGAGTGCTTGCGCGCTTGCGAGCCTTCGATCCTTCTCTCAGAGTTTGTGTGCGTGCTTCCCTCTCTCTTCCTCTCTCTCTCTCTCGTCACATCCCCCTGCTTTAACTGCTTCATCCCCACCTAGCAGCGAGAGCAGAGCTTACGCGTCCTGGTGGAACACGAGGGCCTCGATCTCCTCTCTGCGTACACTAGGCGATCAGCTTTCACAGGGGTGGCAAAGGCGCCCACGTGCTCTCCGATGCCACGAATAAGCATGCCTGGTTACAGTCAATTAGGGTAGGAAAGAGTTCGTTATCGCTTCTCTAATAGAATAAAATAAAGTTTCAATGATTTTAGGAGTATGGAATATTTTAGAAATACCAATTTCGCATCTGTGAATTCTTCTGATTCTCTGCAGTCTATTTTAATATGACGCATCTGTACCACCCCTTTGCGCCTATTTTCCACCCCCCTAGCATTGCCGGTAGCGGTGGAGGAGAGCAGTCCACACCTATGTCGGTGCTCCACACTCGGCTATTGGTCTCAAGATGATGCCAATGCATTTGCATTGAATCTTTGTAGTAAATGTACTAGTGTCGACGTCCTGACGTAATCTTGAAACTCGTACACTGCTCTCAGGCATCCTCTTCGAGAAGGGTTGCACTCCTTAGGATTAGAGCCAAGAAACGAGATTCGAGTCTACGGTCTGGAGAAGTCTGGAGCAGCTTTCTCCTGGTTGCGAGGGGGGGCTTGTGCGCCGCCGCCGCGCATTCGTGTGCCCACCGAGAGATGCCTCGAAAGATCGATAGTGGAGCGCTGGTCCCGGCCGCGCAGCATCATCATCCCCGAGGCCGCCGCCGCCACCGCCGCCGCCGCCACAGCCACCGCCACCGTCGAACGATTTCACCGAAATTTTTCCGAAATTCTCGTCGATACTCCACCGTCACAGCTTCTCCTCCTCATTGATTCTCTGCCACCCGCCCCTCTCATTAGGACATCCCTACTAATTGCTGGTTACAAATTAGTTCCGGATAAGCTGGCAGACCAAGCGAGAATGGTCTAAGCGTTTCGGTAGTAGTTACGCTTTCGAGTTCATCAATCACTCGAGCATTCTTTATCACTTTTCTTATCACTTCTTTATCACATTCTTTATCATACATCAGTCTCCAATGAATTGTAATCGATGGCGATGGGGAGAGTGAAGTCTTTCGCTTGCCCCTTATGGGGCAACACCGTACCAACCTCCGATCCCCTTCACGTCTTTCACCTAATCTTCCTAGCACCAGCCTGTAAATCAATTCGCAGTGTAACCATGAAACTTTCCGCCGTTTGCTCGATCGATTCCATCATTCTTGGTACCCCTCCTACTATATAAACCTCTGCATTCTAGAATAAGGTGTGTATATTAAAATCACACTTTAATTCTATCAACTCTCTTATACACCCACATATTTACTCCATCTGTTAGACATTGCGCTAGTCTTACATAATACTAGCATCAGTTTCCGATGGCATAGCTTTATAATACACACGCTAGTTTACTACCAAGATCTTCTACTTTCGAACAGTGCATATTTTATGGAAATCGGTTCAGTAATTTTCGCGCCAAGTCAGAAGAAAGAAACATAGAAAAAAAGGCCTAGAGATTTATGTAGAGATATTTATCTCATAGAATTGGGGGAATGCGTGCAGAGGCCACATGTTGTGCTAGTCGCTGTTAACAAATCGTGGCGCATGTTCGGGCCAAAGGAAATATTGCTCTATCCGATTTTCCTGATGAGGAAGGACTTGCTCGACGTAGGAGGGTTGATCGGGACAAGGGTGGTTTCCCTAAGGGTTCAAATACAGCAGGTGGAAGTCCGGCACGTAGTCCGGAGTTTGCTTGGGTCGAGCGATCTTTGAATTACACACTAGATAGTGCCAGTCCAAGCGAAGATCAAGCGCTCCGAAGGATGACTCTAAGTCGCAAGGAAAACATGGTCTCTTGGGTGATGCAAATATTTGGTAAGCCAGTGCATTCTGGCATAGAACGAGTGAGTTGCGAGTGAATTTCTACGCGAGTCAATGGCTGACTATCATCTGTTTCTACTGAAGGAGAATGGAAGACAAGTGGCAGCTTGATGAGTTCACTGACGTTATGAAGAAAGCCTTTAATGAGGAACTTGAGGGCTTGTCAACAATTCTGATAGTGGTGGGGAAGCAGGAACCTTCGTGATTTGATGCTGCCAGAATGGCTCGTTAGCAGAGAGAAAGGGTCAAGGAGGACAGGAGGTCGAAGGATATTAGGGGAAGATGTGGTCCAGCCTTTGGACGCAAGAGGGTGTCGAAAATACCACTTCCACGAAAACCATCATCTAATATCTAATCTCATCTGCTGGCTTCGAAACATTTCACCTCGGAAGCAACGCGGAAAGAGGAAGCAATAGTGTCGGTGAGCACTTTCTGAAAATGATGCTGGCAATCGCGTGGGACAGCCTGACATTTCCAACTCGCGTTACGTCATCGTCGTCGTCGTCGCATTTCACCCCACACTGGCATCCGTCCCACCCGCTTGTCTGTCAGAAGATGCGCGAAGATGAATAAAAGCCTTCCCTATTACGATTTACGAGATCCTTCCAATAACGTTACCTTCTCCCATCGCTCCTCCCATCTCGAACGCCCTGAAGAAAGTTTTCTTAAGAGGAGTTCAGGTGGGCGGCGGCGTTGAAAAATATGAAGAGTCGAGGAAAAAGAGGGTGAGAAAATTGCCGACGCAAATTGGTATAAATCGAGATATCCTGCACGGAACATTGTATCCTTTTGGCATAGGAAATGTGAGCATTACACTTATCGAAATAACCAACCTTTGTCTCGCTATTTGGAATACACATCGAGAAACGAAGAACAGTGTTTACTTTACTCGAAGCTACAAGATAACTTTAACCAAAGAACCAGAATCCTCTGGGTAGTTGTACCGGGTTGCGTTACAGCCATATGTCCGGAGGCCAAGTTCTCCAACTCTAAGCCCTTAGCTTCTCCGGTAGCCGGGCTTGCGAAGCTCTCCTGCTCCCCCTTTTGCCCGGGTTCCTCGCTCCTAACGTGCGAACCAGCCGCCCATTGTTGCTCGTCCGGGCGGCTTTAACGTGCTTTATTTCGAGCGAGATTAGAGTCGCGCGCTACCACCATCGATTTTCTATTTATGGAGTATAATTTAATCGGCGTTATTATGAGATTAAGCCATCGACGTTAACGACGTCCGCGACGGGGATTTAATATTCTCGGGAGTACACCGCTCTCCTTTATATCGGAGTTAGCTAGTCCATGTACTCCCTGTCTTTCGTAGCCCTCAACTACCGCCTATGGATCCAATCTCTCACATCTTCTTTTCTTACATGCTGACAGCTTTCGCGCATATCCCTTCTTAAGACCGAGCAGCCGATAAAAGTTTAAATCTCGTCGTAAAAGGAATTCGTAAATCCTTTTTCTATACAATTCTTACCAAGCCAGCAACTGAATTGCATTTCACTTCCATCCTTGGCACGATTAGCGAAAAGCTCCTGGTAACGACAGCTGCGAACGTGGGGTGCCTGCCTGGCTGCCTGCCTTTCTCGTCGCTTGTCGGCGCACGTGCTTTCATCTCCACGTGCTGTGAACGACTGCTACTCACAGTGTTATACATACTGTGACTGCCACCCTCGAGCATAGCCAAGCTAACAACGAGCTATTTACCGAGCATTAATATATGTCGCCACTAATAATAGTGGCGAACGCTCTATGCGATCTTGAGCGAGTGAACTTGAACTCTATCGTCTACTGATTCCGCCCCTTAATATTAATCGCCCTTTATTTAAATTAAAATAAATTAATATTAAAATTAGAGAGTTTGAAAGAGGATCCGACATAAGGAATATTTAACAGTTTTATATATTTTATTGGACCATGTCTGCCATTTTAAATTATTGCCAAGTACAAGGACGAATCGAAGGATTCGTAGATCTCATCAGAGATCGTCGTCCGAGTCCTGGAATCTGTGGTACTTAGCGACCACATGAGGGAAGGTGTCGTAATCCTTGCGTTCCTCTTCGTTGTTCAATAGTTTTCTTCTCTCGAGCGCGAGATATATGAGGAGAGGGCAGTATGCGACGTTAATAAGACCGACGATTCGCATTACCCACTGAAAGCCGACCGCCTTCACCATTTCGCTGCCTGTGATGGGTCCTTGAAAAAGAAACTCCGTCGACACACACCCCGGAGAATTGGCAAGGGACCGAGACTTTCATGCAAGAAACACTTCTTCTTCCTTCATCGGAGAACTGAAAGTTCTCATCAGAACACCATGGCAGAGTTGCGTTTAATTCGAGTGAAAAATTCTTAATGAAAAAACTTGGCGAAGCACGTGGCGGCGGTTTATGTTGGTTCTTGCGGAATGAAGGGCAAGTTCCGAGTGAGAAGGGAAATATTCTTGTCGGTCTGATTGTAAAGCTGACCAAATAAGATGATCTCGAATGAAGAAAGAGAAGTATGCAAGCACTTCTTGCGAGCGAAGTCTTTAAGAAGGATTCGGTAGCTGGATTACCAAGGGAATAAGCCAGGCTGACAGCCACTTGTTGGATCGAGTATACAGGCCCGTAGCTGCCATTTCGGTCGACCAGGCTCGCCAGCAGTGGTACCAAAGCAGCATCCGCCACACCGATCCCCAGGCCCATTCCCAAATGCGGGAAAACCAGCTGCGACATCGTCTTCGCCGAGGGAATCAGGATCACACTCACTCCAACCAGTAACATCGCGATCACTGCGACCTTACTTCGTCCATAACGATATGCCACGCTTCCGAAACAATTCGTCCCGACAAGATAACCCACGCTATCAGGGATGAACACTGTTCCCAATTGCCACTTCTATCGAATACAATATGAAAATTGGACGGAAAGCTGTTCTTATTAAAAATACATCGTTAATGAGAAGACAAACCTTTGGTTTAATATGACTATGCAACCAAATAGGAAGACACGGTTCGAGAATAGCCATTGGGGAAGTCGAGCACCAGATTGCCCCAAAGATGATAAGGATATGCGGATTGGATAGCAAGTGTCCCCAGGAAGTCGCGCACTCGTTCGTCTATTCATTACAGATCAACACACTTTTACGATCAGTTCTCCCACTTTTCATTAGCTGGCAATGAGGTGATAGATGATGAGTGGAAGAAGAAGAAGACTCACCTCGACTCTGGTTTGTATGTCCAGCGTAAGGATTTGCAGACCTGCGAAGATAATAAAGTGGCAAAAGCGATCGTAAAGGGAGAGTTGGGTGTTGGGTAAACAATAGATAATGAGACACACATATGACCACAACGATGAAGCAAGCGACTAATAAGAAAGGTGCCATCTTCCCTTCAAGATCATAAAGGACAGAACCGATCGGGTAACCGACCAGAACTCCGAGGGCGATGCTTCCTAACACAAACCCCATGATCTTTGACCTTTTGTCCTCTTCCGGATACTGCGAGGCAACCAATGACATCCCGGAAACGCCGATACATGCCGATGATATTCCCTGAATGCTTCGTGCCAGAAAAAGTGCTTCATAAGTCTGGCCAAATGCGAATACTACGAAGATAGCAGTGCGTGTTATTGTTTCCCTAGTGAAAAGGATTAGTTTCGTGAAATTTTGAAGAGTCTTACACATCGCTGCTACGAGGAGACTTAGATTCCCAAGAAAGAGAGGCTTCGCGTAGCCGAAACTACCAGTGAGACTACCCACAGCTGGATTTAGTACCAATTGTACCAAAGCTTTCGAGCTCAAAAGTAAACCCACCCTTCCATTTTCGTCAGTCTCAGCTGTCTCACTCGAATTCCCATCGAGTGTGCACAGATAATCAGGAATAATCGGTACTGAAATATTTTCATGTTCCCAATGTCGAACGATGTATACATATAGTTTTACGATTGATTTGATGGGCTCCTTAATTTACCTACAACGGTGAGGAGAACGTTATCCAGAAACAAACTGAGGTAGACCACCGCGACGATGATCGGTCGGGAGTCCTTCTCGTTTTCCTGCGGCATGGTACATCGAGATTGGATGCTGTTCCGGACGAGAAGAGTTGAGTAGAGTATCACTAGACTATCTGTCGAGGGCAGAAGGGATGCTGGATCATCGCTCGTCTTTCCATAGCGATCGGCCCAGTTGAACCGTATCTCATTTCTCCGCCTCTCTCTCTCTCTTTCAGTACAATCGAATTAACGCGCGCGCGTTACTCTGCCTCTTCTGCCTCGGAATTCCAGTCTCGATACTTGAAGCAGACCGCCAAACGTGACTGGAAAGCGTACGAGTCCCGATCGAGCTTTTATAGCGTTCGAAGGACGCTCGTCCTTGCGCAGAAGCTTTTTCAGAGCGAACCTGAGCCCGAGGACGCGCTCTCTCCGTTTATACCGAAGCGATTGCGTCCTTTTCACGAGCCGATGCACTTTTCGATTTATCTCACCGGTACCAGCGCAGACAGCCTTTATCGGACACCGGCAGCTCTCCTCCGATTTCATGCTCCTCCTACTTGCCACATGGACTGGAAAAAATTGTACGCGCCTATCCGAACCAACCTTCCATCTTGCGTTCAATTTTTTCTTTCGTAAACATCCTTCGGCAAGTCGTGCGCCCGTGTTTTATCACTTACCGTAAGAAATACGTATTTTTTTTTGGTCAGAATTACTTAAAACTATTTCATATATTGTAGACAGAAAATTATTCGCGAATGAGGGTTTTCCACGTGTGTAAGGGTTTCGTACTATTTCCTCAAGGTTTCAATTTCCCGTAAGGCTATACGCGGACGATTACGGTCGCGTTATGTTCCTTCGCGATCTCCTGCTGGTGGACGTTGCGGCTGGTCCTCTCTCCGGGAGAAAAGGGATCTCGCGGGAAATCTCGGATGAAATGGACGCACCGGCCGGCGAAAATCCCCGCAAATTCGGATAAATCTAGGAGGCAAGGTTATCCCGAATACCAAGAGAAGTAGTGAAAAAATGAGGGAGGGTTCGAAGACGAAAGGGAGGAAAAGGACTGCGGGATTTCTTCTATCAATTTATTAGGATCTACGCAATTTTCTCTCCGATTCGGTATGAGCTTCCGTCGGGAATATTTAAGAAGCGGTTGGGTTCGATATAAAATTTTCTCTCGTAGTTCATCGGTTTGCGACTGGGTCCCTGATATTCCCGCGGTGCACACGCACCTGCGTCCCGATTGCGAAATTACGAGCGACCATAACGCAATTTCGGTCTGGCATACGCCAAATTGATTCCGCACTGGCTCGTTCGCTCCCGCTTTTGCCTCTTCTCTTCTCTCCTCGCTTCTCCCTCTTCCTCTCTCTCCCTCTCTGCCATTCTGTCCGCTTCTGTCCATTTCTCCTAACAGGGAACGCGCAACCAGTTTCCAATTAGTTATGCCGATAATGGGTGGACGCTCGGTAAAACACTCTGGAAATATTCCTGCGACGAGAACGCCAGCCGACAGGAAAGTTAGCGAGCTCTAATGAAATCGGGCGGATGCTTCCATCCCTCCTCTACCAACCAGGACTATGCACGTCCATCGCAATTTCCCTGACCAGATTTCCACCCTTGTACAGTTTGAAATGTCCTTTGCGCGAGCAGAGGCATTCCGATAGGGATCAAAATTAAATTGAAACTCGATGTTCTCACTAAGGAAAGAGTCCTGGACACAAGGCAGTCTATCAGAAGTAAACTGTATTTTTAAACGAACAACGTGATTTAAGGATAATTTCTTTATAACACTTATGAGTAGAGTTCGTAGCTGATTAAACAGTCCGATCAAAGGCTTTCATTCTTGCAATTGCCTTATGAGTTTTCAAGAGCAAGCCTGTTCGGTGAACATGCTCCTAAATCCGACTGTCAGAATCGCGTTATCCTGGTAACATCCTCGTTCTCGTTCTCCTCACGAATTGGAGCATCGCTGCGTGCCACTCTGGGACTAGCGGCTCTCGAATTGTAAGCTTCGTCATGGTGTCTGCGACTACTAGTAGGGTACGATCCTTCCACGTAGACGTCTGTCTCTATGCAGTCCTTCTCCTCGAGGATCAATTTCTTCTTTCGTTGACACCTCGGCCGCGCGTAGCCTGAGTCGACGTTGCTCCTCTCCACGCCAGACTGAAATCCAAAGTCATTCAATCATTCTCTTGTCTAATCTTCGAAAATCAATTAATAAATACTTTAGAAATTCCTCGGGAAAAACACACGTTACTTTCATCCTCCAATTCGAACTCTAAACTAAACAAAAGACTGAGACGTAGAGAGACGAAAAGTAAAAAAGTCTCACGTCTGCATCTTCGACACAGATATCCGGAGTGAAGTAAGAGCTATTAACTTCTCGCATCTCCGAATGAAAGCCGTAATTGTTGTAGGCAGGTTTCCTCCGGGATTCGGGACTCCTGGAGCGTGTGAAGTATTTTTGATTCGGACTGGAACTGCCGTAATAATTTGGGAAGGCAGGTGTCACTTGTAGATTGTTGATGCTACCACCAATTGTTGGGTGAACGTAATCGTAGAACGGGCGAGCCTGTAAATCCGGATATTTAATAAAATATACGTCTCCAATAAAGGAATGATTTTTAATCGCATATTTTCTGGCTCGCTATTGCGTAACGATTGGACGAGGCTGGTTTCCTCGCTCGCGGCGGAGTGCCAGCGGTCTAATACTACTTAGGCGTCGTTCGACTAGGATTTCCAGTGGAATAAGACGGCACATGCCACTCAACGGAAATTGCACGCGGAAATCTTTCAACGAGACGTATCGATCGCGTATAAGCGCATAAGCGTACCGCTCGGTCTTCGCCTCGGAGAAAGCACGATAAAAAGGAAATTCCTTCGAGGGATGATGCACTGACCTGCCTAGCTACATTGTTCATGCGCGGATCGGGGCCTAGATCGCCGGAGTCGAACTTCCGGCCGAAGTCCCTGCCTCGTGCTAAATGCGTCACCATGTAATAAGTCCGAGGAATTAGAACTCCGGCGATGATCAAGTAACCAGTGGATATGACGCCAAAGCAGACGACGATGTCACGATTTTCCGGCTCCATTAGAATGAAGCACGTCACCCAGACAGCCCAGGCTATCAGTAAACCTATCGCTGTCCCGAAGAAGCATTTCCCCTCTCGGTAGTTCCGTTGTAGCTGCGCCACGAAGAAGCATACCACGAACAATGTCACCAAGAGGAAAATGTCGTATGCTGTTAAAAGAAACAATGTGATTTTTTTCATTATGCGCTTTCAATATTTTGGTACACTAAATATGTGTCTTCTTGAAAAATTTTCGATTTTTCGAAGGTTCTCCGACTTTGACGAATGCTTGATAAATCGATTGTTTTAGTATCAAAACGGATAGAAAACATGAAACCAGTGGCCAAAGTGCCGGAATTGTACCCAAAACACATGGAAAACCGATCCTGAATAATTGAGTACCGTGGATTTTCCCATGTTTTCAAGTCTTCCCGACATTTTCCGGGGCTGTAATTTGGTGGAGAATGTTTTCTTGCATCAAGGAAGAAGTGACATAAATTCCAGAACCCTAGCTCAAAATTCATTTTTTCGCAAATTTTTTAAGGTGTACCCCTTCTAAAATTTTCGATTTTTCGAAGGTTCTCGGACTTTGGCGAATGCTTGATAAATCGATTGTTTTAGTATCAAAACGGATAGAAAACATGGAACCAGTGGCCAAAGTGCCGGAATTGTACCCAAAACACATGGAAAACCGATCCTGAATAATTGAGTTCCGTGGATTTTCCCATGTTTTCAAGTCTTCCCGACATTTTCCGGGGCTGTAATTTGGTGGGGAATGTTTTTTTGCATCAAGGAAGAAGTGACATAAATTCCAGAACCCTAGCTCAAAATTCATTTTTTCGCAAATTTTTTAAGGTGTACCCCTTCTAAAATTTTCGATTTTTCGAAGGTTCTCGGACTTTGGCGAATGCTTGATAAATCGATTGTTTTAGTATCAAAACGGATAGAAAACATGAAACCAGTGGCCAAAGTGCCGAAATTATACCGAAAACACATGGAAAACGAATCCTGAATAATCAATTTCGTCTAATTCTGACGGTTTCTCCCATGTTTTCAAGTCTTCCCGACATTCTCCGGGGCTGTAATTTGGTGAAGAATGTTTTCTTGCATCAAGAAAGAAGTGACATAAATTCCAGAGCCCTAGCTCAAAATTCATTTTTTCGAAAAAATCTGAAGAGGTATTCACTCTTGGAAGTGAAGGGATTGGGTAATAATTCAATAGTGTACCTAGTAGAGCGATGAAGGTGACACTTCTAACAACGTCAGAGGGGTCATCCGCGCTGAGAATGAAGTACATAGTCGAGATAGCGATTTGCACACCGCACATAAAGAACACCATCAAACCCTGAAGGTAGCCGTTAATGTGAGTGGCAAAGATGCCACCCTTAGAAAAAGCGAGGAAGAGAGCCCTCGACAACATCACCGAGAAGTCCATTCCAAAGGCGAGGGTTGTCACGAAGATCTTCCGCGAGTTGAGATTTTCCGGGCCGACAAATTCGTCGTCCATGCAGAAGGGCAGCACTGTCTGCAGGGTGAAGATGTTAGCCAGTATCAGGAGAAGTGTCAGGGTTGGGTTGCCGTCGAGCATATCTTCGGCGAAGAACCGATAGATTATGAAGATGGCAATGACGCCGCATGCAACGGTACCGCACACCACCACTGTCAGGAAAACCGGTGTCCAATTGCCACTCTTCAGCAAACCACGTTCCTGCATATCTGTTCAATTCCAATAGAAGTATTTCAGATAAACAATATACTTATATTTATAAAAAAGAGAATAATTTAAAATTATTACAACAAACGTATTATTTAAATTAATATTTTAAATTTATTCAATGTGATAAAAGTGAAAACTACTCACTTCTGACAGTGCGCGT
Source organism: Ectemnius cavifrons (assembly GCA_964023945.1). Taxonomy (NCBI): domain Eukaryota; kingdom Metazoa; phylum Arthropoda; class Insecta; order Hymenoptera; family Crabronidae; genus Ectemnius; species Ectemnius cavifrons. The sequence continues at coordinate 13,021,614 of OZ030382.1, read as the reverse complement.
GCCAATCCTCTTTTGGAAGTTCACACAGTGCTCACAGTTGTTAGCATACTTCTTAAGGCAAAGCCTTGGCATCTTCGGCACCCGTTTCTCCGGAGATACTCGATACTTGCCTGACTCCACTCTGTACACTGCCACGTCAAGCAACTCCTGTTGATTCTTCATAGCAATCACGTACTTCACCATATGAGACTTTGGGAGAATTCGAAGAGCATCGTACACTTCTGTATTGCGCATTTCATGGCGAGAATTCGGATTGAAACGTGGCAAAACACAGGACATTCCACGCGGGCAATTCCGCTTCTGGATTTCTTGAAGCACTTGCGCTAGTTCGATCACAGTTTTACCAATGCCGAGAAGATGAGGCGAGTGTATGACCGAGTTACTGGCTGTCTCGAGGAATTGCTCGACCGTCGGAAAGCCCTGCGTGACGTCGAAGTCGAACGGTTCCGGCTTCATGACGTACGATCCCGGCGGAATCAGGTCTGCAATGCCATTAGAGAATGCGATATTTCCATTGACTTTATTATAATATTATACTATAAAAGAGGATACTACGATTTCTGGCACGCCGTGGCACACTTGACAGAAATCGTAGTATTGCTCTATAAAAAGATCAAGTTCTGCAAAAAGTTTTACCATCGACATAGGAGCCATCGAGTGGCAATACGACCCAAGTCTTTCTCGGTCCTTCCAGTTTCTCACCAGTCTCGATCCACTCCCGAATATCTTCCTTATCCCCGATCACCGCTATCACCGAATCCGCATTTCTCTCGTCCACTTCGTTCATGTCACCGTAATTCCTCACGCATATCCCGGCGTCTTTCGTGCCGTCGAGGAAATAATTAAGGGCGAAATCCGTACTGACTAGAAGGAGGTCGACGACCTCGAATCGGGTGCTGAGGTAGTGCACCATCGCGCCGATCAAAGGCTTGGTCAGGTTTTGGTCTGAGTAACTACTGATCGGCACGATACTATAATTGCGCAGGGGTTCGAGAACCGTGTTGTAAGTGGATGGTACAAGTACGCCCAGTTCGTACTGATCGTCGCATTCCGAATCCACCGCGGCCTGCAGCGTTTGTTTGTAGACGGTCATCTCGTCGTGGCAAGTGTCGAATATCTTTATGCCTGTGAAAATCTTATCTCTAGTATTTTATTTCAACCCCTACGATGCGAATAAATCCTATAAAATTTGCATGACAATCGAATAGAAATTTTATTAATCTTACCTAACGAAATGCCGGGTACAAAGTCATACTTATTCAGCATGTTTACCACGTAAAGTGCCGTCGAGAGCTCCTGAAGACCCTTGATCGAACTGATGTTGCAGTAAGGCCCATAATGAGCGTCCACGAAGACTAATAGCAAGAATAAAACCACGATAAAAAAATACTACTTTAAGTTTCCAATAAGTTGAATTAATTATAACTGCATTTACCGGAAAGAACCGCATCCCCGGAAGTTTCAAGAAGGGTGCGATTCTTGCAGACCACTTGATCCTCCGCGGAAAGAGTGGGTAGAACGAGATTGAGAAGGAGGGTGAACTTGATCAAAGTCGAAATCATGGCGCACTCGAATTCCAATAACTCGCTTCGCATTCGTATTAGGAGAGCATATCTTGTGCAGAGATTTTGGCTTGTAGAAGATAAAAAGGATGGCAGAGCAAGTAAGATAGAAGAATGTAGGAAAGGAGGGCGGTTTCGAGCGATTCTCTGTTTAATCGATAGTCATCGAGGCCAACGAAAGCTTGATCCAAGAACTCCGTAAGGGTTCTTCACTTCACTCCTGAGGCAGAGTGTGCCGTTTTCGAGCGAAACCGAATTCTCTCTTTCGCACAATCGTTCTCAAAGTACTCCCATAACCGACGGGATAAAGATCACCGATCGAGCCTTGAGGGAATAAAGTTCCAAGAGAGAATAGTAGGCTAATAGAAACGAGTCTGCTTGGCGGGGGCGTCTTATCTGGTTAGAATTTCGATCGGATCCATCAAATCGCGTGTTAAAAGCCACTTCGGGTATAACAATTGCCGGGAATCACGCTCTCCTCCGGATTATTCCTATTGCTGTTTACGGTTAGCCCGCTCCGTCTGCACTCACATCTCTTGGCTTACATAATAATAATCGCTTCCCACACAGTGAACCACATGAGTATTCCTCGAAGGGTTGAGACGTTCTCTTCGGATCTCGATTGGTGCGTTTCCTCCTTCCTCGATTCGCCACAACAGTTCGCCTCTTGGTTCGCGCACTTCTCTCTTTCGCTGACCATTATTGATCTATTTCCCTTATCACAAGTTCGGTCTTATCTTCGACCGGGGCTCCAACTAGGATTGTACTCTGCTTTCACTTATCCTTTGGTTAAGGCTGATGGAGTGAGGGAGTAGTTGGCGAGGTGAACCGTGTGTTTTTGGTGGAATAGCGGTGAAACTCTCATGACTGGGCGTTTGGGGAGCAGCTGGCCGACTGCACGCCAGTGACCACCGAGGAAGCCATACTCCTCGAGCTCTCTCTCCCCCTTTTTAAACGTATTACACCCTCGGTCACGTTGAGTTCTGCAGCCATTTAAGGCGCACATGCGATTTAAGTGACAGCAGCCCGGGCTCTTTTCCTTTCGCCCGGAAAAGAGAGAAGCGTTCCAAGCTATCGTAAAATCGACATCGGCCATCGGGCTGCCTTCATCGAATCTGACATCGACCAATTCGACCCCCATCGACTCTCTAAAAGCCCTCGAAAGTGGTGATAGTGCTTCGAAACCTCGTGTACACCTGCTCCAACAGTTCCACCAAACATCCGCTCCCTCTTTTCTCGTCCATGAGTTTATGTTATTCGAAATAAATCTTGACGCGTGTAATTGACTGTCAAGGTTAGTGGAAAGAAAAGTGATGGCTTCTGGGGTGTTGTCAACTCGAGGACACGAGTGATCGACTGATGGGGTGCAAGGTTACTTTACCTAACGACGCTGTAATCCTTCCTTAAGGTTGCGTCCAAACTTTCCGAATGTAGTGCACCTGGCTATTTAATATTTCATGAGCCACTCTCACCCTCCACAAACCGAACATACCTGTACCTGACCTTTGGGATTACCTCGCCGGCATTGACCATACTTATTTGGGGGGAGCACTCTACAACCTTCGGTCATTTTTACCACGCGGATTAAACTGTTTTGCTCCAACTTGTAACAAAGTAAATTATGCGCTTTTACAAAGGCGCCCAGGAGCGCCGAGACAAGCTTCTGTATAATAACTATTCCGGGAAGCATTCCTTGCGTAAAGAGAAATCCAATAATTCCGTTTGGAATAATAAAAGTTTTGCCGGGTCTCCTTCTATTAAAATCCTGACCGCAGCCATGATGATCTTGTTTGGTGATCGAATCCTATAATAGCTCTCTCCACGCGGAGAATCGACTAGCTGTAGATCAATGCTCTACTTTACCGAATCTGGTGGCCTCTCCGGTGGTTTGCGCTATAAATCGTAGACTACTAGGAGAAGGTCCACTGTGAATTATAGCCTATTTGCCGAGGAAATGATTGGATAGGTGTGGAAGTTAGTCTAGTTAGAAGCTAGGAGAGATCTATGAGCACACTCCTAGACTCTGCGATCGGAGCGAAGGTAGCAGAGAAGCAGGAGCATGGAAGAGGTTACCGCTCTCGACTTTACCTGGCGCAGCACTGCGTAGGTGAGCAGAGCGAAGAGTTATCCGGTGAGATATTTCACCCGAGGCCAAAAGAGCAAAGAAATTTCCATGAGTAGTAACTCGCAGCAACCGTGAGAGAGCCGGTGGTGCCCTGGAGCCTGGAGCGGCAGTCAAAATTAGAAAGCGACAGCCCTAACTTCCTACGCGGAGATCAGAACTCATCAGGAGTACAGACCGACCGAATTCTGGATCGGATCTTTTCTGGATTCACCACACTTTCCTACCCAACAACATATGTATAAGCAATTAATTGGGAAAGGTTCGATTGCTCCTGATAGAAGGGGCAAATTGTGGATAGTCCAAGGACAGGGCTATCAATCAGAATTTTTTGGCGGCGTCGCCATCGGCTATTGTTCATCGGTGGGGCTGATTGAAAGGTCGGTTTGGAAAATGGAGAAGGATGATGTTTCAGTGATTGGTTTTATTCGTAGTATTCTCATCCTGCTGGTACCATTTAGCATCCTGCTGACACTTTTCCACCGCAAAATCAAAGACAAATGACACACGCGGAACACGTGTCAAGGCCGTGCCATGACGCAACTGTGAATGGTGGCGAAGGTCTCTGTGTATAGGAGCCGGCAAATCGCCGCATTGTTCTCGAATGTCATCTCGCCTACTTTGAACTCAGGATTTACAGCGACCTGAAAAATAGAAATATACCATGCTTTCGATTCAATTGAATGTTTGTCCCAATATCGACCATTACATTCGCCGGAGCGTACACTTTAAAGCGGCTAACAAGCTTTCCGTCAAAAGTACATGGGATTACTGTCAGGTGACTCGAAGTCGGCTGACTCCAATCTGCCACTATCATTACGGGATCGCATGCCGCGCGGCGGAGGACTAGTCAGCCGGTGGTAAATGTGTCAAGGTATCGCTGGATGATATCGCTACGATTATCTTCAAATGATTTCCTGCGAAATCCTGAATGTCCGGCGAGTAGAATTTGAATGGAAAAGGGGGCCGAGGACGCTCTCGAAGGAAATGGTTCGTTATCAAGTAGGAAATTGTACGAGCACCTTAAACGTATATTGGCCAGGCTCGAGCTCGCTTATGTCCACCCACTGGCAATCGATATTATGCTTGTATATGTCGCTGCAGTTCACCGAGATTCCTTGGTCCCCGTAATTCGCGCACTTGTACCTGAAACCGCATGCAAGCAAGCCACCCCCAATTTAATTAAAGGATCAATTCCATTAAATGTCGATGCCAAATGACGTCAGAGAGTGGGTGGAGTTTTACCTGGGCTCGACCCCAGGCATGCACTGATTATCCTCCAAGCAGAAGGAAGCTTTGTGACCTTCGGCGACTTTATTGCCGGACGCGTCGATCACGTCGAATGTCGCGAACACTTCCATCGAGTGATAATGCCTGCAACACATGTTAAGTACAAAGGCATCCAACTAACCAACATATCAGGATAAACATTAAGATATTAAAGAGAAAAGAGTGTCTCACTCACATGTGGCACATGTGCCATTCCCAAAGGTGTTTGGGAACGGCAGGTCGGAAATCAGCGGTGCCAGTATTGAGGATCCTGGCAGTGAAACGCAGCAATCGGCGCGTCTCCAAGTGCCAGTTGTCCGACTCCTTTTGGATTTTATAGGCTTGCGAAGCCACACAGTTCTCTTCCATGGCACACTGCAGCCAGTACATCTGTCTATCTTCCAAATGTGCGGTGCGCATCAATTCTATATGATCGAAGACGAGATCCGGCATTTCCCTCAAACACACCACACTTGCCACGTTCTCCCCAGCGCCTGTATTCTCTCATAAAAAATTGTTAAGCGAACTTTTATGATGGGAGCGATTTAACGAGGAAAGAATACCTGGACAATCGACGGCCTTGTCGTGAAGGCACTCAAGGAGAGACGTCTCAGTGCCGCGACACTGGATTCCACTGATAGTCATCGGGAGCTTTTCGCCGCCGAAGAAGTTGGTTTGCACGGCGTCGGAAGCATAACCAAGGGCCAATTGCCGGCAAACCACTGCCGCCTCGAAGAGAGACCAGCCGTCGCCGCAGACGACGCCCCAATCTGAAATAAAATTACTTTATTGCTCCAACATACTCACCAAGATACACAAACATCCTTTTGGTGGGTGATCGGTCACCCAGTTGATCGAATCAAAGGATTATTCTTCCCACCGGTATCCTTCGCAATTGAAGAGTGAAATTAAGTGTTAAAAGACCTGAATTGCCGAATTTGATTTCCACCCTTCCTTCCGAGTGAATACGACCGCCCGCAAGTCTCATGGCCATTCCCCGCTGATGATGATCTTTGATTTTTAACTTGGACGACTTTCGCCTGACCTCGCCTTCTACCAACTTGGCATTGTGTTCGTGGAGGCAAATGACACCGGCAGCCTCGTTGCTACCGCAATCAGTGATGCCCCAACCGTCGAATCTACACTTGGAGAGTTCGTCCTCGGTGCCATCGCAGTATACGTTATCCATCCAGTATCTTCCTGAGGATTTATATAGCGATCGATCGTTAGTGGCTGAGACAGGATGGAATAAGGATCGACTAGACACTATTATCTCACTCCTCGGTTGGCCAAAGTGACTGTTCCTCGTTGGCTTAATTGCATCGTCGAAGCCTAATTGCCTGCAAACCACATCGGCCTCCAAGTGGTCCCACTCGTCGTCGCACACGCTGCCCCATTTGCCCTCGTGAAGTATTTCCACATTTCCTGGCGTCAACATAATGCAATCCAGTATTTTAATTGTCAGAGATTGTTGCATAGAAATTGTCGGATTCTTCGCGGTAACAGGCCGGAAACGAAGCAGCTCGACTCGACTATATAGGATTTCCGGTATCGGCTGAAATAGCGAATGACGCGAGCCTGATAGAATCCATGAATGGATTGCGTGGATTAAGCGAACGGACCAGTGATTTTCAGTGGATGGAAGTGAACGTTTCCTCCGATAAGGACCTCGTTAAAGCAATGCAAGACTATCTCGACAACGTGAGCAATGCTTGGACTATGCGGACGGCAGCATGATCGTTGACATAAATCGTGATCTTAGTTGACCTCTTTCTAATCGCGTTGCTTGCACAACCCTGATGTCCAATCGATCGATTAAGATTCCTCACCAAGGATCGTACAATTCAATGCTTGCTCCAATCTTCAATTGGCGATGCGTCGTTACTCGGAGAGTTGCGCGCCTCGTAGACCGCAGTGTTACGTACCTTCCCAATCGCCGCGCTCGCTTCCCACCAACTTGATGGCGCCTTCCTGCTTCTTCAGTTTCCGGAAGTCCTTCCTTAGCTTTTTCACCGGGCCCGACTTCCTATCGTCGATCTTTCCCGAGCTCCTAGTCTCACTGCTGGTTGCGGTGCAAATCTCTGCGGCGAGCAGTACCACCGCCGACAGGATGAGAAAGCGAAGGAGAAGCACGTGCTTTATCCTTGATCCCATTTTCTCGGGGATGCATCGAATCCTAAAGGTACATGCTACGTATTCCCTTTTTATTTCGGATTGTCTTGTACTTGATCACTTGGTTTCTTGATCTTGATCTATTATGGAGTCGAAGAAAGGATATATCTTGCTCGCGCGGCTATCGAGAGACGAATGGAGCCAAGTGCGCTTGGATCATCGACTTGTTGAGTGGGTCTGTGTGTCGGGGCCCACAAGCTTTGACGCACGTGTATTTCGTTTACTGCTCCACGGGCTACTGGATGTGTGCAACGTCGATCACGCAATGTAATATGTTTCCAACCTAGTCAGATCATGATCTCTCTCCCTCTTTCTTTCTCTCTCTCTCTCTCTTTCTCGCCCTGCCTAGATCTGAGATCACTTCGTTCCATTGCCTTCTTTCTCGCTCTCTCATTTCCCATCGCTTCTTCCCTCGACATTTTTCCATCTTCTTCCTCGCCAACACCGCCCCAAGAATTCGCCCTGACCCCCTGACCCCCTGACCCACCAACAAGAGTGGGCGGACAATCCCAGATGGAAAAAAATGCCGAGGAAGATCGATGCCAGTTCTAATTAGATCGCCAGACTCGCCACCCGCTATACCACCGCAAGCTTCGTTCCCAGGAATTCCGGCAATGTTTTTCTATTAATACTCGTGATGGCAAGATCTCGCCCTACCCGGAATCCAACGCTGGCTATGATTACATGCTATACATTAGATGCGGTCATCAGGAGCGAGCGTGAATCTGGAATCCAAGGTATCCTTGGCGAGAAGGGCATGCGTGAGAGAGAATAGTGTGTCGACAGGTCTATTGTAATTCGGATGAGCTTATCTGGAGGTGTGTCTGGAAGGTACAGCATCCGAGAGAATAATTGTGACAATCTGCAAAACAGTTACCGGGCAGAAAATGAAATATCACTATTTTTTTTAAATTATTTTCTGAACTATTTTCTGGGATGCTGTAAGTCGAAGGGGGGCGAAAGGAGTCAGGGAGAGTAAGGTCGGAGGATGCCCTCAGCAAGATTTTTCGAATTCCATCGATAACTCGAGCGAACCCATCGCCAGGAAGTATAACAGAGGCGAAGCTCGAAGAGTCGATAGTTTATTCTCCTGGCGCATTTCATTATCACTCTCTCTCCTTTCTCTCTCTCACACACACACTCTCTTTCTCCCGATGACTGCTCTGCTCTGGGCCGCATTGATTACCGGGAACTGCCGGCGCGTAAAGTGCTTGGCCAAGTGCAATCTCGAGCCGGAGGAGTGCACTCTTTTATATAGGAAGGGCTCTGGCACTCGCCCCCTTTTTTCCTCATTCCCCCTTTTTTTTCTTTACCCGATGAATCCCCGAGCCCTCTCCAGTCTGTCGTCACTTGGCCGCTGCTGCTGCTTGTGCTGATACCTGCAGCAGCTACGAAAGAACGAATGGAAGGCAATTCGATCTCGAGAAAAAGATCCGGAGCTTAGAAAGCCACTGCGGCCAGCGGAACGTGGTTCTCGTCACACGATATACCGGCTCGTATTGTTCGCCGTTGCACAATCGTCGCGCACCGATCGTTTATACATTAATTCCGTGACACGGCAGCATCTCTCTCTCTCTCTCTCTTTCGTCAATGTGATAGTAAACTTGCATTACGATCCGACACTTAGCCCAAATTTGATCCGCTTATTAGGCCCGGCTGGAGCTCCGCCGAGGAAAGTAGGCTAACGATCTTACAGAAAAGCATGAGTTACGACTAGCTCGAGGCGCACAGGCTATGCTATTCCACTTAAGTAGCAGCAGCAGCAGCAGCCTCCTTCTGAGAAATGAGGTACTTCAGGTATAATAGAACGTGTCGATAGAGAAATGCAGCTTAGTTTTAATTAATCTAATGAAAGATGCCCGCTTTTGCATATGAGATACATGAAACCCTAGTCTCTTTTTACAATGGAACCCTGTCCGTTTGATCGTGACCTCACGACCATAGAAAAAAAAACCATGATTCAAGTAACAGGCCGGGTTTTGACACGCTTCGTTTCGACGAGCGCCTTGGGAATGGTCGAGCAATTATCCCCGACTATCAGGGAAACGGCCCACGTCCAAATTCCACACATACTTCTAATGGGACACGCGTCAGAGGCGACGCGCCAAGGGAGAAAGCAGACAAATCATTCATTAGAAGCGTGTTTATTGATGCGTTGGGAAATGAAGTGACACGTAATTTTACAGACAAGAAGATGTGAAGCGAGTTTTGTTTCGCGCGACTCCTGTCGCTTTCTGTTATATTCGATGCGAATGTACATGTGACCAGGTGAGGTGCAGGCCACGGTTCTTTCTGACCGCAACCGCAGGCATTAATGACATACATGATTGATACTCCAGATGCAATGCTCTCAAATGTGTGCTTCGATTTGCAGATCGTGGTACGCGCCCTTTGATTCAACGTAAATGCAAGCTTCGAATATACTTCGGACTTTCAACCCCTTTAATTTACCACCGTACAAATCAGTGGTGAATTAATCCCGCGTAAAGAATCGCAAAATTTAAATCCTCTTCTTTTATACTTGCTAAAATATTTTAAAAGTTGTCCTCAAAAAAGTTTGTCTTTATTGGATGAAGATAAATGTATTGCAAATTGAATTGAAGTAGTTAATAGATATTGAGACAAGAGTAGTAATGCCGGCGGAACTAGTGTAGCGCGCTACAGCGGGGTTCCCGGACGTAAATCTCAGTGGGTTCATCCACAGTCGGTATTGTCAGGATGATGCTGGGAGGCGTGCGAAGGCTCTCGATAGTCGACACCGCCGACACCGACACCGACACCGAACCGACACCACGCCCAATCTAAGCAAGCGGCGCGCGTCTATCGGCGTCTCTGTCGATTGGCTTGTTGTGTCCTCGGTATCGTGGTCCTCGGTGCATTCGGCGCTTCCCGGTGGCTGACCGGCTGCTAGCGGTGCCCCCTCCATCCTGTCCTCTGGGTAACCTTTGCTCGTGGAGAGTCTTGGAGCGTGTTCCCCGAGTTGGCCGTGGTGTCTCTGACGGTGGCGGTGCTGCTGCCGGGTGCATCGGGCATCGGTGGGTGATTGTTGGTGCGAGTGCGAGGTCTGCGAGTGGTGGTCGAGTAGAGTCGTGTCGAGAGTACGGCGGCACGCCACGCCACGCTACGGCACGGCACGCCACTGGCACGGAGGACGGAGTACGAAGCAGTACGGAGGCTACGGAGCATGCTAGTCAGTCAGTCGGTTTTTATCCATCGGACGGGACGGTGCGTGGTGGCCTGGCATTCGGTGGCCAGCCAGCGGCTTTACACCACGATCGGAGAGCGCAGAGCACGCACGAACGCCGCACCGTCGCCTTCCTCCTTCGTTAGAGTCGTCGTCCTTCTCCTCCTGGCCGCCTGTCGTCTACTCTCCCGAAACCGAGCCAAACCACTAGGAGGCATCGCGCTGCCCCTCGTTCTTTCCTAGAGAACCTTACCCGCGCCCGCGCGTTCATGTGTGTGTGTGGTGCGTGTGTGTGATAGATCTTCCAGGAGAAAGACGCTGGGAAGAGTAGCAGACATATCTCGGGAAGAGAGAGAGACCGCTCTCCTCGTGGCCGAGCCGAGCGCAGGATCGAAGCCACCGCCGGAGCCGCTCCGCTCTGCTCTGCTGCAGCCAGCGGTCGGCCATTGCGCTTTCTTCGTTCGTGTCGCCGTAGCGCTCTCACAAGCGCGCTCCTGCCTCCTGCTCTCCCATTGGCGCCGATCTGTACGTTCCTCTCTCTCTCGAGAGAGATTCTCTACATATGACTAGTAGGATCATACATGCTTTGCATGCGTACGCTCCTCTCCGACTTCGAGCTTCCCAGTTTACATCTCTGTCTACCCAGCTTCACCTCGCACACCGGCTACACTCGTACCGGACTTTAACTAACTCTTCCCTACCCTCGACAACATCAGCCACCTAATCCTCTCCCTTTATTTGAACAGCGTATCCCTCATCCTTACTCATCTCGCCTCCCCTGCTATTGGAAGTCTCTTGTACACGCTCTGCACGATCGCCGAAAGAAAGCGTCCCGAGATCGTTTACGCTCGTCTCGTGTTTCAGGGGATCGCGCTCTGTGACTCGTGCCCATCACGAAATAAACTGCTCTGTCGGTAAGCCCGCATCTCCCTTTCTCTCGTCCTTTCTCCCTTCGCAGTCATCCTCTCCTCCAGACTTCCATCGGGTGCACTCCTTTCCTCGGCGATGCCTTCATGACCGGCTCTTCTTCGTCCCTTGTGTGTCTGTCGCTCTGTTTCTGTTTACGCAGAGTTGCTCTCGCTCACGCGCGCGCTCACTTTCCGCCGGCTTTTCCTCTTTCCGCAACAACCAGGCTTTCCCGTATGCCTCCGTGACACGCACTTCTCCGCTGTTTTCTTTACACCGGCGCGAATTTGATAGACTGGCGAGAGGAAGACGGCTCGGCTGCTCGTCCCGTGATCAAGAGAGCGCGTGCCGAAGTCACGCATCGATCACGCGAAAGAATTTCGGCGGGCTGCTAAGCGAACAGCGTACGAATCCGAGCGAGTGGTGCGCGTTCGTGCGAGCGAATTCGAATCTCGGCAATGTTCGCTAGCGCCGATTTCCAAGTTCACGGCCGAACAGGTGCCCCGGGCGGACAAGCGCGCAGACCGCCGCCCGTCGCCCGTGTCTGCCGCTTGTCTCGGCTCGGCTCGGCTCGGCCTTATTTAATCGGGCCAATTTAAATAGCTACCAACGAATGTGCCGCCGCGCCGCTCGACAGGCACGCGCTTTTCAAAGCTACACCGCGCCAACACTGCCATGCGATCGATGCCCCTTTGCATAGTTAACCTTTTGACTGCCATGGGCGCCCATAGTCACTTCACTTTATTTTACTAACGACCAACACATGAAATAACAAGCTCCTCTTTATCTTTTCTCTCATAAATATTACGCTCTAAATATATCCTACAATCAATATTTACGATCATTCGACGCAGCAGTGATTCAAGCAATTTTTAAGGAAGTTCCTTTTAACTGCGCGGACTGTCGCCGCATTGGCTGCCAGTCAAAGGGTAAACCTCGTGTCTCTTCTGGCTGGAAGGCGCACTCTCGAATTCGACGCTGGTGAGTTCCGACGCTCCTCGGATGCACTTTGCAATTCGATGCGCGCCGTTCTCCGTTAGCTGTGCGCTCGCAGTTGTACTTTGAACAGTCGAGCCTTTTTCACAAAGTACGGGAAAGTTTCGGCGGACTGTTTCCCTTTGGAAAGAGGATCTTCTTACCGTGGCGCGAAGCGAACCCTACGCGCCACCGGTAAATCGCTTCTCGGCCAATGCTCCTTATAAGGCAGCATGCGAAACCCTCCCAGTCAAGTGTAGTTATATTAGTGAGAGAGCACGTTTTCCGACGGATGTTCTTGCGGCCTGCGCGCTAGTTCAACCGGACGCTATTTGACGTCAGGAAAGGGCCGTGACGTCCGTGCCGTGGATATCACAGTGGCCTGCAACGGACGTTGACTCTGCTTCTCTCGCGTCTCTCCTGTACTCGTGCGAGACCCTATCCCAAACCATCCAAACCCAAACCTTTCCTTCCCTCGCTCGCTCGCTTACTCGTCTGCTCGCCCGCTCTCTTCTCTCTCTCTTTCTCTTTCTCTCTCGCATCATGCTTTCTCCCCCGGCCTTCCTTCCTTCCCAACCAGAGTACCGTTACCGTTGAAATTCGGCTTTGTTCCGAGAAAAAGGAACCTCTCCTCCGAGCTCTATCCTCGCTACTCATCCTGCCTGCGAGATATGCCTCCAGGTATACCGTGTGCGACTACTCTCCAAGTTGCCGACAACTCCCCGCAATGATATTTCTGTCCAAGTAAATAACAAGTTCACTGTGGAAAAGTGCTTTCAAGTTACTGGAGCGGGTATCGTTTGAATTCGAGTAACTCGATGAAGTCAAAGACGGTATGTGCTTTCGGATGGAAAGAATCGGAAGGATTTGAATGGAGGAGCGAGCGGAGGTGGAATCGCGTCGGAGAAGCGTTGGCAATCGTTTGCGTATTGATTCCCATTGGCGACGTATAGTATCTCTCTATCCATCGAGCCGGAGGCCGACGTGCAATATGGGGGGCGTCGAAAGTGCAGTAAATTCGAGTAGAGTCGATTAACGGACAGTGGCCCTGCGATCCGTTACGTCCATACGGCTACTCCGTTACCCATTGACTCATCCATTGACTTTCCATCTGCTCGTCGCAAAATTTGGCTCGGCCACAGAACGTACGGATAGACGAATTACTTGGCTTCTTCCTGACACGAAGCAAACCAATGACAACGACCCTTCTGGTGCCTGGGTGCATCGATTCGATTTCGTTTATCGGTGGGCGTGTTGTTAAAATGTAAATTAACATGCAAATTACTTATCGACGCGAATCCTAGAGAGCTTAACCCCTTTCCATCGCATTAATGGCAATCGGAATAATTGCCTAGGAGTTATAGCCTTCGCGGACTTTCTCAGGCTGCATCGAGTAAAGCCTCATTCACATTATAATATTCCGCTAATAATTATTTCCTTCGTGCACTCATATGTACTCTATGAATCGAGTCATTTCCAGAGTCCTTTCTGCTAAGTCGATGATTTTTTGAGAGCACAGGTTTCCCCATAATGTGAATGAGGCTTAAGGGTGGTGGGGGTTGCAGCAGCACCGCGGGCCATCACGGAAACCAGGGGAGATTCTCTCATTTCCATTCGAAAGGGTTTTTCGCTGGCGCGGCTCTGCCAGTGGAAATGGTTCTTGGGTGAAAGTAGCTGGTGCTCCTCCCTCCCTCCCTTTCTCTGTCCTTCTCTCTTTCCGTCAGCCGTCGGGGGAGTATACGCGCGTGCCGTTGCAACTGCCTATTTTATCGGGGGCCTTTGTCGCACGCTGATCGTTCCTTCCTGCCCGACGAGTGGCTATTCGCGCTCGCTCATGCACCCACGAATTAATTTTTCCCTCTGCCTTTCCTCCTCCTCCTCTCCTTGTCGATGACGGGTACCCTCTTCCTTCCTCGAGATATATATCTCATGCTTCCATCCGCCGCATTACTCCTCCGACAACCACATCGTGTGCGCGCTTTTAATCGATATACATATGTTGGATTCCAAGGGTTTATTCACGGAGAGGAAATATAGAGGATTTTACAGTTCGAACGCGAAACTATAGCTAAATCTATCGAAATTCTTTGTTATCTAATACATATGCATATCGTTGCTTCTTTCGATTAATGGGAAGTCCGATCGATCGATTACCTATTGGCAGTTTTGATTTCTGCAGATAATCCGCGCGGCCAAATAAACGCGGCCCTTCAAGCTTATCCTTCATCGTTCTCCTTTTCCACTTTTTCCCCCTAGCTCACCACGGTTCTCCTCTCGATAATACAGAACTGTACTCTCGATTTCGGATTTACCTTGCTCCGCCTGCCTGTTACCACCACTACCAGTCAGCTAGCTATTAACCGGCCGCCCCATTGTTCTCCCGGCGGGACAAAGCCCCTCATACTTTAGCCGCGTTTGCTTTTCGACCGACGTGAATTTCACTCTTAGCCTCCAGTTGTGTCTAACGCCGGGAAACTGACAGGACGCTTTAGACGGTTTAAAGTTTTCCTACCATCGTTCTTGGTAATTCGAACTAATTAACAAACTGTCGATCGGATATTTTTATAATTGATTAAGAAATAAATAGAAGTTTATTAAGAAAAATTGCAGTGATGTATTATTTTATAAAAGAGCGAATGTGTGAAATGGAAGCTGACGCGTCGTAACTTATTAGATCAGACTGGCAGGTATTACAGCGACTGGTCGCTCGGCTTGGTCGCATCGTTATCTCGATCCGTATGGTGCACCTGCCGCGTGCGCCATGTGTACTATTACGCACGTGTGAGAGTGTGCGGTGCAATACACACGATGATCTGCAGGACGCACGGCGATAAGCGGCGTTGCTCTCCTTCGCGCCAGATACGCGGCATCTCGTGACAACTCGAACCACTGTTCTTGCACTTTTGTCCCTGGCGTGTAATCCGATTTTTCTGCAAGCATAAACACGCCTCGCCTGCTAGTCTTCGTAATTGAAGAAAAAGTGCTCAAGAGCAAATGAATGACACAGAGAGTTTATTCTTATCTAATTTATTTATATTGCATAATATTACAACGATAAGTTGAACAATAACCGGTCGGGAATGTGTTAATATTAATGTTCGGCAAAGTACTGTGGGGGAAGTAGCGGCTCTCGATGTTATATGCGTCAGGCAACATTATCCTCTTTGACCGTTTCCCAACACCAATTCAGCATAACGAGAAGAACGATCGCATTGTTTCTGCGATGCGATCCTCCTTCTCCTCTACCACCGGCTCCTCCTACGACTCCCGCTCCAGCTTGTTATCTCCTCGCTACTGACACCCGGAAATCCTCCCGAGTCGAATAACACGTGTGACCTGAAATCTTCTTTCAGAGAGTGAAGCCGAGGCTGCGTGTCGCCCGTACGAAGCCGTCTGCTCCAAGACTGACAGCAATCTGCCGCAAGGAACTAGGATTCAAGCTGGACCAGTGAGAAAGAAGAAGCTGTGCCTCAAATGACGCTGAAGTTTGGGAAAGTTTGTTGAGGAAGGAAGAGTTGTACCGCAAGTTAGAAGGAAGCCGTGGAAGCCGACGGGAAGAAGGATCGTTCGTTAGTGTCTCTCGGTGCGCCGTTGCAAGAGGCTGTGAATGTATACGCGAAATCGAGGAGAAGTGGCTTGACATTTTTCCGATGCCAACTTGACGCGAGTCTGCGAGAAGCCTCTAACGATCTCCCTGTAGCCGCTCGTTACCGGGAGCAGTCCATCCATCCTCGATTATTGGCAGCCGCCTCCGGAGAATCGCCGCAAGACCCGTCGTCTCCGTCACAGCCACCAGAGTAGGAGAACGAGAAGATTTTCACGCAAGGAGAGTGAAGAACCGGAGAAAGACGCAACGGAGCGTCTACCGGGCGAGAAGAAACCTGGATTCCCGATCGAGAAAGCGATCGCAGAGTGTTGGAGAGCCGCAGGGCGGCTTTAGGAAGACGAGCCCGATGAGGATTATACGCAGGATACTTCAGGTCTGGGACGAGCAGCCGAGCAGGAACACCATGCTCTCACAGAGATCGTAAATGCGAGGAATCGGACGGTGAACTCTCGAACGCCCACGATCTTCAATCGTGCGATCATAACTGGCTGAAATATCTGGCGGGATAGTGAGAAGCTCTGAGCATAGAGCGTAACAAGAAGTCAGCCAAGCTCGGGATTCATTGTGTAGAACGACTGAGAGAAAGATAGAGCGAAGAAGAGTGAAGGTGTACAACTGCGAAGAAAGAGAGAGAGATAGAGAGAGAGAGAGAGATAGTGGTGTTGGAGCGTCCTTCCGGTAGTCGGTAGGAATCGTTCCGGTGTTGGGATTACGTCTTGGTGTCCTTGGTCCTCGGTGAAAGGGGAGTGCGGGATATATCGGGGGCCTGTGCTCGTGGTATCCATAACCGGCTGGGGCCGCAGATGGGAGCTGGTCTGCCAAGGCCCGACAGGGTGATCAGCCCCACGAAGCGACAGCCGCGCGGCCGACTTCCGCTCGTCGTCCTTCCTCTTCCGGCTGCCGACGCAACCACCTTTCGTCCTCCTGCTTCGGCTCGACCTCCACGTAGACGGCCACGCGGCTTCTGCCCCCCGATTCGGCCGCGCAAACTCGATCAAGCTGGAATTGATGGAGTTGGAGAACATCGTGGCGAACACTGTGTACCTCAAAGCGAGAGAAGGTGAGTTGGAGTACGTGCGCATCTCCACACCTTCGCAACCATCATCCTCCAGACCTTTTCTCCTCGAGGACCTCTTCGTATTCTGCTGCTAGCTGACTCCGACTTGACCCGACACCACTTCGCTTCGCTCTTCTTTCCTACTATTGCCCTTTACCGCTCCTCCTCCTCCTCCCCCACCACCTCCTCCTCCTCTCGAGCATACCCACCTACACACTACAGACACTGCATTCTACCTACTCTCTCTCTGCCTGTGCGCAACTTGCCGCTTAAGTGCCTCTGCACTTTAGTAATTGTTTACCACTTGCCTCTCACTCTGTTTACCCTTTTTCACAAGCCAATGCGTTTTTCCACCTACTTTTCTCGCCACCTTAATAGTAACCCCTCTGCTCTCTACTCACCAGAGATACCACTTCCATCTGCCCTCGACTTTCACGGTCCATTGAAATATTGGTCGACACGGCTCAAATGTTTTTCGATCCTCGACTTTATTGTAAATTGGCATTGCTTCCTAATTGCAAAGTTCTCGGCTGAGTTGAAGCCGATGCTTGCTAAGGAGCCTGAACTTTCGCCTAGTCGAAAGCCTCCACCACGACGCGCTATCGTCCTCGGGAATACTAATTAGGCTAAAAGTTCGCATGCCATGCTGAACCCATGACAGAAGGCGCGCACTTACCACATTGTTCTCCGGTCACGAGTATACTTCTATTTCCACATGCATCGACTTATGCAATTATTAAAGCACAGGATGACGTAACTTGTCCTAGTACTTTTTATCCTAATTCCCTCCAAGTGTCCAGGAATAAGTATATTTGACACGCTTTGGCACGAAAGCGTCAGTGAACAATGTGTTGAGTCGTATGAAACCATTCTTTCTCCATTAGCGAAAGCTCACAGTGGAGAAGCCAATGGAAAGCGAGGAGGTTGATGAAAAATTGCTGCCGTATATTCCAGGGGACGAAAGTAGCGTGAAGACGAGCTCAGGCTTACAGGAGAGTGTACGAGAGTGTATGAAAGGAGTCTCGCGCAATATCCGCGTCGCGCTAGTCGCCACTTAATTGATATGTTGGACGCGCCGATTGAAATACGAGCGACGCCACTGGCGGCGGTGGCTACTCTTCCCGCAATTATTCGCACTCCCGCCGACTCTTTTTCCAGCGGCTCGGCTCGCTCTCTTCCGATATGCGTCGCCTCCCGCGCACTCATGAAATATGTATCACCATTCAAAGGTGTACACGCTCCGGCTCTGGCTTCTGGGCCTCCGTGACATTATTACTCGTACATCGAGTTAGCCTAAGGCGCCGCTGAAAGACGATCTCCGCGCCGCAACTTCAAATGTCATTCGAATACTGCCGGAGAGATTCTACCAGCACCGATTGCTGCCTGAGATTCACGACCCCCCGGATTATTGGAATGCCAGAACGATGCTCCCTCTCAGCGCCTTTTATCAGACCGCCGTTGGAAAAACGATGCAATACACTTAAAGCACTCCTCACATTGGAGGATTGTTTATGTTCAATAAAAAAGAAATGACTCGTTGAAGAGAGGCGTGTCCATTGGCCAGAACTTTGGTTGAGTTAGTAATTAGGTGGGGAAAAAGTCAATTTTAATTAGCGCATTGCGCCCGCCACGTCCCATTGAGGAGTGCAGCGCCTGTTGCGTGGTCGGGAAAAGTAGGTAAATGGGCTCGCGTGATGTTCCAACGACGTCAATGAGCTTGTAATCACACTGACTCCGGGCAAACTGTTATAAACATGCAGCAGGGAGGGAAGGAGCGCGGACGAGAGAGGAAAGCTGCAGCAAAGCAGGCACGTTAATGCAAACGCCGGCTGTAAATTATGTAAGAAGCCACGGCTCGAACTCCATCGAAGTAACGAGTTAATTACACGGCTAAGGTTACCGTGCGCGTCATAATTATAAGCGCGCGACCAGGAAATTGGCTGTAATCGATGCCACTTTAAAGAGCTATTTTTACCAGGACTTCTTTCACGACAAACCCGCCCATTTACACCTGATTCACCCTTTCCACCCCTCCTGGATGCCTTACAACGTGTTCTCGGTGTACGTCGGGTGAAAAATCGAGCTAGTCCAATTTCAACAGTACTCCCTAGTTTTCTCTGTCTGGCCAAGGACGACGACGCTCCTCGATAAAGTCGAACGACCCAAAGTTTATTTGACCTGCCGCGCGCGCACATCGAGCCAACTCTCTCCTCCCCTGTGCTTTTCTATTTCTCGCCGGTCTTTTTCTCCCGGCGCTGTGTATTAGGGTCGATAAAAGTCCTTTCAGCCGGCTGATCGTTGAGAAGGGTTGGGGGGTGGGTGGTTGGCGTGCTCCGACGCACAGGCTATTCAGGATTTAATTTAAAAATGTCCGTAAATCCTGCCGCTCCCTATCCCGAGACTTTTACGTAAGATGCACGTTCCAAAGTCGCGTTAAACCTTTATACAGCCAAGGAGAGTGAGAAATATCCGCCGAATGGCGCGTTGGTAGAATGCAGTAGAATGCGGCGGGAATGAAATGAAACTTGGAATACAAATAAAAATGCTGCCTGCCACCTTCGTTTTTCCTGATGGCGATTTCGCTGACTGTCGGATATCAGGAGGAGCCTCGGCCATCGGGAGAAAGTGGCTCGATTACGCCATACACACGCACGCGCACACCCAACCGAGAAGCGGGGATGGACAATTGGCGAGGATGCCGCAACGTGCTTATCATTCCTCGAGGATGAACGAACAGCACATCGGTGCACCTCCTCCCCGACCTTGTCATGCCGTGTATTGTTTTCCATTCCGCGCGCGACTTCGACTTCACTGCGCCTTCCATCCGGCTCGATTCTCTTGCCAATGTTTCATATCCTCACCGTAGCTTCCTCGTTACGTGCGCATAGCTATACTCGCTGTCTCCAAACTAAGGGTCTCCTCTGAGCAACTTGTCATATCTTACTTTTATTTAAATTATACGGAAAATTAAGTAAGGAGCAATAATAAAAAATAACATTTTGTCTGTTGGTGAGGCGTATGTACATGAGATCATTTTATTAATTTTTATTTTTTATCAAGCATTACTGTTCTTCTGTTCGCAGGTGGTGGTGACAGTAACAAGGGCAAGAGCAAGAAATGGCGGAAGATACTTCAGTTCCCACACATCTCCCAGTGCATCGGCCTAAAAGATAAGTTGGGTAAGTTTGCTCACCTCCACACGACTGGGTACACAGACGTAACAGCTAACTCCATTTGCATCGATGAGTCTAGGAGGGCGGCGAATGAACTTGCAGAAAGGCTGATCTCTCTTAATCCCCAGTCTCCAATCTAGCCCGATAAGATCGGTATGATAATAAGGCGATAGCCGATAAGGTGGATAAGCGCAGCGCTGCTTGCACTCTGTCGAGGGTAGCGCATACCATGTGCAAGCGATTGGTACTTGAATGGATCTCGGTTCGATCTAGAATGTATGAAAAATCCCAAGGGTGGGATCACCGATATTTGGAATTCACCCGTTCGACCTGCTAGAATAACAGCCATAAGGAAAATCCAGGCGGACTTTGCTTTCCGAGAAAGGGAGAGGATAACAAACGACTGGCGGTGTTTTTCCGGGCTGGGATTCATTTCCGAAAGTGGGACGCGATATCTCTGACGGCTGCGCTACTACTCGCAGACGCCTGCTTACTTCCCCTATGGACCGATCGCGCGGTTAATCAGCGAGTGACCCTCCACTGACCTCGCTTCCTACGGATTATTGAATCTCGGCTGTCGGGAGACTCGTTAAAAAAGACACAAGCCTGCGAGACAATGCTCTCCCGGCTCTTTGGCCTTCTCACCCACTCAGATAACGCTCCCGCTACGTCGCCTCTTATTCTTCCTTTCTCCTTCTTTCAAATCGCCTTACAACTCAACTGGAAAGAGTGCAACTATTCTTTTCAACGCAAAGCTGCACATTTCTATCTTGAACTTGCGTATACCTGCCTCTCCGATCGAGTGCCGCCGACTGTGCCTGACCAGTTTCGATTCGATTTTATACCTGAGTTTCTTTTCACTCCTTTGAGTGCTTCGCTGGCACACTTGATGCAGCTTCCCACCACTGCCGATCCCCGTTTACTGGCATCTCTGATTAATTAAGGGATCCGATGAGAAAATTATTTCAGCTCTCGCCGTTAAGAATTAATTGGACTGCGGCGGAGTGCAGAGGAGCGTGGATTGCACCCTTTTGTGGAGTCGTTGCTCCTCGCTGTTGAGCAACTTCTCCACTGCTTGTAGATGATTAGATCGTGAAAAGCTGCATTAATTGGATCGAGGAGGGAAATTCTCTTGGCGAAGCCGGTAGTTGGCCCGTGCGTCCGGATCTATGGACGAGTTCCTGCCTTTGAGATGATTACGCGATGTATTCTGTAAGCAGGAAAGCCGGGATTAGAGGCCAGTGGAATGGGAGTCGAAAGTCCGGAGAAATAAATATTTATTCCCAGGGGGGAATAATGCGATAAGCTTTGTTCCGTATATTTCAAGTCGACCACCATTTGTCTTGCACATCTTTCGGTATATCTC
This sequence comes from Ectemnius cavifrons, assembly GCA_964023945.1. Classification (NCBI taxonomy): domain Eukaryota; kingdom Metazoa; phylum Arthropoda; class Insecta; order Hymenoptera; family Crabronidae; genus Ectemnius; species Ectemnius cavifrons. The sequence goes on along the minus strand of OZ030382.1, from coordinate 13,000,221 downwards.
TCTTGAATGGACTTAAAATTTCACGTGGGATTATGCTGCAGATATCAGATATGGCTACGTGGTGGATCAGCAGCCGATCGGGCGGCTCCTCTTCCGAAAATTCTGCCAGGACAAGGAGCCCGCGTACCATCGGTACAACCTGTTTCTCGACGCGATTGAGAAGTACGAGATCGAGATGGACGAGAACCGCACTGAGCTGGCGAAGGAGCTGTTCGAGCTGTATCTTAAGAGCGAGAGCCCGGGGGTCGTCGACATCCTGAATGTCTCCCTCATCTCGCAGTGCGAGGAGCGACTCAGCACCGGTGGAAAGGAGCTCTTCAACGAGATCGCACAGACCGTCAAGCTATTCCTGGCGGGCCAACCCTTCTCGGCGTTCCTCACGAGTTTCTACTTTTACAGGTATAGACTTTGCCACTTCCCTTCACAATTTTCCGCGCGAATTCTCATTACGAGAGTATGGTACTAAGAAATTTGGTAAATATTCTCTCAGGTATCTGCAATGGAAATGGTTGGAAGCGCAGCCTGTTACTTACAAAACCTTTCGTATGTATCGGGTATTGGGTAAGGGAGGCTTCGGCGAGGTGTGCGCGTGCCAGGTGCGGGCCACTGGCAAGATGTACGCCTGCAAGAAGCTCGAGAAGAAAAGGATAAAGAAGAGAAAGGGTGAAGCCATGGTCCTAATTGAAAAGAACATCCTGCAGAAGATCAATTCGAAGTTCGTGGTGTCGCTAGCTTATGCCTATGAGACCAAGGATGCTCTATGTCTCGTTCTGACCATCATGAACGGCGGAGACCTCAAGTTCCACATATATAATATGGGCGGTGACCCGGGCTTCGATATTAATCGGGCGAGGTTTTATGCGGCTGAAGTGGTGTGTGGCTTGGAGCATCTTCATCAGCAAGGCATCGTGTACAGAGACTGCAAACCAGAGAATATCCTTCTGGACGATCACGGACATGTTCGGATATCCGATCTTGGCTTGGCCGTTGAGATCACGGAGGGTGATATGGTGAGGGGTAGAGTCGGCACTGTTGGTTATATGGCCCCGGAAGTGATCGACAACGAGAAGTACACCTTCTCGCCGGATTGGTTCAGCTTTGGTTGCCTGCTTTACGAGATGATCGAGGGTCAGCCGCCCTTCCGAGCGAGAAAGGAGAAGGTCAAACGCGAGGAGGTCGATCGAAGGGTCAAGGAAGATCAGGAAAGATACTCGCCAAAATTCACCGAAGAGGCGAAGAGTCTTTGCCAACAACTATTGAAGAAGAGCCCAAAGAACAGGCTGGGATGCAAGTGCGGCAGATACGGCGCGAAGGAGGTGAAACTCCATAGTTTTTTTCAGTGCTTGAACTGGAAGAGGGTCGAGGCCGGTATGTGGGAACCACCGTTTGTGCCGGATGTGAGTAGGTGTCGTATAGATTGACCTTCTTGTCCACCTTTTCCATTTACTTCACTCTTTTCTTTTTCTTATACATCAATACGTCAGAAAACTATATTTCCCCATATGTCTTTCTTCGATAAAGTTCTCCACGTGCTCTAGATGGAAAAGTTTCATCATCGTTGTGCATGTTTCCTTACAGCCTCATGCTGTCTATGCAAAAGATGTGCTGGACATTGAGCAGTTCTCCACGGTAAAAGGTGTCAATTTAGATGCCACGGATGACACGTTCTACAGCAAGTTCAATACTGGCAGTGTGTCGATTCCTTGGCAAAATGAGGCGAGTTTCCGAAGTTAAAGTAGTATTGTACAGTAAGATAGTAAAGGTCTATTGGTGAGCGGTCGAGCAGGCGCCAGAGTTTAATTTCGTTTCAAAAAAGCTGATGCCTAACTTGAAGAGCATCAGTTGCACAAACTGTTTTTGTACGTCAGAGGAAGCAAGGGCCTCGTTATCGTCGTCGTTACTCGAGAGAGGAAGGCTTTTGAAGAGAGAAATCTATTCGTTATATTTGGAACTGTTTGACGGCTCGTGATGCACGTCTGAAAGCGTCGAAAGTGCACTTGAGTGTATTTCGGTCGCGTTGTCTTACCCAACGATTGTCTGCTCTTTGTTCCAGATGATTGAGACTGAGTGTTTTAAGGAGCTGAATGTACTAGGTCCTAACAACACGCCTACGCCAGACTTACTGATTAATCATCCGCCGCCTAATAATGAGAATAGAGGCTGTTTTCCATTTCGAAGAAAGGTACACTCATTCTTGTACAACCTTTTATCTCATATAATGATTCAAGTATTGAAAGGAGAATGTTTGTTTTCGTTACAGAAGAAACAAAATTCTCGCACAAAACAGGTCCCATTATCGGAGTGCCATTTATTAGAGCTGTCACAGAGTCTGAGCTCGGAGATGCCGGCCAGCTGATCCAGGATGAATAAAGGTAGCCAGAATCAGTCGACGTCGTTTCTCGAGCACTGCTGCTGTGGCCGGCAGCACGCATCGAAATGCTGTCCGAAGCTTCTCGAAACGAGCGATGAGACCGCATCCTATCTTTTATGGTGCTGTCCACCCACCATGACCACCCTCGACCTGGCCATCCTCCGCCTCAAGGGTTCGGCCGAATCCCAGGCGACGTCCAACACGTGTTCGAGTGTTCTTTGAACGCGCTTTCTCAGGTTTTTCCGAAACTCAAGCGCTCAGTAGGTGAGGATGATGATTCTTATAAGAAATGAATGAAGCAGGTAAGCGCGTTTCACACACGTCGCCTGCAATCGCAGGAATGCACTCCGGGTAGAGTGTTCCTGTGGAACAAGCGCACACTGAACTACAAGAAAATACGTATGTTCTTAAATGCTACGTACATGATGAATGAGTCGAATGGCTTTACCTCTCGACGAAAAAGGGTACTACTCCAAGAAGTAGCTATTAAGCGACACATGTAAAGTACCCCGCCCAACCCACGGAATTTTATCTCCAGTATTAGTATTTTTCTAGAGTTCTGCTTCTTATCACGCTTATAACTCTAAAGCGTAAACGAACGGATCAGAATGAAACGGGCGAGGGTTTCATTAGAAAGATTCGTATGCACTCGCTAAATTTTCCAGAGTACATTTACATTGAATACGTCACCGGGTAAATGAACTGCTTATACCGTGCCGTGACTTCCTTATCACGAGAATAGCGGATTGGTACTTTAGTTCGTTTCCGCCTAGTTCTCGTAATATTCTTTCCTAACGGAGCTCGGAGTTTTTATGACTTTTACGTTTTTTGACGACTACTTATAATTCGTATAGTCGAAGTCTTCTAAATACTTATCGCCGTCCCGGCATGCACGCACAACGGTACTAAACTTTTCATTTTACATCAGTTGGTCAGCACACGAAGAATGGTAAAAAGCAAATGAGAAGAGTATATTTAAACGTATAAACAATACACGCATCAGCAGAAGCATGTATAAGTAAGCGGTATAACGACCTAGTAATTTAATGCATTAATACAACCACACGGCAAACGGTGAAACCTATCTTTTACGCGATTATGTCTACCAATTTGTCGCCATTTGTGCGACGAAATTTAAGGAACTATAATGATTGAAGAAGCAGGTAGATTGACACCGTGTCACTCGTACAAATTCTGCTAGAGAATTCTCACTGCTCGTACATTATAAGAAACTCATAATTTCCTATAGAATTACGGGACCCGTGCAAGTTCGAAGAATGAGCTCGACCCTTTGCGAATAGTCGATCAAGAATTTCGTCCAAGAGCGACTAAGATTTTTAAAATTTCACTGGATCAATTCTAATCCAGTTCTCGTAAATGTATCAAAAGTAATCGTATACTCAAGCGACTGGTGTCTGGTTAGTACTCGTTTCTTCTTCGCGATGAATTTCGCTAATGCAGTCGGTTCGCAGTTCACAATTGTGTACCAACTATTTCTCCCACTCTCCACAAGGAATCTCTCAGTGCTTTCAACTGTGATTGTTTTCGATGTCCTCCAATAGTTAATTTACCGAATACAGGCGGCGCGAGTTGCCGACACGGAACATGAGGAAACTCGACCGTCTCCTTTGCTCAAAGTTCATACGACCGTCTCGTAGAGAGAAGCGACAGAAGTCCAAGCGCGTTTTTCAAAGAAAAGGCAGGAAGTAGGAGGAAAAGAATGAGGAAATCAAAGTGTCAGCCTATATAGTCTTCTAAAACTTATAACTATTCCTTCCCTTGCCCTATTGGAAACGCGTCTCGAGGACCACCTCTCTTTTATACCTGCTGGCGGCCATCCGAGCAGTGGTCGTCAGCGTCCTATACTTTTTAGAGCATTCCGCAAATACACACAGAGACGTGCAGATATATTCGTACCATTGGAAATCCTCCCACGGAAATCTAAGTGCAATCTTTATCGAATAAATACAGATTCTCTTTCTAAGGCGAGCATACGCTGATATCTAACAGAAGAGTTGCCGCAAGGAATAATCGAAACCGTTCCACTTGCCTTTCCGCTCAAGATCGCCAGCAAGTTACGAGGAGAAATCACTCGTTATTCCAGAGCAACTAATCGCTAGTGTAAGGAATAGAATTTAGCGCATATAGGGTGCACGAGGATTCTTAGAAGGCTGATCGAACGCGAAAGAAATCTCGCTAAAATCATGCATGTCTTGGCAGAAGGGAGCTTTATAAGCGCAAATGCATCTTAGGTCCGCCAGTATATTGATCACCAGTTTCATGGACATTTTTACTGCACCACGCAATAATTTGAAAGTCCATCTATCCGCTGATCAATACAATTAGCGAGCCTCGCATAGCATCAAAGTTCTCCTTTGTACATAGAGCGAGACAGGATAGCGACGGCATTACCGATTAATCGTAACGCGACCTAAGAGAAAAAGCGACTAGACTAGCCGTAGACTTATGCGTGTTTATATAGGAAAGCAAGGGAGGATGAAGGATGTAAGAGGCCTGGTGTTCGGCGCCTTCCACGCGAAATGGTGGGACCGACCTAGACACAAGCCTTATCACTGCTGTATTTATACATATATCCCACTCCTTCCACTCTCACTCTCACTCTCACTCTCCCTTTTATCTGTCACCTGTCTCTGCGCGGCTAGATTTAAGAGACGGACTGGCGTAAAGCCAGGCCGACGTAGATTTATCGTTCGCCTCCGTGGCACATCCTCCAGCCGGATAGAAGGCGGTCTGAAAAATGCCTCGGCCAATCCATGACCTTCCAATGGAAATTCACTGTGTCCCGGAAAAAAAAGGAAACAAAACAGAAATGCGTGCTCTCGCTCATGCCTACTTTCTCTGTCTCTCCCAGCGCTGCGTTCGATTGAGAATGTTTATCGGCCTAAGGGAATACACCGAATACACGCCCTACCTCCTATCGACTGATACTGTGACCCATGCGAACGATATTCGCCGTATTTTTGCACGGCTCCCGGTGGACAGGAGAATCGAGCGAGAAAACATGGCATAAGTAAATTAATGGAGAAAGGCTGATTCCATTGAATTTCCATGAGGAATGGTCGATGTCCGCCTGATATCCAGCTCGAACTGAGGCCAGTTTACAGAGCAAATGCAATTAGGTTTCGTACGGTGCGCAATAATCGCCAATATATCTTTCTTCCGAATTTCTCTTTTCTCGCGAGGCTCGAAGGAAGGGGGCCCCCGACGATTATAGCAGGGCCTCCCTTCCGGTCACTGTGTGAAAGCGAATGAATCGTATTCTTGGAACACACACCCCTTCCAATAGTGTTTAGTCTCCGCTTTTTATGCGTTCTAACCACGTCCGAATTGTATATCTCTGTGTTCAGTTAAAGTCGATCGCCCTCACAGATTTTGTACCTCGTGTTCCCCGACTAAAACCCGGAACGGCCAGCACTGTAAATTGCTAAGAAATTTACTTAATTTATTATATAATGACCTGGCATTTTTTCACCACGCGGAAACGGACATTACAACGTCCCGTTCTTTTTTACTCCAAGTCTTACTAGTAACGAAGCGCACAAACGACGAAAAACGCCGCGGTGTTACTCTTCCCGTTTAAATTAGCTAGGAGGAAAGAATGCAAAGTGTCTGCAAGTGAGTTAATGAAGTGAGACGAATGAGAAAGCTTTCGGATCATTCTCTTTCCCCGGCGGATCGAGCGCTTGCTAATGAACGAGCGAAGCGTGAATTTTTGTTCCTGATGCGTCGACGAAGCCAAACGAAACTACTCCCTTTTGTTCTTTTTGTAATCTCTGTATGTTGTACAACTGCTCGTGGACAAAGTTATAAATATTATAAATATATTATGTATATTATATATATATAAATATTGTGTATAAGTTATAAATATGTGAGCGTTATATATTTATAACTTATATGTTTATACATGCAAATATATAGATACGTATATAACCACGAATCACTGGCCTTTCTTACTTACTTTTACCTTTACACGAATTCTTTGGGTTTTGGATTCAGGTAAGTGAGAATAAATTGTTACCAAAGGAGTATGAAGGAAGGAGCTGCTTTTACACAATATAATATATATATTGTCACAATTCGCTCTTACATCCCTCGTTCCCATTTTCTCTCATCTGCTCAGATCCTAAGCTACCGTGGCTTCACACAACTCTTTTAGCTTCATCCTCTCTTAGAGTTAAGACTTATGATATACCGCGGAGGAAAGTGCACAATGTACACTTATACATACAGATTCGGTCGCATCGTTTTCCCCGACCGAAATGAATATTTATTTTCAACGAAATAAATGCTTGGCGCTGCCGAAGCTCGAAATATTATACTCGCGACGCTTTCCTCACTCTCTTTCTGCTTACGATAGGCGATGAGGTAGGAACGGAGTTCTTCATACTCGGGAAACGATGCAACCAGCCGACAATGCAAACGAGAAGTGATTCAATATTGATTTACTTCGCGTAACCGCGTCGTCCTTTGCTTCTCAGTGGCTTTCCTTCAAGGACCATCTCAAGTGCGCATTCCGCTGTTAGATTTCGAGCCGGAACGGAAAAAAGTTAATAGAAAAATGCGCCTGTGACTTCCCTACAACACTTTTCTTCCCAGAATCTAGACGTTTTCCCTTAATTCCAATTAATTATTGGTGAGTTCTTTATTGTCACGTGTTCCAGAGTACCCAGCAAGGTCATGGTCGTTGTGGTGATTACAAAAATACAGGATTCGCATTCTCTACTTTTAATAAATTCGATGAACTTTAAATCTCACTATATCCTTGACGATATACCGAAAGAAGAAGAGTGAATGGACTGAGGAACTGTGGGAACGACAAGTGAAAGGTTTTAGACCGATGGTCATTCACCTTGATGGGCACCCTGACCGGAGTTAATGAATTAGTGATGCTCGACACATGTACCGTAAAAATATAGCTGCGCAAACAACAGATACAGCTGCTTATTAAGACGCTCTTTCTTCTCTTGTTTATCGCAACTGAGAAAAAGTGCTTTTCTTGAAGGCGTAGTCCGAGAGAAATGCGATATGCTGTTACAAAAGCAAATCGGTCGAGGCCATACTTTCAAGGATATTTTCTGCAGGAACTAAAACTATATAGGAAGTCTAGATGACGCGAGGATTGTAAAGAAAATCTACAATATATAGCGAATAGAGGTTTCGCTCGAAGAATAGCACGTAGAAAGTATTTGGTCTTAGAAAAGTTCAATTATGGATATGTGCGACCGTAATATGTCGTCTTTCTTAAACGTTAAGAAATCAATGTGTGCTTATAATTAAAAAAAAATCACAGTACGGTATAAGGGGTTCCAGCGTACTCTACAGATGTTCGAAACTTCGCTTTCGAGATGGCCCACACACATTGTGCATCACCATCCTTCCGCCACACTACAATAATAAATGCGGTGGAATCATAGCTTCGAAACGACGCAGAACATATGGCTGATTCTAGAAGGACACTAATATCTTTCCGTCAAAATATCAGAGGTATCATAAGGCGATTTGTTGCAAGGTCCTCTTGCTCCGTTAAGCCCCTCCTCGTCAGGTAGTCATCCCAAAAATATATCATAATAAAAGTTGGAACCACTACCTGAAAGTAGGAGCAATTCTTTCCAGGAGACGGACAACTGGATATTTTTGTTTATGCGACTGAAATAACTGAGTCCGGAATCGCGGAATTTTGTACTTCGCCCAATTTATCTAGCCCGAATATCTTTTAAAGTTTCGGATGGCAAAGTCTATTGACGTGTATTGAAATATTAAAATCAGCTAGCTACCTGAGGAACTGTCCACCTCAGCCCAAGACATAAAAGACTCAAAATTACTACGCGATCCACTCTTAAAAATACTAGTACGAATCTGCAATTAATTTCATCAATAAAACGTATCTGAAATTCACGAAAACATGATAAAATCGAACTTAATCTATATTAGATTAATCAAGGCTTGGTAAACGCATCGATATGCGTGCTCATTCGACTAATTTCTCTTTCCTTTCCCTCGCACTCTAATACGGTACCCAATAGATCAGATATACTTGTGGGGGAGCACGCGTATTTTTACAGGTATATATGTATGCGTATGTACATGCACCAACACTCGTGGCAGTAAAATGCAGATCTATTATGCGAACCTTGATAATGGCTTCCAACGCGCCTCGTATGGCATTCTCCGTTCCACGATCACTGAATAATATTAATTAAATGCACCTTAACAATAAAAACACACGCCGCCCAGGCATTCCCCTAAATATAAAACTTAGAACCTAATCGAGTACTAATGAGTTCTGGCGAAAGTATTTCCGTTTCCAATCAATAGAAACAAAGGATCGAGATTGTGGGATGTGTGTCGATGTGGCAATGAAAGAATTCTTAATGGAATGGTATGGGTGGGGATAGAGCACACAGGGAATGGCTCGGCAATGAATCCCTTTTGGAGGCCAATTCCATTTCCGGATTTCATGATGGCGAACTCAAGGATGCACCCTTGAAATACTTGTTGGACGTCCTACTTGAATATGGCTGTTTCTTACAATAGGACGTCACTTTCACCTCCAGGAAACCGCCAAGCATGTCACGCCCATAAATTAATACAGGATAAACGACATAAAAAAATCAGAGTATTGAGGGTTGATCGGAGAAGCCCTGGTGCAATCCTGATATTTTTCGGGGTGGAAGTCACCCCTGTAGGGTCCCGGCAATGACAGCCTGATTGCGTTTAAACCTGAGCGGGCTTCGCCTTGCCCACCACCAGCATTATCTTCTGCAGGAACTTCGTCACGCTTACTGTAACAAGAAATTATCTGTTTTTTCGACTGCTCTCCATAGTATTGTTAATTTAGACATTTCCGGAGAATTTACAAGAAGACTCTGTGCACCATTTTAGCGCGTGTTAAGGGTAAGTGTGCGTGGTGCTGGTCCCGTGAGTTGGCATGCAAAATTAAACTTTAATAATGTGTCAACTTATCATGGAATTTTAATACGGGATAGTACATCGACGATGAGTGAAAGGCAGACGAATATGTACGGTAAGGAATGCGAATCAGTACTGGTAAACAATGATAAGCATGCAAGAGTATGATACGAATTGGGATGATTAAATAAACAGCACGATATTGATAGTGGAGACAAATAACGGAAAGTAACATGTTCCAATATATTAAGGTGATAAGGATCAATGAATGCTAAGCATGCGTGACATGGCGAGAGTAAAATTGTATAGTGTTGTTAGAACCTTAGTCTTTGGTCCGACGACAACCATCAGCTTCTGCAATGTTTGGGTAATGGTGCCTGTGGGAAAACATCAAACAGAAATCATAATGATAAACCTAAATAATAGCTGCACTTCATGAAACTCGAGACAAGTGCCTTAAAAACTATCAATGAGTGTTTTAGGGAAGTGAAAATCTATGCTAGTTGAAAAATCAACTTACCGACTCCTTTCTGGAAGAACTTCGGCTTGTTCTTCCACGCGACGAATCCAAAGTAGACAGGTACCGAGGAGAATATCATCAGGCAACCGTAGCCTGCGGGCGAAACAATGTTATATACCATTGGGAAATTAGATTCGCTCCCTAGGGAAATAAATCGGAAGGTTCAAGGAAAATTACCTGTTTCGACAGGGCTAGCGTACATGGGTACGATGGTCACGAAGAGGGTTGCTATAATATAAACAATGGGAAACGCGAGATTCACCTTGATAGGCCTGGGTAGGTTTGGCTGGGCGTATCTAAGCCATGGCAGGCAGAGAACTGACACGCCTATACTCAACTGTAACAAATTTTAAATTTACAATACAAATATCACGTGTTATCGGAAAATCTCGAGAATGAGAAGAAAAATTATGTAACGCCACTTTCGTTGCTCTGCTTTGAGTAAACAAGTCTATCGTTACCTTAACGAGACTACGAAGAATGATGAAACCGAATCCACGGATTACACTACGTGCAATGAAAGTCACATCAATTTACACTCCTTTTATCAAGGATTCCTTGTCATCCTCTTAATAAGGGTTACATTTGATTTATGATCATTGGCTACTATCCTTAAGGACCCGATGATTAACTTTACCAATGGTACACTTACCCAAGTTGCAAAGCCCACGTAGTTGATCAGAGCGAAGATGTCGGACGAGCAGAGATAAACCATCGAGAGTAGCGCCTGCAACGAATTGAAGATCACGATTCCAATTATCGCCTGTAATTGTCACTTCCTTCGATCTCTATCGCTACATAGTGACAGCGCATGGATTCAAAACAATACTGTCTGCGCGTCTATAACGTTAGAGTTGAAAGCACAACTAGATAGAACCTTTTATTCCGAACCAATCACCGGAACAAAGATCAAATCTAGAGAAAAAGAAGCTTCGATCTCAAGGATCTTAGGCTGAACTTCAAATAATGAGTCCCCTTAATAGATCTTGTGGCTTCAATAGTTTCCTTTCGAGTTGAACTAGTCACGATGACTAGAATTTCGAACGTACCATGCAGAGTACAGCGGGAGTCGGTGTAACCCTGGAGATTTGGATCATAGTTAAGATCTCAGGCATTTGGCCCTCGCAAGCTCCGGCGTAGAACAGTCTTGAGGATGTTAAAAGGATCCCATTGACAGCTCCGAATGTCGAGAGAGCCACGAATACAGGAATCGTCCATGCCATTACGCCAAATAATCGATTGGCGAAAGTCTGCAAGGATTGTATTTATTTTCAGATGATTATAATCATTGTAGCCCCTGTGGAGATGCTTTAATAGGCTTATATGGTGGATGACAACTCACCACAGCGACGGCTTCACTGCCCAGAACCTCGAGAGGGCTTAACGTCGTGTAAAAAGCCATATTCGTGAACACGTAGACTATGGTGACGAGGGTGCAAGAGATCCCAATTGCTCTTGGCAAATTCCTGCGGAATAATAATTGACATTGTTAATAGAAATCAATTATAGCAATCTTATAATAAAAATATAAGTTCGTTCCTACCTTACTGGATCCTTTAATTCCTCGATTATAAAGTTCAAGTAATTCCATCCATTGTAAGCGAATAAGCCTGAGTAGAAACTTAACGCTATCGAAGTAACTTCTGTGTTCGTATTCTCGAACGTGAAATACTGAGTGTGACCTGTGGAAAAGTGATTCGGTTGAAGATGTTGGAGAGTCGGGGAATGAAAGGGTCCTGATGTCATTTGGCCAAGTGAATGGTCCAATTCAAGCGATTCCTTGCACGCGCGACGACCGCGTCAAATCGCCAGCGTATTTACGCCACCTTTTTGATTGGACAAATTGTCTCGTCCGGCAAGTGAAAAGATGTCTAAGCATCTTCTACTATTTTAAGGGCCGCGTAGGCGGCCTCGGCATTAATGCTCCTCCCGCACTATAAGCGTACAGCTATTTTGAAACCCGATCACGAACGCTTTTTACCGGAGAATTTGAATGGACACGCCTCGACCGGCGTTTAAACTCTTCGAGCACGATTCGAAATATTAGAGAAACTTTGTTCCGCCGTTTTTGCTTACGTTGGAGAAGTGACCAAGCACATTATAGTCGTTCTATCGTGGGGGACACAATATTACGGATTGTTCGCAGTCAATAGATCTTCTATCGACATATGCCGATGCCAAGAGAAAGTCGATCTGACGCAAGATAGGTCCTCTTTTTACACACGCGCGCGTTAAGGTTGATTGGCCAAGGCGAGACGAGAAACGCAAGGGCAAGAAACGGGAATGTGCCATGGAATCACGGATCTTTTTATCAACCGCGTGAAATTGTTGAACAGGGTGTACAAGGATCATTGAACTCACTCACCAGCTGATAGTTGATAAGCGCCGGTGAAGATAATAATGAAGAGCGCTAGGAGTTTGGCATAAGTAAAGATGTCCTGAACCCGCGTCGCCCACTTTACATCCCAGCAGTTGATGAACGCCAAAATGCCTGCAATTCAATAGACCAGGTCCAATTTTCTCCATCGATCCAGATGGCGGAGCAACAAGCCACCCCGAAGATTGTCGATATCGCAGGCTCACGCAAAGCCTTGCAGCTTTCATTCGATTAGGGCTCGTCGAGTTTAATCAGATTCATTGGAGGGCGCGCCAAGAAATTGGCGGGGGAGACCTGTCGACGAGATCGGCCTCGAAGAACACTCGCCAGCTGAATGTTCAAGACGTTTTAGCGCTGAAATGCGTTAGTCCCGGATCACTTGGCTGTCGTCTTGTTTGACCAGCAGATTTTTGCACAACATTTACCCTGATAAATATATCAGCAGAACTTTAATATTCACCCTATCAAACCAAACTATCTCCCATCGTAGTCTACATACGATTTGGAAGTTGCGTGGGCTCGAGATTCAAGGCTAATCGAGCTACTGGACATCCTGATTACTGTTGAAACGCACCGACTTAATACTGAGATGAATGGCACTAAGTAGCCGCATTGTCCGACTGCTTTATCTTGGCTTTGTGGAGCCACTAGATAATGGATTACGTCGAATAACTAGATTACACTTCATTAAAGAGATAGTAACTGCGCCGCTTTCACAAGTTCCGCATTCTCCCTGTACCAGGGCGTATTATTAAAACCGGTGAGATCAAACCGATTAGAAATTACTGATTCTCCATCAGACCCCTTTTCCTCGCGTACTTACTAAGTTAATTGGTTGGTACGCGGCAAATAGAAAACGTGACCGCCTCAAGGCTTTGGAGATTGGATTAATGTACTAGCGAATTGAGTATTGAGAGATCGAAGATTGGGGAACTCGGACTGGAAGACATTGGGTAATATCTGTGGGTGGGAACCGAAAGCAAGTCACGATACTTTGCGATATGAAGTATACGTGATTGTACGATCAACATCAGAATAATTTTTTAAATGGCTGACTATTAACTGATAAAAGCTCAAGTTGAGGTGTTGGGTTCAAGTTCAGACGAGTGTTGCTGTAATAGTCAAGTTATTGCAAAGCGATAGTCCCTTTAGCGTAACCGGTTATGCGTTATAGGCTGACAGCCGAGACTATCTGGCACCAGGCCAACTGAGCATGACGTTACCAGGGGGTGGAAACGAGTTCAGGATGGTTATCGACCTGCTCGCACCAAGAGACTGTGTTCGAATGCTCCCCAAACCGCAGGTATCACCACTGACCTATGCCAATCCCCTATCACCACCGCGGACATTAACCAAAACCAACCCAATCTTCCAAGTGATCCCACCCCTTAAAATTCCGAGCAAATGGAAGACAAATTTCTGTTGAAATTAGGTAATCCTTGTTTACGACGGTATAATAGTAGGATTAAATGACAAGATAATCAAGTTCCAAGGCGGAGCGAGTGCGGATAATGGATTTGTAGAGATGGAAATTTCCAAGAGTTCAGGATATTAGGTAGACGCGCGTCAATAGGCATTGGAAGCCTGCAGAAGGGGTTCATTGCACTGGTAGGATCCAGACGATGTAGTGCATACGGTCGCGAAAAAATTCCAGTCCTTGAAGACGCGTGCACTGTGTCTAACGAAAGAGAGAAATGCTGCCTGACGCAACATCCCGCTGAAATATCGCGAGACTGTTGCGCGCCTCTTCCTCCTTCCTCCTTTCGACTCTCTCGAGGGCCTCATTCCTCTCGGGCGGGACATATCGCTGTGTCCTCGTCGTTCTTCGGTGCTATAGTTGCTACCTCGATGCGTCGTCGTCACCGACGCCGGCCACCGCCACAGCGCCGGCGGCCAGTTTTTCGTCGCCCCCCGTCGGCGAATTATGCTGTTGCGGTTGCCAGTTGACACGTTATTAGATTACATTCGATCACAATGGGACGTGATTGCCAGCACTCGGCCTTTTTTCACTCTCGTCCAGGACTCGAGCTTACAGCCGCATGCTGTCTGACCGGCGCGCACTCTATCTACTCGCGCCAGATCAGTTCATAACTACTCGTGCTATTTTTCGTTTCACTATCATTTCCCAACTCAGGATAAATACCGCAATCCTGTAAAAAACCTTACACAGACATGTTGCTGGGAATTCAGCGTAGGAAATCGAAGATATAACGTTCTTGTTAACTGACTACAACTTTTTCCTTGATTTTTCCTCTCGCCATTTACGTCACTATGATCGGAAGCGATGGAAGTTCACTTCCCTTGGTGGAAACGGGTGACCCATCATTGGGCGGAAATCGAACACGCTCGCTTACTTCGCCATCGATGCAAGTCTTTCATCGAGAAAGTAGGACACTTTGCCAGCGTCATCCCTGCGGAAGAAGCGGATACGATCCCACTGGCGAACACTATAAGCCGATTGCGCCTGCTTGCGTTTCCATGATTCCTAGTAAACTAACTGGGCGAGCCATGAAACTAGCCTAAGAAGATTGCTGGCACCCTAAGAGCATTAGCGATATGCTCCTCCCGCTTGGTTTATTATGAAGTAATTACTTCAAACATTTCCGCCTAGGCACTAGACTCCCGGATAGATTGCATTACGCGGTGTGCACTTGCATTTCTGTAAAATGATCCGCTAGGAACGCGGAGGAACCGCTTCTCCTTCCAGCGACCGCAGGAGAATACGATCTCTCCTAGATGGCTTCCCTGTGTCCGCAAAATCCAAGTCAAAAGGCTCGCCAATAATGAAATAAAATTGACAATCGCATTGACTTCAATCTATTTTTATAACTCTGAATACATCGACGCTCATTATAATAAAATAAGTTGAATTGGGATGATAATGATCGCGAAATAAATTCGTGCCGATCGTAGAAAATTATTCTTCCGGTTGGAACCAATTGGATCCGTGGAAATCACGTGATATCGACACGCACGCTTTTTCAGCTGGAACTTATGAAATTCCTGAGTGACGAGAGGTGCGCGCTCCTTTTAATTACCGGCAACTCTCGGGCGGAAGTATGCTTCGAAGGTCGCCCTTACTGCGACTTAT
Organism: Ectemnius cavifrons; assembly: GCA_964023945.1. Classification (NCBI taxonomy): domain Eukaryota; kingdom Metazoa; phylum Arthropoda; class Insecta; order Hymenoptera; family Crabronidae; genus Ectemnius; species Ectemnius cavifrons. The sequence continues at coordinate 12,984,929 of OZ030382.1, read as the reverse complement.
TGCGTATTCCCTTTCTAATTCAATGAGTTCGGCAAACTATTCCCTGCGATAGCCTAGTTTGCCAAGAGCAAACCTTGCCAGCGTGTCCTTCGAATGTAAAAAGTGTTCTACCTGGAAAGAAATACTTGGTCGCCAAGCTTTTCCGTGAAGTCAACCGGTATAACTTAAGATTTCCGAGAATAAATATTTCGCTTCTACTAATACATTCGGGGCTTTTCCCAGGGAAATCCCCTTGCTGCACAAGCACTCATTAGTTGCAATTACCAGTGATGAGAAAAAGCAGATGGATCATCTCGAATAGTACACTTATTTCAGAACAATGACAATATCCTTCTCTCTCTCTCTCTTCAGACTTGAAAGAACAGACAGAGAGGAGGACTTGGGATCCTGTGACGATCCAGCTGCTCCAGAGTCGGGATGCTGAGTGGTTCTGAATGCCTGGCAATTGCCAGCTCACGAAGTTCAAGTTGAACTTCGAGGGAATTAGGAATCAAAGAGCCGCTCTCAAGCTAACTCAATGAAAGCGTATGCCTCGGTATAAGTTTCAAGACTAACAGTGCACATGAACTCCTGAGAAGCGAAAGATCTTGAACGAACGGATGCTTGACAGAAACGTTAGCAAGAAACCTAACGGTAAAGGGAAGGCTAATTGAATTAGATGATCGAGAGGGTGGGCTGCTGGTAGTTCAATTGCGAAAGAAACGCCGATGACTTCTGAGAAGAGACTGGAAATCCAAGCGAGTCAATCGGTCCTATAGGCATAATGGATATCATACTGAATGATGATTAAATGCCCAAAACGAGCTCTAATCAAATCAAGCCGCTCGAATACAATCAGTAGTAGCTAATAAAAGCCGTGAGAGCGTACGCGTTTCTTTTCTAACCGGACTTATAAGTAATTAGCTTTGAATCGAAATGACTTTAGTGCTGCCTCGATCATCAAGGGCTTCCAAAGGCATTAAAACGCTGGACAACTTTTAACCAACACATTAGCTCTCGAAAATTTGAAACTCACAGATGCAACAGGCTGCCAGCATCCTCGCTGCATCTTCGGGTGGCGTGCAATCCGGGAAGACCGGCTTCAGGACGTAGACACTGAAGGTCAGGGCGACGATCGCCTGGCTGCAAGGCCGCACTATCATACACTCGACCCAGAGCCTGATGAACGCCATGAACGGTCCGAAGGTCTGCATGATGTACGCGTAATCGGCGCCGGACTTTCTGATCATACAGCCGAGCTCCGCATAACAGTACGCTCCAACCTGTTGCAATCATGGTAATTCCTTACACCTTAAAATCGTCTTAAAACCGACTTAAAAGAATTGGGATTAATTAAGGGTGATTCGAGCACAATGAATCTCGGGATACACTGACAAAGTCGATACTTGTTAGTGCAAGATAAAACTGGAGGAGGAAAATAATAATTTCTCATGGGACCGAGGACTTTAATATCTACTCTTGCCAACTGGGAATAAGATAGAACGTACCATCGAGAAGATACCGGAAGCTGTCCAGACCAGGAGACTAGCGTTCACGCTTCCGGTGTATTTGAGTACACCGGTGGGGCTGACGAAGATGCCAGAACCGATGATGGAACCAACGATCACGGTGACCCCGTTGAGCAACGACATTTTCGCTTCCAACTTGATCTCGTCGTTGGCCTTGTCAGCGGTGGGTACCGGATCGTACGGACCCTTCTCGCCATCCTTTATGCTGCCCGACTTCGACATTCTCCCTGTAACAGAACCCACCCTTTACTCGCTTCTCTCCTGATTGCTACGCTCCCTCTTTCTCTTTCTGCCGCCGCTCCTTTCATCTGGTAAAAGCACACAGATAACCAGGAATACAGGTCTTATCAGTTAGACTTGAGAAATCTCCTCATGGGAATTCCCATTGTTCTCTTGAATAATGTATCCACTACTCTGAAGCCACCGAATAGTCCTTTGGGAGAAGAACATCCAACAGGAATGGTTCCTTCCTTATAAGTAGAAACGGTCGATTTATAGTCGGACTTCGGAATCTTACCACTGCACTTAAAACATTGTTGCTCCACCAAGCGAATATATGTATGTACAAGCAGAGTTAGTGAAGCATAACTAGCTCATTGTTTCATTTGTGCACTGACCCAATTAATTCGCACGTCCTTGCGTAAGATTTTCACGAACCAACTGGTACCTTTCTCGACGAGGTGGCACACAAAAGTGAATTGACGCGTGGAGTATAAGAGTGGAGCGATTTTTCGATCGGGAAGACATGAGTTCCGGGGCTGAGAATTTGCTTGGATTCGCGTTATTGCCTCGACTTGTTTACTGTCACTTTCCTCGCTTGGTCCCTCCTTCCTCGAAAGCGAGGAATTGGCCAATCCCGTGAATAATCCACTTGTACACGCCTTTCCATCTCACCTGACTAGCTTGTCCGAAGGTGTTAAACCTGTTCCTAATCAAACCATCGGTTGCATTCTATTAATTAATATTATCGAATTCACAGGATTCCCAAAAGCCGTCAACTCCACCGGTAAACACTTTTTTCGAGCGTTTCAGTGCTTCTCGGAAATGTACGCGTTTGGTTTTGGACTAGTGAGTTGATACACGCTCATCATAAATTCGTCAACTGTAATTTACACCCTGATAGCGGTGTCTACTTGCAGATAAATAGTTAAAGTGCAAAGTAGAAGATAGGAGAGTCAGTATGTAGGTGAAACATGTGAGCAAGACCTTACCGAAGGTACCGTACATCAGCATGGTCGTTCTAGTTGAAGGCTGCAAAGGAAACAGTCTCTTTCTCGCCCTTTCTCGTTTTCGTTCAGCGTGAACGGAATTGCCGCGTAAACTTCTGCAACACGTTTCCAAGTGAAATCGGGAGAAATACGATGATCGGGTATGGCACCGTCGAGCGAACTAAACGTACTGCTCGCGTAAGGATAAATGTAAATCACGGAGAACAAATAAAAGAGAAAAGAGAGAGAGTGCAAGATTAAGAAGAATTCAATATACGCAGACGTCGAAGTCGTACTGTCTGCCGTCTCTGCTCAGAAGTGATAGTAGCCTAACGACGAAACTTATTGTCACTGCTCTCTGATACTGCCTGCGCTACCAAACAAAATTCACCTTTATCGCTACTTCAGCATTTATCCAGACTTCTATTGACAATAACTTCAATCACTTCCGCCATTCTGTTATTCAAGAACTTCTCTTCACATTATTTTATTCCGGGAATTGAGAAGAAGATAATACACCAGAGGATGTCTTAATATTTTACATGTTTTGTCAATTTTACATATGCTTACACGATTACTGATGGCGCTTGACTTAGTCAATTATCGAATGCTTATTTATCCTACATATTTCCGACATTTTCCGACCAATTATGATGGATTACTGCTTCCAGGTGTGGAATACGCTTGGTATGGGAGAAGCACGTGGCTGCAATCACATGGTAGCCTGGAAGCCTGGCTCGAACGGAGTCGCGAACCAATATCGAATTTCGTTTCTCGCGTTACGAGCACTGGACAAATCTTGATATGAGATTCCTTTCTCACTTCTGATCGTCGAGTGAGTCCTCAGGCTTTAGTGCCTTATATTTTATAAGTTTTGCGGTGTAAGAAAATTTCGTTGCTCGAAAAGCAGCGAATCGGAGAGATTGACCGATAATAGCACCCTTTGGGGTAGCAACATGGGGTACGTGTGAGCAACCCTCCTTAATTCGAAGGCCTAACACGCCTGTCTGGCACTCGTACTGCTTCAGCCTGCTCTCGCCCGTCGCAAATACAGTGCTCCGACACAGCCTGGTTTTTGTATGCTTGCATTATGCAGCAGGATTTCCCTCGCAGCCTCCTCTAAGTGTGACGCAGCCAGACCATCAGAAACCTGGGCTTCCCCAACGTTACGTTACAGACTACGATTCCCCTATTCGTGCGGTGCGCCCGCCCCTTTCAGTTCGAGTCTTAAAATCTTCATCGTTTTAATACGAACCGTCGATTTTCTAGATTATTATTGTTACTCAAAGTCTAAACCGTCATAGAACAATTGCAATTGGAAGGTAACAGTTACATAAATATTGTAAATTTATAGGTATTGTTTCAACTGTATTTGAAATTGCTTTGTTATGTAAGATACGACCTTCTTTTATTGGGTGAGCGCGAACTGAACGAGAAGTTTGACTAAAGTGAAAGATGCGAGCTAGATTGCATCATCGATCCGTTTACAAGAACGAGGCGGACAGCGCTGTAAGAGGGTGAAGTGTAACTTGTAACTCTAGCATGACAAATTGCCAGAGACTGTTACTCAATGCAAAAATTCCATCGTTACTGTGACAGTTGAGTAAATGTTGAAAGTGAATTTCTATGGGGTTGCAATGTGTGTGAAAAAGATTTCCCGTAGTTTTTGCGGTACATAGAAAACGTTCACTTGAATGTTCGATAATGGCTGGCGCCAATTGCACCGGAGACTCAATGGGAAATTGCACTTCTGGCGGAACGAGGGTGTACTTAAGCGTGATATTCGCGAGGCATGCCAGCCGACGGAGAAAAGGCCAGTTTCCACCACCAAGTGGGTACTGGCGTCGCGACGGAGAAAATCAATAGGCCACGTGGGTCGCCGACCGGGTTTTCCGAACCCACTTTTAGTATTCTGCTTCCTTTAATGTTGCTATATCACGAATGGAACCCCTGCCGTGTGCCCGAATACTATCGCAAGGATACACCGATTTTCATATAATCGAACAGGCTGTACTACTCAGCTTGAATGACGAAATCCAACCCCTAAGTGTACCCGCACCTTTACACACCGGCTGCACTCAAACTACACGCTTCCTCGGCTTAATTGCAATGGCAATTAAGGGCCCACTGTTTTTCGGGCGTCAGCTATACTACCGCGACGGCTAAAACCAACACGCAAGGAAATCAAGCTCGTTTAATCGATCGCATTAGCGAGTACCTGGAAAGAGGGACGCTTTCGCGCGAAATGGGTACTGTTTCGCAGAAACGCTTGCAGCGCGGCCTGACATTGAAGTACTTTAGTAAACAACTTAAAGTATTAATAAGATTCAATAAAAGGAAATTTAAATAATACGACAATAAATAATTCAATACCTTTCGCCGTTCGCGAGGATTGCAGTGGATTAAAAATAGTATAATCCCAGTATAAATTTCATCTACAAAATATACTAGAATGGAAAATGATGTAATCGAATATTACATTGCTAAAAAATCGCGAGCCACGAGGGCGATGGCATCCCTGCATGCCGCCATTCTGCACTCCACGAGACAGTGAATCACGCTTTCGCACAAATCTACCCTTATCAACTATTAAAAACGATCACTTTCCCACACACTGCGTCCTCCAATACGACACTGCTTAAACCTAAATCCAATTAAGCCCGACTTTTCATTCAACATTTCACTCGCGGACGCAAAGCACGCGCGTGTCGCATTGCAATCGAACGGGTAGCCTCCATTCGAGGGGTTAAAACAGGCATGTACACACAGAGCAGGACTTACTTTTCTATCTGAAGAATGATTGCCGGACGAGATGAGCAGCAAGTTGCACAGGACACTCGCGATGATAAAGGAAACTAGAGACTGGCAGAAGATTTCGAAGGAGGGGAGGTTGAGAATTCGCCCTCAGATGACGGACATCGTTTCACGAATTTCCCGATCGATCCCTCCGCTTCACCGGGGACTTGTCTGAACGCGGTTGCACTTGAGAGCGATGTACGAGGGAGAGCCAAAGGGTAGAAGGATCTGTGAGAAAAGGGAGGAGGTGAGTAAAGAGGAGCGACGAAGAGAAGTCGAGGTGGTTTACGAGGTAGGAGAACGAGGAGCGAGTGCGTGCCGCACGGCGGTCGAGCTCTGAATGAGTGTTGCGCGGCGCTCCGTGCGAGTCTCGCTTCTCGCCGCTATTATAACAAGCGGCTACCAAGCTCTCAGGCGCATGTCGTTTCTCTACCTCTCTCTTTCTCTCTATGTATACTACAAACTCTCTCAGACAAATGTGACAAATTGCTAGTTTAACAAGTGAAATGTGCGTATCTTAATTTATTGTCATTTTCAATATTTTACATTTTAAGTCCAGCGAACTAATCACCACCCGGGACTCTTTACATATACCTCAACTTGTAGTTTTCATAAAGAAGCTACTCAATTTTTATAGATTCATTTTTAAATCATTTTAATAAAGATAGTTTTTAATAAATAAATTTCCCCAGGGTCGCGAGGAAAAGTAGTACTCTGCTGAATCGATCCTGTGCTCTTCTTACCGTGTGACGGGACTTTTTCCTGTTCTGGTTGCTTCCCAGTCCATTTGGTACTCCCCGTGGAGATTAGATTGTAGGTAGAGTGCGAAAGAATCGCTAGTATCTGCGGGCACATGTTCTCCACGCGAATATTAACGAATACCGTTGGAAAAATTAGAAAGGAGCCGGATTGAAGATCAATCGAGACCTATCTTGATCAAACCCTCGACTGATACTGGTCGCTCATCAAGTTTATGTTTACTATCTGCGTTCTACTAGAATACACCCGCCCGGTTCATCATAAACTGTCAGTTTCCACTTCGACGCATTGACTTATACATTCTCTTTGGAAGATCGTCATTGGAGAAAAAGTACAACACAACCCAATTATTATTTAACTCATTATATGTCAATTAACTCTTCTGTAACATTATTTGTAACCCATTGAAAGCGGCTGCATGGATCTTTGATGGATTAAATTCGTTGAAAATTGATGATAAACGGTCTGGATTGGGAGCGGCGGGCAATTGCGCATCGAGTGTCGTGCAATTAGCGATGTTACTATGTAGTACGATGAATTGGTGATAAAAGCTATCACGCGTTTCGAAAAAGCGATAAAGCAGAGTGCGATATCGCAAATTTGGCTCTTGTTAGTTACTTTCGCGGATTTATCAGTGATGCCAGTGTCCGTCCTCTCGGTGCTCATCGACACTGTCATATTCAGGCGAACATGATTCGACAAGAACCTGCAGTGGTGTGATTTGCGAGTGGGAAAAATGATACGATAGAATCGCTCTCTGAGATTAACAAAATTTCTGTTCACGGCATCTTGCTATTGCATTCGCGAAGAAACCGGCGCTCTCGACATCGTTAAAGAAGAGAACGTGCCTTTCTCGACGTGTTCCTCTTTTCTTTCTACTAAAAACTTCCTCAGTGGAAGAAGTCGAAGGATTTCAGGAAAAATAAAGAATTACTTAAATGTCAAAGTCTCAGTATAGAGAAGGAAGAATCTCTATTGTTGAAGGGAAATTGAAAGTGAAGAGGCATTTCTTGCGAAACCTTTAATTGCTTCAGCTTGAAACTACACATCGGACGATACTAAAACCGACTATTTACCGATAAAACTTTCATTACTTGCGGATAATAGTACTTCAGTCTTCCGCTAACAGAATGTACCGACTTTCCGTGTAGTTTTCCACGGAATTCTAAAGGAAAATCTATTACTTATTTCCAATAACGCATCTACCGAAAACACTTGGAAAACCAATTCTGAATAATCAACTTCATCTAATTCTGACGGTTTCTCCCATGTTTTCCATACTTCCCGATATTCTCCGGGGCTGTAATTTGGTGGAGAGTGTTTTTTTGCATCAAGGAAGAAGTGACATAAATTACAGAGCCCTAGCTCAAAATTCATTTTTTCGCAAATTTTTTAAGGTGTACCCCTTCTAAAATTTTCGATTTTTCGAAGGTTCTCGGACTTTGACGAACGCTTGATAAATCGATTGTTTATGTATCAAAACGGATAGAAAACATGAAACCAGTGGCCAAAGTGCCGGAATTGTACCCAAAACACATGGAAAACGAATCCTGAATAATCAACTTCGTCTAATTCTGACGGTTTCTCCCATGTTTTCAAGTCTTCCCGACATTTTCCGGGGCTGAAATTTGGTGGGGAATGTTTTTTTGCATCAAGGAAGAAGTCATATAAATTCCAGAGCCCTAGCTCAAAATTCATTTTTTCGCAAATTTTTTAAGGTGTACCCCTTCTAAAATTTTCGATTTTTCGAAGGTTCTCGGACTTTGACGAACGCTTGATAAATCGATTGTTTATGTATCAAAACGGATAGAAAACATGAAACCAGTGGCCAAAGTGCCGGAATTGTACCCAAAACACATGGAAAACGAATCCTGAATAATCAACTTCGTCTAATTCTGACGGTTTCTCCCATGTTTTCAAGTCTTCCCGACATTTTCCGGGGCTGAAATTTGGTGGGGAATGTTTTTTTGCATCAAGGAAGAAGTCATATAAATTCCAGAGCCCTAGCTCAAAATTCATTTTTTCGCAAATTTTTTAAGGTGTACCCCTTCTAAAATTTTCGATTTTTCGAAGGTTCTCGGACTTTAACGAACGCTTGATAAATCGATTGTTTATGTATCAAAACGGATAGAAAACATGAAACCAGCGGCCAAAGTGCCGGAATTGTACCCAAAACACATGGGAAACGAATCCTGAATAATCAACTTCGTCTAAATCTGACGGTTTCCCCCATGTTTTCAAGTCTTCCCGACATTCTCTGGGGCTGAAATTTGGTGGAGAATGTTTTCTTGCATCAAGGAAGAAGTCATATAAATTCCAGAGCCCTAGCTCAAAATTCATTTTTTCGCAAATTTTTGAACGTTTGTTTGGGTATCAAAATGGGTAGAAAGCAAAGAATCCGTAGCGTAAAGACCGCCCTGACGCTTCAAACACGTGTTTCCCTAAAAAAGAACGAAGAAGCATCGTCGGCCTTCATCTAATCTATGTTTAGGGAGCTGCCTAGAAGAGAGTTAGCTGTCTGGTCCTCTGAGGAACGAGTCGACGGAAGAGCCCGTTTGGAGAACTGGTCCACTGAACGTCGGGCGAACTAGACAAAGACTGAAATGAAAGGGTGTGCAAGATCGTCTTCCGAAAGAAAGGACCAATTGCTTTTGCCCCCTCAGAAGTCTCTGCTCGAGGTCGCCCAGCTGTAGGAATCCTTTGTACAGGAGTCCTCGCTCGCGATGCTAGGAAGAAAGGCTCCGAAACCCCGAGCCGAGCAACTAGCACGTGAATGGAATGAGGGGAGACCAGCCAGAATCCTCGTACTACCGTGAAACTTTAACCGCCTTCTTCGTTGGGCTGCCTACTCTTCTTTACGCCACTGAGAACTTGCCCCATTTTATTGAGCGGGCACGCAAAAAAATCGGTCAACCATAAATGAACATGACGTGCCGCGACAAAGCTTACGAAACTATTAGAGTCTTGCGTATGAAACGCCGCATATTTAAACAATAATCGATGTTATCGACAACTTCAACATTCCATATGTAACAACTTAATACCAAGGATAATGCAATTTCAATTACCTTGGCGTAAAAAAAAAGTAGGGAAACGCTCGGCGCGCAAAGGGAAACTTTGCATGTGTTCCTTTCCATCTGGTTGGACATGCTAATCTGTCATTAGCGAAATCACACGTTCTGAACATGAAGGCGTACTACATTGTTTACGATAAACACGGGGTAACGTGCAGTTACTGCCGGCAGTTATTTACATTGCTTAATGAAGCCGAGCAGGACTTTTCTTGCCGCAACGATTATTGCCGCCGGTGGTACCCAAGGACTTGTATTAAACACTGCTGGGAAGGATAATTGCAATTGGTATTCTCTTGGTAATCTGGGTCCAATATACCTCGCTTTTTCCGGGTACCAATAAAATCATTTACGAGCGGGCGAAATCGCTTGGAGCTCGTAGCGAGCAAGAATGATTGAGTGAACTCACCCGCGAAGAAATTGGATGCGTACAACCATCCGAGGAATGCCGGGAACTCGGGATGCCCGGGCAGGATCAAGTAAGTGTGCTTGTTGCGTAGGATGTATTTCAGTGACGTCATGAAATCAATACTGCCCCACCGGAGGCTGACTCCTACGTCACCGATGACACACTCAGCTTCTCTTGCGCGTGGTCCAGATCGAACTGCCGCCGGAATTTGTGGTACCCAGTGCCGAAACTCCAGCGATTTAACAAGACGTTTGCTCTGGATTTAGCCTCGTAATCTCATTTGAATTTCAGACAGTCTTTTAATCGCCTGCCTCCTCTTTCTCTTCTCCCCTGGCCCCACCAATCGTCATGATATGATCGTCTCTCAAAATGGGACCGAAAAACGTTGTCGTCATTTCCCCGCCACCAGCCCCGAGATATCTGAAACATATGATTGAAGCATGAGAGTCTTCCGAATGAATTATTTTCAGTCGTAGTTTGAATTATTGCGTAATGAGGGGGAGAAAAGAACAAAACATGGAAGAGAGACGCAAGTTATTTTCGCGATGCCATTTATCAGGATACTCGATAACGATGTGTACATCCTGAACGCTGCTAACCAAACGACTTGCAAAAGGTCAACTGACCTGCTCTTATACCTAGCTATTTTCTAATCCTACGGCCGCCTCGTATTTAACCGTCAATTAACCCGTGGTCGTTAAATTCATAAGGAATTATTCCCTTCACCGGTTCCTGACATTTATGCATTAAACGTGCAGGGGATTGGCGCTGAAAGACCTAAGTTCGTTTGCTATGAAAAATTTGACGGATTTCGGATAAAACACAAAAGTTTCGAGGATATCCCGGTCGAATCGGATGACCTACTTAGAAAGTGGAAGGGGGTCAGGGACGAGGATCATCCAGGAGAGTGCTTCTATTTCGCTGGAATTGTGGCTTGAAATTGATTTTTTGACCGAGCAAACGCGTCAGCGATGACCCCATCAAAAATTAAGATTACGGAAATCTTAATCGTCACCTCTCTCATGTGCGAAATATGAATTATCCAACACGTTTCCAATCGATCCGCGCGCCTTTTTGCATGCCTCGGTGTCACCACAGCCTGGAGCAAGTGACGCGTATATACATAATGGAACTTTTGGATATATCGCCACGCCAACCGTCATCACTGAGACCGAGAATGCTCCGAATCTGGGACACAATAAATTGTAACGCAAGCTCAATCCCCAGATTACGAAAGATACCTGGGCGAAAATGCGAGCGAGGGAGGTGCAGGCGCAGGTGCAGGCCTCCGGGGCTCCTTGCGCAATGGAATTTGACATTCACCGTCCCGCGCGATTAGGAAACCTTTATTGAACAACGATACCTGCTCCTTTTCGCACGTTACTCCCAAAGGTTTGAGTGAAAGGGAGCAGAACAAATATGTCTATGAGAAACTTCCTCGTGCCTTAAAAAAGAATGCATTCGCATACCTCCCGAGAATCCAAACACAACAACACGCGTGATCAAAATAATATCAAGAAGAGACAATGTCGAACTAATAATAAGAAATAGACAGACCTGTTTTGGTGTACCACCATTCCACGCGAAATACCGAATGATCTGCAAACGTTTCCCGTCAATATTCCATAGCTTTTTAAATAAATATAATGCACAAATAGTCTAGAATCTATCGATTTTACTGGCTGCGATTGAAACAGGTTTGTCTGGTGTAGTATGTCGACTTCGGAGAAATGTAGTGCTGCGCACCCTGCCGGGCGCTACTGAGAACTTCATGGTCAACTGTGTGTATGCTATGAACTGTGTGTACACGTGCGCGATGATCATAACCTGAACAATACTTTGACACGAACACGACACGAATAAGTTAAAGGGGATTTAACGTGCACGCGCAGTGCTGCGGAACTATCCAGGACAAGTTGGAGTATCAAACTGCAAGGAATAGAGACGGCTTCTAAAAATGGGTAAATTAGGGCCACGACTCGATAGCAGGAAGAAGGCAAAGAGATGGCCGAAAGGACAAAGCTCCAGCTCGAATCCAGAAACGAGAAAACATCGCGATCAAGCATCGCGAATGTTTTTTATAGACACAATAGGTATATTTTATTGTTCATTTATATTAGGATCCATGCTTGCAAAGGTAATTTATTTTATTCACTCTTCTGATTAGGAGCTCCCGGTCTCACGCGAGATGATTTAAAGAAGCACGATGCTATGCAAGGGCTTCAGCCGGAATTCGAGAAACTTGATTTGGCTAATGATGAAAACGAAAGTACTGTGGATGGTACTGCGAATACTGCTGACACGTTTGCTAGTAATTATAGCAATTGTTCCAATATGTCTTTTAACAGGTAGGTATTGATATTTAAGAGACAAATAATGTAAGTTTTTATATCATGGATACATTGCAAAAATTGCCCCTAGGTTCTTGAGTCATTTTCAATCACAATCTTTGCTACACAAGGAAATGCTGGCAGTCTTGTCAGCTGTCACAGAAATCATTAAACAAAATGATGGTACAGAGACATCGACCGAGTACTTTGCTGCACTGGTAAATACAGAGATTAATGTTCTAAAATATAAAAAGTTGACTTGAAATAACTCTGACAATCTTATTTGGTAGATGAGTACTTTGGAAGCTGTTGAATCAGAAACTTCAATCGCTGCAACACTTTCACTACTTGGTATGGGGTTGAAGACTGTACCCAAAAATGTTCTGAATGTACAATTTGGAGCAGCTAGTAAAATATTCCTTGATATACTCACAAAATATGCTGCAACAGATGATTATCTCATCTTAAGACATGTAAGTAAGAATTACTACAGGAGATGAAGGATTCTATCCCAGATATATTATTTATTATTTATTTTATAGTGTATTCACTGTCTATCTATACTGCTACGTGCATTAGAAGCAGCAGCATGGTCAGACTCATCCAGTATGCAAGTGCTGGATGCTATATTATCCTTTATCACATACGGCAAACCCAAAGTAAGAAAAGCTGCACAACATGGAATATGTGCTATACTAAAAGGTAAGTTCTAAGCAAGACCTACAGATTGTTAATCAAAATAAGTATATTATATATTAATGAAATCTCTTAGGGAGTGAAATTATGAAAGGTGACAACCCTCCACAACATCATCCGGCGTCACCGCAAATTGCAAAACATTGTATTGCTCAATTAGAAATTGGTTCCGAACCTGGCGGTGTTACGAGTGTACTACACATTCTTGTTTTATTAAAGGACATTGCACATCACCTGCCAAAAGCGCATGCAAAAGTAAGCCATTGAAATTTATTGAAAATCATTCAAATTTTATAGATAACCACATCTGTAATAAATTTTCTTTTAGACTATTTGCGAATCCCTCTTGAAACTCATGGGTTTGAAGAATATCTTGGTAACATCGTGCTGCCTGCAAACTTTTCATGGTTTGTTTATTTCACGGCCATCCGTGGATGTACTTCCAGCACAAAGGAACGCGCAAATTATAACTGCACTCTACGATTATCAACCATCAATGACCGATACACAGCCAACCCTTGCTTGGTTGACTGTTATGCAGGAAGCACATATAAATTTGGCCAATACATCATTGAACTTTTGCTCTGCGATCTTACCTAAACTATTAGAAAGATGTATGCAATTGTGGCTTTCGGATCGAACTGAAATTATAGCCAGCGCATCGCACACTATTAAAACACTGCTACAGGAGTGTTTAGGACCAATGTGTGATAGTGACAGTAATACACACAAGTAAGGACAACTTGTAATTCTTCGCGTACAATCTCTATATCTTATTCATATTCCACCTTTTCACAGGTATGGCAATTGTATGCAACAAGTTATTGTGTTAATGCACAGTGCATTAAGTTATCAATATTTGGAAGCTTGGTATCATATTCTGCACTTGATAGCCTTGCTATTCGAAATCACTGGGAAAACTAGACATCCTAAGTTGCTAGAAATTGTTCAAACTCTCGCAGACTTACATGAATCGCATGGCTTTTCATCAAAGAGTGATGCAGAATATGCCATAGGGGCAGCCATAAGATCGATGGGCCCTGAAACTGTACTTAAAACAATTCCGTTAATGGTACGTAATACATGCTATATGTAATTGGGATTTTTTTTAAATATATTTAATCTTCAGGTTAATCCCGCAGTGATAAATCTCAAAAGGGGATGGATGCTGCCATTGTTAAAGGATTGTATAACTCAGGGCACACTTGCTTTCTTCTTGGACACTTTATTGCCAATGGCAACGCTAGCTGAGTATGTAGTACAATAAAATGGAATTAATTTACTCCAGTGTAATACAATTGCACATGTTATAGGAAAAAAGCAGGGGAGGCTACTATTGCTGGGAAAACTTTTGGTTTTCTGGTACCCCAAATATGGGCTATTCTACCCAGTATATGTCAGAATGCCACGGATGTGAAAGATAATTTTAAAGTATGTGGGACTTTGTCAACTTGAATACATATGTGAAAATATACTTACTCTTAAAATATTTTTAGAATATTGCCAGAATTCTCGGTGTGTCATTAAATGAGAAAAAAGATCTAAGGCTATCGATTCAGTCTGCATTACGAAAACTGGTCTTAAAAGCAGTGGAATCTGAGAATCAAGAGGATATTTTGGAACTTGCAAAATTTGCTAAGAACTATTTGCCAATCTTATTAAATCTATACACGACTAAAGCCCAAACCACGGATGAAGAGGGGCAGCGCAGAGCGGCATTTTCCACAATTGAAGTACGTAAAAGAATATGAGACAAATTGCATTCGATATTGATAATATAATACTAAAATTATTTGCATTTATGTAGGTGTACCTTAAGATTACAAATCAAGCATTGATTTTCGAATTATTTGACCGTGCACTTGGTAGACTGAAAGAACCAAATACAGATCCATTCTTTACTGAAAGTATACATGACGTTATGAGATTATTGATGGAGTATGTGGATTTGGAAAGGCTCAAAACGTATTACGATACTTGTATACCGCATCTAAAAGACGCTAAAAATATGAAGGAACAGAAAAAAGCGTATCGATTCTTCGAAGAACTTTGCGGCAGCGAGAAAGAAGTCTGCAAGGATTTCGTAAACCAGCACAGACGAGAAATTCAGAGATTAATGACGCAAGCAGCATCTGCTGTACAGAACCCGTGCAGAGGGGTAAGCCAAATTATGATAATTCAATTAATAAAATCATATTCATTAATTTGTGAATGGATTTTATACCTAGGCACGAATGAAATGTCTCACACATCTTGTGAGCATTCATCCACAATTGGAAGGAACAAAATTCTTGCAAGCGATCGTCCCAGAAGCCGTACTCTATGTCAAAGATTTAAATACAAAGTGTCGTACAGCAGCATTTTACATATTGAACTGTATAGCTGAAAAATTCTTAAATAACGAGAAGCATCTAAAGGAGTATGTTGATATGGTATTGACTGGATTACTCGGCACCCCGAAATACTGCAGTGCATCATTACTTGCACTTGCATCTATTACCTACCATTATAATGGTAAGTTCCAACAATAAAATATATTAGGAAAAATCGAATTTAAAATATTGTGGGTTTATGGAAAATGTTTACAGGGTCTCTCGGTGTTCAAACTGTAAAGGACATACTAGAACACGCTTGCACTATTGCTGTCAGCAAAACACGAGAGATAGTGGAGTCCGCATTAGCGTATATCAAAGTTTACATCACGATTATGCCATCACCCATCGTTGCTACGAGTTTGAAAAGAATCGTAAGTACTTGTTAAATCATGGCAATTTTTCTAAGTCAATTAAAAACTGCGGTTCGTAAAATATTTATAATCGTAACTGTTACACACGCAAGATGGAAACATTAGCTGGAATGGAAAAGGACTGCGAACAGCACTTCAGGCAAAAGGTGCGAGATATTCTGGTGAAATTTGTAAGGAAATATGGGATACAAACGATAACAGCATTGGTCTCGCCACAAGACACGATTTTACTAAAGAGGCTGAAAAATATTAACAAAAAAGAAGAGGCAAAGAAGAAAAATAGGGAGTCGAAGAAAACAAAGGATGCCGACAAGGACGAAGATGAGGAATTCAATGCTAAGAGGAGGCCAAAGAGGTAAAGAAAATATTCCGCAAATTTAGATTACGAAGCATTAGATTTGATCAATTAACGTAATAAAAAATTTCTAGCATGGAAGAAATATTGGCTGATAGTGAAGAGGAGTTTGATGAAGATGCAGAAAATGAACCAAAGAAAAATAAGAAGAGGACATCAAGAAAGGAAGCTTGGATTCAAGAAAATGAAGAAGACATAGTTGATCTTGCTGATCCTTCGGCTGCCAGAAATATAACAAGTGAGTGATTTGCTTTATGTATTAAAAAATTACTTTCTACCAGCTCTAACCCATACGTGAATTTTGTAGCGACTCAACCGGGTCAAGTAAACTCTAGGATGCCATCTAAACAAATTAAGGATCGCGGTTTCAAAACAGCACCTGATGGTCGTATTATTATCTCCGAGGATAATGAAAGAGACGACAGTGAAAAACCTGCGAAAAAGAAGAGGAAAGCGCCATTCCTTCACAGTGATTCAGAAGATGATTATGGTAACATAATTTACTGTTCCATAAACATTAATCAATTTTTAAAACGAATTTAAACGATTACTTTTATAATTACAGAGGATGACAGTCAGTCGGTTGTAACTTCAAATTCGATACCACTGAAACGCAACCAAGCTTCAATGTCAGACACTATGAGTGTAAGGAGTCAAGCACCTTCTAGATATCAAGGTAACAAAAATCTATTACACATAATTAATCTTTGATTGCGTTCAGTTTAATTAATAAATGCTTATATGCGTAGCTGGAGGATCGGGTATTCATCGTCCAGTAAAGAAAGCAAGGGTAGATAGATCACCAGGTGCAGAATACCGAGCACTCAAAGCTGGTGGAGATTTAAAGAAAAAAGGCAAACCAGAACCCTATGCCTACTTACCACTCACGAGATCGTCTTTAAATAAACGAAAGAAGAAGAAGAACGCAAGTAAAATAAATAATGTTGTTAAAGCTGCAAAGAAAGGTGCGGCTGCAGGATTGCGGCAAAAGAGGAGGCAATAAAGAAGAATTCTACAACACCATATGACACATACCGTGTGAAATGGTAAACTATCGTGTATCATAAATGACGTGATAACTAGGATTTTGAATCAGAAAGTCGTCCCGTGAAAAATAGATAGAGTAATTTTACTCCAATTATGAATCAAATACGCGGAGTGCTTATCCATGTACAGACACAATTATATATCATGAATTAATGTATTGAGTTATGTTATTTTCCTAATAATAATCCATTCGGTATAAAATTATTACGCCTATTTCTTATCCCATAACTAGCTCTTAGGTTTATTCTTTAAGTTAACAATACAATTGAGTGCTTCGTACAAAATAATTTAGTTTAAATTCTCAGAACTTACATAGAAGCCCGGTAATTTTAACTCCTGGAAAAATGATTTATTATTCCTTGCATATTTCCATTTTGTATATCATAACAATAACACTATACTCACGTGTCCTCTGCACTTGCTTTCTTAGGCAACATACTATCCATGTCTCCGCTCTCACACATTTCCCTTACAATGTCTAATCCACCAATGAGTTCACCATTGATATACAATTGGGGATATGTTGGCCAATTGCTAAACTTCTTGAGTCCTTCTCTGACATCATTATCTTGCAAGATATCAAAGGTTTGATAATCTGCCTTGTATTTGTTCAGAATAGAAACTATTTCCCTAGAGAATCCACATCTTGGTGTTGTTGGATTGCCCTTCATGAAAAGCATGCACGGGGCTTGGTTGATTAATCTCTTCAGTCTTGATTCCAAATTTTCCTTTCCTTGAGCGATACCCATCGGTGCAGAATCTTTGCTGGCACAGTGCTGTTTAATCTTGTCTGTGAGGGCAGAAGGGTTTGCACCATCCACTCGGTCTACAATGTTCTCACCCTTCACAAGGATGACCGTCGGAACTGCCGATATACCAGCCTTCAACGAGATCTCCGGCACTTTCTCGGCTTCGATCTTGCCGAAATTTACTTGCTTGTACTCGGCCAGAGCACTCATCTCTTCTAGTACTCCGTTTATTTGCGAGCATTGCTCTGCCCATGGTGCGTGGAAATGGATTACCGAAAGATCTTTGGACCTTGCACAGGAGATGCGTGACCGTCAGATTCGAAGTGTTTCATGATGATGATGCTTACAACAACCGAGGCTTTATCACAAAGTTTTTACGAGAAAAATCGTGACTTTCGAACTTTCGGAGTCCGGGGGTTTTCCATGAAAAGCTACGATATTACCGAGCCAATGTTTTTTTCTCAGTGGAAGACAATCGGAGCATTGTCAGATAGTTCAATGAAAGAACTTCAATTAGGGCAGTCTTAGATACTTTAAAGAATCGTGTCAAAAAGATGGAGCATAGAAAGTTCTCAATAATAAAAAAATCTTCTATTATAAATACGAATCTTACACGAAACAGGTTATGATATTAAAGTCCATGTGTCGAAAATCATGAAGCTAGAAAATACTCACTTTACGTAGTCCTCGTATTCCTGCTGACTACTCAATTCAGTCACGGCCATTGTGCTCAATATCCTTTCCTCACTTCGGCAAATACTCTGGTTGAATGAAACCCGAACACTATAACATAGATCTTGCCGGCAAAACGTCTACGCGACTTCGGAGCATATGCCCATGGATGCCGAGAATGCGCGGTTTGTCCGAACCCGCACCCAATCACCCTCTGCGAGTTAGGTAAGCGGGTGATTTCGATTTCGGTTCTTTGACTTGTAAGTTAATCTATTACCGAGCGATATCGTGTTCTGTAAGTAACTTATCCCACTCTAAAGATGACGCGGCTAAAATTGGAAGAGAAGGGTTCTGGCTTTGAATGGGAGACATACTCTCGGTAATCTTAGAGTTAGAGGTGCTCCGTAAGATTGATCGAGGAACTTTAGCTGGCATTATCTAGTACATATATACAATCTACTAAGGAACCAGAGGAAAGAAGTAAGATTCCATGAAAAATTACACTACTACATTGTGCAATTGGGAAAACAAAAGGAATACGTCTTAGGAATTACTTATTCGATGGTCCTCTAACTGTTTCAAGACGTGCAAGAGAACCTTCGTGGATCATGCTATCCATGGTATTCCAGGCACATATGTATCAGACTAAAAATAGTTGGGCACCAGAACAAGTTGCAGTTGGGAGAAGCGAAACATACTTTCTCCGGGGCATGGTAAACTGGTGGTGGCAGAGAATGACATATCGGATTGAGTGGTAGGTATTTCCAATACACAACAGGTGCATCAGAAGCGAGTGACCAATGTGGCTCGTCCAACCAGTGGACGCCGTCTTTGTCCGAGGGTCTCTGTCTGGTTTGTACGTTAGAGGGAAGGGGAGAGGATAGGAGGGCGAAGTGAGAGAGGCGAAGTCATACACGGGCTACACGGCTGATATGCGGGGAGCAAGAGGAACGTACGAAGCGGCGAGAGGACTGTCAGACACCTCGCCCACAAAAAGCCAATGCAGATGCTAACGGGCGGCGAACACGTGCGACGCCCTTTTTTTCGTAAACGTCGCGCGAACACGCGGTGCGATGTCCAGGAAGTTCTCGCGGTGCGACGCCCTCGAAGACATTTCCACCTGGACTACCAGCGACGTGTTACACCTACTGCGAAAGGTGAGTAAGTGAGCGGCGCGGTATTCCTCTCGGACCTACTCCACTCTCAAGGGACAGACGGTTGATATATCTATACTTCCTTTTCTCCTTTCCTTAGTCATCAACCGTACATCCGCTTTCGGCTTTGAAATCCTGATCGATAATATTCCCTGCCTCTCAATTGCATACCGTACGAGTTCACGGAAAGCATGTATATATTTCAAGAGGCTCCAACAAGCGCACGTAGCGTCACTTTTGCTTTGATCAACATTGGAATCATTCATGAGTATATCGAATTTCTGAAAGATGCAATATCTGTAATTGCTTGTACAGATTACGTATTATTTACTGAGATTCTTCGTTCACTGTCGGAAGACGACCAGTGATAGTGGAGTCGCCTACTCCATCCGGCCACGGGGTTTTCTCTTATCTATAATCAAAGTGTCCACACTTTGTTGCATGATTACCAAGCAATGACAGACCGGGAATGCCGAGTCGAGGACTCACATTCCTTTGGCTTTAGTCCGCCAGAAGTGAAGCACCTGAAGTGAATTCCTCATCGTTAATTCGAAACTTTTAGATCAATGAGTTCGAAGTCAGCGAAAAACGATCGGTGTAGTTTAGCAGGGTGTAAGGTGCACTGTCTTGTGCCGGGTAAACGGAATTTTGTGAATTTGCAGAATGGCCTGGAGGAATGCTGCAAAGCGGTAGCGAAGCGTAAGGTCGACGGCGATGAGTTACTCGTGAGTGATATTCTCCTATGCTACGATTAGTCCATCAAATAATTACACATCTCGTGTTCTACATTAACATTCATACTGTGGGTAGTATGTTTGTTGATACTTCCTTTATCACGCTGCCGATTCACTACAATATTATGACAAATCGTTGCCACGTATCTATTAACGAGAATTGTATTGCATACTAGTAAATTAATAGATAAAACAGTGAATAGTCCAGTGTAAAATTACTATAGGCGAGCAAGAGTAGTAACGATAGCGTGAAGATCCCCCTTTAAGTTTCGATTCACGTGCCAGCAGCACGGCGGCCTCAATTGTGAGTCTGTCCGGCTGGCGCGTGCTCTCTTATGTCCGTCTTAATTGATTGTAATTATTCTAGCACTTGACAGAGGGGAAGTTGGCTCTGTGGAAGAGTGACCTCACGCGTCCAATGATATGGTAAGACTCTAAGGCATAAGGAATGTTTCCTTTCGACTTTTCATATCCCGGAGAAATAGAATTAAGAATTCAGGTCCGGGAACCTAACGGTTTTCCTTTACGGGAGTTAAATACCTGCGACCAACTTTTACTCATGACCGTTTTCACTTCCACTGACTTGTATACTCTACTATTGCAATATGGAGCATTTGAATCGTTAAAATATATAAAACTCATATTATGAATTAAGAAATGAAACATTAACAAATCATGTATGCAAACTTCGAATAAGTGCGTAATTGTTCTGCGTAGGCGGCATCCGATTGCTCGATGTCGCATTGAAGCCGGACGCGAATAAGTTACACTTATCATTCCTAACTCTACAATCCGGTTGCATTTAGGAACGTTTGGAAATTCGTAGAAGACGTGAAGAAAACACCTGAAAAATATGTGGAGGCAAAAATTTCGGAGACCCAGAGAAACGAGGATCACTTAAGTGACACTGGTTCCTGGGGCACGGATTTCGAAGATGAATTAAATGAAGATAGCGTTCCGGAGTCCAAGAAAGACATAAGACCGTATTCCGTATTTTCTATCAATCAGAAATCTACGGAACAATGTGCAACTCACAGGAAAGTAGAAGCCACGTCTGTCGATACAATTTCACCGGTAGAGGACGATGGGACTTATGCGAATTGCGAATCCGTGCATGAGGACGATAGCACCTACGCGAATTTTCACGAAACCAATAAGTCCTCGATGAAAAATGTATCGCGGCTACATAGCCAAGCGGAGAAAAGTTTGGCCGAACAACTGAAGGAACAGCTGCAGCTGAGAAACATAAAGAAGCCAATGGTTAAACCGAAACCTGAAATATTAACACCTCGGAAAATCGAAGCAGGCCCAGCACTGCGAACTCAACCCCAGAAATCCTTCTTACACAATGCCTCGAAGGTCACAAATGGGCCACCCAATCAAATACAGAGTTAGTATCAGAATTCCAATTAAATAACAGGCGAATATAACAAAAAATTGTATGTATTTATTCCAGAACGAATGAGTGTACCACCACCCCCAGAGCCAATCAAACTCAACGATCCTGCAGTTACTGAAAACCCAAATAAAGAATTGCCGAAAGCTTCTATGACAATACGAAATCTAGATCTTCTAGCTAATTTGCCGCCGCGAACAGAAGAAAGCGAGGACGAGTACGAGCCGTTTGATGAGCAAATCATTGAACAGAATCAGAAAAAGAGTATTTCAAGAGGCAGTAGTAAACAGTCATTGACGAGTGGTCATCAAAGTTCTGTCGAAAGTGTCTATCATCCGCCCAGTATTACTAGTCGCGAGGAAGAAGAAGAACCCTATGAGATTTACGAATCAATTACAGAAACTGTAAGTCTACTACATAAATCTTAGTCCATGTAATAACATCAAATAGAATATAAAGTAATGGCCCTTAAATTTCAGCCAAATGATGATGGATATTACTTGAGTCCCGTCCAAAGAATACCAAGTATAGAAACACCGCCACCTTTGCCATCAAAACCACCGCTATCATCGAAATCACCATCTCCAAACTTGAATAGGTCGAAAACTGAAAATACTAAAGGTTTGTATCCCCTTTTACTCTTGCTCTTATTGCGTCAGAGCAATCAGCGAGAATACTATAAGATCAACTAAAAGTGAAGTAAGAACGCCGCGGTTTTTGGAGCTCGTAAAAAAGTTCAGGATGCAGTGCGTAAAATGCTGTTCCCACCACCATATGGGAAGCAAATGGCGATTACAACCGTATATTCGTTCCCATGCAACCTGATGCATAGTGAAATCCCATGCAGTCATGCAAGCGCGATCGTCCTCTCAATTTCAAAGTGGTTAACACGAAACTCTAATTAAATATCGAATTGATCGTAATTAATGAAAACTCAATGATATTGTTAGTGAGGGGCAAGTGCGATATGTCCCATGTGTACGATGTTAAAGTGTCGTTGCATCGATTGGACGTGGGTGCGTGAGATTTTGGAAACATGAGGAGAATAGTGGTATAAAGTGAAAAAAGTGTGGTGTGATGGAATGTGTTCCTGCTTTTATCTACGACTGAGCAAACAGCTCTTAGGAGGTCTGGGCTTGCGACTGGCCGATGAGGTCTCCGATATGATAGTGCGGATCAAAAGAGGCCTCTCTACGTGTTGTTACTCTCACCCACCTGAGCCACCAGGTATAAGCAGCTCAAATAAATCAGATTACAATGTATGTCAGGTGTCAATGATTTTCCCAATTACCCTCAACGATAAAGCCGCACAAATACATGAATTTCCAAAAAATATATATTTACTGTCATTGGGAAACACAGTTGACCGAAAATAGACTGATCACACGGCATATATTTAAACCTTCGGGTTATTTTACACCCCTTGCTGAGAGACCAACGGAGTGTCGGTCGAGTCCCTCCCTCATGCTGGATTCAATCTGTTCTCCAGTTAAAAGCCAGTCGCATCTGTGATTTCATGGCGAACAGATCGTTCCTTTTTTACGGGAAACTTTGAAAGAGATCTCTCAGTTGAGTAGTAAGATCTGGAGAATTCTAAGTTACTTCTTTGACGATCGGTAATAAAATCGCAACAACGATTGGTGTGGAGAACCGGTAATTCTTGAAAAATGATCTACCACTAATCTCGTTTTCACATCTATGTTGTTTTGCCAGTGAAACCGGACTCCCCGACATTGTTATTGAATGCTATTCCTGCCTGCATCTTATTCACGCCCACGACCTATCAGTCCGATCCGTTGTGCGTCGCGAGATAATCCGCGTGTGTCGCGTAGCTGTGCGCGGTTTGCATCGAGTTCCCAACAATAATGGATAAGGAAAAATCAAATGACGATATGTTAATGCACATCTTGCTGTTAAACGCATAAGTGTCCGTGCGTGTTAAGTGATCTCGAAAGTGTTAAACTTATTAAATTTGCAAAATGGCAACTATAATTGGAGATCCAAAACGAAACATTTCGTTAAACACGGCTATTCGTCGACAAGCAAGCTTATCCGAATGCCTAACTCAAGCAACACTCACACAAGCTCGCCTTAACTTAGCAAGTTAGTCATCATTCACTTTTTTATACAGATAATTTGGAAGACTGGACAAATTTGGAGTTCGATCTGGTGTTAATTTTAATCTTTAAATGATCAATCTGAACGATTAAATTTTCGTGTTCGCAGAACGGTCCCCGGACAAGAAGTCTGCAACTCTACCCCATTCTAGTAGCAACAGCTCGGTATTGACCGAAAGAGCTACAAGACCGCTACCACCACCGCCCGACAGACAATCTTATACTGACCAACCATGGTTCCACAATATTACTCGGGAGCAGGCAGCAGTCCTGATTAAAGAACGTAAGTAATAACAGGATTTTGCATATCAGAAGCATCAATCCAATCTTTATATTTTTTATCGGTATGCAGAGAGTACTTATGGAAATCCGCAAGATGGATATTTTCTTCTGAGGCCATCAACCACCAATATAAATAATCCCTTGGCGTTGGTGTTGTGGTACAAGGATCGAGTTTACAATGTTCCGGTTCGGAAACGACCAGATAATAGGTGAGGCTTTTATTTTCCTCATAAAATAGTCATAAAAATGAATAAAAATAATGCTTGGATATTTCCTCTTTGTCCAACATTAAAAATTACTTTCGTACCTTCCACAGATATGCTCTTGGTACAGCAAAGGTAAACGAACAATCATTCACGAGCGTTGAAGAAATCGTGACATTTTACTCGAGAAAAGAGCTGGTGTTACACACAGGCGGTAGCACAAAGTTGACTGACAGCCCACCAAAGTGAAGACGTCATACACAACATATTCATGTCTGAACAATCTTAAATAATTGTCTTTCTCAATGTCCTTATGTTTATCGAATCAAAGATCTCGTGGGGTATGCTCCATGGATATATTTTCATAAGAGATAAAACGAAATCATTTTGATATGGAATACAAAGTGCATTTATAGTAGTATTTTAAAGAATTCAATGTGATTGTGTACGTTAAGATCTCTTTTTAGATGTATATGTAAATAGAAAAATATTTTCAACATTCTCCATCAGCAACGAATGTTGAGAGATACTGTTCTAAAAATTCGTCGTGCCTTTCATCTACTTTGTAATACTCTGAATACTGATAAAATAAAGAGAAGAAAATATACGATCTGCTAAATATAACGCCACTTGCCTCATAGGATCATACATGAGACTTCCGATGTTAAAACTTTACTGCATTATTAAAAAAAATGATTGATAATTGCAACACTGTGCGATTAGAGCTTGTTGTTCATGTGCACGTGCGTCCGATTCTTTTTTTCCGGTGAGATACTGGACACGATCAATATTCGTGAATATGACTCACGTCAATCGATGTGTCTACCACACCGAGCTATTTATCTACACGTTGTTCGGATATTTAAACGATAACGATAACACCGATTAACCGTACACTCCTCTCTCATGGTGCTCAGAGCTCCTCAGCTTCAACAGACAGTCTGAAGGTGAAGACTGAAAGGTTTGGACGCGTTGATCCATAATTTTCGATACATAATCTATCAAGATATAATTGCCAGTTATTTCTCTAAGAAGAACTATCCAGTTTCAATTGAAATAATCACGATCGCCAGTGTTGTAAGGTAGGACAGTACAAAAGTGAAAAAGAATTTTGAGGATACAAGTGATTGACATCGAAAAATATTACTACACTCACCATTGATGCACAACGAGTCGTAGACAATTTGCAATGCGTCTCTCTGAGCGTGTCCAGTCGAAATTTCACCAGGCATGTACGTATTACGATGTTAGGGAAGGGCGCACGTAGATGGGGAAATTTAATTCGCGCCATGATTATGTAACCTGTGCGATCGAAATGACGCCCGCAACGCGAGAAACCGAATCCACTTTCGAAACCACTGAATCCAAAGTATAACATTATTAGACTCCTGTAGAACCAAGCCTCACTCACTTTACAATCACTGTGCCGAATAACTAGATCACAGAAACACGAAGCTGCACAAGCGGAAAAAGTGAGTGCGATAATCAAAATTGAATTACTCAAACTTAGAAATGGCTGAGCGATAGATCGTTCCCGCTCGATTCGTGCGGCAAGTAGCACTTGCATGCGCAGAAGGAAATATCACGGTTGGCAAGGTAGATATTACCAAGTTAAGAGTCTAAACGTCCAGCCAGGTGGCTCTGCAAAAGAAAGGCTACTGTTTCCTTTTTTTCATTATGGAACGGTTTCGGACTGTTTTGGATCGAGCGAAATGAAATGTGGAGCAGGAGGGAGTGTGAAAAGTGTGAAACGTGCGGAAGTGAGCGCAGCATCAACAGCAAAAGGCAAAGCGAGATCGAGAATCGCGGCTGCAGTGCAGGTGGTGCAGGTTGCAGAGCGGGAGTGCGAGTGGAGCAAGTGGCGGAGCGCATGAACTGCGAGTAGGGAAATGGTAAGGGTAAGAGAGAGGTAAAGTGTCCAGAGCAGAGCCAGAAGCAACGTAGGAGAGGCTGCAGGGATTGTACGGATTGTACAGAGCGTGCAGAGTGTATACAGACATAGTGAAGAGACCACCTCTTTGGCAGGAGGCAAGTGAGCGTCAATTGAGCGCAGACAAACCGCTAGACCGCAACGCATCATTCGGCCTGTCAGTCTGTGCGGGAGTCAGTGCGCGTCAAGGTAGCGAGGAGCAGGATCTCGTAGATCCGGGGCGTTGGACCGAAGATGATACGTGGGTCGTAAACAACGTTGAAAGTGTTATCGCCTCTCTCTCTCGGTGTTCTCCATGGAGGAACGATAAACAATGCCGACATGAGTCAGGGCCAGGCGAGAACGCAATTGCCAGTGGGAATAATGTTGAATTAGATAAGAGGTGCTAATCGCCCGGGGAATCGCTGTCAGGGAGCAATGGAAGATGAACAGCCGGCAAGGGAGGCCAACAAGATTTGCGGGGTGTGCGGCGACCGCGCGCTCGGCTACAATTTTAATGCTGTCTCCTGTGAGAGCTGCAAGGCCTTCTTCAGGAGGAATGCTCTCAAGAACAAGGTGATCCTCATGAGAGCACAGATTTCTGACCTCTTCATTCAGTCGCCCACGACCACCCAATTCAATATATTTTCATCACTGTCTTTTATTTGAAGCACTTGATCAATTGTAATTGTGTACTGTAAATTGGAAGTTGGTTGAATTAAAGTTCCAATTGTATCACTTTGGCAGTATCTATGCAGCATTGATTGGAATACTGAGACACGTTCAGAGTTACGTGTCAATTGCCAAATATGGTAGAATAATAAGAGCATTTGATAAGATACTGATGTTTTTGAGTCATCAAGTTACATACACCTATTAACCAATAAAAGATTATTAAAGTTCATTTAGAAGGTTACTACACTACATCATATATGCTGGACGAATACTCATTCATTTTTCTCCTTGGAATTATAGACACTTCTTTTTGCTGCTTGTATTACATAGGAGTTCCGAATATTTTTTTTTTAGGACTTTAGGTGTCCCTTTACGGAAAACTGCAATATTACTCCAGTGACAAGAAGATTCTGCCAGAAATGCAGATTAGATAAGTGCTTTAAGATTGGCATGAGGAAAGAGTATATCATGTCCGAGGAAGACAAGGTACTGAAGAGGCAAAAGATAGAACAAAACAGGGCAAAGAAAAGACCACAGGGGGAGAACGGAAAAACTAATAAAGTTAAGAAAGATACTGTGGAGGAGTGCAACTTTGAAGATACTGCTATGTCAGTCAACTCAGTTGCATCAACAATGTCCGACACTTATTTTTGGGACTCGGACAGGAAATATACAGATTTGGATGCAAGTAGACAAAATGTGACAGAGAGCATGAGCCCAGTGACAGCTGCTAGTGTTCCAAGTCCCTCGAGCCCTCCAGAGAGTGCCAGCATTATAGCTTCTAAGACACTTGATATGTTGAAAGAATCTTCCCATCCTTTGGACATGGGAAAACATGACCACCTAGTCTCTCAGGATGAGGAGGAGGAAGAAAGTATTGAGAGGAAGAGGCTGGACCCGGATTCGCCGATACAAACCCGGTCAAAGTTCAATGAATTTAATCTTTCCCCGCAGAGTGCGGACAAAGATAAATCTGCCGTAATGTCTCCAGGAAAGTTTGAACACAATTTACTAGAATTTAATTCAGGATTTGGCACTGCCAGCAATCAGTCACCAAAATATTCATCAGAGTTTGATGAAAATACATCGAGTTATTGCAAACTTGATCAGAGTCCTGTACAAAGTATCTCTAACGCTAGTAGCGATGTGCAAATTATGTCCTCTGAAATGGCAGTGCGTCAAAAATCAAAGGAAGCGTGGTCAAGAAGTATGTTGAGCGCAAAACTCACTCAGGACCCACAACTAATGATGAAATTCATTAACAATCCCAATTTTGTGGAAAAAATATTTGAAAACCAAAGTCTTATCATTAAAATCATGAGTAATTTGGATGTGGTCAATAAATTAGCCGAAGATCCGGAAATATGTCAGTTTCTTGAGGATAATAGTGCTATTGTTGAGTCCAGTGAACTGCCGGACAAAACAAATTATGAGTTAAAAGATTCTTTGGAGAGCCCTCCGATTAGTGAAATGAAACAGATGTGGAAGGAAAAGACACAGCGTGCTCAGAACCCAATTCTCACTGATTTGATTACAAATCGAACTTCAAATGTGTGTAAAAATCAGGATGCAGAGCCCAGTACAAGTGGCGATTGGGATGAAAATACAGGAGATGTTACACGGGATGTACTACAAGATGTACAAAGGTAAATACAATACTAAATCTTAGAAGAAATGAATTGTATTCACTGGATGATACTACTTACATGTTATAAATGTTCCTCTTATTTTCCCCAGATTACCAATCGCTGCAAATTCTATTGAGTCTATTTTATGCGAAGCGATTAAATTGGAATTTTCGGCGTACTCCAATCTTGGCGGAAGCCAGAGTAGCCGGGAGCTGAATGATGCCGAGAGGGCAAAACTGAACGAACTAATAGTAGCTAATAAGGCCCTACTAACTCCCTTGGATGAAGACCTAACAAACTTAGTGGGAGATGACTGCAAGTTTAAGGTATTTCTATTTACTAGTGAAACTAGTAGGTCGACCTGCGCCAGAAATTTAATAATTTTGTTGTATACTTGAATCCAGGGTAACTTTAGCGAGTCACATCCGATGTTACTTGATATAATAAATCTCACCGCAATTGCTATTCGACGTTTAATAAAGATGTCGAAAAGGATCAATGCCTTCAAAAATATGTGCCAAGAGGATCAATTGGCACTCCTAAAAGGAGGATGCACAGAGATGATGATATTAAGATCGGCGGCCAATTACGACCCCGAGAAGGATATGTGGAAAATACCACACAGTCAGGAGAGCATGTCAAACATCAAGGTTGATGTGTTGAAGGAAGCCAAAGGAAATTTATATGTAGAGCATGCTAGATTCGTGAGAAATTTTGATCCGCGATGGAGAGATGAGAATATTATTTTAATTTTAAGTGCCATTGCACTATTCACGCCAGATCGAGCGCGGGTAGTGCATAGTGATGTTATTAAACTGGAGCAAGTAAGTAAAATCAGGGTGAAATTAATTCTGTATTATGTTTAGGAACTCAAAGTAAACATTTGTGTATGTTTCATTGCAGAACTCGTACTATTACTTGTTGAGACGTTATTTAGAAAGCGTATACCCCGGTTGCGAGGCAAAGTCGACATTCTTGAAATTAATCCAAAAGATTTCTGAACTTCATAAATTGAATGACGAGGTTGTCGGTGTTTACCTGAACGTAAATCCATCGAGTGTGGAACCACTCCTCATAGAAATATTTGACTTGAAACATTAGCAAATTAACTAGCGCCCGAAATGGCTTTCGCACCGTAGATACTCTAGAAGTGCAATTCAATGACATTTGGTAAGTCTAAAGTTAATGAGATTCCATGATTTCGATTGCTAACTAGTTCGTAGCTACGCTAAAGATGATAAATTCTCGGTAACGAATTACATGTGTAAAGGACGGTGCATAAATGTAATACTTTAGAAACTTTGAAACAAATAATACATACGTTCGACTAAATATTTAACTGAGAGCACAGTGTAGTGTGCTCGTAACATATGTATGTATGTACGAATTGCAATATTAACTCTGTACATTCTGTTGTAGAAAGTAATCAGTGATACTTTAGGCAAGTGTTATATATGTAAAAAAGATCCGTGTAGTTTAATATCTGTTGCGACGTAATAGATGTAAAATTATTTTAAGATATTTAGTCGCAATTGCATAGTTAATTGACGCATATTTCGCGTATAAAAAATTATTGTTACTACGAACATTCAATCCCAAAAGATGCTATATTATTAGTAAATGTTCAGCTTTACTATGACCAGAGATTATAGACACATCAAATGTTGCCATCACATGCAGAGACAAAAAATTAATGCGTGATATATGTGTATTATGGATAATGATGATGTATACAATCAAATGTGATCCTGCATAAATATATTTTTCAAAGATTTGTTACTTATAATATCCTGGAATTCACGACTTTTTAAATGAAGCTAGAAATAGAATGTCTCGCAGTCGTTGAAATAGATAGGCAACTGTATTAAAAAAAGTGTCTATCTATTATATACAGTCTTGATTTAATCATAAGTCAAATGTTATACTTTTTTTATTGCAATTATATTTTGCGATCGAAGTGGTAAAATACTTTAGCATTACTATCATAGGTCTTCTCGAAATGACAGTCCACTTTTTGGGCAGCAAGATAACACGCTCCCAAAGAAGCTGATACTTGCAATTGCAGAAGACTTAATTCATCTATCGTGGACTTCTTTATCTCCTCAACAAAGCCTGGTTTCAAGTACTGCCACGATTTCCATACAGAACCCACGCAAATGACTTTCAGTCCGCCGTATTTCAATTTGGTATCCTGAGAAATATCGCATTAATTTAAATCTTTACTGACTGTAATCTCGGTAAGGTGGATTATGTGTCTACAGGATATCTTACATTGTGAGCTTTCTTAGCCACTGATACTACGTGCTTTGCAAGCTGTTGTCCGGCCTCTTCAAAAACGTGCAAGCAAAGAGGGTCTCCCTTTTCACAGCCTGTGACAATTTCCATCGTGAAACTGGCGATTGTACTCTTATTGAAGTTGCTGTACCAGACAGGTAACATGTCATATTGGTCCGTGATACTGAAGTAATTTCTTATGGCTGGCCAGACATAACTGATGGGATGCGGACTCTCAACGAGTCCGTCCATGTCGTCAAAAGCGTATTTACATGCACGATGGGCAATCCAATAGGCTGCAAATGTGTGGTCGCTCTCTTTATTAATCGTTCCTGACGAAAATCAATTGTAGCTACTTACCACCGCCTTCATCACCCATCATATGCCCCCATCCTCCGCACCTATGGATCTTGCCATCGACATCAATAAGCAAGGCGTTACTACCTGTACCAGCGATTAGTACAATACCACCTCCCTCCAATCCAGTTCTTAAGCTACCAAGAGTATCCGAAGTAACCACATATTCCTTTGCTGCATTTGGATATTTTTCGAGTAATGTCTCCCTCAGAATAGCATTTGTCTTTTCTTCCTCACATCCACTTAACGAGAGGCCCTGATTGTTCACATAGATTAATAATTCTACTAAGAATGTCAGTATTCTAATTTAATTACTAACCACACAGTTTAAGGGAACCGATTCCGGTAATTTGGAAAGCTCTTTTGCCCTCTGTATCATCGCATTTATTCTAGCAGCTGTTTCCTCGATTCCAACAGTCTATGAGATAAAATATGACTGTAATTACAACGAACTGTCTTTTAGAATAGACTAATTACCCAATGATTAGTATGTGGCCCTTTGAACTCGGTCAATATGTTTCCCTTTTCATCGAGTAGCGCCAGCGCAGACTGTGTAGCACCACTAAAAATTGTTATTATTTTTGCGTAATTATTGGACCTTGGAGATATCGCCAGACATATCAAAATTTATTCGAAGATAAGTGGTGCGCATCGAATTGTGTTATGCAACAAAGCTTTCTTTTATATTTTTGTGACTAGCTCCCGTGAAATTGGTCTAAAATATGCTTGCTAAGATTCCCTTGATAATATTATGTAGCGAGTATTCATTACGCAAATAATTCTTATTCGCTCTAGATTACGCCGAGGGGTAAGACTCTGTGATAAGGAAATTCAGGTCAAAAAGCCGAGTTACGATAGAACTTTCACTTCTCAGCAAACATTCTCATTCGAAATAAACTCTTTCTGGCCAATATGCTATCAGTCCCGCGGGGAACCCACTTGAATTATAGGAAATTGGATTTAGCTTATCGATCTGCATTGATAAACTTCGCAAGCTGTGTTAACACCTATGTGAATAGATAATATTTTTTAAGAACATCACGGTACAATTTTGCAAGATACAGTAACATAATGTTATCAAAGTTTACTCAGGCCCGTTGCACCGGCATTGCTGTCGCCTATGTTAGATTCGTATCAGTATATGACACACGATAAGGTATTTACGGAAGTGTAATGCCTACCCTTCAATTCCAGCGATCATCATTTTGCTTGGTTTCCTTGGGACTTCCACTTCAACTGGTATCACGTTCTTCTCGTCGAAATCAAAATCGGCCATCCGCTTCTTTTGGTCTCTTAATTCCCTGCGAAGTTGAAATTCGTCAAGTTTCCGTTTTTCCCGCTTTCGTTTCTTCCCATCCTTCCCCTTGCTTTTCCCTTCTTGTTTTTGCTTATCCTTTTTTTTCCCAGCCATCTCCTGGATCTCTTTTTCTCACTCAGGAAAAACTAGTCTTTCGACTACTTTCAACATACGGGATCATGTAGTTTCAAATGGGAGGAGGAAATGGGACGGGATGTCTGTTAGGATAAAAACTGGAATCATTTCTACTACAGAGTACGTGTTCTGACAAGAAAGGAATCTGTACCGGGACAAGTAATTGGAAACACTTTGTAAGCATTCAAACAAACCGCTCGAATGCCAATGCGTCGCAGCTGCCGACGTGAAAGACTAATCGGCACTATATTCGAAACGTTTCACTATATTTGCAAAGAAAACTTTTCTTATTAACTCACAGTCAACTGCTGCATCCAACGGTGAACGAATTAATAAGCCATATGCTGTGCGTATTCTTCTACAGTTTCTTTATGCAAACCATGTAAGTGATTTACGAGATTTGCTGCAAAAATTTCGTGATGAAGTTCAATCAGGCAGCAAGCTGTGTGACAGTCGGCGTTGTGCTTGCCGCGACAGTCAGATCTCTATGAATGTTTCTATGGAGTACAGTGAAGCAACCGAACTGGAAGCTACTTCACCGGGCAACTTTGCCTCCGTACCACTTCGTACTGCTACCGCTTTGTGTTTGACTGTGTTCCCACACCTAACGCTACATCGCTACAGCTTGAAAGTGGGAGTAATCATCAAGGTCTGAATTTTTGCCGGGGAAAGAGGGGCTGCACTTGGTGGTGCGATAACGGGCGCCAGCCCGACATCGTTTAAATGGTATGCGTACTTCTGCGAAAATTTGTGGAGCGCCTCGACCGGTACACCTGTTTTCAAAAACAGACAATCATAATAACATCCTGCCAAGGATTGAGACAAACTTGGTATTCTGACGTGATGATGTGCATCTTTAGCGTGTCCCGTGCGATAAGAAAATGGGTGAAAAACTTTATTGTATGTATCGAAGTGCGGGTCAGCGATCGGGGAAAGTATCTGGTTGGACAGGGGTTGCTCGCGGGCACGCGCCACCTCGAAGTGCATAACCTTCGTGAAGGGAGAGTATCGAAGCGACAGAGGTGCGCTCTCGACGAGACTGCGCCAGGCCGGTCAGGCCTTTGGTAGGAGCGGTAGGAGTGCAGCAGAGCGGTGCAGAGCAGTGCAGAGTGCAGGGTGCATCGTCTTGGCTCTCGGTGGTTCTCGGTTCTCTCACCTCTCACTCTCAGTTCAGTGAGTTCAGGGGGTGTGTGTGTGAGAGGTGAGAGATCGGTGGTTCCGGTGGTGTTGGTGGGCCAGTGGTGCTGTCGGTGGAAGGTGGGGCGGGGCGGGAGGAAGGGAGGTGGCGGAGAGACGAGAAGCGAGGAGAAGCGGGACTAGCGGGAGGCGGGAGCGGGATTGTAGTGTGGGAGCAAGCTTAGCCGCGCGGCGCGGTGGCGAGCAGGCGAGAGAGGAGAGCGCTGCGCACCGAGCGCACTCGACTCGTCCACAGCACACTGTGGATGTGGAGCAACGGAGGCGGCTCGACCAGAGAACTCGGGGTGGTGCTTCGTTGTGCCGAGGAGAGAAAAGAGGATTCGGTGGCGCAGAGCGCAAGCTACATCGAGTCGGGAGAAGCCGAGGGAAGTGGCCGTATGTACCTCGTCCGGTGCGTCGCCGTCGGCCATTGTCTCTGACATGGATGCCTATCAAAATGGCAGAGGTCGTGCAGATGTTTTTGTTCCTATATAAATCGAAGTACCGTCGGAAAGGGCAGTGCCGCGAGATTATACGTGAGCAGTGCGGTGTACATGTATTAGCCTGGCCGATCCTCTGGACGGCACTGATCTGTTGGCTCGTGCATTTGACCGCCGCAGCCACCACCTCCTCCTCCGGGTCGGCCACCGATCCGACCTGCGACACCAACACTTGCATCAACGGGGACTGTGTCAATGGCACCTGCGTCTGCCACGAGGGCTGGCAGGGCTTCGCTTGCCAATTCTGTGGCGGAAAAGTCCGGTAAGTCGCCCACGCTTTTTCCTATCTCTTCTTGCCTCTCCTATATCGCCGCGCGTGCACAGCACAGCCGCATGTACCCGATTTAGTCGATGTAGCCCACCCGGTCTACACTCTACTTACTACTCTCTACACCCGGTTTCCCTCCTGTCTGTCTAGACTCCTTCATCCTCGATTCACCATGCCACTAGTCTACCTTTATAGTTTGCCCTCCCGACTAACTGTACACACGCGCTCATTCAAACGGTATCTCCACGATTTTTAGGTCGACTTCCTATCCGTTTCCTTTTCCTTGCGCTCTGCTTCGAATCTCTTATACATCTACCACGATTGCGCTCGTTCTTCCTTGTTGCGCGCGCGCTCTCTCTCTCTCTCTCTTCTCCCCTCGGCCTTGTCTCGTCTCGGCTTGTCTGGCGTTCTCGTGGGCACGTAAATAAAGGCGAGGGTGTGGGAAAGAGAGGGAAAATAAGACGGTGAATGTGCAAGCGTGCGTACGCACGGCTTCCGTGGATTTAATTGCTCCAGTGCGTGGTGGTCGTCAGCAGAGCGTTTACCAAGGGGACACCAGTCTCGGTCATTGTCTGCCTGCGTTGCGCTACCAGTAATCCAGCCGACGAATGACGAATCGTCTCGCAAATCTACTAGGATGACACTGACCCCCTCGAGTCCCGACCTCCCTCGGCTTCGAGGCTTATGCCCCGATTGGATTTCTCTCCGATCGATCGCCGGCTTTAACTTTAAACTTCGCGACAGGAATCCGTAGGTTTCCGTCCACTGTCAAGGGTGCATCGTCCACTCCAATTGTCACTCGACAGAGGAAAGCAGCTACGCAAATTCCATAAACTACTCGATCGTCAATCCTTCACGGCGAAAAAGGCCCAACTTTTGTACAACAGGCCATCCGCCACAATTTTCTATCGCTCCTTATCTAACTTGTCAGTCGTTTAGTGATTTTCCTCTTGAGGCGCAGGGCGAATTGCCCATCATGTGGGGGGGAAATGTGCTGCGGGAGCATGTTCGAGCGGTGTCTTGCGAAATCGGTCAAGCCTTCGGGAGGTCAATGTACTAGACCCCGGCGAGAAAAGCATTCGATGCATTACCAGATAAGACGTGCATCTCGAACCACTTTGCTTCCCAGGCACTCACTATTTCTTACTGCGAAAAGCTGGCTGTGATCGTTGCAAATATTATTCTTATAATTACAAGATAAAAGTATGCTGCAACGATGTAAAAGTGGTACAGTAGGCATTATGCAAAATGGTTTAGTCTTCCCATTAGGGGTGTCAGTGGTTTGTACGTGGCTTGACTGATCAAGTGATCCACGGACCATCGTACGGAGGCTCAATTGTTCCCGTAAGGGCCGTCATTAAGCATTCATTCATTCGGCGGCCTTGCGAGCAAGCGGCGGTTGCTCCCACGATTGAACGAACCAACCAACCCGAACGAATACACGCGCTTTTACTACGTTGGTATTCGTGCACATTTTTATCTTATTATTATTACTCCCTGACGCTGTGAAGAAAGACCAATCATCTTTAAAATCCAGCACGATGTCCGCTATTCATTGCTCGTCGTCCGGAGTAAACACACTCACGGATATGATGGAATGATCAATGAGTGTCGACACGATCCAAGAATACACAAGCCGATAACTCTACTCTCTCCGCCTTCTCTTTCTCCCAGCAACTTGTTCAGCCCAGTTTTACGCGCGATACGTATGATCCGCTGCATCCTATCCTAACTGTGTGTTTTCGTTCCGCGTGGCCCAAGCTGCGTCACATATGCCGCTCTCCTTGGCGCTGCCGCAATGTCTCTCTTCCTATGCTTCCCTCTCATCTTTCAGCCTTTGTAAATAGACGGTCCCTACAATTTCAATACACTCTTCCTGGACATACTCTTCAGTATGCTAAATATAATAAAATGTATATAGATAACGTGTTTAGGATTTATATCGATAGGAAGATCTATCTAGCGCACGAGTGAAAGTAGCAATGTCGACTTAGGAAAATCTGGCTGTGTCCCCCCGGAATGT
This sequence comes from Ectemnius cavifrons, assembly GCA_964023945.1. Taxonomy (NCBI): domain Eukaryota; kingdom Metazoa; phylum Arthropoda; class Insecta; order Hymenoptera; family Crabronidae; genus Ectemnius; species Ectemnius cavifrons. The sequence continues at coordinate 12,948,455 of OZ030382.1, read as the reverse complement.
TCACCAGTCCCGACTGTTCATAATGTACCGCTATCCTGTTATAGAATGGCACGGTGGAAAACGCTGAGAGCAACTTCCCTGGAGCACGAAAATGAAATTATCGTTGCCAATTACACGGTAAACCGGTTACCCCGGATTATTAACGGGTCGAACGTTGAATTTAATTATATCGGTTTGCGCCCACAAATCGGCTCCCGTTCACAGACAGTTTAGCGACTCCAATTACCGCAGAGCTCGTCCGCATCAAGGCCCAACCGAGTTCCATGGCTTCTTTATGCCTCCCGAGTGTTTTCCTTTCCTCGGTAAAAGTGCACGTCTCATATTCCAAAGCGTATTACTGCACAACAAGTATTTGACATAGGAGCGCAAAGGCTTATTTCCGTAGAATGTTATCGCGTTCGCTTTTGTGGGAGTTGAGAAATATTGGTGGATTTTCAGTGGGTGAATTGATTGGTCGATGTTTTGGAGAATTCGGTGTATTGGACCGCGCGATTCAGCATGGACCGCTTACTAAGCGGAGTATAAGAACTCGACATAATCGAACGCCTCCGACTAAAGAGGCTAGGCGTGCCCGAGACTCATGCACGGGGATCAGACGATTGGCAGAGTACCGTTACAAACGTGACACTTTGACCTCGCTGGCCCTGAAGAATATTTAATTGCTTCGGCGGCAGCACGTTCGTCTGGTGATACAAGGAGGTTGGTACGCCTCCGCCATATCCTCGATCCTCGACGCCTCTCACGAGCATTGGAGTCTGCCGAGAATTGGAAAGCGTTCTAAATGTCACCTCGGCCATAAACTCGTCTTCGCTTCAACTACGAATCGAGCGATGCGTGTGCCTGGAACGGCGGCCCCCTCCGCAACACACCACTCTCTTTCGTCAGAGAGAAAGAGCTCTTCTCTCCAGCATCTCTGCAAGAAAGTGTGCAGTATATACATTTTGCAGAGAGTGAGTGACTCGCAACGATCTTCACCTGGCTGGCGCCAAAACTGTTATCTAACTTTACATTGTAAGGGGTCTGATGCGATTGCTTCCACTTGGACTTTAGCTGCAAGGACTAAAGTCCGCAAAAACCGGCCCCCGAACCGGTAGAATTCCCATTCGATCTTCGCGATGCAGGCATGGCATACACTCTTGGTGGTTGTGCGCTTGTGTTGGGAGAACGCGGAGTTTCCGAGCGAGAATTCCTCGGCTTCCACGTCTTCCGGCGCTGCGCTCGTCGTGTCTCAGGTTGGATTATTGTTCGCGATATAGTTGGCACCGAGCCGGTTTCCTAGCCTAGCGTTCCTCTTTTATCCCTTTCGATCCTATCATGCAATTACGAAGGGAGGTGCTGTGCTCCGGCTTTACGTAATACTCATTGAGTGTGGGATAGGATCGCAGAGTGTGATATCTTCTCGAAATATCGATATCTGATTAAGGAATTTCGTAATCGTGGCATCGATACTTGACAATTGAATATTTCTCTCTACTGCGCCTCTTTAGTTGCGCTTAGTGAGTAACTACATTCTCATTACTGGTCTCTCTCGTGTTTCAAGAAGGCGGGGATTCCGTGGCCGGTGTAAGTGACTGCCGGTGCGGCGCGCATGTGAAAAGGAGCTTTCTTTAAATAATGATGTAGAGAGTCATGAATGCCAATGGGACACTCATAGGGTCGGTGTGTGGAAGGAAAGGCACTTCTAGTCCCATCCTTCTTATTCCCTCCGGTAAGAGACTGGAAGGTGCAGTTACTCTTGCCCTCTTCGGTTGGTTGAGCTTTCCTCTCGGCATTTTCGGCTTTCTTCCGCCCCGGAAGCTGGGAAACCGCTTGAACACCGTCGAGAAAAGGAGAGATGAAGGGGAAAAGAGAGTCTGGTCCAAGCAGGAAGTCCGAGACGACGATGGTGTGAACTTACTGTACTCTCGGCCGACGGCTCTATTCACTTACTTTAATTTAGCGTGTCTCTTTTAATAGTGCACCATTTCCAACATCATTCGCCAAGAGCGTAAAGAAGCGACACACGCACACACCCGCTCGGTCGACGAACCCGTGACTCATGATTCTTCGTCACTCTCTCTCTCTCTCTCCCTCTTTCTCTTCCCCCGCTCTCCTTCGCCGAGTTATTGAAGAAATATTATTCTCCACTAATGAGAGCGATACTCACTGCGAGATAGCGCCGCGCGAGCTCCCACTCCGCCACGACGAGGCACAAATTAATGCTAGCGACAACGTCTCGTCACCGCCGCTATTCAACCGCCGGCCTCTCTCAGTGACGGAGAAAAAAACTGGTACGGCGCGAACGCGTGAGAGAAAGGGATGCTGGAGAAGAAAGAAAAAAAAATAACAGGCCGATAGGGATGAGTTATGTTGATATTATCCTACGCATACAGAATTGTTTTATCCGTATCAAATGTCACCTCTATCGCGTTGCCCTTGGCATAGCAGATAAATTACGTCGTCGGTACACAAATCAATTAATGAAAAAAGCGCAAAGCATACGGGAGGTATATTCTTCTACGTCAGAGACAAATGTGTATTGCCTTGCCCCAAGTACAGCTATTGGTTTACTCAATTGACTTGCCAAACAGACTCTCAACCAATTGAAATTCTCCAGGAATTACTGGGAGACCAGTGGAATCACTCATGCGAGAAATGTAATCGTCCGGGATGAACGCTCCAAGTCTTTCTTCCTGGAATTTCTCTTTTTACCTTCATATTTGCATCAACATGTGATTTCGAAGGGAAGGCAGGGAGACGCGCGTCGTTGTCGATCGACGTGAAAGCTGTCCATTAGAAAATGCGTAGTGGCAGTAAGGTGGGATGTGTAGCTCTGCCGAGTTGGTTTCTGCATTGAGGGAGCGCACTGGTTCACGGCAGACGGTATTGCGGACTATCATACATTTACGCTCTCACTCCCGCTTTTTCTCACTGGCTCACTCTTGGACAGCTGGTATCAAGCGGCGGAACGGAGTGCTGGGAGGAATTCCCATTGGCATACGAAACCAACGAGTACCCGGGACTCCTTCTTTTTTTATATTTTATGTGCTTTTATATTAACTGGTGTTTTCTCTCTGTCCGTTTGTCACGCTGCAGATGGAAAGGTTTTTTTAAAACATTTTTGTATGATGTGGAAGCATATAAAAAAAATGTTTTTCCACCTTTCTATTTTATTGACTTTTTTCAACTTTTCTGAATTATTCATAAATCAATTGTTTGGGTATCTAAATAGATATAAATCAAAGGAGAAAGTGAGATTTGAGTAAAAAGCTTAAAAACTCCTTATTTCATTGGAGTGAGCGGAGGCGTGTTGTATTGTTATTCCTTCAACGTTGGCGGGCGCGACAATGCGCATCCGTTTTCGGGATGCAATCATTCCTATAAATGTGCCGTTGCCTTCGCTCGCCACCCTCCACTCTACCACCGCTCGTAATAGTTGCAGGTGTCTCTTTTCTCTCAAGTCCCCCGCCTCCATCCACCCGCTTCCCGGTGGCTCGCATTAAGCCCGATTCACAGTATACATTCGCTCACGCTTTACTAGAGAAAACAAGCTTCCACTGATTTGAGCGTGAATATCGTTCGCTGTTCGTTCCAGATAAATTCATAATGTGGATGGTCTTTATAGTCGGCCACACGCCAGATTCCTTTAGTGAAGAAGAGTGCGGGGTAAGAGAATGGTTGGAAAGAGAGCGAGTTCCAGTGAAGAGACAGCAAATAGAATCTCAGAAATACATTCTAATAATAAGAATACGTGGCTCTTTCCACGAAGAGCAAACAGATTATTTGAGATTCATGGGTTCTGTGATCTCTCTGATGGAAAGCTAGTGCGGGATTCAAGGGAGAACATTAACATTATCCCAGACAAATGGAGTGGTTGGAAGGAGCGACACTATCACACCCAGGAAACCCGGCGCATTTTCCGCCCCTAGATAGCCGCATTGTTATTCAGAAGGCGACGTCGCGAGAACTTGGTGTCTCGGTCTCGAGACGAGCTCTCCTTCTCGTCGACGATGTCGTGGTTGAAAATGCGTCGAAAGCTCGGCTCTACTTCACCCTGTAAACTCGCTCCGGCGTATTTTCTTCCCGTAGCTTTCCTTCTCTCATTGTCGTCGTCTTCCTTCTCCCCAAGTTCGTCTTTCGTCTTCTTTAGAATCTTGCCACTTCCGGGGCCGGCAACTCCCTCATTATCTCTCAACTCATTATCTGAGCGCATCAGTTGGCCTTAATTCCTTGCATTCCTAAGAAACCATGTTTTGACACTGTCGCATCTTGACAATTGACCGTTTCCCCTTGAGAGATTGGGAAGAGAGCGGGCATAATTCAACGGGAAAATTGTGCCGTGCTCACTGAGAGAACGAGGACTAAGTGTCGAAGAAAGAGAGGAATGAGGTCATATGGATGAGTAAGGCGAACTCGATTGAACAGCTAATCGTGCTGCTTCCACAAAAGGGTACTTGCCCAGTGCTATTGTTAGGCGCGTTTAATTCGTTCCGCCCGTTATTCGAGAGGACAACCCGGACACGCTACCGAATTTCTCCCTCTCTAAAGTAAATCTATATAGCATTGTTTGATAGTATCTCGAGAGTGTCAAGTGCGAGTACCGATTAATGTACTGTCAAAAGTGTATTTATCAGGCGTCTATTAGTCAAATACTCGATGTCCCACTTGAGATAAAAATGCTTCTTTCTTATCGTAATCGCTTGGTGACATTGTTAAAATAACATAATCTCTGCTTCAATTCTTTTTATTAGAAAATCCAAATCAACAATTTTCAGCAACGTTCTCAACAAACTTACTGTTATTTGCATATATTTTTCCACTAGCTTTATTGCGAATTCCGATTGAAGGGGAAGTTGGATGTACTCGGAAAGTTGTATCACCAGCTTTTTTCACGGCAGACCAACAGTTGGATGTTAGTCTTTCGCCGTAGCATTTAATTATGCAATCGGTGGAGTTTAAGCAGAGTTCAGGCAGGGCAGGTTCGAGCTTATCGAAGCGCAGGAAATGTTCGAACTGAATATCGGTCTCGATTGGCTCGAAATTGAATTTCGGCCCGATGCCTAAACAGTGAATACGGCATATTGTTAGTTGGGTAGGCTAATGTTCTCTGTCTTTGCTTGCAGATTGTCGGAGCCAACGGGTGGTATTCACGATGGGACTGGGAATTACACGGCGGACGTGAAATGCTCCTGGTTGATCGAGAGCAATCCGAATTCCACGATCCGCATTCACGTGGAGCAGTTCGCGACGGAATGTTGCTGGGACCATCTGTACGTCTATGACGGTGACAGCATCGAGGCACCGTTGCTCGCTGCCTTCTCCGGATTAATGCACAATGCCGGTTATCACGTGCGTCGTGTCCCGGAATTGATCGCCCGATCAGGAAGTGCCCTTCTTCACTTTCACTCGGATGTCGCTTACAATATGAGCGGCTTCAATATCACCTACAAAGTTAACACTTGCCCAAGCAGGTAAAGCAGACACTTTTCTTTCTAGCCCTCGTCCTTCGCCTTATATTCTTAGAGTATAATTAAATCAAAAGCTGATAAAGTTCGCTTGGAATCGGGTCGCTATCGAGAACTCGTAATTGGGGAGATTAGGTTGAGACCGGGCAAGCTAGGTTCTCCAAACACAAGGGACACGAGTGATAAGCTTGCCCGTGGTCAGGAAGTAGCGTAGACAACCTCCGGACTCTTTAACAGCCTTCGGCACTTTGTCATTCTTCCTCAGTGAGGAGAATATTGATTCAGTAGTTGAATAAACGTTTATTCTGCAAGCGAGCAAATACGATAGGCTAGTGTATTTGTCGAGGGATTAAGGCATCCGGAGTTGCAGTAGCTGGGCGACCTGTGCTCCAACAGGTCTTAAGTTTGTCCAGCCTATCTAACTTGGAGTCTTACGTTCATCTTTTAAGGTACTCCCACGTCGATTGTTCCGATCACGGAGTGTGTATCGATGGGGTATGCACCTGCGATGCCACGTGGACCGGGGAGGCCTGTGATATTCAAGTCTGCCCGAATAATTGTACACACAGCTTGGGCCAGGGCGAATGCAATCGGGAAAGTCATCATTGCGACTGCGCCCACGGTTATAAGGGTAAGAGGAGAAGCAAGTCATTAGGCGTGTCACACTTTTGTCGCGTGCGCTTGCATAATGAGCGCTCGGCATAACTCGAGAGTAAGAGTGAACATGATCATTCTCTCTTCTATGTGCAGGAGCGGATTGCAGCCAAAGAAGTGATCGTGGTTTCTGGGAGAGCGTGACTTTTACGGACTTCTCGCCGGAGGGTTCGGCTAGTCACTGTACCGTAGTTTGGAAGGATTCCCTGTACGTGGTTGGCGGCGAGAGTTTTCATCGCGGCAAGATGATATATGTTTATGATTACAATGGCAATGTTTGGGAAACGCCTCACGTCGAAGGCAAGGTTCCGCTTCCGCGATACGCTCACTCGTGCGTGCTATTTGGCGACAAGATATATATGTACGGTGGCGTTATACGAAACTCTAGTGTGACCAACGAGATATGGGCATTCGATGTGTCCGCCAAAGTTTGGGAGAACGTCACCGTGCACGACAATTGCCTCAACAAGACTATGTGTGGCCCACTAAAGGTAAACCCTTATTGTACATTCTTCTTCAATTGTTAATTAAGGAAAGCTCTTTTTAATAATACAGTAATTGACACAGGTAGCCGGGCATACCGCAACTCTCGTGCAAGGCTTGGAGAAGCAAGAGAGAATGCTGGTGATATTTGGTTACGCGCCTCACTATGGGTACTTGAACACCGTCCAGGAATATTCGTTTGGTACTCGGGAATGGCAGATTGTCCAGACTACCGGTTTCCCAGTGAAGGGTGGTTATGGCCACACGTCGGCATACGACTCTCTGACCAATTTGATTTACGTTTACGGTGGATACGTGTCGGAATCCCAGAGTACACCGGTATTAACAAATAGACTCTATGCTTATAACCCAAACTATCGTGAATGGACATTGCTCACATCTGCCACATCAGCCCGATATTTTCATACGGCGGTTTTTGTGTCTCCCGGAGTGATGCTTGTGTTTGGTGGCAATATGCACAATCATACGCAGCACTCGGATGGTCCACGATGTTACTCGGCCGACCCTGTAATCTATGATGTCACGTGCGATTCGTGGTATCAGTTTCCATTGCCGAAAGAAATGACTGACTTGCCAAGATACGGCCATAGTGCAACCATTTTTGAGAAGTCCATGTATATCTATGGTGGCTTCGACGGCCAGATGCTGTCTGACATGTTAAGGTATTATTTTATGGACTTCTGGAGAATATAATGATCCAATCCTATCGAAATAGTCTTTTTCAAATGTCTTTTTATTTCACAGATATACCCCGGGAAATTGCCAAGATTTAAACACGCAGAATCACTGTTTAAACTCAAGGACAGGGGTGAAATGTATATGGGATAAGCGTGAGAGCAGATGCTTGCCAATCACGAAAGTACCACGACAGGTTTTACTTAATGACGATTTGCACGACGGGATCTACATGAGATGTTTGGATGACCTGCCACCACGTGGGATGACGTCTCACAAGGAGCTGTGTAAACTCTTGACCGATTGCGTGGCCTGCGTTCAAACCTCTTATAACTGTGTCTGGTGTGGCAAGAGCTGTTCACATGAGATATGCCGTGATAATGCGAACACACCTCCAACCAAGGCTATCATTGATCTAACACAGTGCGACGCACATACAGGCATCGAGTGCTTACAATTGCATACATGCCACGCGTGTTCGAGTAATCCTCACTGTATGTGGTCTTGGTCGAACGGGTTAGATCGATGCAAGCCTCAGTCGAAGGCTCGCGACGTAGTCAGGCGTCTCGAATCGAGCAATGTGACGATCTTTGCGAATGGCAGAGAGGTCACTGACAAGACTTTGCAGCAGGTTACAATTTTAAATGGTACCATCCAAGCGCAACGCTTGACCGTTGATACGTGCCGTAATCCCTGCGTGGAGTACACGTCGTGCAAGAATTGCACAGTTTCTGATTGCATTTGGTGCCACAACGAAAGGAAATGTGTTGATAAGAATGCATATCCTACAAGTTTTCCGTATGGACAGTGTCGGGAATGGACGACACACGAGGCCAAATGTCGTGCAACTGAAACAGGAAAAGAATGGTGTAGCTTCTATTCATCCTGTTCGAGTTGTTACTCCGATCCAGGTTGTGGGTGGTGCGACGATGGTTCGGGGACTGGAAAAGGGCTATGTCTGCCTGGAGGGGCTCGTGGACCCAGTAGTAGAAGTATCGATACATGTCCATTTGAACGGTGGTACTTTACCAAATGCCCCAGTATGTAGCACTTAGATAAATATATCTTGTTTATCCAACTATAAATACCAAAGTTTAGAAATGTGTTGATGTGGAAAATGATTTCAGCTTGCCAATGTAATGGTCATAGTAAATGTCTTCCTAACAGCAGCGTTTGTATTCAGCCTTGTGGGAATTTGACGTACGGTCCTCATTGCGATAAATGCATTCCCGGATACTACGGTAGTCCCTTAAATGGAGCGACGTGCCAACGTAATTACTTGCATATATGCTACGTCCACCTTTATTCGGAATGGATACCAAACAGGGAAATAAGATCGCTCTTTAATTTACAGCATGCTTTTGCAATAACCAAGGCACGCAATGCACGAGTGAGACTGGAAAATGTTTCTGTACAACGAAAGGCATTATTGGGGATCATTGTGAACGATGTGATGTCTCAGGACTTTATCACGGGGATCCCGCGAATAAAGGATCCTGTTTCTGTATGTTACTATTTTTTGGGCAAGCAATCTTCGATACACTTGAGGCAGAAAGATAAAGATTTGTTTATTTTTCTAGATGAGCTTGCAATCGACTACCAATTTACGTTCAACTTAAGTAAAAAGGAGGATCGCCAGTATAGGGCTATCAACTTCAAGAATTCCCCACCGAAGCCGGAAATTGACGCGGAGTTTTCCATTACGTGTTCCGTTCTTGCCAAGATGAATGTTACTATAAAAAAAGCAAACAGTCCAGAGATACCACTACTGCTGGGTGCAAATTGCACCACCAGCATGTACAAGCACCGCTTTAGTAAGGCGGACTACAATTTCGGAAGCGAGGATAATAATACTTTGACCACATTCTATGTATACGTCTACGACTTCCAGCCACCTGTGTGGATCCAGATTTCATTCTCCCAGTATTCCAAATTGAACTTACAACAGTTCTTTATAACATTTTGCACGTGAGTACTCGAAACTTGACTCTCAGGAAATGAAACTTAGAATCGAAAGCTCGAAAAAATCATTAGTCTGTTTATGTTGACATTTTTTTTGTCATTACTAAGGTGTGAAATGAGACACCAACAATTGGTACACACGAGTCACTATCGGGGGCGTAGTTTCTTTTCCAGTTTTCCCATGGTTTTCTGTTTTTCCAAGCCTCAGGCAGTATTTACTTGTAAACTAGAGATTACATGCCACCACCCAGGTGCTTCCTTGCTCTGCTACTGCTGGCTGCAGTCCTTTGGAAGATCAAACAAAAGTACGACATGTACAGGCGTAGGCAAAGGCTCTTGGTAGAGATGGAGCAAATGGCCAGTCGGGCATTCAGTCAAGTCCTGGTGGAGATTGAAAGGCGTGACATTAGTAGCTCAGACTCTGAACGAAGCGAGACTGAGTTTACGAATTGTCGCAAGAAGAAGAAGGTCTGTTGCTCTCCTTTACTTCCACTTTTTTTGCTTTATAGTGGGTTTGTGCGCTCCTAGATTTGTTGTAAGTGCATAATGCACGGGGTAAATGGGCAGATAGTAAATCCAGGCGTATGCAAATACTTTATTATCGCGACCTTGTGTCTACACGCACACACCCACATATATAGAAACATGTACTGTGAGACTGACCCATACGTGGTTGCGTAGGATGCCCCTAGTCCGATCGCGCTGGAACCGTGCTGCGGTAACAGAGCAGCGGTCTTGTCGTTGCTAGTCAGATTGCCTACCGGTGGAGAGCCTTACACGCCGCCTGGACAGAGCGCCGGTCTGGCTGTAGCGTCCGCGCTAGTGACGCTGGGCAGTCCACGGAGACCTTCTCAGGAATTGACGACGAAGGAACCGAAGAAGATACGAAAAACTGCCAGCCAACACCCGGAGTCCACTTGCATTTAGCGGTAATCCCTGAAAGTAGACGGCACGCGATCGTTGGCGTGCAACTCCGGAGCCTTAGACGTATTTCTGTGATCTTACCTACGCGAACGGCAGGACTGTCGGTTGTACATGTATCGACGAACGAACACCCACGAACGCGCTCGGATACCGTCGATGGGAGTGATCTGTGCTCGCTCGCACGTGTTAATCTAGCTCCGAGTTAGAGAGAGTGGTCGCCCGCCGATTTGGATTCAGCAGCACCGCAGTCCGAGGTAAGGAAGAATCGAGTCATGATACTCAAGGGTCAGCTAAGCGCTTAGGATATCTAGATATCTTCACTTTCCTTGCCCGAAAGCAAGGAAGTGCCTTTGCCAAGAAACTAACGGACCGCCGTACTTTACGATACTCTCTAATAAACTCGTGGTAAGTTCCACTTCTTCCACTCGCGACAACGATGGTCTCATCTACGTCAGACGTCCGTACAAGTACTTGGCTGACTTTTAAGTTTCCCCTTGAAATACTTTCGTTCGTATCGACGATGTACAGTCTTGTATATAGATCTATTGACGAGTTTTTCTTTCCGTTTGGGGGGGAGGGGGGTACAGCATAATCGAACAAAGTTTATCGCGCGGGTAAACCGCACTCGTATCGAAAATAAAACGGAGTGTCTCTTTCTCTCTACTATACCAAGCGTAGCTCGGGTATCGTATCTATTGTTCTTTTATTCCCTCGTTCAAGCGCGTAATCGAGTTTATAGTGGTTAATCCGTTTTTAGAAATGTAAATACGCGAACTTTCCGACCGAATGAAAGTGAGAGACGCTCAAGCCAACATAGCCTTTCTCGAACTTTCAATGTCACTCGAGGGCTTCTCGTAGACAGGCCTACTTCGCAATCAGTAGTGCGATTTTTGGATCACCAAGTGCTATAATTCGAGTCATCGATATAGCCAGTTTTCCAAGCCTCCATTCCATCAATTTCCAGAATCACTTTCGATCTCGGATATTAGTTTTTGTCGTTTAAGTGCTTGTTTCATGTATTCTACTCTGGCTGCGAAGAAACGTGTATGAGAGTATAAAAATAATGATATTCGTACAAGTGACAATGCTAGCCAACGGTCTACTTAAAATAAAACGAGAATACAAAAAATTTGTTACGAAATGAATCTTGGTGAATAGAGAAAACGCGCCCATAATCGTCGACACTGTCACAATTTGTGCCAAATCACTTTTCATACCAAGATTAACATGACTAAGTACCATTGACTTGAAAAAAAAAAAAAAAAATCTGTCATGATAAAGTTCTGTGGTAGTTCAGCGATTCTCTATTCACTTTCGGCGTATAAATCCAGTACATGATCGTAGGAAGTCTGCCAATGCATAAAATGCACCGGGATTGTTAAGTTGGATACGTCAAGATCTGAATTTCGTTGCGCAGCGTGTAACTCGTATGAGTTATCTACGATGAATGTGATTTTTCGATTGCGTAGCGCACGGCGTATTTTAGTCTACCGAGCCCGGCGGGTAGTGTGGGTGTTGCAATAAAATGTTTCTCGAGATAGTTTGATGATATTGCCGATTGGAAAAGGCTCGCGCAGAGAAAATAGAGAGCGCGGTGATGGTCATTTCGCGTATCAGATGGATCTGCCTATCTCGTTCGAGTACGTTTACATTTAACGAAGAGAGAGAGACAAGAAACTGCTGAATGAACGTGATGCGTGCGTTTCTCCACGCGGCTGTGCATTTATTACTTTTAATCCATTGCTACGGAATATTCTGTATTCGCGTACTGATATTAGGTTTTAGCTCGTTAACGACCAAAAATTTCGAAGCAATCTCGTTTTTTTTATACACACTTTTACTTTGCAAAATAAATTTTGCTCAGCAATTTACCGGTTGACTTAGTTATCGATGACTGCACGTTATTTGAATCCTCGAACGAAGGAAGATACTCCTAGATCCTAGTTACATGTGCGCGCTCTAAAAATTTTGCGCTTGGCAAAAAGGTACATACATGAATAATGCAGGGACTTTTAATCGCTGAATATAGATTAAGCACGACGCATTTCATTTCTTTAATCGTTTTAATACTCATCGAGCAAGCTGTCCATCCTTTGCGATCTTTCGAGCTCTATTTCTGCCTCCTCCTCTACTTCTCTATTTGTGTCTTTCTCATTTCCTTTGACTGAGTAAGAATGATTTCGCTAACCTGGTGGGAGGGGGCTCTTTACTATATCATATACCAATCTGCGCTTTTAGCGTAGATGTCAATGCAAATAGAGCTGCCCTAGTTTTACAAAAGTATTATTTATTGTCACCGATGCCTCAAATTCGCGTCATTACCTTGCCACGTTCATCGATCGCCACGTATTTCATCGGAGCAGTGTCAGCGAGATGTCAGTTCACCTTATATTACACGCCCATTTTTTACTTGTCATTTTTTACACATTTCGACGAGGCAAACCTTGCTCGGATCATTAGACTTTCTAGAACCTTCCTAGACAGGCCTACTTCGCAATCAGTGGTACGATTTTCGAATCACCAAGAGTGTCACTTCAAATTATCGATACTGCAGGTTTACCAAGCCCCCGTTCCATCAGTTGCCAAATTAACTTTCGATCTTGGGTCTTATTTTTCGTCATATGGCTAAAAGCTTCTTTTACAATTATCACAATCAGACAGAAGAAGAATGCCAAAAGTACCTCGTGTATGAGATTCCCTGTCATTCTCAAAAGCCACCTCAATGGCAAAAGAAATAGAAACCTGCCGACTCGATCAGTGAATAGAATGCTTGACAAACCGTGCACAAGACCGTCCGAGCACCGTTTGAGAAGCGTGTCATCAGCCCATTGAAAAGAAAGAAGCACCTTCCGGCATGCGAAGAAACGGAAGAAGGCTATAAGTATAAAGCGTGGGTTAGTCCAATGTTGGAAGGGATGATCCTCGCGCGGATTTTTCCACACAATGGGCAACTAAAGCTCTCTAATAAAGGAAAGAGGCAAAGGAGAAGTCTGTAGCCGAGAAAGAAAGAAAAACTAGGGGCAAGCATGCAGCAGGCATACGATAAGAATAAATACTTAATATTCTAAGTAGATAGGGGTACATTACGTGTAAGATATAGGCTTGCAAGAATTTTTCTAGGACACAATCGAAAATAATTTATTTTTATTCAAGCGTAAGCGTAAGGCTATCACTTTGATAATACGACAGAGTGTGACGACGACAATGACGACAGCGACGACGACGACGACTCGAGTGACGAGGAAGACGTTAAATGAGAGAAACAGTGGGCGAGGGAATGTGCGATCGAACACCAGTACGAGCCTCTCTCTGTTTCTCGGTCGACTCGACAGGGAAATCCATGTATATGTCATAGCTCTCTTTGCTCTTTGAATGTATATAGCAATTGGATGAGAGAGAGAGAGAGGATAGAGCGCCGCAAGGGTGCAGATTCCTCATTACATATTGCCTTGTTCTTTTCATAGTCCAGCTATTAGCCCATTGTCCTTAACATACATTGTTAATCGGCCCGATTCGCAGAATGTGCAACTGCCAATAATCAATTCATTAGTAACAATCAATTCTGTCATCGAGTCGGCATGTTTTGCGAGTTTGTGTTAGCCGCTTTTGCAGGTCTCGGAAAATAATTGATTCGATCGGGACGAGTAATGATGCCGAATGGTTCCCGATCCTCGGAATGACTTGTGGCTCGTTTGGACAATCGTATGGACAATCCTCTGCTAACGGGTTTGCATTCCCTTTATTAACTCGGACACAGCCGAAGCCGATTCAAGTGAATTTTCCGGTGGTAAAGCGGCAATTTATGAATAGGGGCGCGCTCTTTCAACATCCCCGCGCTTCGATTCAATCATTCGCCGTTCGCCAGGGAAACATTCGCTTTCGGGAGGAGATGGTCGTGTAAACCTATTAAAGATTATCCCGTGAATGATTACTTTTTTTTTCTCCACGGCTCTCTATTGCCAGAGATCAACCAATCATTCTCACCATCCCTCATTCGATCTATTCAATTCTTCATCTAGTCTTCCAACGATGCCCGAGCGTGCTTGCAATTAGGCCACTCTCATTCCCTTCACCATAAATCCCCCTGCCTCGTTAGGCACAGGTTCATTAAATTTTCTTAGATGACTTTTGCTACTTTCATAAGAATTTCCCACGGTTGTATTATTATATTAACTAGATTTTATCCTACATACAATGATAGATGACTCGTGTCGTATCTCTGGAAAAATCGATTGAACTTTCTCGGTGACGTGTGCCATCTGTTCTCGGTCTTTTCGACTACGGTCTAACTTCCGGACTTAAAAGAGCTCGTCCTTGACGCGAACCCAACTTTCGTATACAATGAAAGACTGGACCTCTATATTTTCTTTGACTTAGAATAGACTGATCTCAGAAATTAGCAGAAGTTGACGTTTTCAGTTTAGCAATTTATTTCGTGCGTCTTGCATTTCCAGGTGTTTTTTGTAATCTTTATAGATTCGCAAAGTCCTTTCGCCTCTTTCTTCTCAGTGATGCCGGGCGGGTGCAATGAGGGAGTTGCCGAGAAATTGTGAGAAAGGATGGTGGGAGGAGGGGTTGTATGACGAAGAAGAATTCGGGAGAATCGAAGAGAAAGAGGAAGAGGGGGCGGATGGGATGGGTGGGGGAGAATTCGACGCGGCTCAATACTTTAAAGACTGGCGCATGGCATTTTTCTCCTGCAATCGCGGTAAGCCGAAGGCATATGGGAGAGAGCTAGTGACACGAATGCTAAAGCTAAAACCTTAAACGGGAGAAAGAGAGAGAGAGAGAGAATCTGCGTCCACGTTGGCGCGTCTGTGTATCTGAGAAATGAGAGAAATACATGCTGCAGTGAATGTTCCATGCGAGAAAATCGTGGTGTCCGGTATTTTTGTGCCAGAAATCGCTGGAACTATTAACTTTGTAGAGTACACGTTTTGGTATGATGAGAGTGAGTGCGAGTCCGAGTGCGTGCATAGGAGAGAGAGAGAGAGAGAGAGCCGAACAAATCATATTGTATTATATTAAATGAGACAGATATTGTTTAAATAAAATTGATGTATATACAATTCAGCCGAGAGCTCTTCCCCGATTGAACGTCATTCTTTTCCCATTGAACGTAACAGGTTGCATCAATGTTCCTGGTGTTTGCGTAGTCCGACGATACTCAAGAGTGCAGACTCCAGAGAACACTCTCGTAACTCGTAAGGAACTGATTTCAGCTGGAGGGAGTGTGTCGGGGGGCGCGCACTTGCGCCTTTAGTAATTTGGATGTTGGCGTATAAAAGCGATTGTCATTGCCACTGCCAAGTGAAGGGGGGAAGAAGCAAGGAGCAGGAGAAGTAGTACAGTATACACACGTGGCTTATTGATTGCCGTAGAGGGTAGAAGCGGCGCCCACCTTTCTCCCAATTAAATATGAAGGCTTAAGTTTAGCGCGAGAGGTACATATCGATTACCGGGCGCCTCGGTAAATGTCAATCCGCCAGGAAGCCCGCGCCGATCTACGATTACGCGCGGCATGGTTGAAGTCGAAGCAAACAGTGTCACTGTTCTACTAGAATCGAGAGGATCAATGCTTATGTGAAGTCGGGCAAAACAGGGGGCGAAAAAAAAAGGAAGCCGGCAAGGAATCGAGAATCGAATCGCGCTAACTGCTCGACGTGATGTGTGCGCCACTGTGCGGAAATGATCAGTGATGCGAGGACACGCCAGCCGAAAAGCGGATAGCCACGGGGATATCCGGCTAAAGCGAGCAGAGAAAAGGTTCGCCACGGCGTGAACACCAGCGAATCCGAGGGAAATTCAGGATTTCCCGGATTGCGCTTGACGCCACAGCCAGGAGCGGGAGAAAAACAGAAAACGCGACACGTTAAATTCACGGTCCACATCGCGCGAATCGCTTAACGGATTCCCGACAATCCAGCATTCATTAGAGGAGCGTGAAAAAAAGGGGGTGCTGGATACGTGCGGCGCATGAAAAATAGACGGATGAAACAGGTAGATATTGGTCCATCCTGCACTGCCCGATTTATTCCAACCCCAGAGAAATATCAAGTGAAGTATGATCTTTATACTGTAATACTCGTATAGCCGAAGCAATTCCCTCTATTAAAAGAACGAATGAAATAGCCATACTGGAAAGGGACTGGAGTATTCATGAAAGGTCTAGGCATATCTAGTTGATTGCAATTCCTGAGTATCGTGCACTATTTGACGATGAATGGTGATTGAGTCTCGACTAGAACTGGTCGGGAGTGTGAGTGAGTGACCGTGTGAGGGAGCGAGCGAAAGGGAACGATCCCAATTCACCGGTCAAAGCTCTATGTTGACCATCGACTTTTAATGAAGAGTGTCAGAAAAAAGCTGGACATCTTTTGTGAGTAGGGAGACTCTATTAGGCGCTCACGAGCTTTAATCGAGGCTTCGGTCGGCCAGAGAGACACTGACGTTTCGATTAACTTGGGCAAGCCTTTGACTTTTGCCGCGGTTCATTCATCTCAAAGGTGTTACTGCTCTACAGCCAGATAAAGGCCATAAATCCTGGCTTCCACGTCACGTATTAACGAGCCCTCAGTCTTTCACATTTAATGTTGTACCTCCAAGTAGTAATTAAATTGACTAAATAATTTTATTAAACTAGTAGTTAATTATCAAAGAAGAGTTAGTATTTAAAATCTAGAAGAAGCTGTAGTCGAAGAAAAGATTTCCGTTGGGTGACTCGGGTGAGCTGCAGCTGTTGCGACGGAAAAGCAGAACTTTAGGAAGTACGTAAAGACGAGCGCGTCGGTTGTACCGTGCTCGCGCGATTCTCGACACTCGGGACTAGAGACGATTCTTGCCGAGGGGGAAAAAGGAGTAAAAGGAGATCGGGCAAGTTCCGGGCAAAGTTATCGTATCAGAGCGCCACGGCTGCCGGTTAAGGCGAAGCTTTCGAGACTTCCTTAATTTTGCCAGGGGACCCGATCGTATTTATCTTGCGGCCGACGCGAAATTGTGCCGGCTGCGGTAATCCGGCGGAGCGAGAGCGCCGCGCCGGCCGGATTCGCCAGGCTTAAACACGCGAGAGACTCGCAATTAAACTCTCCTCCTGGCAGCTCTTAATTGAAAGGTTCTCTCGAAAAATAATCCCTGTCGACGAGGCTCTCGACCGACCTCTAACATTCCCCAAGTCCCCTCGTCGCTACATCGGCCATTATCTTCCTGTGTACCGAGTTCCTACTTCCAAAATGTAACATTTCTCGCGTCACCAAGAATTCATGGATCGGTTGGTGTAATTGGTTTGGTCGCGAAAGAACTCCCCCGGTACATCGGTTGGCAGATGAAGTTTTAAAGCGTCCGACGACCCACATTTTAATTGCCAAAGTTAGCCGAGGCCGCCCAGCTTCTGGCGGCCCACGCTAATGGTAGATATTCGTTGGGCGCCTCGACACTTGACGTGAAAACGGCCCATCCTAATGTTCCAACTGCAGCTTTAATACTTGCCAACTTGTGATATTACCTACAATCTCGCCGCTCCACGCCTCCTATCTCTCTCTCTCTCTCTCCGGGACTTACAGCATCAGGGAAATTGGTCGGGAAAGAGCAGAGAATGCTCATTCGGGAAACTAAATCGTTCAGAGTGTGACGTTCGCGTTCTGATTCCAAAGGTAGAACGACGGCTGAGTTGGACGTTGGCTTTTCCAACAGGAATACATATTTTTCGGCCAGGAAACTGCGGGCAGCCGACAATTAAGGCTGCCTAGTGGTGCAATCAGTCGGCCGGCGAAATGCAATTGGGCCGTCGGTAAAAATGATTGGGCTCTCAATTTGAAGCCGGCGAGCCGGGCCGAGACTGATTACAACCTTTTAATGGAGTTCACTGGGACAGTGGATGGTGTGCCGTTTACTTTGATCCCATTGCGGGCAGCAGTTCTGATCCTGACATTATCAGTACGTATCCGAGTAATATCGGAGGAGAGTGGGTGGGAGAATAAGCGCGTGGGTTGGCTTTGGCAAAGGCAGATGGGGCAATATCGAAACGAAACTGTTTTCGCGTAGCAGACACGCACGGCAAGTCGGCTAGAGTAGGCGGACTCCTTTTTTTCAATCAGCCTTGCGCGGAACGTATCTCCTATCTGGTACGTGCTTTTACAAGCCGCGCCGACTCCATTGTTTCAGACAATAGTCGTTGAACTCTTTTCACGGCTGGCCTCGGAGGAAAAAAGAGCGGGAGGAGGCAGTGGTCGGTAGAGGAGGGCGCGTTCGCCGCCGGTGGAATCGGGCCGAGTGTACAAGACAATGAAAGAAAGGGCAGGCTGCCCTACGAGCGGATAATTGTCTCACTAGAATTTCCAGCTCGGCTGACCTCACCGCAAAACGTTCACTCTCATTTAAAACGTAATAACCGTTCGTCTTCTCCTGTCCCCTCGACTTTTTTCACTCGATTCACAGGCCCTCCCGCTGGATCTACCTCGCCGCCAATCCCCGTCGCACCGGCTGCGCGCGATACCTTCATCGATACACAATCTATCGTAATGGGGATAAAGACCGCTTGATAAATCGTTCTTCTTTCGCTCAGTACACGTGCAAGGCATGTTAGGAGCGTTTACTGCCGCGGCATAAATCATCCGACAGGATTAATGGCATCCTGCGGTAAATAGCGTGGGGATTTCAAGTTCAATTTGCGTTTGCCTCGTATCCGAGAAACGAAGGATTCCGAAGAGGAATTCGATCTGAATGGTAGAGTTGGTGGTAAACGACAGATGCCTGTCATTCTTCTTCCGGCGGCTGAATGAAGGCGGATTCAAAGGGCGAAGAAGCGGCAGTGTGCCAGCTTTGACAAACAAAAAAGGCAATTTCCTGGCAACGAGAGAGCGCCAGTTTTTCCATGCTTTTTTTTCGAGGATCGATCCCACCGAAATCGAAACGCCGCGAATGTCGTTTGTCTAGTAGCAATTGAATGCCTGCTGCATTAAAATTCGGGCGCGGAATTAAATCTCCGCCCACGCTACTCTCTTCCCCCTTCGGTCCGCATTGCACCCGTCAAATATTTACCGGCGACATTTATTATAACCGTGGAAATTGTACGCGGGTAGTCCAAATTATTTTCGTGAGCCGGCACCGCTTTAATTGGATCTCCCACTCAAACATAAAATCGGGATTCCACCTACCTTGCGATACAGTTGAACGAAGGTGAAGGAAACATTGACCGCCCTTCGAGGAGGTTAGGAAAGAATCTTCATTGGTAGCGCTCAAACCTCCAGTATTTCAATACCAATTCTTGGAAAGATAGTTGGACGGATGAAGGAGAAACTGTATCGGCTGTCCAAGTGTTGGTTCGATTGAATCAATGTAAGATCGGCGCGGGCGGATATTTATCCGAAGGACTCGATCTGTTCCGCGGTCGATAAAGGCCCTTGAGAGTGCCGGCCGATGGCAGTCAGCAGCCGGCCGCCGTTGCGAGCGGATATTTCGCACTTCGCAACCACTACACCCACCCGCACTTCCGCCTTCCGAATCCCCCGGCACTTGCATCCTATCGCCAATTATTCCCGAGGAAATTCGTATAACTGTTCCCGCCACTACCACCTTTTCCCACCGAATCCCTCGCTTTCCGGCCGTTCGGCTTTCTCGCTCGGGAACCTGCTGTGTGTTCGGGACGGCTCGTGTGAAGTGCGCCCGTGTGCGGAGGAAGTCGCTTTCAGTGAAAATAACACGTGAGGAGAGGAGACTGGTTGGCAGGGGGAAAGAGCAAACGACACACACACACATACCGGACTCTTCTCTTCTCGCGTGTACATCGAAACCTATGTCTTTTGCGGTGGAATTGCGAGTAGCAGTGCGTCTCCCCGAAAGTGTCCAACTAACTCGGAGAAACTTGGAACGTGGAACGCGCGACAGGTTATAGGCACTACTTCCCGCCAAGAGGATCCAATAGTATTGGCGCCGCTGTTTCCCCGATACGGTAAGCAGATTTTCATTTAAAGTGCGTGACACATGAGGTTACGTTGTGAGGAGGTTGAGCTTGCGGCGCATCGGACAGTGGCAAGTAGCACTTACCATCGGAAGTGACTAATTGCCGGCTATCTCGTAATTACAATAATTGTCCGTGATGGTGCTCTCCCTCCTCGATGGACGGTAGCTCGCTCGCTCTCTTTTTCCCTCCTGAAGTCCGGAAGATAAGCAGGCAGGCCGGCCAGCCGATCGTTCGTAAGTGTAGCTGCTCGTTAATAAACAAGAGCGTCCTCCCATCAAGCGCAATAAAGCTCGTGACAATAATCTTGCCGCGCCGGTGTCGAGCGCCCCGTGCCGATGACCGAAACCCTTCTCTCTCTTCTCCCTCGTGTTCTCTCTCCCCATTCCCCATTGCCAGCAAGTTTGTCTCCATCTTCATGGAAATGCATCGCCGAGTAAGCACAGGTTCCATTAGCAACATCCATTGTCACTAATGGAATTTGTGCTTATCGGAAATTCCAGCAGTGACAGCGAATAAGCTATTGCAATTGGGATACTACGAGGCTCCTTTGTCTCCTTGAGAAATCGACTCAGGGCATCTGCAAATTTGTATCCCTCTGATCGAAAGGATGCACAAGCATCGAAACAGGAGTATCATTTGTCACGGGCGTTTGATGTGTGGCGAAGGTAGCGAAGGAAAGGGTTGATCCTCACGGTGATTGACACCTTGACGACGTAGTAGTGGTTAGATTTAGTGGGTCGAGAGAAGAGAAGGCGGCACGGCACGGCGGCGGCGCAGGCCAGGCCTCTCCGGAACAGTGCGATTGTTTGACGAGCGTCTTCCGCGCGCAATCGTCAAGATAAACAGTTCCCGCTCCAATTGCTGCTTAAGGAGACTCGTCGTTGCATGGCGAGAGAGAAAGAGGGAAAGAGGGGGAGAGAATTTCCTTGAAGGAGTTCAAGGGAGCGAGCTAATTAGTGTGTGGTCTCTTTGCCACCCGGGAGAGAAAGAGAGTAAGAGAGAAAGAGAGAGGACGTGCAGCAACGAGAATCCTCGGAGGGCTGAAACCGAGGCAGAGACAAGCGGAGAAAAGAGAAAGAGACTGTGATGATATCCGAGGAGCTCGGTAGTCGCGCGCGGTGAGTTGAAATTTTCATTTGGCAGGCTAATGAGTTTTTAAGTGCTCTCTCTCCGTTACAACGCTCCGCTGGGAAGAGCGAGCGAGTTAACACATTTTTACCGCCGTTTTCCCACCAAACGAACACTAATCTCATTCCCCAATGCATAATTTAGTTGTCGCGGTCTCGTGCCGAAGAAAAAATCCCTCCCTTTAATGGATTTTCGCCTCGGGCTCTCTTTGACGAGTTTCTTTGACAAGTCTTCCGATCGCACTCTTTCTCTCTCTCTCTCTCTCTTTCTGGGCGACATTTCGCAAATGGGGAATGCGGGCATGTGAATGTACTTCCGCAAGGTTGATTGGCCGCTCTGCCGTGCCATCGTATAATCAATTGGCCGGAGAGAAAGAGAGAGAGATAGACGATTCGCTTTTCAACCGCTTATCTGCTTTCACACCACACGCTCTTCGACCACCGATATTTCTCTACACAGCCACCCACTTTTTCCTCGCTTCTCCTTTAATAAGCACCGGCTTATTTGGTCCCAACCCCTCTCTCTCTTTCTCTCTCTTTCTCTCTCTCTCTCTGTTGAAAGTTTCCCAGCATTTGCTTTGCGTGTCACACGTCGCACAGTTGGCGCGGCTTGCATCGCTTGGATCAAAGAGAAGCGCAAGCATAATTTTCGACGAGAGCCCTCTGCTATTCGTGTCAATCTATTCTCTCAGCGGGCTTCGCTCGCCACTTGCTATCATCGGCTTGTGTCTTGCGGGGTCGATTACCTTTAAACACTGTGGACACTTAGCCTAGCGCAATAATAGCTGGAAGCATTTTTTCGTGCCACGCATAGCCAAACATTTCTTTGCTGTTATGATAAAACGTGAGTGCGTTGAAAACGACAACAGTATTCATTGGGAAAAAGAGGGAAAGGAAGGATTGTTAATATGCACGTGCGAGAGGGCAGCTGACACCGCAATGGGAACGCGTCGCTCGACTTTATCGCGCCATATTTCACGCGGCCAGAATCCGGAATCCCTGGCTCGACGCTTAATAAATACGCGAACTTATGAGGATCGAGGAGAGGAACATTTGTGAACTGGTATTCCTGCCAGCGAGAGCCAAAGCCGTTTTATTTTCGCCGATCGAATCATCCCCCGCCTCATCCCTCGCCACCCCTTGTCGACTAAAGTAACAACTTCTGCTACACGTTTCCTGAATTTTATACGACCAACCAAACGGAAGTGTATAAAGGTCTCTACTAGCAGTAGTATAGGCTCGAGTGTGGAAAAAAAAGGATAGGATTGGTTTGGAGATGAAAGTTGAAAGTGTTAAAGAGGAACTGGACTTATGATTAGTGGACCATGAGCGAACCTGTAATATAAATCGTGCTTTAGAATCTTTGATGAGAGAGAAGATTGTAATGTCGGTGGAATCCGCTAGAATCCGACAGGGAGAACAATTGTTAAGCTCTCTGAAGACGACGCCCCGCGCGCGGACTGTGTGTCACAAGCACTTTCCGTCGTCAATTACGCTTGATGGTTGCTCGACTCATTGAGTACACTGCTTTCAGATCGTCCCGCCGTATTTAGTCGGGCGAGGAGGAGTTGCCGGGAGTAATCATTGCCTCTCGTCGCCCAGATATTCCTTTTAAAGTTCCTCCTCTCCATTTGGCTATTCAATCCGCTGCTCTGTGACTGACTTCCACGGCGAAGGAACGCGCAACTTTGAGAGAGCGTAATTTTCCAAGCGATTATGTGACTTTGCGACGGCCAGTTGATCTTCTAAGTTTTACCGAGTGCTCCTTCTCCAACTCTTTCTCTCTCTTTCGCTCTTTCGATTATAGCACCCTGCAACTTCCTTCTGACTCTTGGAGCATCGAGTTTTTTCAAGCGCATTTACCCAATGCAATAGCATTTGGTTGATTTACGCTGAGAGTTTGGTAAAGTAACAGATTCGTTCTGACACACATTGAGTTCGTCGATCGAGTAAGTCTTCAATGACATCGACACTCCTGAGTGTCGTTCATGGCCTCGAAAAAATGTTACTGGTATGGAAAAGGATTTTAAGACTTTTTTACTTCCTCTTCCTTTATCTACCTATTTCGCTGGGAGCTAACAAAAATATTTCATCTAACGTTCCTTCTTCAAAAGCAGAGGCGAAGTCTTCCGATCCGCTGCAGTGATAGTCTTGAAAAAGCCGGCAGGGTCGGTCTAGTCAGGATGATCCAAAGGAAAATGTCATTCGCATACGAGCGTGGCCGAAGGCAAAGCTTTCTTTTGAAAAGAGCACCGCTGAATACGCGTAGCGCCGCGCTACTATCTCGAACTCTTTAATTAGAAATATTACCTGGAAAGTTGGCAGATCTTTGCTGCCTTTGCATTTCTGATTGCGCGAGAGTGAAGTTGCAATAGGTCGAAAGAAGATTCCATTGATAAAAGAGAGTAGTAGGAGGAGGGGGTGAGAAAGAGAGTGGAGGAGAGTAGAAGGTCTCGAGAGGAGTACCTAGCATAGCATAAAGCCCACTCATTCGGCATAATAAAATAAGCGATTTGCATGGGAGGTAGAAGCCTTCTGGCAGATAACGTTTTCCTCGATCATGCGCCTTTTACGTCTAGAGAGCGCGAGCATTTCGATTTACATTTCATATTTCCCGAGCAGCCGGGGGGAAAAGGTCAACAGAGCGCTCTGCTTCTGCTGCTCACCGCATTTTCACTAAGAGTCTTTCCTGATCGTCGTCGACGTCGCCGTCTTCTCCTCTCCAATCTTTCTCTCTGCTCGAGCGACGTAGAACTTGAAAAAGCTTCACCGCTAAGTAAAATAGCCTTTCGAAGCGAGAAAAATTAAATAGCTCCAATTGCTGCCCCTATTCACATTTCAACGCTTATCGTATTCTAACGCGTCGCTTCCCTCCCAGAATCATATTTCATGGATTATTCCCGATCTCCCAGGTGGCTCATCCTAAGAGTATCTCATTGTTCCGGAGGATATCGAGCGAGGAGTTCATTGTCTTGGGATCTCGAGAAGGGTACAATGCTATCCAATTTAATGATCGCGATCTGCTCGTGCCAGCGTTTGGCATTTCATTGGATTCCGTTGTTGCTCGAGAAGCAATGACTGAGTCGGGGAGCACCGGAACCAGTAACCGGTGACTTCTTTTCCTGGCTCTTTTATTCCACAAGTCTCTTGGCATTCCTTTGAGGAGTCAGTGTATCACACTTTCCTTCGCTCTCCACCGGAAAATTGGTCCTATCGCCTACATTCAGTGTCCGAGAACCTTCGAAAAATCGAAAATTTTAGAAGGGGAATTTTGCGAAAAAATGAATTTTGAGCTAGGGCTCTGGAATTTATGTCACTTCTTCCTTGATGCAAAAAAACATTCTCTACCAAATTACAGCCCCTCAAATAGTCGGGAAGACTTGAAAACATGGGAGAAACCGTCAGAATTAGACGAAGTTGATTATTCAGGATTCGTTTTCCAAGTGTTTTGGGTACAATTCCGGCACTTTGGCCACTGGTTCCATGTTTTCTATCCGTTTTAATACATAAACAATCGATTTATCAAGCGTTCGTCAAAGTCCCAGAACCTTCGAAAAATCGAAAATTTTAGAAGGGGTACACCTTAAAAAATTTGCGAAAAAATGAATTTTGAGCTAGGGCTTTGGAATTTATATCACTTCTTTCTTGATGCAAAAAAACATTCCCCACCAAATTTCAGCCCCGGAGAATGTCGGGAAGTATGGAAAACATGGGGAAAACCATCGGAATCAGACAAAGCTGATTTTTCAGGATCGGTTTCCCATGTGTTTTGGGTACAATTCTGGCACTTTGGCCACTGGTTTCATGTTTTCTATCCGTTTTGATACATAAACAATCGATTTATCAAGCATTCGTCAAAGTCCGAGAACCTTCGAAAAATCGAAAATTTTAGAAGGGGTACACCTTAAAAAATTTGCGAAAAAATGAATTTTGAGCTAGGGCTTTGGAATTTATATCACTTCTTTCTTGATGCAAAAAAACATTCCCCACCAAATTTCAGCCCCGGAGAATGTCGGGAAGTATGGAAAACATGGGGAAAACCATCGGAATCAGTCAAAGCTGATTCTTCAGGATCGGTTTCCCCTGTGTTTTGGGTACAATTCCGGCACTTTGGCCACTGGTTTCATGTTTTCTATCCGTTTTGATGCATAACCAATCGATTTATCAAGCATTCGTCAAAGTCCCAGAACCTTCGAAAAATCGAAAATTTTAGAAGGGGTACACCTTAAAAAATTTGCGAAAAAATGAATTTTGAGCTAGGGCTTTGGAATTTATATCACTTCTTCCTTGATGCAAGAAAACATTCTCCACAAAATTTCAGCCCCGGAGAATGTCGGGAAGTATGGAAAACATGGGAAAAACCACTAAACTTAATTATTCAGGATCGGTTTTCCATGTGTTTTCGGTACTATTCCGGCACTTTGGCCACTGGTTTCATGTTTTCTATCCGTTTTGATACATAAACAATCGATTTATCAAGCGTTCGTCAAAGTCCGAGAACCTTCGAAAAATCGGAAATTTTAGAAGGGGTACACCTTAAAAAAATTGGGAAAAAATGAATTTTGAGCTAGGGCTCCGCCACTATCGCATCCTATCGCCTACAGTGTGTGTGTGTGTGGATGGTTAGGCGCACTGCGGACACTGAGAGAGCATAGTGAACTGTGGATAGACAGGCAGTCGGAAGTATGCTGACTATCTGATTTTACTTGAGCTTTTAGACACACTACTATTACGGAATCTCTGATAGCGCATCTATTGTTTTATTTCATTTCTTGCGCGGTCCTATTTATCACTGTCGCTAAAGCTTCATTCACATTATAGATACGGCAATGCTCGAGGAAAAAAAATGATATTTCAATGAAAAGGGAGACGAGTGAATGTGGGAGAGCGTGGTTGTTGGAAGTGGAATGTAGCTGATGGTAATAATGTGAATGGGGCTTAAGTTGCATTGCATGCAGCGGAGTGTGCACGCCGATTGACCACAGCGCTTTTACGCATTGCGGCCTCGGCCAGCTGGCCGGCTCCAGGAGTTTGTTTATTAATAGCTTCCGAGCGAGATCTCTCTCTCTCTCTCTCCCTTGATTATTTGTCTACCCTGTCGAGCGGAGATATAATTCAAAGACAATATTTACGTACGCCAGCTTCATAGCTCATCCAGGATCGCGACGGCTCCTTTATGTCTCTTTCTTTCATCGGATTCTACCCGTTGTTATGGTATACACGTCGAAACCATAACCTCCCAATCTAAGTTACTTCGCACTTACTTGATTCGATCGAGGTCGAAAGCCAAAGATCCATTTATTATTTAATCGGGATAATAACTTGTCCCCTTTGCATCGATCAATGTGTCTTGGACGCAAAGTAGCCGCTGAATCATTCCTCTTCCAAATCAGTCGTTCACAGCTCACTGGGATAAGAACGATTCCATCGCAGGCCCGAATCACCGTCATCATTTTCCACTTGAGAGACGCCAGACTGGAAACACCCTATTCGGAATCGCCGCCAATGCGATTTCGGTGAGATACGTCTATGTTAGATGCGTTTATGTTAGTTTTACGTAATCCGAGTACCATATCGTTCACCAGCAGGATGTAATAACGTTAACAGTCCGAGAATGCGGTTCGCACCTTTTATCCTTGCGCCCTCTCGCATCGTTTATTATCCCGTCGACCAGGAATTACAGATTCCCCACGAATAATTAGCAGAGCCGAGCCGCGCATAATTTAGAGAGCAGCGAGTTAGGAGAGCGAGCGAAACTCACTTCTAACAAATGTATCCAACCCAATACAGTAGTAACTTTCGTTCCAGTGCCACCATGGCTTTCATTCCCTTATTGTTTCACTAATTATTATCGAGGGAAATTTTCTCGAGTTCCCACTGCCATGTCCATTACATTGTCGAGCAGTTATTTAATGGAACAATTAAAATACGAGCAATTTTCATTATTGAATAAGAAAAGAAAAAGTGTGAAGTTTCACTAGGGAATTCGCTGGGTCGTTCATAATATGACACAGCCAAATCTCCGGGAGCGCACACAACATCCCTTGACTTTTAATCTCCTGATGGAGGTGGTGTTTCTTCTTCTCGAGTAAACGAACGTCCGCGCAATTACCGCGATGCCGCATTACTGCGGGAGACTCGGATTACAACTGTGGTCTTTTTTCAGATTCATTCTTAAAGGGAACACCTTCCCTTTCTCTCTTTTGTCTTTCCGCGGGTAATGTTACATCTACAATTTTTAAAGCTCAATCTACTTCCTAATTTCATTACTCGCACGATGAATACGATCTTCGCGGAGCTTTAACAGGGTTCGCTGGTGTAGTTATGGATATAAAGAAGGGTATTAGCGGGCAGTATTCCAGGGCCGCTTTGGTAGAGAAGGAAGTTTTCGTTAGACGCTGCCACTTGGAGAAATGGCTGGAGGCGATGCCGAGGAATGCGATAAGTTAGTGGGGAGTGCGTCAGCCAGTCCACTAGGTAACTAGTGCGAGCCAGTCATCCGGAAGCACGGAGATACAGGAGCTTCGCCTTGCTGGAGCTTGCTCTGGGTGGCTTGCGTTTTTTAAAAGCCAGCCACTATTGATTCACCTGGATGGCCGCGTTAAGCGATAAGCTTTTACCCTGAGTATCCTAGCTTCTCCTTCACCACCCCCTTCACCACCCCCTTCCAACCCTCTGGTGCGGCAATTCCTCGATGTATCTTCAAACGATCGAGCTCTCGATCGAGCCACCTTCTTCTCCCCCACCCCCCTTCTTCGTCTTATCGTGCCCTTCGCCCTCGACAAAGGAATTCTTCGAGTGGGTACTTCTTTTTCCGAATACCACCACCACCACCCACCCAGCTATACCCGAGAGAAAAGATTCGTTTTAACGAGACCAGAGTGAAATCTGTCCCCGCGAAGAAAGAACTCTGTCCCGGCGGAGGGACTTGCTTTCCAATTAGGTGCATGTAACTTTCCAGAGGAAAAGTCTGTCGAGTCTATCTCTGGCTCGCGTGTATCATTTCCAAGGAGTTCGGTAAATAGAGAATGGTGATATTTCAAGGGAATTCGAAATTGATTCTCGATCATTGGAAAAAGTCAAGTTTTCATCCTTGAGTTTTATTCTCTGAATATTAGTTGGAGAAGAGGAGTGTCGGTTGGAAAATCGGTGGGAATCATGGATCCTCTGATCAAAAGCTTTTCGAGTTTGCAAGCATCTTCCTGGAGTTGCGTTTCTACGCTTTACTTGAACATATTTCCGTCTCTTACGCGAAGATTGAATCCTCGGTGTTTGCGTTATCTCGAACGAACGAAATACTGATACGACTTTCGCATGCAAATATTACTAGCGTCTTTCATGATATATCCACTTTCAACCGCCACCTTCTTCGTTTTAACTCACCTCTGCTTCGGCAAGTCACTCTTTACTTAGTGGGAATTAGCGTGTAATCCTTTGTAATTGTTGCGCACACGGTAAGCCTCGGCGAATTCGGCTCGAGTAATATGTAAATGCAAATGCTAGCGACACATACACACACAATACTCGTGTATTCTCTTTCCGTGGGTGAATTCAGCCGGGCGACTTCTCCGCTTTAACATTTAAAGCGCAGCTTGCGAGTGCGGAGCTGTGAGTAGGTGGAAGAAGCAGCAAGCCGCCGAGAAGAATACCGGATTCTTCCGTTGCAAATAACACGGGCTTCCGAATGAGAACAACTCTACACTGGCTTCTCTCAATTTTTCAGCAACGCCCAACAACAAACCTTCTGTCACTACAGTGACAAACAACTGGTCTCCCACACACATACACGCATACAATTCTTTTTATTATTCGTTGATGTTGCAAATCTCCCTCAAAGATTCTTGCTTCCGCCTCAAAGCTATATCTTCGGAAGCTCTCGTTGGTTATTCTCCAATTCTAATCACCTTGCAGTGTTTGCAAAGCAGAGCTTCCTCGTATAATGTTCCAGCTGTTTCATGTGTGCACTAGAAAAGGTCCTGCCTTTGATTTTCAGTATCCGTTAACAAGAACTATTTGGCGCGGCTGGAATTAGATTAATTGAATTGAGCCAGCTAATTCTGGCAGGTGGGTTCTTAGTGGCTTTCGCGGGAAAAGCGTGAGTTATCGGCGTCGCGTTTAGCCACGGTCTGCGCAAAACTTGCGAAGAAATGCTGCTTGCTCACCGCTCGCAGGAATCAGCGGGTTCGGTACAGTTGGGCTAATTGAATCTCGCGAAACTTTGTTACGAAGTCGTTTATAACTGATTGCGATCCCTGCAATAGTTGCTGTTTCGTCGCGGTGAGTGCGGTATTGGTAAGGGTGGGTTTTCAACGCGTTATTGACAATGTGTTTTACGTGAAAAGGAATAATTTAGGAGAGAGGGAGAAAAAAAAGGGGCGCAAGATCACGCGGAATCAATCAATTTGTAGTTAACCTTGTCCTGACAGATAGGTCAGCTAATAGAAGCGAGCGTTCCATCTAGTCGACGAGGGGAAAAAAGGTCGATTCGAATGTCGTTCGAACGATCCTGGAACACATAAAGCTAGTTGACACGAGAGCGACGAGCAGCTTGTACACACAAGTGACTTCGACATAATGATTGGTAAACATATCTGATCCTTAACTCGAACGACGATGGTTGACCTTGATAAAATACGAACACCTGACAGTGAAGTGTTAGATTAATGAGAACTTGCCAAAAACGCGTGCGCCTGTTTCACTTTTCACAATGACTTTCGTTGGATCGGTCAATTGATAGGTGGGATCGAGCACGTGACATTTTAGAGCAGTCGGGATTCACCTTGGGACTGTCGGGAAGAATCCATGTCGTTGAGGTAGTCCAGGGAAAGCGTTGCCTTGGAGAGGAGCAATTGTTTTCCTCGGGGGAATCGATGAAGCAATGGGATCTCGAAAGGGGGATATCTGAGATTTCGTGGAAAGCGTGGCGGCTGTGGGGAAGAGGGAGAAGCCGGAAGTGACATATCCGCCGGATTGCGGTAGGTCAGGCACGTATCTGACCAATATCGAGGGTGTTCACGTGGCATACCAAGGACTTGGAAGCCGTCGAAGCCATCGAATTTCCTCGAAATACAAGCCACAATCCCTCCGGCAAGCTTCGACACAGGAATCTTCCCCAGCAGTCCATTAGGAAACCCTTTTCGTTTTCAGCCGATTCAGCAAGCAAGTTGAAAGCGACACTTTTGAGCCTCAAGCATGAATCCTTCCTATTCGCTGAGTGTAAGCGAGCGAAGAAAAAGACTAAGGTACAATACTGCGAATATTTAAGAAGCTCGAAGAAGTATTGTTGAGACTTATGAAAATATTAATTCTGATCCTAATTCCAACCGCGCCATCTACTTAATACCCTTCCTATTCACTGAGCAAGAAGAAACGCAGCAACACATGCCGCGTTCAAACGCAGAAGTACAACCTGGTATTTAAACTATTTAAGCTCGTCGGAATAATTAATGGATGGCTGAGTACCAAGCGCCTTCGGAATTGGCCAACTCCACTTAAGCATCTAATTTATCTACCCACACATTCTATGATCGCCCGCCCCCCCTTTTCCTTGGGCTGCCGCGTCGCTGGTTCTCCAGATCTCAGGAAATTTTGTAAATTTCCCCGAAAGTCCTCGAGGTCCCCAGAAAATTCCCGCGAAAACTCCCTGAGTAGCCGGCTGTACCAGATTAGCACGATTAAATCCGACCTGATTTCCCAGCCCAGAGAGGAATTTTGCCGCTTGCACCCATTTACTGTCGGTTCGCTCGCGTAAATCAATTAACTCTTCTACACTTTCAAATTTCATAGTTATACACATTAAAGAATGTCGACAGGCGATTAATAAAGAATGCAGTAAAGTGATTTTCTAGTAATTAAATGTGACTCGACTAATTCTCGGTAGTTGTGATTGACTATGTTCGACTACCTACGCATGACATTTTGAAGGAAGGGAGGCGAGAGGGTCAAGAGGGCGCAAGGAAGAGGAGGGTGATTCGAGAAGCGTGGGTGATAGCTGCTAGCTCGACTGCTTCTCACGATTTAGGGCAGTGAAACAAGCGGAGCACGCGGAAGTAGAGAAGGCAGAGCAGAGCAGAGCAGAGCAGAGCCGAGCAGGGCGGCGAAGAGAGGGAAGTTGGTGCGCCGTTGACGAGGAGAGAGGAGAAGCGAGCAAGGCGAGCTCGTGCCAAGAATGAAATGAAATCCGGCGACTAGAGAACCCAGGCGAACTGGAGCAGCATCCCTCGGCCGAGATGTTACTGCTACTGCTGCTGCTACTGCTGCTTTACCATGCCAATGGTAGGACGATACGAAAACCGATTGAGCGAACGACAGTCAAGCAGGCAAAGACTGCGGAATCCCCCTGCGAATGCCACCGCTCTTTGCAAGCCCCGCACGAATTTATCCGTTCTACATCGTGTCCGGACTGACTCCGGACTTTTCTTTTATGCAACGCATCCTGCGAAACTTCATTTTTCGAAACCTGCGTATTGTGTAGAGTGTTGTTGCGCGAGTGTGATTATCGTACTCGTTTTTGACTCATGCAACAACTTTTACTATTACAACGCACGTCCCAATTCGTATTGGTGATCCAACTGGACACATAGTGAAAATCAAGATACCAACGGATAATACGTCGGCCGAAGTGGATGGCCGTCACTCAAAAAGTCCGATTCGATGAGTATCTGGAAAGGGAGGGCTTTTATCAGAAAGCCTAGCACACGCACCACGTACGTGGAGAACGTGCCTGTTTCCACGAACCGCTCCTACTACCACTTCTCTTCTATGCGATCCTCGCTATGCTTCCCCTTTCGTTCTCTAGTTCCAGTAAATAGAGAGCATCGGCCTTCTACCGTCCACTCGAATTAGCGCGAAGGGAGAAGCGCCACTCATTAAGCTCCGATTACGATCACCCGCTTATTAAGAACTAATTTACAATTATTATACACGTGGATCAGATCAGACTTCACGTTCCACGATTAGACACGTTGTCCTTTGAAAAATTAATTAGATTCATTTCTAAAAGAAATATTTAGAATAACGAAATTAATTGTTCCATTGAACGCATGGTAAATTTGGCTGACTGGGAAAGTGTCGAGGACAAAGTCGTGCTCAGGCTGTTGAAAACGGGTCGTCGAATATTCGGCACGATCCTGATTGACCATTGTTCCTTCATGGCAGCGTACTATCTTTCAGCCTCGACTAGCAGGATCGTACTGACAAATTTTCACTTACACCCTGCCAGGAAAAGCCCCTCGCTATTTTGCAAGGCCACAATGAATGCATGAGAGGAAGACGAGAAAGCGGTGGTTTGCACTTCGTGACTCGGAGATTCCTCTATCTCGACAGCTTTTGTCTGAGATCTAGCGCGCGCGCGCGCGTGTGTGTATGTGTGTTACGTATGCATCGAGGTCACGCGATTTCCTCTGCGTTCTAGCCACTCGCCAAATTGGCGTCCACTCTTATTGGAAGGCCTACTTTCCTCGCAACATGACTAAATGTACTTTCTGACTCATTGGAAAGACTTCCCTGGCTTCTTCTTGATTCCATCCAAGTGGAAATCTCGTTGGGGTGTGTGCTTGGGAATAAGAGAAGTTGATCTCCATTCACGAGGAACAAGATGGAAAGAGTGTCCTGAGAGAATCGGGATATCGGGAATCCAGTGATCCTGCCGAGTCCCGAAGAATCTCCCGTGACAAATGACTCTTCCCTGCTAGTGTGCTACTTCATTCTATGTAGTCGTCTATCATTCCTCGCTGAACCAGCCACACCACTGAGAACTGCTTTTCCTGCGTCTCTTTCTTCTTCTTTTCCTTCTTTTCCTTCTTTTCCTTCGTTCAACCCCTCCACTACCACCTGGCACAGCTTAGTTTCATATTGGACATTGAATGGAGGGTGCACCAGCCATGAAAGAACCTACCATAATAGGAAGATTGACTCGATAGGGTTGATACCATTGCGCTGGATCGGACCAAAGGGCTATCAAGTATAATAGACGGCCCTTCTTTCCCAGAGCGGATCGACTCACAACTATATTAATCCCTTGGAAATCTGAGAAAGACGTTCGCGTAGAAGCGTGGGATCGACATCATAATTCATGTGGAAGTGTTGGCAGTTCCGCGCCCCGTTAAATGTCAGAAAAGTTGGCAGTTTGCGCGGTTAAATGTCAGGAAAGTTAGCAGTTTCGCGAGCGCGGTTCAATGTTAAAGAAGGGAAGGAAGCGTGCTGCATGGAATGTAATTCAGTTGCACGGTTGAAAGGAAAACTCGTACCTTCTCGGTTGGATGCATTTACCTTTAATGAATTCAACCAGATAAGATTGGCTTCTATATTTTTCGGTTGGGGAAAGTACTGGTGGTGTCTGGCGCACTTTCCATGGATTGTCGTGATCTTTCCATCTCCGTGCTTGTTCGTCGTGTTCGGCATTCGAGAGGAAGGGTATTTAAGCTTGCGACGAACTCAGTCCGAAGCTAGCGCAACCGGTGCGATGCCACTGTGATAGAGAATGCAGAGACACACGCTCTCATACATACCGCGCTCCCGTCGGATAATGGACCGTAATGTATCTGCCGACTTATCACGTCGAGAGCTTTCTTCCGGCTTCATCTGCACGTTCTCTCTGCTCTGCACTCTACGAAAGCCATTCTCTCTCTGCCCGCTTCACTCTCCTCCTCCTCCTCCTCCTTCACCCTGCTTTTCAACCCTCGCCATTTCTCTTGCTCACACTTTAACCCTTTGCGTTTCCACGCCTGGCATTAAGGCAGCCGAAATTCCCACTCGGTCATCACATAGCGTCGTCTCTAGTTTCAATAGTAATTTCCATGTCCCTTCGTTTACCCGAACCTCCTCCATTGTTTATGCTCATCAGCATTCGAATCGCTGAGTTGCGAGAATCCCTGAACTTCTTCGATGGATGTACTCTCGCAATATTTACCAATGACTCACCATTGAATTCCTCTCTTATCGCGGTGGATGTGCGTGGGTAAAAACTATCGAATCTCCTCGACACTAGGAAATGATAATTACCCTTAGCAAATTGATAGCGACTCGACCTTCCTTTCATAATGTTGGAGTCGTTTCAGTTAGATACCGAATAGTTTCAGTACTCACTGTTGATTTGTGATCTCCGTGCAGTATTTGGCATGTAAACATTTGCAGTAATTTGGTCATATAAGGGTAGGTGGAAACGCAGGGCAAAATTTGGGAGTGTATGTGTAGATATAGAGTTTGGAGTTCTGAGCGTTGGTGGGCAATATGCGCTGTAAGTTCATGTACCTTCCTACCCAGCATCCACCCACGTACCAAGGCATGTTGACATTCTCGTTGGCCCCGTAACCAGGCAATACCTTTATACGGAATGTGCATCGGGAAACCGCCATGTCCTCTTCTCGTTCTCCTTTCTTTTCCCTCCTTCTCCTCCTTTTCCAATCACACCTGCGCCAGTTTCCTTCTTCGAAATTCTCTCTCTCTCTCATTCTCTCTCTGTTAGTGAATCTTCTTCTCTCAATGCCTGCTTTTCTCCTCGTCTTCGTCTTCGCTCGAGATATCAGGAGCAGTGGCATTCCTGCAGCATCCGCTGTTTACGGAGCTTCTTCGATGAAGCGGCGAGTATCTGGAGCGTGTGATATGATTGATTTAGCTCATTCCCCTGAGAGAAGGATAGCCTCTCTCGATACGATGTCTCGAAATTTCGAATCTCCAAGGAATCCAACTTGAAACTCGCTCCTCGCACATTCACGCAGCATCATCCCCGGTGCACTGTATTCGCACTTTTTACATTTCTGATGAACTTTTAATTATCGAAATACAGAAGAGCGACGTTCCGCCTGATGAAAATCGATCAGACTTGCTCGACGTGCAAGATAGAACGTGGGCTGCTTTTGTTTGCTGGATCGATGACCTGTACTTTTGCATGCAACCGGGCTTATCTAGGACCTCGCACATGTCTAATCCTTATCACCCTCATCGACACAGAATGTTCTACTTTTTTTTTTATTAAATTTCTTTTATTCCAATTGCGCAGAAGATAATTTTGTATTCGCAATTATACCGAGGATTTTCGCTCTTGATTTATGACTGCCGAATGTTAGCAGTGTTCCTTTTGCCGAGACTTACAAATGCGCGAGCCTGTTTAGCAACGTCCTGGCTGGTGTGTACATAAGCCCAGTTTTTTTTTGCAAGGAGCCAGACGCCCGGGGCGAGGCCGGACAAATTACAGGAGTGCTTCGTTGTCCGAGGCCGTAAACCGGCACATACCCCTTACACTGATCCCCACGAAACTCATCTGGCGTATAAGGTAGGCGAAACTCTAGCGAGACAAGGATTCCTCCCTGCTTTGTATTGCACTCAGTGTGGCTCTCCTTCACCGGCTTCCCACTTTTTCCTTCCTCACTTTTGTCCTAACCCCAATTTTTCCCCTTCGGCCACCTTTTTTCCACGATGACGTTTGTCCTATTCCGCCGGCAGCTAAGAAGGATGAAATGAAGTGGTGGATATATTTCTTATATTTCTCGCGTATTCCTGTCTAGACGATATTCTCATTATTCTCCTTCTCTTCCTATCTGATTTTTATAACATTTTGCTAGGCTTAAACATTTCTCTTCCGCGTGCGCGCCTGCTGGTCCAGCGAATGGTGCGCCGTTAATCCAAAAGGGTTGTGGTTTTCGGGCTGAGCGGCCACGCAGTGAGTGGTGAGCTCCCATCTGATCCCCATCGATCCCCAATTGTCGCCTAAATGTGCCATTAGCGAGATCAGCAGCACTTCCCACACGCACACGCACTCACAGCGCTCTCTCTGTCCTATAGCACCATTATCGGCATCCGAGCGCTCATTAACCCTTTAAAGCCCCTCTACGCCAGATAGGATGTTCTTTAAACGACAAACACATCGTCGACCACCTGTTTTTATGCTGAAAGCATCGTTGTTTTTTCATCATTTTCATTATTAAACCGAGTGAATTCAATGTTATTTCGATATGCCGGTTAAAACTGACGATTCTTTCATGGCTAATCACGGATTAACTAAAATTAACGCTGCGGAATTCGCATATTTTTACGGAGGTTAAAAGGGCGTTTTTTCCAGGGTTCACTTTCCTAGGTTGGTCGAAGCTCGTCGGGGGAGAAGAGTGCGATCTCGTAACTCGGTGGCGCGCAAAAAGTGTCGGCGGTGCGGAGATAAAGTGAGATAGCTAGCGAAGGCCTTCTTATTTCTTACTATGCCACCTGGGACGTTTCGGCGTTGGACGTTTAATTTATTCGCGTACTCCGCACTGCGAATGGCCTGTTTACGACGACGACGCCGCCAGATCGAGGTTATCCATCGGACAAGTCGACATTTCCCTTCACGCAATTTCTTCTTTCTTTCGACGAGAACTGAACAGCTCGTAATCTTGTAATCATTCTTCGTCGCCCGAAAGACGAGTCATCGAGATGATATCCGCGCCATCCTTGGCAATTTCTTTCGTTCAAGTGACGAATGGAAAGAGCGACCGCTGGAAAGGGCGGCGTAATTTCCGAAGGGCGCGCTAACTAAATCTTCTTCTGGACGAGCGTACTAATGAGATGGTTGAAGAAGCGGGGAGAATTCGGAGGGCGAGAAAGACGGAGCCAGTCGATGACTCCAAAGCGACCTATCGTAAATTGGAGCAACCCTCGTCCAATGGGATCTCAATCGGACCATCTGATTCCGAATTCTCACTGCACTTCTACTAATATGATTAAGAATTTCGTACTTCCTAATATCCTTAATGAGCCACTCCGCTGAGAATTGGTCGGCCCGATAATTAATTTGCATCCCATTAAATCCTCCAATATTCTGATATTAGTGGCTATGAAAAAAAAAAAACAAGAATTCCTGGCTTCAAAGGATAGAAATGTAGTAGTCAGAGGAAACTTGTGCAACAAAGAAATAATAACACGCTCGGTGTGTGCGAGCGGGCAAGATTTCCACGTGACGGGATTACTGAACGACGAAGCATGCCGGAAACGTGCCCGCGCCCGATCCTGCCACTATTTCGTGCTCCCTCCGCCCAGCAGGAACGTGATTCCTGACTGAAACTGTTTATTTCCCCAGCCTAACTAGTCGCTGCATAATGATTTCGCTAGCGTTGTTCGAGGTTAGCTTTCCTCTCCTTCCTCGACAGCCGCACATTGGCGGTTCAGAGCATACACGCTAATGTCACGGAGGATTTTTCAAGCTGCTAGATTTGTCACGGGCGATTAATCGGCCGTCGGTGCACAGTTCGCAATCTGCTACGCTTTGAATATCGATTCCGTTCTCGGCAAATAGAGATGAAGCCCGGTGAGAATTACGCGCGTCTGTCAGATATCCTTGGTTATTTGCCGCGTTGATTCTCTCTTAAATCGAAGAGAAATGTTATCGTCGATGTAGTTGGTCGAGATCAGTGAATTCTTGTAGGATTCCATTGATAGATCGGTTCTTTGAGATCAAAGGAAGGTAGATTTTGATCCGCCAGCATAGTCAGTAAGCGATTGGTCAAGCAATCGTTAACGTCCGAACTCCGATTGAGATCTAGCCTGATAGAAAGGGCCAGAAATTGACAACTAGCAGACACGAAGAGCTCTGACTCTATTCGGAAAGCAATTAAAATTAGTTGGAGTAGCAAGCCTCGCGAGAACTAGAGCACGCGTCGCATTTCTAGGCACAATCTACTTCAGGGACTTTGGCTTTCGCAATTTCTTGCCATCGAGAATCCGTTCCCCCGGCCGGAACTTTCGTTCTAGCGAGCGGCAACTGGGATTTACATGCCAGTCGATTTCCATAGGCCGGGAGGCTTTTGCAATGCAGATATCACGGAAGAGAGTAGCGGAATGGTCCGCGCTGTGTCCGCCAGATGATAGCCGACAACGGAACTGTCTGTTTGTTCGTATGATAAATACCCGACACATTCGGTCGAGGGAGAGAACGCCTGTATGTAAATAGCCAGGGGCGACATTGTCCTAGATGGAATCTCGAAGAGCCACTCACCCGTCCGCGAAACTTATGGTTTCCCGAGACGTCCGATCCGACGTGTTACCACTTTATCTACTCTCCCCTTTCCCTTTTCTTTTCCTACCCTTCACAAGAACAGGATTTACATCCCTGTGCTTCTGATTGAAGCATGAGATGCACCAGAAAGGAGACAACAGGAACAAAAATGTAGAAAGCAAAGGCGAACGAATGGAAGACCCTTTCTTGGGTGGACCCGGGTGAAGGTCACCGTGCATCTCACCGGACCAACTGCTGTGTCAAGGAAAGATACATTTGTCCCGCGTGAACCATGGTATTTCCACGGGAAACTTGAGCTTGTTTACTGAAAGCTCGCCACCCGGACAGCTCCATCTTTTCCCTCTCTCTTGTAACTTGCCATTACTGTCAACACATGCTTTCATCGCCGATCATATAGAAGAGAGATTCTCCTCGAAAGGATCTGTGAAAAGTGAGGATAGCAATGAAATGCTTTTATATCGAAGATGTAATGGAAATACGTCAGTTATAATCGGATGGAAATTATTCAACAAGAGATAAGCTAGATTCTAGCGCTACCCGAGGGATATTCTAATGCCGTGATCTAATTGGAGTCGGCTTAACCGACAGAGAGGGCGAGCTGGCGCATAAATCGGGTTGAGCAATTAAAGATCGACCCTTAAGAGAAGTGTCTAACTGAGCATATTAGGCCCTTGACACGATTCCCCTGGTAATATCTAGTCTACCCACTTCCTTAGCCGACTCTCTGCACTCCATTGGACCTCGCTGATTAATCTTCCGTCACTCTGCGCCTACGGGCAAGCCTTCTATCATGCTAGTTATAATATGCAAATATCGTCGGATTACACAGAATTCAGGCAACTGGGATAAACTTGAAAAAGTCGAGATTTTTTGGTGCCAGATAAATACATGTTCCAACTTTCAACAAAGTTGTATAGTTATCTAGTTTCATGTATGTCAGGAGACTTTTTTTTAGCTCACAGCTACCAAGTTATCCGACGATCTAACTCGCCGTGTGACAGATACGACCATTTTTTTTTTTGTACGGCCGTATGTAGAATTTTGCAGTATGACAGCCACAGAGACGCAGTGCCGTGATGGTTGCTGGCTCGTCGAGTTTGTCACGGAAATGCCTGATTCGCTGGCGTCTCTGATTAACGAACGCTTCCCACTGTATCCACATTTTTTCTGTCACTCGACTCTTCGCTAGAAATGTTTAATGTACTTCTGCCCGGTATATGTTTGTCCATAGATGTTGAGGAAAAGTATTCCAACGAATCGTGGGACTTCCGAGTAGGTCGTTAGTCGATTCTTCGAGGAACTAATTCCAAGTTTGGCGAGGGTCGCAGGCTTCCCATTTTCTCGGTGATTCGTGCGCCGTCGTCTCCCGCACGTCTCTCGAAGCCCCTGCTGCTTCTTTTGGCAATTTGTTTCTCTCTTCTTCCGGCTAAAACTTCACTTTCTGACTGGAGTCAGGATTCAATGAGTTCGCGATATCCAAATGGTCGAGCACTTTTCATTCGGCACCCTTCGAATTAAAATCATTCACCCTTACTAACTTTACACTC
Source organism: Ectemnius cavifrons (assembly GCA_964023945.1). Lineage (NCBI taxonomy): Eukaryota > Metazoa > Arthropoda > Insecta > Hymenoptera > Crabronidae > Ectemnius > Ectemnius cavifrons. The sequence continues at coordinate 12,908,676 of OZ030382.1, read as the reverse complement.
CTGCACCCCTCACCTTTACCAACTTCCAATCACGCTGGCAGAAGGTGTAATTTCAAAGTGATGCTCCGCACTTTGATATATTCCAGTCACGAGGATGCCAAGTACTCGGGTTAATGTAAACCTGACGCTGTGTGATGGTATAAACATAAACAAAGTGTTAAAACTTTCCAGTTGAAATGCTTTCCTAACCGAGAGAGAGAGTGAGAGAGAAGTGGAAGGATAAGGGTGAAAGCGGAATGATTGGCAAATTCTGGCGAGATTGTCTGCGTTGTTGGCGAGCCATCTGCCTTGTTGGAGTAGTGAGCTTGCAAGGGATGCCGCCTCGGTGGATCTAATTTATTTGGTATTCCAGTGGAACTTCTTCTTGTTTCACTCGCAGGCATCTTCCGCTTGTGTTCACGCAACAAGTATGTATACGATTAAATGCCGCCTCCGAATAACTCCCAAGCGATGAAAGAGAGAGAGAGAGAGAGAGACAGAAAGAGGAGAAGGGTATTTATCGTCATTGTTACGCGAGCGATCATTTCTTATCCGGTATATTATTTTCGCGAGATCCTTTAGCTCTGCGTTCTCACCCTTTCCCGTAACCAACTGCGAAGAGAAGAAGCCTCAGGCTGATTCCTAATTCCCAAGAGCTTCCGCGCGAGAAGATAATGAGTGACAGATCGTTCCGCGTCGCCTCGAACTGTTGGCGAACAGGTGGTGAGATTTCAATTTCAGATTACGACTTAGACCGAGGGAAAGCGAACGGTGACTATTTTCAGAGCGGTCGAGAGAGGGAGAAGGAGCGTGCCAATAATAGCGCGATAATCTCCTTGTCTCTGGAACATTTCTCCTACTTCCTTCGAAGCATCCACCCCTTCTTTGCCTGGATATAACTCGACCTCGCGTTCTTCAAGCAACTGCTAATCAATGCCGCTCCAACCTACACTCGCGAGTTATTGTATTCTTATTTACTTCGCAATACCAATCCAAGGTAGAGAAAAATGATGGGTAATTTCAAGAGAGCGAGGAAAAGAATTAATTAAAGAAATTTCTTGGGGAATTCGATTGTACATACGTTGCTCGAGGTTTAACTTGGAAAGGCAGAGTATCTTCATTGGTGAATGATGATCGAAGCAGCTTTCGAGTTGAAGAGAAAGAGTTAAAAGGGCTTGAGAATCTTAGCAACTGGCGTAGTGAGAGTGTGCATGAGATCGGAAGGTTTAGGCATGAAGTAACAAGGGAAACTCGTCGCTCAACGTAACGAAGGAAGCCCGCTCGAGTTCGTCCTTGTTTCTCAAGCTCTCCATTTGCGGGGCGGGGGCCCAGTCTGCTGCCGGCTTGGTTAATTGGGTCAAGCCGCGCTACAAGACTTTTCTGGCGAATGCCGATAAGCCGCCAGCACCGTTCCCGTAATTATTTCGAGTGATCGTCGACACGTTAGCCCGGCTTAATGATAGGCGTGTGTTTCCTCCCTGCTTGATAGTTATCTCGCATGCACCACAATAGTAATAGGCTCTCTGTCTCCGGCATGCTAAATTGCTAGCTTGCTTCTTTGCTTGTCTATTTGCACCCCGCGACTCTCAAACTCTTTGGAATGGTCGCTGGAAAATTTTGGAAGTCCTCTTAACGAACCGGCTCCTACGACTTTTAAGACACGTGTATTCAAGCAGGTAAACCGAGCGAAAGCCTCTTCCTCTCTCTCTTTCTTTCTTGCTCCAACTTTCCTCACTAAGTTTTTCTCTGGCGTGCGTTGGAGGAGTGCCACGTCATGAAAAGCGGCAGTGAGAAATGGAGAGGGTGCTTGGCACGCGACCCGGCAAGGCCAAGAGGTGGAAGGCCATTTTATAAGCAATTAGTTTCCCTCTTTAAGAAACTGCCTACGTCTGTACCACTTCACTGTCCTTCCTTCAAAAGCAATCGCCCTCTTTGCGATAGCCGAACATCCGACTCTACCTTTCGTGCTTCTACTATTTCACCGAAGGCAGCGCCACTTTCGTCTTCTTTATAGCATCCAATTTCTTAAACGAATTTCTCTAAATAATGTAAATTAATAATGCTCGGTATATGCAGATCGGCTTGAAAGGAGTTGCTTAGGAAGGAAAACGAAAGTGGCGGGAGCATGACTGAGAAAGGAGGAGGCGTTTGTCCCGAGGGTGTAACCTGGCCAAGCTCTTACCGCTCAGTCTTGCATCCCGATGTATGCAGAGTTCTTCCCCGCCTTTCTTTCCCTCTCTAACTCCCACGGGAATACCTTGTCTTTTGTAAAAGGACGGCGCTCGCACTCCGCAAAAAGAGTGACTGCAAAAACACTCCTGGAATGTATTACGCTCAGCTTACACTTGGCAGGCCGGAAGTGCGGTGGGAAATCGAATTGCATTATTCTACTGATCGAGCCACTCGAGGCTTCGAAGAATTGTACTTCTGTGGAACTGTGTTAGTGGGCGTTTTAAATGGAAAGCAATTTGGAAATCGGAGAATTTGGCATAGTGATCGAAGCTCTGACTATAACGAACTCATTTTACTATGTATTCCGAGAAATCCCACCGAGATTCTGAATAATCCGACGAGGGGATCTCCGGGTGATTTGTTCTAGCACCCGCTAATCTCTATTCTCCTCCCCCGCTGCTTTTTGTTCCCTCTGTCATAGTTACTCTTTCCCTCTGGCATCCTACGTGCTTTTATCGGTGGCTAGAACGTTCATTTATCATATCCAACGACGCCCACCTACTCTACGGCTAATTTAGCACTCATCCCGCCAGAAAACCTGACACCAGCCACTTCATTTCCTCGTTCTCGACACTTTCCCGGAATTCAAGCTGATTTCGAATTCGATCGGTTGGATTATGTCAGTCGAAGAAGAAAAGAACTCTGTGAAACGAATGGATTTTGAATTTTCTAACCCCACCAAATTTGTCGGAAATGACCCTCTGTTTGCTGTGTAGACGTCACATCCGCTTCCAGGGCAGGTTTCCCTCATTAAGCTAATTATGAATACCGTGGTGACGGCGACGACCTCGTAGTCACCTCAGAAGTATATTCCAAAGCAGCTGCAATGCGTGTTTCGCATTGCAGAAATGAAAACATTAGAAAGGAAGCCAGCCAGTTCTACATATGGCGACATATGTAAAAAGCTGGTGGAAAGCGGGCAAAAGCAAGGAGGTACATACATATGACGAGTACAAAGGACTGTATAAATTTCAACTCGAGCGCAACTAATTATAGTATATATGTTTTTATATTACCTCATGTTTTCTGTCCGTCTATTATTATCTTGTTGCTGGTGGGAAGATTTTTCAACATTATAGTACGCTATATTTTAATTAGCTCCTCAGATTTTGTCGGTTCATAAATCGAGTGTTTCAACATTTAAAACGAGCATTTGACAAAGAATCAGTGGTGTAAGTCCGAGAGAAGTTTGTCTTTGAAAGAGAACTGATCAGGAATTCGGTGAAGGCAGGCAACTTGATCTCCTTCCGCGAGAAAAATTGGTCCCCACAACAACAACATCAACGGCGGGACTGGCGCGCTTGGATTGCCAAGGACTTTTAACAGCTGAAATCCGCTCTTGGGTAACTTTGAGTATGGCCCCGGTTCGAGAGGAAAGGAACCACGCGACGGAGAATGGAAAGCAAAGATTGCCGCCAGTGGCAGAAGTGTCGGGGAGAGCGAGTCGAAAGGAGTTTCTTGGTAATCTGGATCAGGACATTTAAGCGGTAGAATCTCGGCCCGCCCGTCCAGGAAGCAGCTTGCCGAACTTTGATTCGCCTTCTCCTTGAAAACCGAGGATTATCCGGGCTCCACTTGATAGCCGTGAAATTGGGCTTGGATGCTGCCAGTGCCGCCCGCTTCTTCCGAAGATTAACATATACCTCGGCCATCCTCTGCCATTGACACTCGATATCCCTTCAATCTACTTCGCCAAGTTCCAACCATAATAGCTCCAATCCCAATGGAGAACCGCATCCTTTCCACATCTACAGAACGCGATCTAGATTCTGTATTATCGGCATTTGGATTTCTGTAGCCATGACCCTTTACATTCAATTCGCCGAATTTCCAGCTGCTTCCTTCGATGATCGCCAGAGGGTGGAGAGGATAGAGTTTTAGTTGTAACAATAAGTGATAGGGAGCGCTAGGGGATTTTTCAATCTACTGGTGGCATTCGCGCAACAATTTGCGGAGTGTTCGCGATGCGTTCCTAGCGTTCGGAGTCAGTCGAGCGGGTGGTTCGAGCAATTCAATTAACCCAATTGACTCGAGATAGCTGGCTGCGCGGCCCTAACACGACACACTGTGCGAATGTCAATATTTGTCAATGGCCAAACGGCAATGGCCGACACCATCCTCCCATAAACGTTCCTCTTCGATTTCGCCCAATACCTTCTCTATACATTCACCATATGTATGCTTCACTCGATCCCCGGGCATACCTTGACACTCGTACGCTAATTTCTACCCTGCGAGCGAGCATGCAGCGCTCCAGTTGTCCTCGGCAATGTTGGCTCAACTCGAAAACAATCTGGCAGCGAGGCACTTACTTTTACATCAGATTAACTCAGCGACTATTCACTGGAGGGCAACTGGTTCCCTCTCCGGTTGCTCTCTGCCCTCTGCACGGCCAAGTATTATCAGGAAAAGCAAGCCACTCGCAGTGCTCCTTTGTACCAATAGATAGAGCCGTCAGTGGATCTGTCGTCTGCTGCGCGCCCACTGCACACACACACACACACACACACACACACACACACACACACACACACACACACATACACAATTTCTCCCTGTTAAATATACGCGTTCCACACTCCTGTCAGTGGTGGTGCTGCTGTTGCTTTGAGCAGTGGTGCGCTACGATTTGATTCGTGCTAATTCGCCCTCCCAATTCTGGTACACGCGCTCTCTCAGGAAGCATCTCCCCTGCGACACGTACGCATGGATCCACAGGATGGCATTTGCGAGTTAGAACTCTGCAAATGTCATCCCTGAGAAAATATTCAGGGCACTCTTCGTTAACTCGAGCGCTACCTTCTTTGGTGTTAAACGAAATGCGATCCAATTGGACGCAACGATTATACGGGTGGGAAATATCGACGAGGTTAGCTCGCATGCATTCAGTGTGAGTGTGTAAATGTGTAGGTAGATAGGACACGGACGTAAATAGAAGGTGAAAGAGGACAGAGTGATAGGTCGCAGTGGGAATCGGCAATGCTTCCGGGTGCGACTCGCAAATCGCAATTTATCAGGGGAAGCGCGAATGTTTACAAACAGAGGGCAACACTGGCGTTGGCAATCGGAATTCACTCAACACGCGGCAACCGACGTGACCTCGGTTTTCATTAGTTGATTATCATTGCTCTCCTCTCTCGTCTATTTACCACGATTGCCAGATTCCGTCGGATCGGAGGATTTGCAAAAAATCGCTGTCCAGTTGTACCGCGGATTTTCTGTAACACTGTCTGGGAAACGGCGCTCCAGAGGATATGCTCGCTTCGCGGCTCGCCAATGGAGCTAATTAAATCAGTAGCTACTGCAAATCTGCAGTTCCCTCGGACAAAGCCTCTGGCTGAGCGATGGCTGCTGTCGAGTTCCGACGACGAGAGAGGAAGAGAGAGAATAATCGGAGACAAAATAACGATTTGTCGAAATAGAATTCGAAGCTCCTTGGCTCGAAACAACGGGATTCTCCCTCTCTCGCTCGGCTCGCATCGCTTACCCTTTACAATGGACTAAGATTAAACATTTTGTTGGAATATTCCGGTGGTACACCTAAGCTTTATCTGGACTTTCGGAGCCTAGTAAGGTAGAATATTCCTGTGAGGATTACACGGCAATGTACTAGCCTCCGAGGACCTAGATAAAACTGTCTACTAGTCCAGCGTGTATGGCGAACGGTATGCACGGTAGACCCGGCCAATAACTCACGTATCAAAGTGTCGTAAGGGATTTTCAAAGTTTCTCAACAGGATTGCCGTGTATATACACTACGTAGAGTATACGCGTGTGTGAACGAGGACAAAGAGGTGTTAAGTCAGGCTCTCTTCAAGTCCGATGAGCTCGAGTCATTTATCATCGGTAGGCGATCGCTTCAAAAGGCGTTCCGGGGTTATCAAAGCTCCTATTTCCAAGGATATCAGCACTGCTCTACTATTAACACGTTTCTTTCATTATTTCTCTTCTTCTTCTTCTCTTTGCATCCAAATAATTATATTTTCTTGCTAAGTAAAAACGCTTCCGGCTGAAATTTTTCGATGATTTCTCGGACAGCGATATATCGCCGGGTTGGAATTCGCCCGGAGGATTTGAAAGTACTCTCGAACGCTATCGGGGAGTTCGACGGAAGAGTCTAGGTTCGAGAGCTCCTCATGATGGAGTAGAGGAGCGAAGGAAAGCTGAGTCGTGCGCGGTTTTCCAGCTGAGTCGACCTCTCTCTCTCTCTCTCTCAACCTCCTGTTACCTCCCCCTTTCTTTCTCTCTCCCTCTCCCTCTATCGATGTGGCCGATGTGGCAGAGGAAAAGCTTCCTCGTAACTCTGTTGGCAGCACTCGAATCACTATCTCACCGTCGCCGACCACTTCCCACTGCCAAGGACCAACTGCCAATTCCGAAGGTGGCCATTAAGAAATGCCAGCTTAAATCAAGGCAAAATCGAAGCGTGATTAATCATGAAGCCTCAACCGCGATCGATCGAATCTGTAAGAAGAGGTTTTACACTGACTCGAAGACTGACCGGATAATGAACAGCTTGTACAGCTGACTAGTCAAGTGAGAAAATCAAGGTGGTGCATATCATTTTGAAAGAATTCTCCAATCAGAAACTAAGATCGAATATGGGAAAGATATCGTGTGCGGTTCGCCTTCCGTCAGATTGCGGTCCACTTTGTCGAAACGAATTAGTCACTGTTGGCTTGGCCGAGCGCGCTAATTAAATTTAATGGATCTCCGGGTTACAATGCCGCTTGGCGAATAAATGAGACGCATGCTGAGCGCGTCGCATCTAGGAGAGGAGTGGAGAGGAGAGAAGAGGAGCAAGGTGGCTGCAGTGATGTATAATGAGAGAGAAGGGACAAGAAACAAGTTAGGAAGGAGAGCAAAGCGGTACTCTTTCATCTTTCGAAAGTCATTTGGATGTAGAAATTTCTCTACCCAATTACGAGTCTAGCTGATCAACAATGTGTCGAGGAAGCCGCGTTCCTGGTAGAATCACTTTGAGAAGTAGAGAAATTAGGGGAATCAGTCGATGCCAGCCGTGCGATTTTCACAGTCGGCGGTAGCCAGGGTCGTGGAGCAGCGCCGAATTCATGGGAATTTCAGCAAGTCGCCAAACGAAGGCGCCGCGTCGGGTGAATAGCTTTTTCTCCCTAGAAGGGGAACGTAATTGGAGCGACTTTCGTTTGGAAGTTCGCCGCGCCAGCTTTAACGAGCACACTTCTACCATCGCCACACGCTTTTCCATGACGAACGTAGGCTTCCTCCCTTCTCACTAATATTCAAGCCGATTCACATTATAGATTCGTTTCTAGTCTAATCACGAAAGAAGAAAAAAAAATGATAAAAATTCATTTTTATATATAACAGCATAGATTTCCTCAATAAGAAAGATAATTGTTCGAATTGGGGAAGCTTTAACGTTTGTCAAATGTGTCGAACGTGCTTGCGCGAAGTCAGACATGTTCTCCGAAACTGGAAAGCTATCGTACATGGATGTAGCAATGTCGTAGTCAGCGGCGGTGGATCGGCCTGATGCCGACAGCGTGTCTGCGGGTAGAGAAGCTTTGTCGTTCCCATTATCCCTGTAACCCGGAATCCCAGCAATTCTGGATTCCTCTCCTCGGACGTGTCGCATTCTGTGTTAGTCCGGGCGCAGAACCATCCAGTGAGAACTATCGGTCGGAGTCGAAGCGAAGGCCGCTTTGTTAATTAGGTGATTCGACTCGCCGTGAAATCTCGGCTATTTGATGTTTCAATTGGAAGAGGAGCGTTACAGTTTTGCTTCGGCGATTGTTTGCCCTTCTCGAAACAAAGGGGGATCAGAGTGAGAGAGAGTGAGAGAGTGAGAGAGAGTCGGCGAGGGGCGAAGGGGGGCGAAGCGAATGAGCGACGGAAAGGGTTGATCGTATGGGTCAGGGATTCCAGCTAATCACGCGGCGCGGCGCTTAATTCATGCAAATTGCTCGCTGAAATGATTACCAGCGCCGCACTCATTGTCACTTCCCCACACCCCGAGTCAATAACCAACTGATATTAACAAATTGTTGATCGACCATTTTATACGAGAACTAACGCGCGTCATGGCTTATTTAAAATAAATAAACATATTTCGACTCCTGTATCTGCATTTATTTACGATATACTGTAATAATTAACTATATTAAATGATACATAATTAATGGAGCCCCCGAACAAAAAGCAGGTAGATTTGAAATCTAGAGTAATACCGTGGCAGAACTGGGAGGAGAGACTCGTAGAGGATTAAAAGAGTCGTGGATCAGGTAGGTCGGCAGTTACGCGACACTTAGACTGAAACTTGAAGAGGAGCTTGAACGAGCTTGAAAAGAGTTTGCGGTACTGTCGTAGGATTAACTGGCGGGAACGAAGTTCTCCTGTTCCGTGGGTACACCGGCGACATTTCGACGGTATTTTCCTGCCAACGTCTGTCTCACCCACAATTGTATAAGTGTGTGTGTATGTGTATGTGTGGGAGAAGGTGGGTAGGATAGAGCAGGGGTGCGAAAAGGGTAAAACGTGGGACTGACAGTAGCAACGCGCATACGAATGCGTGGGTCGAAGCCCGCCGGGGCTGAGGGGTTGTGAGATCACCGAGCGAGCAACAGGAATACATATAGTGGCGCATCGCGACCACCTCTCCTTCCACCTCAACCTCACTCCAACCTCACCCAGAGCACCCACAGACATCGGGATCATGCTTCCCACTAATTGATACAAGCCACTTCAAACAACAGACTCATTCTTCTCTTCCATACCACTCCAATCTTTAACATTCACCCTCAAGTAGAATAGGTCATTCGCAGTCAGACCTTGACTTGGAAAGAAACGTGCCAGCAAAATGAAGTGAACTCTTACAGTATCTTGACTCTACCAATTCTTTATTTCGTCTCTACCATGAACTACTACCAAATAGTTAGTGTTGTCAAAGCCGGACGAAATAGTTCTTGAAAGACGTGGCGATGTCCAGACGACAAAGGAAGAGTGGCGAGTTGCTTTAAGGTGATTGCGGTAGACGGACGTCGACAGTGGATAGTGGATAGTGGATAGTAAAGGACGGTGAGGGGGTGGACAGGGAGATCAGATAATCGGGCGTGTGTGCGAGTGGAATGCGAGGAGGCAGGCAGCTTTTGCGGAAGAGGTTCCGGGGGGGTGGGAACGGCAGCGAAAGGGACCGGGGACCGGTGGGAAGAGCCGAGGCGAACCGGCGAAAGCGGGGGCTGGAGCGAGCTCGGGGGTAGAAGGCATTTCCGGTGGCGAGAGAGAGGCGCGCATGCGGCCGCAGTCGTGCGGTTCTCCCGGATCCTCAGTGCGCTCCTGACCCGCGACGCGCTTGCAACCCCTTCGCAACCCTCTCTGCCAAGGAGGATTCGCACCGCTTCCAACGCTGAGCTCCGCGTGCTCTCCTTGGACACCCTCTCCTCTCTTCCTCTCTCTTCCTCTCCTCCTCTCTTCCTCTCCCCCTCTCCCGCCCCCCGCCCGGCCCACCCCCCTTCCTCCCTGCCCCGCCTCGTCTCGTCTCGTCTCGTCGTTCACCTCGCACGCACTTTGCGTACCCCTCCTCGTACACCTCCCCCTCGGAAAGCGAACCCAGCAAGAGACAAACTCAAGAAATCCACCCAGGCCCCCGGAAGTGCGGCGAATCAATCGCGATCCAGAAGACTGGAGGGTGCAAAAAAATTCTGGAGCTCTTTACAGGGTTGATTGAAGGTACGTGTGGGTTGGGAATCGACTGCACGGAATGCGTGGGATGAATAGAAATGTACTGACTTCACTCGAGTATTCTATGTCGACGAGAATACGGTTGTTGTTTTTACTGTGATTTCTTTTGGACGAATCAGTGGTTGTTGGATAGTAATTAATGAGGAGTAAATGAATTTTGGGTGATTTGTAGATTTGTCAAATTATTTGGCGCGATTGAATGTTGATCGGGGTAAATGAGAATGGTAGGAGAAGGTTTGCAGGCTTGTTTCATTTTCTAGTCACCGGTGGTTGGTGACACGGTGCTTGGTAAATGCGGTATCGGCTGGCAGCCGGTATCGCGTTCACGCCACGTTGACTTTTCGAGTATCATCCACGCCACTCGGCATATCTCGATGTCAAATAATAGTATGGTAGAGCATTTGTCCGCTGTGTGTAGTTTTGAACGGTGAAATCTAAGCAGAAGAGTGGCCGGGATCGTGCGTCACGCTCTTTCCCGGTGAACGAAATGATGGAACAGAGAAGAGAAGAATACAAGGATTTTAACAGGGAAAGCCGACCGCGTTTCACACATTTAAACTCTCCTCTCTCACATTCCACGCAATTATGCAGATTTACATAGATCCCCGTGTGAATCCACTGGAATGGACAGTCAGGTGGTATGTGTAACCCAACGAACATTGCGAGAATCCTACGTGAATTTAACTGTGCAAATAGTCAGAGCTGACCACCTGGTGAAATCGGTGCTCACCGAATCAACCATCGATTCTCGCTCGCGCCTGATGGAAATTCACCGAAAATATCCTGGCTTCCCTTGCAAAATGCATGCCTATGCTATCTTCGGATTGTTCGACGAAAAAAGAATAAAAAAATGATGAGAAAAGAGGATTCTCCCGTTTTAATTCACCATCGGTGATTGCTGGAAGCAGGTGGTTCGTATCTTATCTACTTCCAACTCTATTTCTTCACTCCATTGCTCGATAAGCATTCCTCCTCTTCAGCATCCCAGCCATGGAAATTTGCTGGCTGGTATTGAAAAACCTTCAGACACATTTCGTTCCCTTGAGCCAAGCTCGGGGAAATACCAAGGCTAGAAGAAAGAAAAAAAAAGAGCTCCATTCGCCAGGGTGAAGCGAGTCGAAAAAGTTCTAGGCTGCTCCAGGGGGTGGAAAAAAAAGAAAGAGGGGGGCTGCCGGCTCTTGGATGATAGCTGGCGGAGATCGAGTTCTGTGGTGGAAAGGAAAGCACTCGAATTCGCCGTGAAATCCAGGACGGAATAAGAATAACAAGGCAGTGCAGGGTTGTGCTTTGGCACGTGGGATGAAAGCGCGAAAGGATTGCGAAGAGAGTGGTGGTGGTGGTGGTGGTGGTAGTTTGTGGTAGTGAAGGAGAGCTCGTTAAAAAGGAGGCGACGTCAGATATAGAAGGGCTTACTCACATTCAAGGCTGAAATTGATCGCGCGCTGCCCATTGCCGGATGAAGTCGACTCGATATTAGAGAGAGCTGAGGTCGGATTAATCAGATATTAATTGTGTATCGAGCACACTGCTTGCTGGAATAGAAGCCGTATAGAAGGCCAGCCTGGATTCCAACGATGCCCGATGGACGTCTATGCAATTTGTCAGGCTCTGAAAAATGCAGCTCCTCTTCCCACCCCTCTTTCAACCCTTTCAACCCCTTTTCATCCACCCCCTCGGAGGGAACCGATTGCTTTCGCGGCAGATTAATTCGGCCCCTGTTCGCCCGCGTAATCGGATTCGATTAATTCGAAAAGATATCTCCAGGACAATTACCGACAATTATCGACGATTACTCTTCAATCGGACTAAATTCCAGTGCCAGATTTACGTATCCCTTTCCCAGCGTGGATATGTATGTGTCTGCCATTTCACTGCCATCATATATTTTCGATCCTCCGTCGCTTGACCGAAGTAAACTCATGAAGGATTCATTATTGGCATTCCCTTCTTTGCATAATATTCGACACACTATCGCTCATGAAATCTTGAGAATTCACCCTCCTCAAGTGGACGTCTTTGATACTTGACAAATGAGGTTAACATTGACCTATTGTTAGCCGGATAAGTAGAATCAGTAATAAGGCCGAAGCTCGATCGCATTAATGGTCGCGTGATCACACTCGGTTTACTTGTTCGCCAGGGAAAATATATAAGATAATACACGTGACGGAGAAGTGAGAAGAGTGGGAGGGTGGCAGCGGAAGTGGGAGGAGGGTGGGTGACACTCGTCGAAGAAGCCCATGGGAACAAGCGCAGGACCTCCTACGGAAACTCGGGGGGAAGCTCGCCTAAGAAGCGAACTTACTAACTTAGTTTCGAAAGAAGGAAGATTAGAAGCAGCCCTCGCTCCTTTGCCCTTTGCCCTCTGAACCCGCAAACCCCTCTCGTCCTCTTTCCACGCATCTCTTCTACACTACACACACACACACACACAGAATGAAATATATCTTTCGTCCAATACATCTTAAAGCTGCCGTTCTTGACAATGTGGACTTCCAATTACGAGAGGAAGAGGAACCGAGAACGGTCAACGAGCGATCGTTGTCGAGTGGTACTTCTCGAAGTGCGAGTCTCCTTTATCTTATTTACATTGGCTCGCCCGGAAAGACGTAGAAAACAGGACCGAAACGATCGATCCGATCATCGTAAGTCGCATGGATGAGGAGAGAAGGAAAGATGTATCCGTGAAAAAAGCCTCAGGGAGCAACAGGCTCACCAAAGATTTTTTTTCTTTACTTGCTACCTTTTGTCCTTTCTTATATCGAAACTATATTTCATATCCTTTATTCCGTATATATTATCCATCGAATATTAAAATGAATGGTGATAATTATTTCTAAATAATATATTATATTTTATCAACGTTCTACTTTAGTAATTGTATGAGAATTCCAAGATAATTGCGTAAGCGAAGTAACTCGACTGGCATTCTATTGAAGTAACAAGTTGGCCGCCTTTAATGTCTCGTGGAAAGGGAATTTTCTCTGTCTCGCATTTTAGTCGCCCTTCATTCGGACGATTCATCCCGGTTCGCAGGCAGAGGGTTTCTTTTTCCCTTGGATCCCCGTGGATCTTCGCTTTCCGCCAGTATTATTTCTCCTGTGAAATCCTCGTCATCGTACCAGGGCTACTTTCCACTCAAATGAAATCACCCTCTCTCTGGTGAGAGAGTCTTCTCACGTGGGAGTGGTGTAAAATAATCTTGAGCGACTGATGAAGTTCTGACAGTAGTGCGAGTGAGGAGTTCATCCTCCTGTAAAGTCGTCACATTCGCAAATTTCTAGCTACGTGCTTTGTGGCAGGTCGTATTTGGCAAGGTAAAGAGGAAGCTTCTTCTTCTTCTTCAAGGGTGCAGATTCACAAGAGAGACTCGTTCGTCTTCTCTCTAGCTTTTCGTTGCACCAGACAAATTCGCCTTTCATCCGGCGAATGAGCCGGAAGCTCTCGAAAATGTAACGTCTACCTCGGCCTTCTCCTCTGAGCCGATTATCTTCCTGATTCCTCCACGGTTTTTCGGGTCAGTGGCATCATATTTGGGAGGAAAGAGAGATGACATTTTTCGATGTCTTTTCTGACGGAAATTTCGTCCATTGAAGCTTGTAGATTTGCGAGTCAATTTACTCTGACGAAATAAGATCCTGGAAGCCTCCTGGGATTTTCAGGTCGTAGAACTCTCTCCCTTTCTCTTGTCCCTTTATCCCCACTTTGGTGGGGATAGTACAAGTACGATTTGATAATTGGAATTCGTGCATTCACAAGAGTTATTGGAGCAGTCGGCTATTAGTCGTCGATTCTGTCTCTGATGGTGAGGAAAAGCCTCTGCCGAAGGAGATGCAACTGCAATCGATGGGGTCGTCCTCGCGAGGAACGTAGCGTCTGGTTAAATCGTCCTCTCTCTCGAGCGAATACTTCAGACTTACTCAAGCTCTCCTTCCCCCCGCGTCCTCTCACCCTTTGCTTCGTTCACTCTCGCAATTGACTTGGGGGCTTTTTTACTTTGGCCGAGGGCACTTCCGCGCGAAGACGCGCGCGTCCGAGACTTAAATGAAGCAAGCTCGTGAAAACTTGACGGGCGAGAGAAGTCCGATGAAAATTTCATTTGCCTCTTTGGATCTCCTCTTCCTCTAGCACTATTTACAGTTGCACCCTAAATAGACTCAGAGACCACAAGAACAATAATTTCTTTTCCCAGCTCCGCCTCCAATTACTCTCATTTTCGTTTATGAATCTAATACAATGGAGAAAAAAAACACTAACTCTATCTTTCCATGCAATTGGAAGTCTTATGACACTGGTACCACTGATTCCTCTAACAGAGGAGGAATAAAGCAACCAAAGAGTAAAGCTCCGTTGAAAAGAAGCGCGTGCGTCAACATTAAAGTTCTCTCAGCGAGTGCTTGACGAGCCCCTTCTGTACTCGCACAGTAAGAGAGGTGGTTCCCAGCATCCCTCTCGTTTTGCCAGTACAGAGTTTACCCGACTAAAGCCCGGCGAAGCGAGTCTCGTTACCACAAGACTCAACGCCATTGAGCTATCCTACAGCAAAAGCACCGGTGCTTCATTCTTCAAGTACGAGTGATACTTTCAAGACTCAACTTTCTGCGGATTCCACCGTACAAACTCTCTCTCTCTTTCTCTCTCTCTCTATAACGCTGCAAGGAGAATGGGTCGCCGTAGTCAGACACCACCCACACTCCGGCACGCGCGAGCTTCCCTATCGCGTTACATTGGAGTAACAGAACACTCTAATTAATGTTGGCGCGCTTCGAACGATCCTAGCAGCATTGCACTCTGATGGAAGCTTCAGGAGATTCCGCCTATCAACTAGTGGAGGCGAATGGATCCGAGGAAAGTTGTGCGTCAGTCTGGCAGAGTTAGAAAGCTAGAAAGCCTATACATTTGCGAGGTCGAAGTCTATTCCGTATAAAAGACGAACTCACCCTGGCCAGCTGGAAGTGTGTATGCATACTGGATGAGTCTTTGACATTGCGAGGATATTATGAAACAGCCCCCAGCGTTTTCACCTAGTTTTCGCCAAGCCTCCGGTCACAGATAGACGATGGACCACCGGCTGCCTTCTCCGGTTTCTCTCCCATGGCTTTCCTCACAAATCCGCAAAGAACTTCTTCGCCTTCAGTCAACGCTCTAATCTTCGTTATCCTTTCGAGCGTGAACCACTGGAATAAAAGCAGTTGAAAACCAGGAAAGGACACCGACTAACGATAGCATCGATTGGTGCACAGGATTCGAATGCGATAAATAGACGGTTGGGAAGGGAGAGGGAAAAAAGGAGGAAGTCAGGGAGAAATTTATCGGACTTGCGGATCGATCAACGGCAGCTTTTTATCCGGCTGGTGTGTCCTCGCGCTCGCCACTGACAGTTTTCCTTTTGTGGCAAGGTTTGCCCTAGGTGCTCTAGAATCTAGAGAATTCTTTCGTTCTGACTGGGATTTGCTGTGGATATCTCCCAGACCGACCAAGGTCGTAGTGAATCACTAAAGAACTTGAACTCTTTAATCCGAGCAACGGAATGTCGCGCATGATGCTTCTTCTCACTCGTTAATGACTTGGAAAGGTTGCGGAAGCATCTGTTCGTATCGAATAGAATTCTCAATGATATTATTGACTCGAGTTACCAACCACGTGTTAAACCTTTTAGATTTTCATACCTTCAACCAATTGAATCTCAATGGGATTGAATTCGATTTAGATCCTGCCAGTTTCTATTCATTTCCCGTGTAAAATAACCGATGGACGGTCAGTTAATCCAGGAGTGCGCGCGCGCGCGCTCGCTCGCTCGCTTTCATAGCCAGAGGGAAAATGCCAGTTGGTACGCGAGAGCTTTTCGTCTCGGATATTTTGCGCTCTTCAGAATGATAGGAACGAGCGCGGCGAGCGTTCACCGATTGTCAAATCCTGGACGAGTGCTTGACAAATGGTGGGGAAAAAAGCGACGGGCGACTGGCAGTGCTATTAAAAATCAGCGGCGTTGGGGATTCGCGGCAATATCGGCTTAGAGATTTTGTGACGACACACATTGTGCAGGTGTTCGCTTTTTGTTTCAGGTTCATCTGAGCGAAAGGTGGAGGAGCAAAGTGGAGCTGGTCGAGGAGGATCACCGACGAGCGATCGGCGGCGTCGGCGGCGTCGGCAAAACGGACTAGAATCGCCGAGAGTTAATCCGGCGAAATAATGCGAGCGAAGCGTATCAAAAAGGAGACGCGCTTCCGACTGCTGCGCTACAGGGAGCACGAACGGCCCCAGAACATAACGTAATCTGAAGAGCTGCGGGAGAAAAAGAAGAAGAGACCGATAAACGGTCGACGAACAAATTAAGGAGAGAACACTAGAGAAGAACGAGACTGAAAGGCGATCCCCTGGGAGACTTCATTCTAGCTGGCTGTGATTCTTACTTCTTATTAAATATCGTACTCTCCTCTCTCTCTTTCTCTCTCTCTCTCTCTCTATCTCTATCTCTCGCGCGCGCGCGCTCGCGCTCGTGATCGTTCGATCTATTTACTATCCGCGCGAGATATCACATTGCGTGCAACTAAATAAATGAAATCAACTTTCAAGGCTGATCGATAAGGCAAGAATCGTATTTAGATGATATCATTGTCCTACTCGTTACGTCGCTACGCTCATTATACTGGTGGACCTTCTCTATTTATGGCCTCTAACCGCGAGTAGAATAAGTCGTTTGTCGAGATAATCGACCTAATAGTTATCATTAAGTGAGCCCGCCTCGATAATCAAGGCACTAATCTAAAGACTAAGGAACTAAGGAAACGACACTCTAAAGGAAGAAATCCTCCAATCCTGACGCCAAAGAATAGATAGAGCCAAGTATAAAGGAGCTTCGATCTTCGGGACAGTGGGAATTCTATCTCTGTCTGTAAAGCTGCAACCAAGAGAATTAAGGGAAAGGGGAAGGGAAAAGGGTGTAGACGTAGGCAAAGAAAATGGAGCTTAAGTCTGGTAGAAACGAAGTTACCGGTGGCTGTCTGTAGGAGAGAGTTTAGAAGGTGAGAAGGGGAAAATTGAAGGCAAAGAGGGATCGCGAAGCAAAGGCGCGAAAGAGGAAGGAGGGCAACGGGAACGGTTGGCTGGCTGGCTGACTGGCTCTTACCGACTTTAGCGGGGTAAGCAGTGGAGAAATTACGATAGACAGCGAAAGGGGTGAGAGGAGGTAGGGCGAGAGAGACCGAAGAAAAGGAGGGTAAGGGGTCTTAGAAAAGCGAAGGAACACTGGGAACTAGCTTATGATAATAAAGGAAGCCGCCTACCAGAGAAGTCTCCTTTTCTTTACGGACAAACGAATTGCCAACAAGGAGATTTTACGTTATCGAGAATAAATCGAGAGATCGTGTGGGGGGTGGGAAAGAGAAACGAGGCAAGGCAAGGCAAGGCCAGTGCAGAGCCACGGCGAGGGCAGAAGAAAAAGAAGCCGATTTAGCGCAAAGGCTCCGGATGATCCGGAAAGATATAAGGGAGCAGTAGCTGAGAACGGAAGGAAAGTGCATTCAATGCAATACAGGGCAATCCAGGATCCAATCGGCGGGGAGTTAAGGAATGCGCGAGAGGAGAAGAGGCAGGCATCTGGTAAGCAAGCTTGCAATTTTCCAGCGAGCATTCCCGGCCCCTCGATATTCCTCGGTTCGTAATATCGAAATGGGACTGGCGTTTCCGCAAACGTCAAGGGAACAATGCGCCGTAAACTCCCGGTGGATTGCGAGGGACGAGATCGTCAGAACCCAAGGAGAGAATGCGCCATTGCCGCCAAGTGAATTCAATCCCGGTGAAGACACTCGAATCGAGTGGTACAACGGGAGTAAGACAAGTTCGGACTTATCTTCGAATTATTCAATGGAGCTTAATTGAAATCCAGTCAGTTTCTCTTGCACTCTTAAAAGTAATCAGTGTGCCCGGCTGTGTAATGAATTGTTGGGGGGTGGGAAAGGATGGTGCAAAGTGAAGGTGAACCCGGTTGAAAAGCAGAGAGTGAACTTCTCAATCGTCTAATCGAATTGAGGGAGCGACGCGCGAGACTTTCTGCAAAACGTGCGAAGATGCTGATTCAGTAAGGGTTTTGAAAACAGTTGTATATCCATTCTCAAGTGAATATCCTTATTTCCTAGCAGTATTAAACCAGGTGGAGTGAAGCTCCGTTCATAGTCAGCCGGGCTTTTCAGCCGGCCCGAAACTAGTGGTGAACTGGTTCTCGACCTACTGTGTAGCTCAACGGTTTCAAGTTCCTTCTCTCCGATTAAGCGGAGGTGTGCCAGCCGCGCGCACACTCGTGAAAGAGCAATCAAGCCCGTCTTAGGAAGAAAGCATCGCAAAGTGCTCTCTTTAACGCTTCACTCCTACGCCGATTTCCGTCTGATCGCCTCTCCATTTCCACGCGCAATCTCTCTCGCGCGACAGTGAAACATCTTCACGGCTGAAGTCGATCATCATCGCGTTAATTCGTGCGAGTAGCCGCAAAGAGAGCCAAGAGAACTGTGCAAAATGAAGGGAGAAGAGGAGGAACTCGAATGGCTTTAATTAGCCCGTCTGATTTCTTGAACGATACCAAAGAAGAGGTCGAGTTGAGCATAGAACCGAACGGATTCTCCTACTGCCTAGATTACTATGATAGTGAAGGGGCGTCTAGTCAAGGGATCGACAAGCTCGCATTCTGCCCTGAAATTCTTCGAGCCCCTTGAATCACAGGATCGCATCGACGAAATCGGGGATCGGGACAATTAATGAATTAAGATGCGAGAACTGAACGCATCCGCATGCGCTGCCTTGTACGAGCGCGTCGAGTGGTCCGGTCCCTGGATCCTGGTTACTCTAATCACCCTGGCAATCGTGAACGTGATGGTTGTACTCGGCAACGTCCTCGTCATCCTGGCTGTTTACCATTCGACCAAACTGAGGAGTGTCACCAATATGTTCATCGTCAGCCTTGCGGTGGCGGATCTTATGGTGGGCCTGGCTGTACTACCTTTCAGTGCTACTTGGGAAGTCTTCAAGGTATGAGTGCTCACGTATCCCAAAAATTTCCTTTATTCTTTTATGCGTAAGGGTTTCTACTTATGAAAATTGATGCAGGATGTCTCCAATAAATGCTAAAGCGTAAATAGTACGATATTTTTTTTTTCGCTGCCTTACATATGATTGTCCCATGTTTCGCCAAGATCAATGTAAGAGAATCCGAGCTTTTCTTCTTCGGTGCGGTGAGTAGGGTTTGTCATGGCATCGTAGTAAAAGCACACACATGCGAGCAGTATTACCAACGAGCCACGACAAGTTCGCCAGTTACCGAGTGCAGGATTTGCTCGAGTCTCGAGTACACTCGCTCGTCGAGGGCGCATCAGCAATTGCCTGCTGAAACTGGCTGGATTTAAGCCCTGTCGACTCGACCCGGGCCAACCGGGCGTGTAGTACCGCTGATATGCGAGCAGATAGCATCATGTATCATCCACTCGAGATTGTTCCTCTCTAAACTATGCTTCGTCGAGTTTAAACGCACTCGCAAATTTCCCCTTGTCAAGTTGCCACCTTCTTAAGCTTTTCGGTAGTATAAACATACATTTGTCTCGATGTTAGTAAGAATCATCGTGAAAGTAGTAGGCGAGAGTACTCGCGCAAGTGGAAAGGTGGTAGCTGTCGATTCTGCTAAAAGAGACACTCTTCTCTGACTAGCGCTAGGGGACTTATACTACTCAAGGGTCGAGAGTTCACTCTCAAGAGTCGGCTGAGAGATCCAGCGTGAAAAATCAGCGACTATCACGAGCTCGTCCATCGATCCGCATAATTTCATTAGGCATCATCCAGCGGCACTCTGGCAGAGCCAAGCCAGTGCGCCCCAGAGCTGAAGATAATTGAAGGCGGATCGACTGGGGGATAAACGCGCAACAGTTTGCCGGATGAACTCTCAACCCTCTTGCGAAGGGAATCTTCTCTTGGCACTGGGTTCGATCATTCCCAGTTACAACCCCCCCCAAAACTCTGTCCTTTAATTTTCTTATGGCACAATCGCACTAATCATCCAGAAGAATTTTTCTTTTACGAAATTTATTTACCATTTATTTACGACATTGGAGCGACGTTGTTTTTGATTTGTTGGATTCATGCCTGTTGGAAAGGCAATAAACACGCATTTTGCAAAGTCCACTTCGCCCGGGAGGAAATGAAACTGTGGAGTGGCGCAATAACGCCAGGACCTCGAACCGTGTTTTCTCTATCTCCCTCCCTCGCTCGGCCTCTCCCCCAACCTACCCCTTCGATGTACAGTAGTAAGGGAGCAAGCAATGCCGCATTCGCATATTCATCCAGCCGTTTGGCGTTCCTATACCCTCAAAGGGGAATAACTCTCAATTAATTTCGATGCATATTACAGGGTAACCACCACTCAAAGTACTCCGGAAAATCTCTTTCCTTCGGAATTGGCATCGATATCTTAGCCTTCCAATTCAACGCTCTTACCCATTCGACCTTTGGTCGGCTTGCGAGAATTTCGACGATTTTTCTCAATTTTCCACCCCTCTTCCTAAGGCGCGGCTGATCCCTTCGTGTAATTTCGCAATTGCAAACCAAGAGAAGGAGAGCCAGTTGTGCCTCTTGCTGGTACTCCGCCGGGTATTTGACTCGAAATTCGGCGAAGGGGAAGAATGAGGTAAGAGTTGTTTAAGCAACGAATTCCCAAGGGTGGCATCCTCTTATCCGGGTCGCGACGTCCCCAACTTGTCCGGAGTAAATCGGAATCGCTTATCGACGACGCTTAGTAGTCGATCGATAAAAAAAGGAGGAGAGAAAACAAAACTGTAAGCCTGCCAGCCTGCCACATTGTCCCAGGTCGATCGGTTCGATGATTAATCGATGATGGAGGAAGCAGGCCTCGAAACAGGTGGTTGGGAGGCTTTCAGCAAGGGACGAGAGCCTACTATTTCGTCCTGGTGGCGAACTTGCCAGTATGTTCTACGGGTTATGCGGAATTCCATTGTGCTCTGGTGGCCTATTGATGGCACTCAGCCTCCCGAATCGTCGTCCTCCCCATCCATCTATCCATAACGTTTTCACTCCCGACACATCCCTTTCACCCTTACCACATTATTGTTCTGTCCTTGTCACTTAACACATAGTTGACCAGGGGTTGTTTTATGCAAAACCTAACATATAGAACGTATTATAATTGAATAAAAAAAAGAGCATTGATTTTTTGGCAAGGTTTGGATATTCGGGGATCTTTGGTGCTCGATCTGGCTGGCAGTGGATGTGTGGATGTGCACGGCATCGATACTAAATCTATGCGCCATCAGCCTCGACAGATACTTGGCGGTGACCAGGCCAGTCAGCTACCCACAGGCAAGTAACAACCACTGATTACGTGATCTCCGAAACCCAGTTGTCCGTAGCCTCCTGGTCTACTAACGAACTCACTCGTTTCTAGCCCAATTCGCCCGAATCCCAGCTATTCAAGTCCCTCTAACCCTGCCACTGGCTCTGCCTTCCCATATTTCGCATGTGTGTTTTACTTCCTCCCTGAAAAAGCCATTGTCCCGGAGCAAGCACTCTCGGCGCGCCCGATGATCCCACATTCGTTTCAAAGCTCTTTTCATTTAAACTGTCTTTGGCGTTGATTCTCCAAAAGTAGATCATGTCACCGAAGAGAGCGAGGCTGCTCGTTGCTACCGTCTGGATCTTGAGCTTTGTCATCTGCTTCCCGCCTCTGGTTGGTTGGAAGGACAAACGGGTAAGAATCTACCATTAATTGATTAAATTCTCCCCGACCTTTAACCACCGTGAGATGTATATCTCTGTATTTTTACGTTTGACTAACCGTTCGCCCCGGAGCAGTCGCATCCGATGCACAATCTGACATTCTCACAGAACGGGCCGTTCAACACGACGACGATTTTGGTGCCAGTAAAGCCCTGCCCGTGGATCTGCGAGTTGACCAACGACGCTGGATACGTCGTTTACAGGCAAGCCCCTATCCCATTTGATATTACTCATATCCCGAGGGAAGGAACGGCCGTGCACGACCTGGCCGAGTAATCAGTACGAAAGAGAGAATGAGTTATTGCCAGGCGTCGCGCGTGCGAGTGGAACGCGCGTACATACATAGAGACGCATGCTTTCTCCACAATCCAGACAAAAAGGTTTTTGTTCTGCGCGGTTGCAGTGCACTCGGCTCCTTCTATATACCGATGCTGGTGATGCTGTTTTTCTACTGGAGGATATACAACGCGGCCGTTTCCACGACGAAGGCTATTAATCAGGGCTTCCGCACGACAAAGGGCTCGAAAGTGCTTGGCTCCAGGTAAACGAATTATACTTAGCGTACTGCTGCGCAACCCATCCGGCAAATATGACCCGCCTACTTTTTACTTTCCCATCGTAATTTTATTATGCCTTCTTGCCCAGCGTGAAGTTGGCCGTTGGGCAAGCCAAATTATATTTATTATTCTGACTATTCACACCTCCTGCTGCTTGAAACTCTCGGAGAGCATGTGTTGCTAGGAGATCAGAGGCAGACTAGCATAATTACAGTGCTGATGTTTCGGCTTGGCTAGGTTTAATGAGCAAAGGCTAACCCTGAGGATACACCGGGGACGAGGGAGCGTACACAACGGAAGTAACAACGGAAGTCCCCGAAGCCCAGACTCGGGGAGTCGTAGTTCGGTGAAGAAGGAGAGGATTAAGATTTCCGTGTCATCGCCGAGCACGGAGACCTTGAACACCAAGTGCAATACACTGGAGAGGACATCTTCTCAGATGTCGGTGCATTACAGCAACGGGCAGACGCAGAGTCAACTGTGTCCGGCAACCAGAAGTACCCATCTCAAGGTACACAACAGGCTACAGATCTACAGTGTCTCCTGAGAGAATTGGCTGAATCCACTCTCAAGATGAGAAGAATGATTGCGATTGTTCTGTGTCTACGGATACGTCTGCTTGTCGAGAGTCAAGTGATATTAGCTACCTTCGCTAGATGTATACTACTACATACCTTTGGGAGCTGGCCGGCCAGCTCGTTAAGATGGGCTGGCTAATTATTTCACAGGTCAGCAACATCAATCGAGCCGGCAGCACTAGGCGGCCAAGTAGGCGAAGCAGCTGCGAGAGCCAGATGACAGGGGATGAAGTCTCGTTACGCGAGCTCACGTCCGGAGCCAGCGGAGAGAGGACGCGCGTTATGAAGACTGGCAAAAGGAGCTTGAAAAGCCAGGTACATCACTCATCCCGATCGTTACGGTGATCACGTGTCTTGCTCCAACAATCAGTAACAGGGCACACACTATCCTAGAGTATGTATACTGCCTTGTGAGATGATGACAGGGGTGGGTGCGTCGATCGTTCCAGGTGAAGAGCTTTCGCATGGAGACGAAAGCGGCGAAGACCCTGGGCATCATCGTTGGCGGCTTCATCCTCTGTTGGCTCCCCTTTTTCACGATGTATCTGGTGCGCGCCTTTTGCCCAAATTGCATTCATCCGACGGTCTTCAGTGTCCTGTTCTGGCTGGGCTACTGCAATTCCGCCATCAACCCATGCATCTACGCTCTCTTCAGCAAGGACTTCCGCTTCGCGTTCAAGACCATCATATGCAAGTGCTTCTGCAAGAGGCGGGTGAAAGGTCCCAGGCGGGGTAGCGACGGCAGCCAATTAGCCGTAAGGTGAGAGCAAAGGATGCACATTGCACATTGCACATTCTCCAACTACCACTCGATAGCTACACACAAGTACATAGAGACCTTGCCATCCTTTGCGCTGCTTTCGCTTTCCGCTACTTCGAGCGATGTTTAGAGCGAGTCTGTAGAAAGATTCTCTTTGCCTGCCACGTGGAAAGAGGTAGGGTCACTGTTTGTTTACAGGACCGAGCGGAGCCTGAGCTACTCGACCCGAGAAGCACAACAGTGTGTCTCGATCGACGACTCCGATCCGGATCAGAGCCTGGAGGCGGTCGTTCACTCGCACAGTGACTCCAGATGACTCTAGCAGACGAGAACCCAGCATCGAGTCACCTTTCATCCTCGCTCCTCCAGAGTGAGGATCTTCTCCTTTTAACGGCCGAAAGAGATGAAGAAACCACAAATATACCGGGAGACTGATAGAATCGAGTTCGAGTCGAGTATCTTCTGTGTTTTAACGGTTAATGGCTCACCGCTTGATGAAGCACCGGCTCTTATCGGTGTCGAATCACTCGACCTAACTCAGAACTCGCGCAAAGACGCACAGCGGCATTAGTGAGGTACTTTGCGACACAATTCAATCTGGTCCACTATAGTGTTCGTGAGGTAAGAAGAAGAGCCAGTAGCAGTGATGGTGTCGGACTATCCCACTGCTACGAAAAGAATATAATTTATGGAGGATGTCGATGATTTAGTCAAGTAGCACGATGAATTATCAAGAGTTCTCGGCGAATCAGCCGTGCAATCGATAAAATACTCGGGAAACAGAGGGCGGCAAGAAAGAAGTGAGGTAGGCGCTCCGATCGGAGCACCGTAACGTAACAACCAATGTTATCTGTGTCCACACAGCGCTATATTAAACACACACGTCGTTATGGTCTTTTACGTAAGAAAAACCGGTGTTCTCGCGCGCGCGTGCCCTTTCGCACTCGCAAAAGGGTTGTCCTTCTGCCACGTCGCACGTGACCCGAGCGATTCGGACTCTCGTGCTTCTTCTTTACGTAGATTTTTTACCTGTCGCCGTTCGTCGTCAAGTAAGCATCGTACACGATCGATATGCCTCGGTTTATACGCGTCCCGTAAGGCTAAATTTCCGAGCGATGCTCTCGAGTACTACTTCGGTGGGCGGAAGGTGGTGGGTCGCGGCAGAGGGACGCCCGAAAATCAGCTCTACCGAATTCAGTGCGCGCGGTTCATGTATTATGTGATAATATCCTCTGCATACGCAATGAACGGATGAAAATAAATACTGTGAATACGAGGAATAATGGCCGCATTTGATTTTACACTTCTTTATTCGAGCGATACGAATTTCTATACTAGAAATTACTTAATCAACATCTGACGTATTTGTGTCACGATAATGGAAGGATATTATTCGATGTCTTGTCGTTTCTCCCGTAAAGTAGTACCTGAACCTGCTCGATAGTCTTGCCCTTTGTCTCCGGAACCATATAAGCGATAAAGGCTGTGCTCATTAAACCGATCGCGCCAAAAACGGCGAAGAACACAGATAAACCCACTAAGTCCACTATGACCTTTAAATATTTGGTCAGAAGGAAAGTTAGGATCCAATAGCAGAACGCCGTTGCAGAACTAGCGATACTCTTCATATTGTGTGTGAACAGTTCGCCAACCATCAACCAAGCAATCGGCCCGAAACCCACACTGAAGCTGATGATGTAAATCGTGAAGGATAAAAGCGGCAACCAGTTCACGATGGAGAGGTCATTACCTTTCTGAAAGAAATTTGAATAATTATCGTATAAACGTGGATATTTTTACTTCCTCCTTCTTTCCTTCTCTTACCTGAAGAAAGTAGAAATAGCCGGCCAAGACAAACATGCATATTGTCATGATGCAGGCATTGATAAATAGCAGAGTCTTTCTGCCCGCGCGTTCTATCAGAATTGTCGAGAAACATACAGCTACGACTTGCACTGCAAGAACTACCATCGTATAAAATGTTGAGTTCAGGATGAATCCAGCTTGCTCGAAAATAGTATCGGAATAGAACTTCAAAGCATATATTCCAGACAATTGTCGGACTGCCATGAGACCTACGAAACAAGAGTTTGCCATGAGTAAGAGTTGATAATACTAACAGTGAATAAAAAGTGAAAATGTCAAAGACCTAAACTGATGAAAATAGCTTTGCTATAATCCTTTAAATTCAGGATTCCAGTAATAACACCCCGAGTATCACAGCTATGTTTGAGTGTGGCGATCTCCTCTTCGGTCCGATAATGTTTCCCCCGAAGACGTTTGATCGCCTGATCGGCGTCCGCAAATCGACCCTCCATCACCAACCACACCGGTGATTCCGGGACGAGTGGCAAGCCAATTAAAAGCAGAGCAGGTGGAAACACACATAGTAAACTCATGACTTCGCGATCGCTGGTAATAAAACCTAGGAGGCAAATGGGGAAAAGGTGAGCTAGGAATCGTTTAATATCTCAGGGGCAGGGCGGGGCGGGCCGGGGCGAATCTCACTCGGATTTACCGGTGGTATAGGTAAACAGAATTCCAATTATGATCTGCAAGTGAAATATAACGCCGAGGGATCCTCTGATGCTGTCCTCCGCTATTTCGGAGACGTACATAGGTATAACGACAGACGCCGCGCCGCAGGCGAACCCGCCCAGGAAACGTGCCAAGGCTATCCTTTAAGATTACCAACAATTTCCCCTATATAACACACTCCCGTCAGACCTTATTCACAATAATCATTTTTCCTCGACAGTGAATCATTGAATGTTACTAATTTACACGTCCAGCATCCAGAAGGGAAGCCACCTTTCAATTTAGTAATTAATGACAGTCTCAGCACGCTTTTCTTACCAAAGTATGTTGTGCGTAGATCTTATTAAGAACCAGCAGGCGAAAAGCTGTAGTCCTGCAAATAGAATGGCCTTCTTTCGGCCGACAGTGTCAGCCACTGGGCTGGCCGGAATAGTGCCAAATACAGCACCGAAAGGAACCACCAAAGATATCCAGGGTGCTCTTTTTTCACAGGTTATCACGTTGCACTGGCTGTACAAAGGCATACATCCCCACGTTACATACGTGCCAATCGTAAGAGCCCCCATAGTAACTATTCTCAAAGAAAACAATTCATCATAAATTTCAAATACCCTTTGAAAGTGTCAAAAGAAGTCAGTGCTCACCAAAAAACACTACCAGATACTGCGGCAGTTTTTTGCTATTCGTAGTAGTATCACCATCTATCGTAATTGAGAGAGCCATGTTTTAATAAAAATCACAATCCTACTTCATTGGAAATGAACAAGTATAAAAGATGAGCGTGTTGGCGCCTGCCCGCGACATTTCTTACTAATCGTGCGGGTTTCATTCCACTCATCGTTCGACCTAAGAACTTTTCTTTATGAAGCTTGACCCTCTTATCGTAAGTCTCTTATCCATTTTACGAGCAACGCCCGCATAATAACCCCTGGTTGACCCAGGAATCAATAAAGATTGGCTTCGTCAGCGTTGAGATTAAAGCGATCGCGTTAATTATCAAACCCCTTGTCTTTCCAGTTCTCCTAATTAGGTGTTTTTTCACCACCTCCCACGTTCGATACTTACCTTTACATACGACGATCCACTATAGTGTGCGAGGTAGAAGAAAGGGGGAAAGAACGAAGGAGCATTGGTATTTCTAGGTCAGTGTGCCGTAACAGGAGTCAGCGGATTTCTTTCGCCCTTCACTTTCGGCATGACAGAATTCACAGTCCGGAAGGAACCTAGGTCGTGCTTTCCATTCATACACAAATAGCAATGTTCGATTTAATATGCAAGAGTCGATGTGTTGGAAGAAAGGGTAGAAGAGGCGCCGGATAATGAGTGCGTTTTTTATTGGCCAGTGGGGAAAAAGTAATTGGGGAGAGAGTAGAGTGAATAGAGTGCGCGAGTCGAGTGGCGAAGTGGAGGCCAATTATCCCGGCGACTCGAGCAGCCGGGACAAGCCGAGCAATTAAAGCCCATCCCGAACTCGCGCGATTATTATGAATGACGTTCTAGCAACAATGCGAATGCGAATTAAGTCCGCTCTAGCCGACCAATTCGGCTCTCCGGCTCACCGAGCCCGCGCAGAACGATCTCGAGAAGCATTCACAAGTTTGATTACCCGGCACCAACCCAGCTTCAGCATCCCATCGCACCGGAGGGCCACTCGGAATTCCACGCGCTTTTATACATCTTCCTCCTAGGAATCAGTTCTAGTAACATTTGGACGGGAAACTATCTCTGCCTGACATACAACACCAATATAGACATCCAAATGTAAACCTTCGTCGGCGATTCACCAAACTAGAATAGAGTACACACAAACTTTGAGTTATCATAGCCTCGACAATTGCATGTAAATGAACAAGCTACGAAAGTTTACATCCTGATGAAGGAGGATGACGAAATAGCGTGAATTCTTTGGGCCCTAAACGTTTCACTTGGCCTCGGGCAAGTTCGTGGCCAAGACCCTGAATCCATTGTGATCCGCTATGTAGTGTACTTGCTGAAGAATGCCATTGGCATCGATATAACTGTAGGCTCCTCTCGTAGTACCATCGAGTGATCTTGATTCAGTCTTTGCACTGGAATCGCCAGTATAGCTGTAATCGTATTGGCCGAGCGAATCCTGAGTGTGATGAAGGGAACTGTGTAGAAGTCTGTAGGGTAGCACTGGGAGGACGTAGGATGTTGGAAGAGCGATCGGCCTCTGCAAAGGTTGTATCGTTGCCAAAGGCAACACTTTTGCCGGCTGGCTTTGGCTGGTTGGCGGCGTCAATGGCAGAGAAGAGGAGGAGGAAGAGGCTGTCTGCGTTGGCGATGGACCCATCAGTTGCGAGAGACTCGGATCAGGCTTTGGCACTTGGATCCTCTCGACTTCCGAACGCGTGAGAAGGAAAGGGTTCTTCTTACTCTGTCGGGACAAGATTCTCACTTCAATACTCACATATATCTCACACCAATTCAACCTAGACTCTTTCTACACTTTCCACCCACCCCTTCGCTCTCAACCTGGTTCAGATGCTCCTCATTCTTCTGCTCGTTGGGATTCACTTGTGCGAAACTGTAGTACGACGGCAGAATTTTATAAGAGAGAATATTCGATTGGTAATTATTTTGGTCCTTTAATTGCGCTCTTCGTAATTCATCCAAGTGATCTTTCTTCGCCGCAGCTACCTCCGCTGTATCCTGAATCGATTGTAATTCGTTCTTCGGTGCTTGGGGGAGGTTACTAGCGCTCACTCGAAATCCATTTTGATCGTCAGCGGTGTAACTAACCGTTTGCAAAATACCATTTGCATCCACGTAAGAATATCCTAATATGAAACAAATATTTCTTTCTATAGATCTGCTAGACACACGTTTGTATTATTAGAATGCCCGAGGCATATAGGCGGCAAGCAATTGCGTCATATCCCCGAGGATGACTAACAAAGTCAGCCGGTCTTATTGTTAGACGTAGGTAGAAACGCTTGTAACAGTTAAGAAAGAATGCATTCTATTTACGCCCCTGCCACCAACAAGGCACGCGATTCACCGTGTAAAATTAGTTTCATAATCTCTAATGCAAAATTAGCAGTGAGCCACTGATTGTATTAGTCGGTGCTTAATAGCGCCGGGAGCCAGAAGCGCCGTGACAATTGTGGAAACTTACCACCCTGAGTAATCCCGTTTAAATTAGACTCCGCCTTGGCGTGATGAGGCCCGGTAAATGAGTAGTGGTAGCCTCCAGCACCGTCTTGCATGTGAAACTGCCTCAACGGGGCAAAAGATCCAATGGGGCTTAGCCAGACATTGCTCAATGGGTTGGCCAAGCTCTGGCCGACGAATATGCTCAATAATAACACCTGTGTATCACCGAAGAACCATAAAAACTTAGTCAGTCCTTATTAATAAGCCTGGCATATAAAATAAATAATAAATAATAAAAGCAGGGAAGATTACAGGCTATTGATTCTCACGATAGCAAATGTAGACAATAAGTATATAAACAATCAATCCCCCCCGGGCAAATATAATTAGTAAATAATAAAAAAAGGTACTTACGAGCATGGCGTTGAGCTGCATTAACGAAGATCACTTTAATAAATACACTGATAATTCACTAGATATTTCCTTGAGCGAAGGGTCGATTGTAATCCTGAGGAGAGGTGGAGAAAAAGTGAGAGAGAGCGAAGTAACGGATATGAGAGTGTGATCCTCCGATCGCATCCTCTTATATAGGAGCCAGGGGATCCGCAGGACAGCGACTCGCTTACGACTCGCTTCCCCACCAAGAGCAAGAATCGCAGCGAGCGCATCGGGCATCGGGTTCCTATGGGGCCGTGTCGGTCCCAGTGGGCAGTGGGGCCGTCTCCAGCCCTTTCCAGCCCTTTCCAGGCCCCCCCGCGCCACGGGCCATGGCCACAAATCACCCCGAGTTCGATTTCCAAGCCGATAAATCAATGTTTATTGCTCTCGGTACGAGCCGTCGATCTCTCGCGCGCATTCCGCCGCCGCCGCATTCTGCGCGAGCAGGTCCGCCCTTCTTCTTTTTTTTTTTTTGTTTACCCTTCGTACGCATTTTCGTCCTGTCGACTTGGATGTCCTGTTACGCGTGTATCAGAAAGGCCGACAAAAGTTCTGCCAATCCTGCCGAGTCAGGATCTCCCTTTTGAACTCTCCTTGCTTTTGCCGCGCGCAGAATGAATGCTGGCTGCCTGCCTTACGTTTCCACCCTTTCTTTTATTGTCTCTTGATTTCCAGGGTCATTTGGCTGACATTATCTCCCTACGACCACATGCCTTTCTGGGTGTGGTAGCTGTCTGCGAGAGGGACAGCGCCTGTCGAGTACACCTTATCGCGTAATTATGACTAATGGGCCGAGAGCCGAGGTACTCCTATCTCTTGGCGTGTGCTGGTGATGCTCCACGGTAAACCGGAGCACCACACCGCATACCGATGCAAATGCCACCACCTTCTACCCCGGATAATTCATAGTGCTGTCTCTGTAAACACGCACCGTTGACCGATTGTCTCTGCCAAGTAGAAACCCTCCGAAGGGTGTGAAATAAAAATAGTAGGATTTACTGATGAGGATTCGTGAAGGACTCATCCTTGGCAGAAGATCCGTGGCAGGTACTCTCCGATCGGAGATGTAAATCGGCCCGTTCCGGATTTATGATCACGTAGAACGAAGAGGATAGTTAAAGCTCTCGGGCGTTGTAAGGTGGGCCGAAGGCGAGTATAGGTAACGAGTTCATCAATTCCATTGAAATTACTCACGTAGCCGGCCCCGTGAGTGCAACAAGTCGCTGGCTGGCTGTCGGCAGTTTTATGCCGGCCCAGCTTGGCTGCCACGTGGGCGACGTGGCTGCGTTGGTTTTGACATTGGCACTAAACACACTCCTCGCGCATTAAATGAGACTCGAGCGGCGCGGCGCTGCGCGACGCGGAGCGTTCAAGCCTTTGCAGCATGCAGGATTGCAGTATGCAGTATGCATGCACGCATACCTCGCATAAAGCTGCGGTGGCGGACAGCGTGAAAGTGCTTGTATTGTAAGCATAGAAGCACAGATTGGCGCATACGTGTAAGCCGAGTGTTTGTTGGCAGTAAGGAACTCAGCGAGCTCTTTCGAAATTGATTTCACTGCCAAGATAAGACTTTGATTCCTTAATTGCCCGCTCCTGAGATTCCCTCTTAATTGCTGGTATTCTAGGCTCGCTCGGAATTATGAACTACCAGTCTCGCACTATCCGGCAACGACTTTATTGCCGGTCACGAACGCCTTCCACTCGTAAAATTCTCATACGTCGAGGACAGCGGAGAGCCTCGCATTTAGCAGTTGCTTTTTACCACCTTCCGCCAATATACCTTTTACCTTCCACCAGGATATACGAACGAAGCGCTCTTTCCCTTGGAGTGGAGCCGAGAGAGCCAACCTGCCTGTTTGTCTGCCTTTTGCCTGGTGGCTGCGCTCCCAGCATCCCAGTACTTACCACCTATCAGTTGCAGGCACGGAAAAATTTGCAACTCGGAAGTTACGAGCCAAGGAGCAAAAGTGCCGTATAACTATGGCAACCCTCTCCCAGAAATGGTAGCCACACTGCCAGTAGTGCGCACTAAACCAAGAGAATCTATGTGCGCGTAGGTAGCGCAACATCGAGAAAGAGTTGGAGGCTTGAGCGGCTATGATTCTTGTATTATTTCACCGATGCCCTTAAACAATCGTTCTCATTGCCTTCGAAGATCACTGGTACCATTTATTCGATGTATTTGTAAAAGTCTTTTCCATGTCCTTCTTTGATTCATCGCTCTTGGCAACGTAATATTATTCCTGCATTTAAAGGACCCGAGAATCCGGCGATCCTCACTTCCACTCCTTTTAAGGTGGGACGAAACTTCCTTACCATTGTGCTCCTCCCTTGCAACTCTCCGACAATTTCAGGAGCTGAAATTTGGTGGAGAATGTTTTCTTGCATCAAGGAAGAAGTGACATAAATTCCAGAGCCCTAGCTCAAAATTCATTTTTTCGCAAATTTTTTAAGGTGTACCCCTTCTAAAATTTTCGATTTTTCGAAGGTTCTGGGACTTTGACGAACGCTTGATAAATCGATTGTTTATGTATCAAAACGGATAGAAAACATGGAACCAGTGGCCAAAGTGCCGGAATTGTACCCAAAACACATGGAAAACGAATCCTGAATAATCAACTTCGTCTAATTCTGACGGTTTCTCCCATGTTTTCAAGTCTTCCTGACATTTTCCGGGGCTGTAATTTGGTGGGGAATGTTTTTTTGCATCAAGGAAGAAGTCATATAAATTCCAGAGCCCTAGCTCAAAATTCATTTTTTCGCAAATTTTTTAAGGTGTACCCCTTCTAAAATTTTCGATTTTTCGAAGGTTCTGGGACTTTGACGAATGCTTGATAAATCGATTGTTTATGTATGAAAACGGATAGAAAACATGAAACCAGTGGCCAAAGTGCCGGAATAGTACCGAAAACACATGGAAAACCGATCCTGAATAATTAAGTTCGGCGGTTTTCCTCATGTTTTCAAGTCTTCCCGGCATTCTCCGGGGCTGTAATTTGGTGGAGAATGTTTTTTTGCATCAAGGAAGAAGTGATATAAATTCCAGAGCCCTAGCTCAAAATTCATTTTTTCGCAAATTTTTTAAGGTGTACCCCTTCTAAAATTTTCGATTTTTCGAAGGTTCTGGGACTTTGACGAATGCTTGATAAATCGATTGTTTATGTATGAAAACGGATAGAAAACATGAAACCAGTGGCCAAAGTGCCGGAATAGTACCGAAAACACATGGAAAACCGATCCTGAATAATTAAGTTCGGCGGTTTTCCTCATGTTTTCAAGTCTTCCCGGCATTCTCCGGGGCTGTAATTTGGTGGAGAGTGTTTTTTTGCATCAAGGAAGAAGTGATATAAATTCCAGAGCCCTAGCTCAAAATTCATTTTTTCGCAAATTTTTTAAGGTGTACCCCTTCTAAAATTTTCGATTTTTCGAAGGTTCTGGGACTTTGACGAATGCTTGATAAATCGATTGTTTATGTATGAAAACGGATAGAGAACATGAAACCAGTGGCCAAAGTGCCGGAATTGTACCGAAAACACTTGGAAAACCAATCCTGAATAATCAACTTCGTCTAATTCTGAAGGTTTCTCCCACGTTTTCAAGTCTTCTCGACTATTTCAGATAGTCGGTCTCGAATGGAAATCGAGTGGTGATTTCCTTGCAGGATGTCCCTGTCACCTGTGTCCGATATTTGGCGAAAAGGTCCTCCGAAATCGGTTTCTCTGATTTACAATCGGAATCTCATGCGACGCGAACGGAACGCTACCGGAATAAATATTTGCCCCGCATGATTTATACAGGCTTTAGGAAATAGTGCCCTATAAATTCACCGACGAATAAATGTACACGATCCTTCCCTTTTTCTCTGTGGGATTGAAGTACGCGAATAAATTTGTTCCCTTTTTCTCCCACTCTGGTATTATATCTCACCAACATGCGCGAACCTACCTCGCGTATCCAAGCGGATATTAACCGATCGAAACCCCGATTTCAGTTTAAGATAAAAGCCCTTGGGACAGCCTTCCCTATATTTCCTGGATATTTCCGGTGTCTGCTTTCCTTTTCATGCGTCGTAGCAGCAGGTAGTAATCGACCGCATATGTGCATCTACCACATGATCGATGCCTAATTGGAAATTATATTACCGATCTCTCCTGCTCCTCCTTTAAATTCGATGGAGTGTAATATGCGAGGTGATGCGTACAACTAAATCTAATTAATTCCACCCGATGGAACTTTAGATGCTCGCAGTTCCAAGTAGTGCTTTTAATACTTAGCGATTTTCTTAAGATGTATTTTTCAATGATGTTTAAAATATTCCTGCTATTGTCCCAGTGTGGGATATCGAACAATAATATGCTAATTAGCCGGCATACCAAAGGGCGAGGATGCTGCGATAAAGCGCGCGAATCTTAGCGTGCGCTAACACGGAGAGAGCAAGGCGATCGTGAATCACGATTGTTGCCCGAAGCGTGTACTACAAGGAAGAACTAACGTCTGATCGAAGATTGCCGCGCTAACTAACGATTCCATTTACTGATTGGCCGGGGCACCGGCTACTCGAGGCTACTTTTATCAGGGCTTGCCTCCCACGAAAGAGGCCCTAACACGGACCCCTTCGATAAACCAGAACCTTCTCGACCCTCATGCCCACTGCCCACTGGCCAAACGCCTTCGTTCTCGGTTCCCCCTAATCAATTAGGATCGATCACCTTCCCTCGATCTGCTTCTTTCTGGGCCCTCGAATGCCCAGGAAGGACAGCAATGCTCCGCTTCGACACGCAACCATTTTCTGTAGGGACTGATGAATTTACGAATTTTTCTTCAATGTTCCTAGCGAAACAGAAGCCGAAGACAACGCTATCCGCGGACCAGTTGATATACAGTATATCCTACTACGAGTTGATACAAGTGGCTATCGCGCGATGCACCCTGCAACTCTCATGAATCATTTATCCCCTCGCCTCGAATCCATCTCAATCGATCATTCAGCACTTCGTGCGGCTTCCACGGACTTCGAAACTGCAGGCACGCTTGGAGGATGCGAGTGATAGGAGTATCGCGTGCCGAGAAATATCAGCCGTCCGTTCCTGTCCCGTTTCTTCCGTTCTTCCCTTGGGCTTTTTCTGTCTGGTTGGCACTCGAGGCCACACCGCTTTGGCTATCGTCAGATCCCACGCCTCCTTTTCCCATTATTATCGGACAAGCAACCACGCATCATGAAATGCGAATGCTCGAGAAAAAGCTTAGGAACTTAGACCAGTGTCTCCTGCGGACTCGGCCGATCATTACCCTCGTATGTTATCGTCGTCCTCCTATCTGCGAACGACGTCCACACACATCGTCTGCAGACAGTAACGTATGCACCCAGTCTTATCAGCGCCGGTACGACGTTTCTATTATCGGTAGTGTGAATCGTCCTTTCCCTTCGCACTTCTCCCTTTTTCCACTTCCAACTGATCCAGCAAAGTCAACGCAACACTAACTACCCCGACGCGAATTTTCCAAAGGCTTTCCAAATACTCTGTACTTTGTATTTCATATATTTCTTAAGATTTCTCTTTGAAATGGTGGATGATACTTAGTGCGAAAGTTGGAAAAAGCCTGGAATATCATGGGTAGTTGTATGCTTTTAATGTCGTGGATTTGTTAGAATGCCAGGAGTGCTTCGTACCAGCTCTGATACTCGTTCGTCACGCGCCCACGCCGATCCTCGTCGACCTTTGAAAAGATGGGAAAGCTCAACGGGGAGTTTCATTGCTGACACCTAGCGCATTACGCCTGAACACGTGCGGGAAGCAGCGTCTTCCGACAGATATTAAACGATAACAAGGATTCTGTAGGAACTGCGCTCTCACTCTGCAATTGTACCACTTGAATAATTACGGACATTTGCATAGACGAATAAATAGATCCTTAGGATTATGAGAATTTAGAATCGTTGGAAAGTTGGTTCGTTTTCAGGGATAAACAGGAATAAAAAATTGCAATCTAAGTCTGATGAAAGAGATCCTCAATTAAATTTAATATCAGACAGGGTGGAAGGACGAATGAAAATAGGAATGAAAGAGACACAGGTGTACGCACGCAAGTGACATTTATTGAGAGCAGTTCGAGGAATAATTTAATACAATTTTATTCATTAAGCAGGCTGCTGCTCGAATGCGAGAGAGGAGATGAGAGTGAAATGATTGACAGGCGAGAAGGGCGAGCTATCGTCAGGAAATCTATACGATCGATCGATTGCCTGGGAAACTCTCGCCACATTTTGCGATGCGGGCTGCTGCTGTGACTCGATGAGGGTGATCCGTCGTAATGAGTGGATTAGAAAATAAATATCGTGTGTTCGTGTGGAGAAGAGATTATGTCCACACTAAAAAGTGCGCGGTTGTCCGTAGAGCTTAGAAGCCGCTTGTCATTCTGCAGGATCCTCTTGATTCAGGGAGCGTGTCGATGCCGATGTCTCCAGGATTCGATGGTTGTGCTTCTTCGAGTATGTTACTTCGAATGAATTTGAGTGCGATAATGCGCGGCCCGAGCATAAGGCAAAGTATGAAGGAGTGGTAGACTAACAACAGGTTGGTATTCAGGGATGATCGCACTCTTAAGTAGTAAAGCAGGTTCACTCGCAAGAATGGGAGTTGCCACTTTCACCTTGGAATCGCCATGAATTTGACTGACACCATGACTCGAGATGGTTGTTGTGACCGAAGCGGTGGCTGGTTCAACTGGCTCTGCCAAGGGTACTTCCTTCAGCAGTGGGAGCGCCTGCTCTTTCACAAGAGCAACCGATTCTTTCGCAAGGACATTCGGGAGCAATGGAACTGCTGCGGCAGCAGGTGCTTCTACCAAAGTAACAGGCTCCGTTTTTATTTTCACTGCGTCCTTACTGGCGGCGCCCTCGATTCCCAGACTCTTGTGAAGTTCAATACGATTCTCTTGATAGGCTGGTAGAGGGGAGAGGAGCGGTACACTTTCGATACTATAGGTGATCGGTGCGATTGGTGCAAGAGGCAAAATAGTTGATAGGGGAGCATGGACCACCTGGACTGGTTCTTCAACCTTGGCGACGACCTGTGCTTCAGGCACTTCGACCCTCGCATTCTTCTCCACCTGAACTTGACTCTGCTGCAACGTAGCTGCCGGTATTTGAGCTGGCTGTTCGGCTGCTAGTACCACTGGCTCCTCGAACTTCACTAATTTCTCCGCGTCCACTTGAACGTTCCTGTGAATTTGAACTTGGCTCTGGTGAGATGTAGCGGTGGCTAATAACTTCGGGATGAAGATCGAATCCGGTGCTTGGTAGACAAGAGCTGCGTGTACAGTTTCGGCCGGACTCTGATCGATGCTTTCCTTGGAATCCTTACTTTCCTGTTCTTTCTGATTGGAATTCTGATCTGACTCGTCGAGGCTGCGCCTTCTGCGGCTCTGGGGCTTACTTTCCTCTTCCTGGACGTTCCTGGCTAACAGGACATCGGCCGTTTGCCAGTGGAGATCGTCATCGCTCGGTAAATTCGTGGCAGCTACGCGGAAGCCGCCCTCGTCCGCGACGTAGAAGACTGACTGGAGGATGCCGTTGGCGTCGATGTAGCTGTACGATCCTCTGGTGACCCCATCGAGACCCTTGACTTCCTCCTTAGCCGATGGCCCGCCGGCGTAACTGTACGCGTGCTCGCCTGTCCTCGTGTTCTGCGACTGATGGTACACCGGAAGTGGTTCCGCCAGGTAGGCATATGGAAGCAGGGTCAAATGACTACCTGAACACCCGACTGCCAAAACAATAAGTGGGATCTGAAAAAACAATAACAACATTCACTATCTGCGAAGCAAAACATGATTTTGCACCGATTTACGAATACGCTTTCGCACTCCTCTTCACGCCGAGCGTAACAATATAGGCAAAGTTTATTCGTGGGTGCGCGAGAAAGAGTACATTCGTGATTTTAGATCCCTGGAGAGAGTGGTGGATGGAAGGAGGCCGGATAGCCAGAGAATCGCTCGAGAAATTTTATGTCCAGTATTGGTAACGCGAACGGCGAGAAAAGGAGTGAGAGTGTTCGCCGCTTGCAAAGTCGACACGTGGGAGATGGGGTAAGTTTATACTTGCATGAGTCTCGCTCTTGGGATCCAGCTCTCTTTACGAGCCAATAAGACCCGCACAAGTGGCTAGAATCTTTCGCGGAAAGGCGAACTAGGAAGCTTCGATATCGACGCCCTTTCCGTATCGCTGCGCGTCGAAAAAAACACCCTCGCTATCCTTTCCAGCCTCACGGATTCCAGCGAGTATCCTCTTACCACTTGGTACTCGCGTGCGGATAACAATTTCGAGAATCGGATACGAGAGCGAGCGAGACCCGACCGTAAAACCTTTCTCCGACTAACTCACCACTCGATTCCAAGCTGCCACAGCTCTCGCAGGAATGCGTGAAAATTATTGAACGTAAATCAAGCGAAACAACCGAAGTAACCGTAACCCGTGGGAGAGCTTCGATAGAATGCAAAGAGTTCAAGTTCTCTAACAAGTGGTTAGTTCGATACGCGAACTGCGAAACCGATCGCACTGTTCTTTGTGGCTACAAATGTTCCTGGCACATAAAATGATCCGTAAGAACGTAAGAAGAAGATATAAATTAGAAGCGGAGTAGTAACCACCGATGTTCTGTTACTTCGAACTACCCCGAGAAGAAAATAGAGTTGGAGTATTAACGTGATAGAGGCACTTACCAGCGCCTGCATCTTGGTTCAACACGTATTCCAGCGAACCTCCTTGCTCAACGAAGGACTGTTCTGCCTGTGCACCTTGCTTCCGATCTGGTTTTGACTTATATACATGGCGGAGGGGACCAACCAGCCCATCGCGATGTCTTCGAACCAGGAACCGGAGGAACCGCCGAAGGACAAGCGGATCCGTTCACCGAATACTTCGAGACAGCATCACTTGATCCGGGATCCTGGTAGCCACTCGCTCCCACGTGAATACCCTTTACCACACCCTTCGCATCCGCATCGGCTGGAAAAATGCAGTAATTTATTCATCCAGTTTTAATGGATGCGCCAGTAGCCTTTGCGGTTTACGTACCAGAGTACCATCAGGGCTTCGGATATCTTCTGTACCTCCCTCCATCCATTTTTCGGATAGGATATACAAACGTTCTCGGGAACCTTACTAGCCACTCCGAGGTCGTCCGTTGACCCCAACCGTTCCTTGCCGCTCAACGCGCACATCAGGAAAACTCCGACAATTAAGAGAGAAGACTTGAGTTTCTTCAGTGGTGGAGTTGAGTGCGGGTGAAAGAAGAAGTCTAGTAGAATAAAGTTATTAGCGAAGCTGGCGATCCCGTAGAATTGAATTAATGCGAGAGGGGAAGATCGCAATGGAATGAGTCGGTCGGGGAATAGTTCGAACGAACCGTTCGTCGTGTCCAAGCTTGGTACCGCGGCTCAATAAATCTCGACATAATGGAAATCGTGATGGTCCCTTGGACTCGGCGATCGTCGGCAGCTTTTTGCGAGAGTAATTCGCCCGGCCTTGATCGAGCAAGTCCGCGATGTATCGGCGCGCTCTTGTCCGGTGAAATTGTTCGCCTGCCAGGGCCTTTTTCCCCCTTTTTCCTGCGGAGCGCAGACACCCGAGAATCCTCCCTCAAAGCACAATAAGATCACGCGACCCTCGTCCTTGGCGTTGCCCGTCGCGATGACCCGGACACGCTGTGCATTTTTGCCGATATCGTGCGCATGAAAATCCCTTTTCATGTCGTACTAACATTTCAAAGCGCTTCTGATTTCAATCCCACTCGATCTATCATGTTGGAAGTTAGGCAAGATATAATGAAGGACCGAACCGTATCACCGTGTCTACAAAAAAAGCCAGATTTTCGTTAAAAAAAAGTCTATAATTGGGTATCCTCTGAAGTTAATTGGAATTTATCGTGCGTACGCTCGCGGAAAATGATGAAGAGGCAGCGTGTTTTCGAGTTTAAGATCGTGCGAAGAGGGCCGTCAAGTCACCGCTCGTTTCACGGACGTTCAGTCGGAACGGTGTACCGCATTTCAACCTGGCAGTACTGCACCACGGGGCACAGCCTCTTAGAATTCCAACAAGATACACGCGTCCGCCGACAGTAAAATCTTCTCGAAAAAGTTTCCTCGAAGCTCCATGCTCGCAAGACCACACCCACGCCCTGAGTGCGCGCAAATCCGGTCGAGCACATATTTGCGGAGGTCACCTTATGTCGTAAACAACATAAACATAATGCAGTCGAACTGGCGGACCACACCCGGCGTACATATGTGCATAGATGTACCGAGGGTACACTGGCTATATATTCCGTATCGTAACAAGGCTGACATGACATCGAACTTACTTATTAGTAATGACTAGGAAGTTCATTCGGATAGAGGAAATCTTAACTAAATCATCGTACCATCCTTTCAAACATGTCAGGTTGATTTTATTTTCATACAATTTACTTCTTGATAATGCGAGATAGTTTCTGTAGACCAGGATTAAATATCTTCGGGATTCACGGTCACACTTAACCGCTCGGTGTTTCGCACGATAGTCAGAATTAGCTTTCCTGGCTTTTCCAAAGCTTGGTAGACCGTCATTGCTGAGTGAACTTCTTCCCCATTCACGTGGGTCATGATATCGCCTGCTAGCAAACCACCCCTGATACAGGAAATAATTAACAATTCTGATATGTCAAGTGATAGTAATATGAATGTATGTTAGAATTCTCACATGTGGGCTGGTGATCCAAAAACTACCTTGTATATCAGTACACCATGCCTCACAAAGTCTGGAATTTGTCCACTTCTCTGTTGGATCTCAAATAAGAGATCCGGTGTAAGGGATACCATTGTAATACCTAAATATCTTCTCTTGGAATCCTCTTTGATGTCTGCTGCTCCTAATTTTTATATATAGTCAAGTTTCTTATTATTTAAATATCCAAGTTGTACAATTAAAAGAACCTTTGAATTCTTACCAGTGCCTTTCCTCCTCTGTTCTGCTTTATAGAGGAATTCTTTTGCATAGTCTATTGGTATTGCAAAAGATATACCTGCAGTTACTTTCATTGAATTGATACCAATGGCTTCTCCATCTAAGTTCACCAGAGGACCACCGGAATTTCCAAACTGCTGGAAAGCGACTCACTATGCAATATTAACAACTCTATTCATATTGTAGAACATTTGATATCTTACAGTAATAGCTGCATCAGTTTGAAGATAATTCATCTGCTTATGAAAAATGCCTAATTCTTGGCTTGGTCTATGAACACTACTGATTACACCACTTGTGATTGTATTACTTAAGGAAAGTGGAGAACCTATGGCAACAACAAATTCTCCCGGTCTGATATTGTTAGAAGAACCAAGTTTCATTACTGGCAAATTTGTCTGTAATCAAAAATCACAATTATTGTGTAATAAATCCAAATTATGAGTGCATGAATTAAGGGAACAATTAATTTACCTTATTAATTCTAACAGTAGCCAAATCACTATGCATATCAACATCCTCTACAACTCCGGTATAAACGGTGCCATCAAAAAGCCTTACCTAATAGAACAGGTATTAATATAGTTGATAGCAATTAATCCTTCACCCATTATTTCCTTACCCTGACAATGGTATTTGGCTTATTGATGACTACATGGGCATTAGTTAATATTAAGCCATCTTGAGCAACGATAAACCCAGAGCCATTGCTAGCAGGAATAGGCTTGCCTGTAAAAAAATCTAGCCTGTCGCCTGGTTAGTGATCCATTGGGAAGAACAATTATTTTATTGAATTTGTCGCGTGAGTTCTCTCAAAGTATGCAATACTTACTTGCGCTTGTCAATGATCTCTATGTACACAACCGCGGCTGCCGAGATCTCCACCACATCGGCGATAAAATTAAATTTCTGCCTATTCTGACCGACATTAAGTGGGGGTGCGGACAATGTCCGCACCGAAGGCAACACCGCGCGTAAATTGTGGATTTGTTCACGTAAATCATCTTTCCTTCTGTACAAAAAATAACCGAAACCTGATAAAGCTAAGATAGCGCAGGTTAAGATATTCTTCAACCCCTTATTGGAGCTGTTTGGATTTAATCGTTGTGTCGAGAATGCCCTGCTGTCAACTTGGCTCGTACTCGCCACTATTATTACCCGGCTACATTTTAATTGATTTAGTCTAATGACACTCCGTGGTAAACGGTAAAGATATAAGGCCATTCTTTAAAGTGGGATTAGAAGGTTAGAAGCACGCGCCACTACCTTCGGCTTGGCGCGCTCTGATATTTGTATTTCGACTTTCGATAATCAATCATCGTTGCGCTCGACCTACCACGCGCAGGAGCCTTCGTAGATATGAATGATGCGGACAACATTCATAATAATACATGTGACATTACGGATTATTTATTTTCCATTCGTTTACAATTTTCATAAATAGCCGGTGATATACATTTTTGTGGATAGCATTATACAAATTTATTTTCACTTACAATAATACTTCATTAGATACTTCGTTCTCTGGTAACGCGACGCTTATCTCTGCGTCAATTTTCCGGCTGTTATTTATCGTGTCCAATAACTTGCACGCTGAATCGACGTGGCAGGATTCTGCAATGAAAAGGAAAATGAACATTTTCTTGCGTTTGAGAATGCGGCGGATTCTGCAAGAGAATATGTAATCTCGATAAGCGAATTACGGGTTTCTCTGAAGGGAAACGAGGATGGCTCCTTATTCCAGAAGGGAATGGTACTTCGCCATATCCTACCCGATGCAGAACTAGTGGTACTTTGCATATTCCTATCACCTTGCGAGCAACATATCCCATCGGCTGCACATCGGGCTGTACTTCCTCTGCACATAGCGAAACCCGCGATACAGGGTCTTGATAATAAACTTTCCTTTCGACATTTATAAGTTTCAGGTGTGCCGATGAAGCAACCAATCCTTGGTCCACAGCAGATGTGTGGACCGAAGCATTGACCTAAGTGATTCGGTCCGCAGGATAGGCACTGTATAAAAATATTAGATTTAGATTCAGAATTTTTACAGTATATGCATAGCTTCCTATCTTAAAAATGTTAATCCCCACCTCTCGAGCAATGCCTTCCAATGAAGCGACGTTTCCACCTCTTTTACCGCCTCTGGGACAATTTGTAATTAAACAACCGTGGATAGTTACCGCCGCCAAGCAAGCCAGGAGAATCGTCACTTTCAGCATTTTTCTTGGATTTGGCTGGAGTCACAGACGAGTAAAGTCTTGGCAAGCGATGGTAGCGGAATGATGCAGCCAGTGTGCTGTGTCCTCCTACTTATACGACTGAATCTCGGGTATTTAGAATTCACGTTGTGCTTCCTCCAGATATTTTCGCGGAGAAGCACTCTCAGGATTATGGAAATAAATTCGCGATCGTATATACGTATATCCGCATGACGGAATAAAAAGATGTTTTTCTATTCTGGCAGATGCATTCAGGGCAATGGCTTTATTCAATGGAGAAAGTAGGGATGGTATAGCGGATCATGTCTAAGTAAAGAATTCCAAATATTTGTATAGAAGGCCAGTGGCATAAGTCACTTTTTATTTATAGAGTTAAAAATTAATGTCATTCCTTATTCTTCAGTTTCTTTC
This sequence comes from Ectemnius cavifrons, assembly GCA_964023945.1. Taxonomy (NCBI): domain Eukaryota; kingdom Metazoa; phylum Arthropoda; class Insecta; order Hymenoptera; family Crabronidae; genus Ectemnius; species Ectemnius cavifrons. The sequence goes on along the minus strand of OZ030382.1, from coordinate 12,865,345 downwards.
GCTTGATCATAACTTTGCCTTTTGTGGCAATCACCTTCGCTGTTTTTACTTTTTTCATCTTGGGCTTTGCTTTGTCTAATTTATCACTGGTATCACTTCTCTTCAGTTTTTTAGTCACTGGTTCACCTTTTTTTAATATCTTGCGTTTCTTGGCCTTTTTAGCTTCTACACCATTTTCTGTTACTCCATTCTCTTTGCCTAAAGTACACTCTCTTTCTGTATGCCCTGCAATTATAAGAGAAATTAAATTAAAGATTAGTTTAAATTTTAAAATTCCTTTCGTTGAAAAAAAGAAAGGTTGGTACCTGTTTCTCCACACTTGAAGCATTTGCCAATGATTTTTATCTTTGATCCACAATTGTGTTTCTCCAGTGTACACCTATGGCATTTGTCGCAATGCTTCCATGTAGGTTTCACACATCTCTTGCATATAAGACAGTGCTTATACCTTCTACCATCTTTAGAAGTACATTCCTTGCATTGCTTACAATGTTTATTTTCTTTAGAAACCCATCTTTTGCATTTATTGCAATACTTGTAACCATTTTGTGCAGGTAATACAAGTAAATCCAAGGGAATGTTTGTAAAGATTCTTACAGGCGATGGTTGCTTATTCTCTTTATTTTTGGTCACAAACAATGGATGATTATCATAGCCCACTTTATAGTCCGACATTTTTAGCTCTTTCAAACCACCAGATACACCTGGTGGATTACTCTTTTGTCTCATAATTGGTTCCATGAAGTATGGAAATATGAACATTACTTTTAAACATTCATTTTCATCAGATATGTTATTCCACTTCTTATGTAGATCAGAAATTTTCTTTATTGTCCAAGACATCGGTTCTACTCTGCCTCCAAAAGGAGGGTCGCAAATCACATAGATACCCTTGCCATTATTCGCAGTCATAAAGTCTTTAAACACATCAGCAGCAGACTGATTGAAAAAGTGATGATTGAATAAATTGTACCAGCAAAAGTTCATCGGCCCGAAAAAGTTATGCTGTTAAAAAAAGTTAGGGTATATTATTAATTTGCCATATTCGTAAGACATTTATTTGTATATACTTACGAAACGGCCATCAATGTCTAATAGAAGGGAAGGAATCGTATCTTCAAAGTTTTCTTGAAAATATTCGTGTATTCTTGGTGCACCTATGCAAAGAACTTGTTTTGCACCGCAGCTCGCCAACATTTGACTTATTTCGATAGTGGATGTTTTTGAAAAAAGATATTGGGCTTCCTTCTTGGTATTATCCAAAGGTTTCAGGATTTCCGTGGGATGACTCATTTGGTAATCCGGCAAATTTTCTATCTTTTCGTGATCGGTATGCTTCTCCTGTTCGGAGACGGGTACGAATCTTTCACAGGTATGACAGTAACACCTGTTAACTGGCTGCAGTCCGAGTATTTCATTGAAACGTACAAACAATTTTTGATGCGGGTACTGAGAGACCATACGCTTTCGATGCTTTTCCCATTTGGCAAACTCCTTTTTCGATAATTTTTCCCCATGTTTTAAGTAGAAATTGCACAGATCTCTTTGCCGACAAGCCGAGCAAGCGTAAAATTGGTCAACCTTATTGCCCTCGTGCTTACTAAATAACAAGGTTGGCCCTATAAAAAGAGATTGTTTTTCAATCTAATAAAATATCCTTTTTTTGACTTTGAATCTCATAAAATTACCGTGTGGGCACTTTGGGTGTTCACTAGGATCGACCCACAAACATTCTATTCCACGTGCCTCATCCATGTTAGCGCGTTAAAATCTTTTGAAATTACTATGCATATATTCTATGTTACTTTTAATTACACGCAGCACAAACATACATTGCGATTCTACGAAACACGTACGAAACACTGTCGACTATCCACGTGCTACTTGTAAACAAACATATTTACTATATATAGTGCATTGAAGTTGATTCGAATCAATTCGAGTGATCGAGGGCTGATTTCGAATTCGAGATATTGCGCGGTATTTTTGATTTGGTGTGGGAAGTGATAGGGTCGGTCAGGAAAAAAATAGAAATGGTTGAAAGTTTACTTTATTTTATCGCAGACTTTTCTACAAGTGCCGTGTTGGTTGCCGCGTCACATATACATATAAGTTTCCGAAAACAATTGCGAGTATATAAGGCAAGTCAAGCCTCTACCGGGCTCATCTAAACAGTTGTTCGTGCGTTGTTCATGAAGTATTATATTGGTATTCTCGCCCCCTATTGTAAAAATACAGATAAACTTCGCTTGGACCATGTATTGCATTAACGTATGGATACAGGAACAAAAATATAATATTCTCTCTTTTTACTAGTTTTTCCTTCAATACTGTAGTTAGGAACGGATCACCTAACGAGTTCCCTCAACGCGGAACAAAGTTCTACTTGGAATAGAATGAATGTTTGGAACATAATACAAGAATCAAGGCGCTGGTGGACACGCGAAAACAGTCCAACATATTCTCTCATTTTAAAGCATCACTAGATGATCTACAGAATTGACACACTTTTCTCTTACTTATATTTTTGCCGTTCTCGCGCGTTAGGCTGTGTGTATTCCGCTAGATTATATCACAGACTATTATTCGCAGTTGGAAAAGACACTCACTAGAAAAACGCTTGTTCGCGTAGGTCTACGACGTGTGTTAGTGCGCTATTTCTGTGTTTACGGATTATGCAAGACATTTAGAGTAAATATTACTATTTACACGCATTGGCCGTCTAATGTCATGCGGTGCCCTATAGTTTACTTTACACCGTCACAGATAGCCGAAAACGTCCTAAGTTTACTATATCATAAACATAATGTACGCATCTTAATACATGTTTCTTTACAGCAACTGCTTATGTATCATGTTATACATAATACTGAAACGTTTGTAAGTATATAAATGTTGGAATTATCCTTCTAATACTCTACGACTGTTCCTGCTGTCAAGAATGCAACTTGAATAGTTGTAATTTAGTCTTGAAACTTATTTGGATGATCCTGTGTACTGTTATCTCTAATCAATTACATTAACATTATCATCCCAGTCATTTACTGGGTATTTAAATAATTGTCTGTCTATTTACATAATTGACTACAAAGCTTCATCTACTCTGTGTGCTGCATAAATAAATTCTTCCCTAAAGGATTACTGACATCAGTGGGTTAATATTAAAAATGGCTTTATCAAACGTAATAAATAAATCTCAAAAATAATCAGACAAATTTAAGTATGCAGCTTTAATTCAGGCTGTAAGCCAGACCTAGACTTATTAGATGCTTGTAGTTCTTCTAGTCTAGACAGTCACAGAACTTTGCTTTTCGAATGCGGTATCAAGAAACTAGTTTCACAAAGTCGATATAAACGCTACTATGATGAAAGTTACGTATAAATATGCCAAAAGCAGTTCATAGAGAGATACACAAATCTCTTTCAAAAATTTTTCCGAATAATGCTGGGTGCAATAGAAAAATCACGATTAATACTCAAGAGGACTTGCTGTAGACAAAATATTGACCATGTTGTACTTTGGAAAGGTATTTTTTGTTGGCCATAGCGCCTGAATGAATGATCCTACCTCGTTGGTTATTAAATCACTTTGCGATTAATGTAAGTAATCGCAGTATCAATGATGGCTTTCAGTGCGTTTTGCGTAACATCCGAAGCAAAGACAAAACCTGCCTTATCAATTCCTATGGGTGGGGTGATTCGATATCTTTGTTAGAGGTGCGTAGGAAAATCGATCTAACTACGAACCTCATTGCCCTAGGGATTACAATTATGAAGTACAACCATTTCTCGGGTAAAGATTTTACAAAGCAATGAGCTTAGACTGGCACACTCCCCATCTTTCCTGAAGCTTCTGGCGTTGCTCCATATGATGGTCTGACAAGTTTCGTAATAATCCTACCTGTCCTGGTTTAAGTTTCCTAGGATCTAGATTTGCCCCTAATGTTTGAACACCCTTAGCAAACTTGGAAAAAGGCGACAAGATGTCCTTGGCAGTTGTTGCCACTGGACTAGCGACATTTGTAGTATTAGCTTTTATTGACTTTAGAGCAGACTCGCTTTGAGAAGACGTTATGTTCAGAGTAAGATCTTGCTCTGATGTTGATCTCTTTTTGTCTTGCATTCTGTGGTTCGTCTGCAAGGCGTGACCGTCCATGTCACTCAATATTACTGTGGTATCAACTTCGCCCGTTGAGTGACTAATATTTTTCGAAAGATTTAGAGTGCATGGCGGCATAGGTTTCTCTCTCTCCTCGCTTAAATACTCAGCCACACCTTGTATTGTAATCTCAGGAGTTGTGGTAGTTGTCTTCTGAGGAGAAGTACTAAGCAAAGTATCACCAGGAGCAGGCAAAGCTTCCCCTCTTTCATTCTCGCAAGCCTCACTATCAACTACATCTGCATTTTTCACTCCCATTATAATACCAATAGACGGAGTGTATGCTTCCATTAAATTCTTATCGTGACTAAAATTCTCGGGCTTCTCTAGAGGCACAGGTGCCAAATCGATATTTTCATCGCTACTACTACTGCTACTAGAATTACGTTTTCCTTTAACGTTACCAGATATATCTCTGCCACCCACTGTAAAAGTAGGTTTGGAAGATGTCTCCGCCTTTTTACCACCTATATTTTTAGTTAGATCCATTGGTGGTTTCCTTCCACTAAAACTGTGGCTCAACTTGTTCAACTTGCTGAACTGCTCGGTCATATTGTTGAGAGCTTTGGTACCTGCAAAAAAGAATACCAGATTTAGTAAGCTAATTACACGACTTTGAAAAGTGCTCCAGTTTAGATATTCTGCGGATAATATACCTGCACTTTTAAGAGCGAGTAGTTGAGTTTCTGATACATTTCTAGTTAACTCTGGCAATGAAGAAATGTCCAGTAATCCTGGAGACCCTTTTACATTGACTAGTTTACTCTTTCGTCTATCGAGTGTTACATTCATCGCTATGGGAATCTTTTCCAGTCCGCCTATTTCCATTGCGACTGAAATAGCTTCGCAAATTGCTTTTAAAGATTCTATAACATACATTACAGTACCAATAGAGATTGCTAGGGGAACGTATAATCAATCAACTATTGTATATCGATACTATACCTATGCTTTCCTCCTCGGTTTTTATCACAACAGCCATATTATTGAAGAATCGCAAATTTGTACTACGAAACATATGAAAGTAACCGTATTCCCCATCCATCTTGTAATTTATTCTAATGCAGTAAAAGTTCTTATTTTTAAATAGAGAAACCGTATTCTCTGGTTGTCCGAATTCAATTAGTACAATATCGCACAACGGTACTCTTTGGTAGTTTGTGACTTTGTCGATCTGATCATCGTAATCTGCTACGTAATAACTATCGCGGGTCAAAATGAATATCGTATCCATTTCCGTTTCCGTGGGATCTCCAGTTCTATAAAAGAGAATTATTAATGTTGCTGTGAAAATCGAATAGTCCACAGGAGACAGAAGTAATGCCTGTATCTGCACATACACAGGGTCAGCATCAATGAGACCCCAGCTTCCCAGAATTATTTCTTGATCAGGGATGAGTAACTTTTTACAATCTTCAATCAACAACTTAACATGGATTGCTGTTGCAGCATTATCCTCCTCGTCTGTCTTCTCTTGAAATACTTCCTCGCTAATAGAGTTTCCTAACATCATATCGATCGTGGCCTGTCTATAGACATCCTTGAAACGATTTAAATAGTATCTGGAAATTATGAAGTTTATGAATATCAGTTCAAATCATGGAAACAGAATGTCGAATGTAAAATACAAGATTAGAACAGAAGATGCAGCAGCATATACAGAGACAATAAACCAAGTATAGCAAATGCTTAGATTTACTTTTCACATTCTAAACCTTAGACTATTCTCATTAAACTCGTTAAACTGATTAGCTGAAAAGAAAAAGAAAAACGGCTCCCATGCAATAGAAAGTTCATTCAGAAAACGCAACATCACAGGCGGACTTTATTAGCATAGAATTGTGTTATTGCTGGTTTTGTGTATACCAGAACTGTTTTGATTTCTCGAATTGTGGAGTGGTCGAAAATTTGCAAGTTACACTGGAACCAAGATTCCAATCCCAAGCAAACACGAACCTGGCTAAATGATACATAGCACTGGCATAAAGAAAGTCTGGATAAGTAGCAAGTTGAAGCTCTATGTTTGGTGGTTTGATGGGTATAAGTTCGAGGCAGCAATTATCAAGGATGTCTAAATAGTGCGACCAATCGTCGTTCAGCTGATCAACGTTGATGGGATTCCCTAGCAAGGTATCTATCGCCGCCTGACGTAAGTCATCCAGAAAGTGTTGCTGATAATATCTAAGGGAAAATGAAAGGACAGTGTCAGGGTCCTATGAAACTGCAACAATATCGAAATTTATCAGAGGCGTCTTGGAATTTTCGAAATAATCGCGCATTGAATTCCTTGATGAATTCTACTGATTAATGTAGTTCTAATATGTCAATAGAGCGATCGGTGACATGTCTGTAAGGTAGCGGTGTATCGTGTACACTTATTGGATGAATGAAATGTTCTACTGCAAGGCGGGTCGTGTAGAGAAATGTTTGTTCTATTGTACCTGTTTGCGGAATTCATCCCGTCCTTCATTAATCCCGTAAATTTTCTTTCTCCCGTTCTCGTGTAATCTCCCTATAAGTAGGAAGAAGCCATGTAACAATGGTCCCACATATCTTTTGATCGTATATCTCGAATGCATTGTAACAAACGGAGACAATTGAATGACTGTCCAAGGTCCGAAGTACAAACCTTCAAAGCATTCGTGCCAGCATATTGTTTACTGATAATATCTCCATTATTCGCCCAAAGCAATTGAAAAGTTTGTCTTATATTTGCCGGTAGCGTTCCATCGGGCGGTATTAGGCCTAGCTTAGAGAATTGCATCTCCATAACAGCTTTACCCAGAGCAGTTTGCACCACATTCGTTCTATCTAGACAGTCTATGCAATTCACCCGAAAAACTCCCTTTTGCATGCAAATCGTGCCTTGCTTGTCACGCCAACAATATCCCATATCAGCTAGGGCTGTTGTTAATGCATTAACGAGGATAGACACGTTCTCAAAATGCATTCCGCGACTGTGTTAAGTAGAAAGTTTTAATGAAGAAAACATACGGCAAATAAAGCATCCGAAACATTCTCGCATCTACCCACCAGTACTCATGAAAGTCAAATGTAGCATACGTTATGTCCCCATGGTTATACTTAAGAAGATGATTACTATACGCCTCCCAAATTATCTTCTCTTTGCCTGTTTGTTCAACAAGATTTACGATACATACGGGGCCGTACAACGATAGTTCTTCGCTAAAATGCTTCTCAAACGCAATTTGCGTTTCCGCCTCATCTGATTGGATAAATCAATATTAGATACTTCAGGATTAAGATTACTTGTTGGATAGCATTGGGTCAGGTGGAATTTTCATGTACCTTTGTCAATCCTTGGTGGGGGTTTGTATTTATAACCAGGTTGGGACCAGTACACAGGTACACTGCCTCTGACTTGTACAAACGATACTTGATGGTCGTGATACCAAACCAATTGTTCCGTTTCGACGTAATTTGCGCATTTGCCATTTTCATCAACACCGCGTCTCTTGTACCTTTACAATGAGAATAATTGTTGTGAATCTTGTGCACGATCTATTACATTCGTTTGTAACAGTGCATGCAATTACCGAAGAATATACAATCAACGGTTTACCTGGTTCCCGCACGGAACCTACTCCTCCGCGATATTACAGCTAAATTAAAAGTTTCATGTCTTGGTTGGTCGTCAAAGCCAACTTCAACATTACATTTCTCTATTTGTACATATCCTTGAATCACTGGCAATATCCAGCAGTCTGCGTCATCTCTCTGTGATACAAAGAATTGTTCGCGTATATAATACATGCAAGGAACTTAAGAAGTTGCATTATATACTTGGATATTTCGAATAACACTAACTTTCAAATTGATAATATCTTGCAACATGTGCTTGTTCCAAAAAAATCTATCATCTACCCTTTGCCATAATGGCTTACTCTGTATAGTCTTGCCTTGTTCAGCCTCAGTGATAGATTGTCTCTGTAAGGTGTTTGTAATGTCACCAGTATGGCAAAAGAAGAATGAATCTGTTTCGGTAAAAATCTTAGTAAGCTCTTCTAAAATTCTCTTTTCAAATCTTTCTTTATCCTTCACGATGCTCCTTTTGCTTACAGTTGACTTGACCTGCAAAGACATGAAAATCATTGATCTTATATTGCCCTTCATCTTTGAATCCAATTGGGATTAACACTGACTTGAGATGTAGCTAGTGCAGCAGCTTGTTGAGTGGTATTTTTAATAGTATTCGTGGCACTTTTTATGGTGCCCCAGGTCTTAGCCAGAGCTGGTGCTTTCTGTGATACATCGAACAAGCTGGTTTGGCTCTTCTTTTTTGGTATATGCTGATGCTTCTTACATGGCAATAGTCCAATATCAGTGTTCTCAGTGCCAAGATGCAAAAATGCAATAGATTTAATTTTATATACTACATGACCTCCATGTAATTCACCAGCTAGTGAAACTTCCTTGATAAGCATCAATCTAGGCTCCAAAACTGATTGCTGTTCTACTTTCCCCACTATTCCATAGAACATGCCCACACATTCTATGTCTTTTGGAGATGCCCATTCCCAGTCTGGAAGAACAAATTGGATCAATAACATCAGCGAAAAACAGCATTAAACTGGCACTGGAATCTTGTTTCGCGGGGGGCAATAATTAATTCCATTCCTGGGCTATTATAACGGATTTACATAATAGCACGGATTATTGCGATATACATCCTTGTATTCTGTCCGAAAAACAGTACAGGAATTACAGGAGCGTTATCTTAATAATGTAGTGCGAAGCACAGAAAACTAATTTGTTTTTATTCGAGAGCAATGATTCGAAACGGTGTGGAGTTCGTGCGATGACGAAATCTTAATTTGCAATTGACCCAATGTAAAGCTATTCGTTAGAAGTGAAGGAATGTTCTGTGGGAAGGATGCAATGAAATATGAGGGTATGCGTAGCGATTGACGTTTGTGTAAACGTACTCCTGTCAGTGAGAAGTGAACTGGTACCCACCCGACTTGGCGGAAAACTCTCCAGTGTTCTTGTCGCACCAAAGACTGTGTCTCTCCTTCACGAAGATATAATGAGTATCAGTACGAAAGAGCTCCATCCTGGTATCGGCTTCCTCACGATAATCGACTTCTATACAGAATGTGTCATGTTCCTTTCCGCGAGCAAAATTCCGCCTACCTCAAACATTTCGCCATGTTACACTGTGATCTGTCTTTGTTCCTCTCCAGGAATACTGTCCCTCTCGCTCTCTCCTCTGCCTTGCTCTGTCTCACTCTGGCTGCTCTGTTCTCTCAAACTGAGCTTTATGGGCTTTATTGCGCTTTGTATATTTTTGGTCAAGGGGTTGGGGGGTTGGGGGTCGGCGATGAAGCATATATGCGAGTAATCGAGAATCCTGAAACTATCGAACTCGAAAGGAATTAGATACTATAGGCATCAGGGTCGCCCAATCAATCGAATCAATTTAGAGCAGCCAGTGCAGCCTAATGCTAAAATGCTCTTATGTACTTTTAATAATGAAAGTTTTATTTGCATAACATTTGCTGATAGTTTACATATACATTGTAACATAAGTACATCATACATATAAAATAGTAGGCAGAGATGGACATCCTTCCGATGGAACCGGACTTGTATGTCAAAGAACGTGGGGATTCGATAACAAACTATGAAAAACGCGCAACTCGTGTTAACTTAACATATACTATAATCGACTTTCTTTACGTGCTACTTAAGATACGCAAATGGGAGATTTGTATAAGTCAAACACATTTCAGTTCGTTCCTTAGATAATATAGACCATTTCCTGCGTGATGATGATATCGCAGTACAGATGTCATGGTTTTGTTACAGTAGTGCTTCGATCTGTCTCATTTCACCGAATGTTTAAAATATATTTACGCGGAATTCAATTCGTCCTCGTCGGCATTGGATCTCCTTTCCTGTCTGCTTTTTTTTGGTTTATACTCTTGCCACTTTCGGTGATTTAGCAATTGAAAATCGTCCACCTTAGCTATTAATTCTAAGTATTTTGCCAGCTTCAGCAATTCCCTATCTTTATGCCTGGTGACATGGGCATGTCTGAAAGGTGTTATTCTCAATCCGGATTGTGGGTTCATAATAAAATTTCTTCTGATGTCATCGAACATAATAGTATTCTTAGCTGAAAATTGTTTATACTTTCCCCAAATAATACCCAAAGGTTTCACACCAACCACTCCGTGTTTTGGTGTATGAACTGATATCATTGCCAAGGAATCTAAGTGGAACGCAATTTTGTAATCAGGATGATTGGACACTCCCAATAACTTCATTTTTTCATTGATCCATCTCATACTAGTTGCGGACCATATTACTATGTCATAGTGTCTATAAGCTCTTAATAAGAATTCGTGCAAATAAGGTCTCATTAATTCCATTCCAGTCTCTGCTGTTGATCTATGATCGAAAAGAGTATAATCTATATCTAGCACTAAGAGCTTTTTGCCTTCTCTTAGGGGATTTAACTCTTTTATAACGTAATGGTCAATTCTCTTTTGAATTTTTGACAGATACACTTCTGCCTTTTCTATCTCAACCTCTTCTTCTTCGATATCCAAGTCATTTATAACATCTGGCATATTTTCTGGGGCTTGGCTTACTTCCGCAATATCTTCTTCCCTTGAACCCATCATCATTAGCTTGAAACCAGGTTTCAATGCCAATTTTCCTATGAGGTCATCATCCGTTGCTGCTTTGCCTGGTGAAGACAGTCATTCTATAGACACCTTAACACATTTTAATGATCATTCTCCCTAATCGTGTTGGAAATTCGTGCGAAAGATTAATTATCATTTTGCCATGTTCGCAATACTACTTTTGTCTGTGAACTAATAGAAAGTATAGCGCGTAAATCGGCTCAAAGCATAACCTTGACATTTGAGGTTCAATAGCTTTTGTCGTTCAGGAAGAACTCCCGTTTCTCTGTGTATTTGCTCCTTCAAAGCCAAAACTGTATCTTCATCGTCAAGATCCGTAATCTCGTACTCCTTGCCGCTCCACTTCACAGTAATTTTTACACCGTTCTCCATTCTCGCTCGAAGGGAAATACCGCAAACCACCGCAAACCAGCGATAGTCAACAGCCTACTTTGGAACGTAAATTCACACACGTATATATATATATAGAGAGAGAGGCATACACAACACCGATAGGCGATTTCATGGTATTAGTCAGGAGAAACGAAGGATTATACTGCGAGGCAGGACTGAGAGCTAATTAACTTAGACAGTTTTGTAAAAATGCATATTTGTCTTTATTGCAAAAAGAAGAGGAAAGTGTATTATCGATAATATATCGTAAATGATCATGTCAGACATGTAAATTGTCACATACATCCGCCAGTCAAGCTCTGCAGAGTGAGCACGATCGCAAGTACGAATAGAACGGTGAAGTATCCCAGCAGGCGATAAATTCTCGTGAAGACTGGCTGACAAAATTTACCTTCTATCATACTTAAAGCTATACATACATAGGTACATCTCGTATTTATATACTATACATAAGAGTACGCGGATGGGGTCACATTGACAATAGTACTCGAAAATGCATCCACCCGATCACGCCGGCTGCTCACCGTGTCTCGCGTGGGATCAAAGGCACGACGGTGAACCCGGGCATCCCTTATCCTTTTTACAAATAATACCGTGACGCGCGAACGACGACGATGACACCGCGGGCGAGAGCGAGGCTCAGCTTTCCGTAATGAAATGGACAACAACACCAGCTGAGCATCAGGATCGGGCTAGGGATGAGGAGAGAAACGAGGGACAAGTACGAAAGACAACAAGTTTGGCTAAGTCAATGGAACACTCTCGGCGTGACGCGGCAGTACGAGAATACAGTTAGTATATACAAATTGATCGGTGTATACCGTAGCGGTGAGAAGGAAAAACGAAAGTAAAGGGAGAGATTAATTGGCCGTGATCACAGTAGCAGCCGGTGGTGAGGAAGAGTTCGAAGAGGACGATTTCTTCTTGAGAACAATATCCTTGATGTTGAGATTGACCTTTTCCTTTCGAGGTGGTGGTACAGACTGCAGGCAAAACCTCTTGAAAGCCTCTAGTTCGCGCTCTGCGTCATCCATCTCCCCGTCCTCAAGGTCTATATCTTTCGGCGTGAAAACGCTCTCTGTAAAAGATACCCTCTAAGTACTAGTTGTACCTCTTGTTCTAGAAAAGGGGGATAGGGAGATTTGCTGTGCATTATGCTAGCATCTATATAATGATTTCTTTCTCTTTTCCACGGTTGTTCGCTATCCTACAGTCATGTCAAAGAATTACAAAGTCCTCGGCAACGTGGAAATACCGTTTGTGTAGGGAAGACATCTAATAGAAGTAAATGAAAAACATCGAGATACATGGTAAACTGGAATAAATGTATATAGAATACTGTGTGGAAATAGGCAAGGTGACACATTTTGTATTTATCCAAGAAAGCATAGACTCATATTTCATCGTTAGTATTTGGAACGTAGAATCGGCATTTCTCATTATCTTTTATGTATTCGCTCATTTATATCCGCTGTACTTTCGGTAGAGTTGATAGTTTGGCTTACTTGAAACTTATATGAGAAAGAGAGTGAGAGAGAGCGCGTGAAAAGACTTCTACAATTTTGTGAACATCGAGTCGCGAGAAGAAAAGAAAAGAAAATAAAGAAAAGACAGTGCTCACTGGCCAGAGTTTCTTCCGGACAATCCCCAAGAAAATCGTGGTGGCCAATTTGAGGACGTCTCGTGTCTGTATCCGGTACTGAAAAAACGTTTTGACCTAGCCAAGACATGGTCCTAACGCGGTTCTGTGCCCTCTCCTGACGAAACGAAATGAAAGAAAAACCGTCGTCAGTGCGATAATGCGAACCTACTGCCGTCGAAAGACATGTGCTGCGGGTATCATAGAAAATATATCACCGGCCGGGAGTGAGAAGCAACAGCCCGGACGACTGTGTGTGTTAAGGAAAACAAAAAATGAAAGAAGCAAATTTACATGTTAAAGTTTGATTATTGTTGTTTCTCACCAACGAGGTTCCAGTCATCTCCGCCTTGCCTTGTGCCGTTTCCTCTTTTTTTCTTTTTCTTGCTCTTCCCGTTCGATGACAAGGGAGAGGAAGAGGTAGAGGATGTCGCTATCGAGGCATTCAGCGCTTCCCTCATTGCCGTTTTCGCACTTTGTACTTGCTCGGCACTCGTTTCAGTACGTACTTTTGTAAGAGTGACGCTCGTGCCTTTTAAGTTGATTCCATTTTCAGGAATAATCTGGCCATTCGTCACTTTACTAATATGAATATTAGCTAACCCAGACAGACTAGTGCAATCCGATGATTGCAGTCTCGAAGGCAGCTCTGCCAGATGAGATGTAATTACGCCATTGCTCTTTGTGCTCAATTTTGCAGTCGTACTTGACATGACATTCGCGCTTGAATTCATTTTTGAATTCGTATTAAAACTTGGTGTTTCAGACGGCCTACTTAACGAGGGCGATAGCGTGGAGAGCGAGGATAATTCTCCTTTAACAATATAGTCTGGTTTCGGAGGAGCAGTTAGTCCAGCGTTTATTGCGTGCTGCAATGCTGGACTTCTGATAGTCACCATTCCATTTTCAGATACTTTAATGATCGCTGCTTGCTGGGTTGGTGCAACTTTCATTGGACCAAATGCTGGATTTCTTATGGTGACCATATTTGTGCCAGGGTTATGGAGTATTCTGGCTGGTTCGTCTGTCTGTTCATTCATGCATTTTTCAGTATTCTGGGCGGAGCCATTATTCGTGCCGTTGTTTGAATTTGAATTCTTATTTTTCTTTTTCTTTTTCTTGCTACCTGTACTGGAGCCATTAATACTATCGTTATTCCCTGTTGAATTTCTGTTCCCACAATTACCACGAGTCTGATTCATATCCTTTGTGGAGTCTATAAGATAAAATAACAAATAATTTTGTAACAGTGTAAGGGGTAATAGAAAAGTTTGAAAAAAACATAGTAACATTACTATCTTACCCTTTTCCATTGGTCTTGGCAGGAGGTCTTGCTTTAATTTCCCTGTATCCACAACAATAACATTCCCACCCGCTTGTGGAGTCGCATAACTCGATTGAACACCACTCATTGGTGCCGCGATGATAGTAGTTTGCTTTGGAGGATTTACTGGCTTTGGCATTGGTGCAGATCTTATAGGGAGAGGTTTAGCAGGGGCATCCACTTTTGTAATTGTAATACCAGGAGGCAACTTTAAGTTTTCTATATTTATTTTAGAATTTGTGCTAATATCTTTAAATTGGCTGCTTAAAGAGGACGTGACTCGGTCAGATGTATAAGCGGAAGAATTTACATCCTGGTTTGATAAATGTAATTTGTTTGTGGAAGTAGATGTTGTAATATTTGCAGAGAGAGTAGACACATTTATAGTAGCAGGTATGAATTGAGTTTGATTTACTTTCTTCTGCCCTTTTTGGTTTGTATCATTTTTTGTAGACTTATCAGTTTTCTGAGAATTGTTTTGGTTATTCTTCTCCTGTTGCTGATTAACTTTATTCTTTTTACTGCTCGACTCATTAGCAGTAGGCGATTGCTGCAACTTCTGCTGCTGCTGCTTTTGCCCGACTGAGTTAGCAGGGGATATACTCTTTTGAATTTGTTTCTTATTTGAAACTTTTTGCTGCTGGGTCTTATTCTTACTTTGTGGATTCTCATGCTGTAATACATTTTCCTTGTTTTCAAGATGTTTCTTATCTTTTTTCGATTTGGATGTCTTCAACTCAATAGTAGCTTGTTGTTGGGGCTGTTTCTTTTCCGCTCCACCCTTGTCACACTTACATTTTTCATTATTAGTTTGAGCCTTTAGATTTTTATTATTGGAAAGTTTCACTTGCACCGATTGTTGCTGTGGTTGTTTTGCACTATTCGTCTGTTGAGCTTTGTTACCTTGCTGTAAGGAATTAGCATTTGCCTTTGATTTCTTCTTTTTCTGAGCTGCAGTTGTATTTTGTTCATTTTCTACGTGTTGTGGAGGAGGCTCCTTGGTTTGTCCATTCACTAACGTGAATAAAACTTTATCTTCTGCCGGCGACTGTCCTTTAAGTGTAATTGTCACTGTTGGTTCGGCACTGTTTGATTCCATTACCCTTTTAATCGTTACGATTTGTGGTTGAGTTTCTGCTGGTTTTGACTTTGCCAACTCATTGGCACGAGCCTCTTCCACTTTTCTCATTTCTCTTCGTAATTTCTTTCTCTCCTTTTTTGTCAACTGTTTGTCCACTAGATCAGTTGCTAGTACTTTGTCTACAGTTGTATTCTGGTTCATTTTTATGCTTGAATCACTAGTTGAATTTTGAGCCTTGTTACTTCTGTTACCAAACGTTTCGGTTTTCTCAACCTTCGTCGATGACTTTATTGTATTTGGGGAACCACATCCAGTTTTATCATTTTTATTCGAATTCGAGACCTTTTCCTTTACGTTGGAATTGACTGCTATTACTTTTGCTTTTGCATTACCATTACTATTGTCACTGCTTTTATTATGACTGCTATTAATATTACTGGATATGTTATTGATATTGGAACTACTATGAATACTGCTGGTGATTACAGTGCCCCTAGTATTGATTCCAGTATTAGTATTAGCAGAATTGCCTATATTACATAGCTCTTGTTTATCCCTCTTTTTGTTATTCGATTGCTTAGCAGTGAGCAAAGTAGTGGGTGATATCGTGGGTAAAATGGATACTTCGGGAAGATTACACTGCGGTAATAATCTTTGAGGAACAGGCTTTTGTGGATCCACTACTGTAATTGTTACTTCTGGTGTTTTCTTCTGCAGCTCTAATAGCTTCAGTCTTTCCGCCTCTTGTCTGTCCAACCGAAGTTTCTCTTCGAGCTGCGAGAAAAAAATAACTGAAGTAGTAGCATGTTGAAACACCTGGTGCAATATTAAAAAGGATAGATTATGCATTCCAAACCTTTCGCTGTTTCTGTCTTGCTTTTTTCTCAGCCTTTTTGTTATTTTCTTTCTTTCCAGTTTGATTGCCCTCAATAAACTCAAGGAGTTCATCCAGATCCCACTCATCTCGTTGAGTTTTTGGAGCTGTATTTGTAGCAATGACTGTAGGTGTTGTATGTACTGTAGCTGTAGACGGTGGTTGAGCAACTTGGCAAGGTTCCGTTTTAATCCCCATAGTAGGGGACGACTTAATTGCCACAGTACTATTCACAGAAGTAGTGGATGATTCGTTTTTCGGAGGACTCGATGGTGTTTTACATTTCCGTGCTTTCTTCTTCGTTAATAACTGCCGCAATCGCTCTCGCATTTCGTTATAATTTCGACTAACTGGTGCCACCGACGGCTGTAAAAAATCAATTGACATTATGTTTAGTAAGTACACTATTACAGAAACATAGTGAACTATTTATGTGTAGTTGGCAAGAAAACATACAACCCCGTGACCAAAAACTTCACAGTAACAGCAATCGCAATGCCGTGACTGATCTTTTTGCACAGAACTTGTTGTTGAGCATGAATCTTCCTGACTGCTCGCAGAGTCAGAACAGTCACCATCCATAGAATTAACTAGAAGAAACAAATATCATGGAAATATGTTAAAAATTGAATACGTAGAGATACAAATGATTCTAACTACCTTGCCGATGTGTTGAGCTATCGCGAGTTGCGGTACTCGTTGTTTGAGTGATAGAACGAGTAGTTTGCGTTTGGGCAGACTGAGTAGTAACGTCAATCTTTAGTGGAGCAGATGTCGTTGCTTCCGGAACGGTTTCAGTGACTGCATTAGACACTGGTGTGTTCGGTGGGGATTTTGGACTTTGAGCAGTATTTCGAATAGGAGGTACTGATGGTTCAGGTGGATCTATTTGATTAGAGACAATATTTTGAAGTTTACAATATAATAATGGAAACACAAATGATCGGCAGAATATATTAATACCTTTTGTTAGACAAGGGCACGCGTCCCACTTCCTTTCAAAATTCAACAAGCATGGACAAGGAGGATATTCTAAAACTTCCTTTCTCCATTCAGCTATTTCTCTGGCATGCCCATAAACACACGCGCATGGCTGAGACTCGACATTTTTTAATCGTACGTCTTCAGTAATAAGTTCTGCGGTATTATCGACATCGATGGATTGCGTAATCAATCCTTCTTGTTCCTCTAACGTTATCCTAGTTTGCGAACCAACACTCCGTGCGCTCATTTCATCTGTTATTAATAAAAATAAAATTCGATTATCGATATACTTCATTGTATAATTTTAAACTCACAGGTGATCGTAGAAACATTTACCTGTAAATGCATTACTTAGAAATGGGAATTTACTAGGGTCAAACGGTAGAATATTTTCTCCATCTATTGTGAGAGATGTTTCCAAGGATGAACTAGTGCATGTATGACATTCACATGTTTTCCCATCATCTACATTGTTCTCTAGACTGATCTCTTCCGTATGACCCCTTTTATAAAACAAATCACGGGTAAATTGGGTTGCTTAATTGTATAGGAATGATAAGAAAATATTAGTACAAAATGAATAGTACCCAAGAGATTCTAAGGCGAATTGTGGTAAACTGGAACTTGAATTGATCTCATCTGAAGCATTCATTTCATCTGTTGTTGGTTGGCACTGTGTCTTATTCCATCCATCAAGAAGAATCTGAACAGTTTCTGAAGTAATTGGAGGCATGTCCAGTCCATCCAAGCAAAATTTTGGAGTTGAGTTTGGTGATTGACAATCTGACTCAGAACCTTCACTTTTCTCATCAAACGTTTTTGATGAAGTCGATGACTTTGCAGATTCGCGCGATTTTGTGAAAGATCGCTCTTCCGTGAGTAACCGTATGACTCTACACACTTCCCATGCATTTCGTATTTTCTTAAACCTGGCTAATCGTACGGCTTGAGCAGCACTGAAATATATATTGTTTATAGTGATTTCTGATGACAATTTATACTTTGAAAGTCTGTTTCTTACTTATATTTATTCATCCACGGCTCTGTTTCCGGCCATAAGAATCCTATTTTTATCATTTCATCATCGAAAGCTAAATATCGGCGTACCAAAGTCTGATATTCGGACCCTTTCAGTGGCAGCAGGTTCCTCAGCTGTCCATTTATGATAGATCGATATAAATGCACTGCAGACGCATGATCTTTGGATAGAATTGCTCGCGATATCGCGATGTAACTATAACTCACCTGCAGGATAAATGAAGGCAATTTGTTTTGCACCAGGGGATCATTATATACATATATTTGGTATAACTTTCTAACAAAGCAGTCCCATGTGAAATTCGACTTGCACAGCCTCTTCTTAAGAGGTTTAACCAGTTTCGATATGTGGCATGCAGTCGATATTAAAGCATCATAATCATTTAAAAGACCTGCACAGAATATAATTACAAAGATTTCAAAAAACTCCATTCAGTGGTATAATAATAAGAGAAGATGTTGTTGGCCTACCTGCGAGAAAATTTTGAACCAAATTATTTCCATCTCGTTGCTGCAAAAGATGTAAAAGACGAACCTTTGTTTCTATCACAAATTTCTGTGCCTGACTCACCAATCTTGTAAAAAGCTGATGTGAATCAATCTTGCATAGACTGAAACAAATATGAATCTTGAGTGATGAAATGAAATTCATTGATGTTCATTAATATTCAATTATGCATAAGAAATACTTACAAAAGAGCAATATTCCGCGTTTCCCAAAGATTTGGAACTTCATTCGTGTTTTCTGGTTCGGCGGCATCCAATATGTGGGGTGCTTCCAAAGCAGCATCAAATATCACCCTAAGGCTTTGACGGAACTCTAGCCAGAAACAGTGAAATTTCATAGCCATTTCCAACTCCTCCCCGAAGATCTCTCTGCATACATCCAAAGGCGATGGGGTTAAAAGTTTCCATTCGTCTAAGACTTGAATCCATCGTAGTGTACACGTGAAAACTCGAGGCTTTTTACCTCTTGGCTTTGTAGGCGTCACACGAGCATGGTTCTTTTGTGTGTCTGGATAGACTCTCAGCAATCATGTTCGTTGCATACAAGTTCTCGAGGAAGGACTCCGGTCTCCTTGTTGAAGGATATTGCTGATAAATACGTGCCATCAAATCGGCATTATTCGCGATAATATACTACAATGGAAGAAGAATTAAAATTGATTTTATTGCACCAATGATGGCAACACTCTGACAAATATGATGGAGGTGAATGCATACCGCTGTAGAACAATCACCCGAGAAAACAGACTTCTCCAAGTACTCAATTGTGTTTGAAGATTCCATTTGAAAGTCAGTTGTGACATGGTTTTCGGAGTTAGGATCATGATTAGAATTAGGATATAGTTTTGGAGTAGATGACCCATCGAAGGAATCCTCTGGGGAGTCCTGGGGGGAAATCCGAAGGGAGGATTCGAGCGAGGAAATAAGGGAGCCCTGTTCGGCATCGTACTGTTGGCTTTGATGCCTTTGGCACGGTCTTGGTACAGTATCGCGAATGCAGTTAAAATTCGAGTCAATAGACGCAACCTGTGCTTGGGAATTTCTCTCGGTGATCGTATCAGTTGCAGCTTTTTTCGCGACGCTGCTCGTAGCAGGCATCGATGCCACTTTGCCGTTTGTGGTATTCGATTCGCACTGCATTTGCGATCTGTCCGTTCTAGCCGTCCTTTCACAGAAAGTCTCGTCGCCATCATTACCGCCGCTGCTCATTCCGTCGAGCTACGTTACAGCACACGATCTTCCTTCAAGCACTTAAACAAAGTTACACAGGGCCTCCTTTCGCCCAAATTGATATGCTGCTCGACGGACTTTTATTTAGGAGCGCGTAAACACAAGAGCCGCGTTCGATCAACATTCGCTCAATATGGCCTCTCGCAATTTCACGCACATCTTATACCCCTGGCTGGCATCTCTCGGATATCACTCCTCGCAGTTGATCTCACTCTTTCCAAAAGAAAAATACGATGTACTCCGAATGAGCATATACAGTCGGCGAGGTTTCCACTAGGACACACTAGGATAGGAAGCCGTTATCTAGCGTCCTAGAGTGCCAGATTAAAGGTAACTTTCATTGCTAGCGATTTACAGCTACGGAATACTATATGAAAAGGTACCTTAACAATCGTATTTAGTGTGTACTTAGATTGGAGCAGATCATCAAGTGCACTTTCTCACCTAACAGGAACATGCTCGTGCTGCCACCACCCTGCAGCGCATCGTACTTGCTCTCATTGGAAATGTATAGCAGCGCCGCTGTCAAAGGTCTTTTAATTTCAGTTGTCGACGTCGTCAAATCATCAAAATACAGCAATTCCGGTGTTTCGGTTCCGAGTTACATGAAGTGGTTAAAAATGATTAAGTCGATGTAATTCCTATAACAGTAAAGAATTGAATCATGGATACAAGGGAACGCAACACAGAACTGTTGTAATTAATAATTTGTACTGCAACTATTCGCCACAATCAGTCCGCGAGAGAAATTGTCGAGGAAACAGTGGTGCAAGATGACGACTACAAATTATTTGAGTTTGGATATCAATAAATTATTTGAGGAGCATACCATAAAGGAAGTTGAAGAGATCAGGAAGAAAATTCAGCATGAAAGCGACAGGAAAAAGATAGAATTAAGAACACTGGTTGGGTGAGTTGCCATCGCATTGACAAGACTTAACTATATTCTGTTATGATTCTTCTTCGAACAAGCCTTACTTTTCAAGGGAGAGATATCGGGACTTAATACTTGCTGCTGATACAATTGGAAAGATGAAATTGACGTCGGAGCATGTTGTCTCACAAATAGCTGAAGTTGAAGACAAATTTCGAGAACTTCAAAAGAAATATGTTGTGGGTCTTAGGATACAGGAGGCTGAGAACTTAATACACGGGTAGATACATCGGCAAATCAACAATGATATTAATGATCCAACAATAACACAAAAGTGTTTTGATTTCAGGAACTCAGAAAGCATATTGGACTCAATAGTAATACAGATAAAAATTCTTATGGACATTCCTGAACGTGTATGGACGAGTATTGAGAATAAAGATTTATTGTATGCTGCACAACTGTATCTAGTTGCTCAACATGTAAATTATAGCCTGACTTTTGAAGTGGGTGATGCATTGCTATCCAGAAGATATCCAATCATTCAAAAGCAATGGGATATAGTTGGGCAATTTAGACATGTAATATTAGAGGAATGCGACAAGGCCTTACGCTCATTAGATGTGCGATCAGAGGTGAGTTGTATAATTGCGCTCATAAAGAGGAAAACGGTTGTTAAGATCGTCGTTTTTCTATTTTAGAGCGCCGCGAATTCTTTAGCTGCACTCGTATTATTAAACGGATCGTCGTTTGCAGAATTGTTAAAAAAGCTAATATCATTGAGAAGTCACGCGATCGAGTCAGTCGTTTTAGATGAAAACGATAGTGGCGTGAAAAGTAAGATCAAGCAATGTATTACGATCCTCATCCAAACAGTTGATTTAATTTATCAATGCTTCGTCGGTAAGTTAAATTAACGAAGTACCGATTAATAATTATAGTCAAGACAGAAATATGCAACATCTTTTATCCTCAGCTCAGAGAAATAACTCCAGCGGGCTTGTACTGCAATATGTAAAAGCAGTTCAAGATCAAGAGGCATATTCTCTACTCAGTCGTTTTGAGTCGAACGATGAACCCATCGCAGCCTTTCTACCGTCGGTGACAAAAGAACACAGGCCATTTATAAGGGATGCACTAGAGGATTTTTCTCCCAATGAATTACGTGAAAATGTGCAATCATGGTTGAAGTGGGTCGGGGAATTTTGTAACAAAGAAGTTACCAAATTATTAGATTTTGTTACCTCGATAAAAGGTCTTTATTATGTAAGAGAGGAAGCGATTGGTATTCGATTGCCTGAGAATTGGAATACGATATGGCAAGAACTCAATTTACCTCCAACCACCTTCTGGTTGGAATACTTTCAACCACTTATAACTAAGAGAGCTAAAGGTAGGTAATTACAGCTGCTGTAACTTCGCAATATTTGTCTCCATTTCAATTATATCTTAACTGAGATTGTAAACTTATAGGCATCATTGATGAACGATGGGCAGAAAGTTTAAACAAACTGAAGGTAGAAATAAAAGAGTTGCTTGGAAAAGTAGCACATGACAAGTGCGAATTCCCAGAAAATGATTTACGCTGGTTCATTTGGCGTGATTCACCAAGTGACATACCTCAGAAGCTCCCAAAAAACAATATCCCTGGTGTATTTGGAAATATAAGTGGACTGGATAATAAGAGGTCCTTGTTGATGAAGGCAAAAGGATATTCACCGAAT
Organism: Ectemnius cavifrons; assembly: GCA_964023945.1. Lineage (NCBI taxonomy): Eukaryota > Metazoa > Arthropoda > Insecta > Hymenoptera > Crabronidae > Ectemnius > Ectemnius cavifrons. The sequence continues at coordinate 12,842,844 of OZ030382.1, read as the reverse complement.
GTTCTAACACTTTGCGAAAGTTTTGACAATAGTTTGGGCTCGGTTCTCGCAGATCTTGAGCAGTACCTCTATGAAACAGAACGCATTACATCAATAAAGGAGAACTTCTTGTCAACAGGGCTGTTTTTGATATCTGATGCATTTGCAGATCGTGTAGATTTACAGGAACACTTGCAAGAAGTTAGTAGACAAAAAATTGAGAACTTGGTGTGGTTCATAAGACAAGAATGTGTAAGCGAAAGACCAGTGAGTGGTCAAAGAGATGTAAATGCAATCGCAATGGCAAGATTTCTTTTGGCTGTAACGACACTCTGCGTAAACTTGAACAAATGTTTTACACTTACGAGAGTTTCTGGATTGACAATAACAAATGTGAAGTGGCAATCAATTTGCGATAGATTGAAGGAGGAGAGTTCAGCCATTTGGTCTATCTGGGCGGAAGGATATAAACTTAAGATAAAAGAACACAAAGACAAGTGTGTTGCTAAAGAACCTTTGGATGGTTTCCGAATACACCTGATTGTTTCTGAGTGGGAAAAAGTGACCATAGAAGAAGACTCTGGCGACGGTAACCGTATTAAATCCGAAATATTGGTGCCATATCAGCCATCGATACAATTGCAAAAGTTTCTGACTGCTATTAATAAAGATTTAAATAAAATTATACCACACACTCTTCCAAAGTAAGCAGATTTAGCGTGATTGACTTTCACGTCAAACGTAAACATACGAAACATGTTTTTCATTCATTGTTTATTATTTTAGGAGAGTCCTTCATGATATTGTGGAACGTGTTGTCACCGAACTCCTTCATTACTATTCTTCAATTTCACAAGAGTGTTCCCTTTCCCAAAAACAGGCCTTCCAAGTACTTTTTGATATCAAGTACGCAACATTACTAATGGTACCTCGAGAAAACAAAATTTTAACTGATATGTCAAACAAAGCTTGTGATGGCATTCTTGCCAAGATTGATCCATTCGATTACGATGCCTTTGATCCCTTTGTACGAAGTAATGTTAAGAAAAGTGTTCAGAGATCTTTGGTAAGTATCTGACCCACATTAATTAATATTTCGCCAAACATTTATTGTGTACCAATCGACTATTTCTTTAACACAGCTTATATGTGGAAACTTGGTACCACATTTGGAGCAACTACATTCAGTATTAGGTGGACGCGCTGAGTATTCGTCTAGTGGCGAGAATGTGACTAAATCTGATCCACCTGCAATGTTAGCATTATGTTCGGGTGCGCCTTGGTTTCCACCCCTAACAGTCACTACACCTGCGAGAACTTTGCCATTGGTTCCTGTTACCGTAATTGATAAAACCCAAGTAAGTATTCCTGATCGAACAACCATCCATCTTTGACGAACTAGAATAATCAAATCTTATCTTAGTTTCAGCGTAAAAAAGGTACAAAGGAGACAGGACGAAACGAATCTGGAAGTGCAAGTACGATAAAAACTGGTGCAGCAGCATTCTTTGGAGCGATGGGCTCCGACTGGTTCAGTGGTAGTTAATTCGATATTATACAAGTTGAAGTTTACGAATCTTGTAAATACCAATTGATGTACATATTCGTAGCGTTCGCCCTGGGGATCGACCGCGATTTAATTAAACATTTTGTATGAGTCCTACTTCCAACCACTTTTTTCGTTATATACCTCAGTATGTTTGCGTGCGTCTAAACCTGACAGAGTGTTACGGCCAGGAGAGGAAAGAGTAATTGATAGGCGAGGCGCCAGGAGATGTCTGCGGCGAGATGGAGGAAGTAATCAGAATGAAACGGAGAATAGCGCGATGTTGGGTAAATGGTTAGAGGCAAGGAAACTGGCAGACTGCCATGAATTTGGAGTAGCTGGCGTCGCCGCCGTCGCGGCGCAATCGGCTTCGGAGGATGAGCATAGTCTTATCATTTGGGTGGGGGTTGCAGCGATGCCCGGTGTGTATGGTAGGCGAGGTAGGTCGGAGGGTAGAGCATGATAACGTCCAGTAGGGGAGAGAGGAGAGTTAAAGATTATGGATGAGACGACTGGTGGGTGGAGGCGCGCAAAGAAACGAGGGATGCGTCGCGGTGGGGTGGCGGAGGAAGCAAAATACAGTAGCGCAGACGTAGTCCACGTTTTGGTATACGGCAAGATGGCCGGATGGGCCCAGCTGTGGTGATATCTGTTGTAAGACGTTCTCGTTCTTATTCAAAGAAAAAGCCTCGATACGAATCCGTCCAACTCCGGGAGTACCATAGAGGGCCTCAAGAGATTCCCTGGCGTCCAATGGTAAGTCTAACATTGCAATCTTCAGCTAACTTATTTCAGGGAAGATTATCGAGACATTTCACTTATCGTACAGTTCGCGCGCTGCTTTTGAAAGTACACCGACCCGCGGACTACCCTGTTATTTACCTGCTCTATCCTGCTTTAATCGATACGTTATAGTCCTGCTTAAGTTTCATCGTCTCCGATCGACAGCAAGCTAGTATCGCAATTGTTAAATTCTAACAACTATTTTAATATCATGTCTAGTTTTTACTATAAACTGGAGTACTTTTGGTTATCCACGAACGAAGCAAGATTTTGTAGGGACCATTAAAATATAATGTCTACCCATCTTAGTACTCAGCGTGGCCCCTCCGCACACTTTGCCGGCCGGCCGGCCGGCTCACTTCTTATTTCTTATTCGAAGAAGACTTCGCTACCATTTTTTGAATTAAGCCATCTTCAAAATGAAATACGTATCATTTCACAGTCTCATCAAAGAGTCTGCATGTACTGGGTGTGTTTCAAAAGTTTATCTAAATATAGTATAAAATAGACAGATTATTCGCGATACTGAGAATATTGTTAGTTTCTGATGAAGCTGCGAACATTAAAAAGCATACATGCGGGGATGTTTATTTCATAGAACAGCATGCGAGGAAAGCTGGAAAAAATCCCACTTTCTTCCTAGGCTATCGCAGGGAAAATTATCGCTAACGTCGCGGCGCTTCGTTCCGATAATCTACGAGCAAGGTGCTTTTATCTAATCAGTTTGACAAAGAGAGGAGAAGATGGTCTCTGTTCCTTGTCGACTGTCAAGAGCACCCACGTCGATGCTCTGAGCGAGAAACTAGTTACACACATTTTGATATAGAACAATAAAATCTATGTAAATTAAATAAATTTAAAGAGTATGTCTCCGATAGAGAATCTCTACTTTTAGCTAATTCACATGTTTATCAAAAGGTGGCTTTTCCGATTCGCACCAAGTCGATTCTTCCGTCTCCGGTGACCTGCGCTGGCACATATAATCGCAAAGTCGGTCGTAGTATAACGGCTAGAACCGATGAATGATCGAGTTTCGTTTCTCGATACGACCTAGATTGGATCGGACGGGATCGGATCGAATTTGTGGTCACTACGATACACTAAACCTCGCTTGAGGTTCACTTGGATTACTTAGAAAAATCTAGAGCATATGAGTGGCTCTCGTGTACATTGAATGGTATCATGAAGCTTTAATCTAACAGAAAACTGGTGCACGTGCTTCTCATCGCCCAATAATCTTTCGTGGCGTAAAAGGATTCTCCGCACTGTCATCACCATTTATTTTCAGAAATTTATTCCCCACCTGCTATAAAATCCGATTGATCAATTACGATGAGTCTGTCAGGCTAACCGAAACCGACAATGAGCAGCTCGTGTTTGCACTCAACCCCACTGCTGTTACATTAGCAATGATTCATTCACGGTTTGTTGTTCCCCGGCTCACTTTAGCAAATGTTTTCTCGATAGATTGCTTATCGGATCGATTGGTGGAGATTAGACGCAGCGGTAGCATCTACCGTTCTCGTAGAAAGTGTTGTATCTCTTATCTGTCGAGGCTGTGGGGCAAGCCTTCTGATTCATTGGTATTGTATTCAAGCCAGGTCACTTCTCGTCCTTTTCATCACAACTAAATATATAATATTTTTATAATCACTGGTTAAAAACCAGGTGGTCGTCATGAACATTATACCAGTTTTACGTTTTCTTTACTCATGTGCCGCGGGCTAATAGAATACTGCATAATTAAGCAGGCACGAAGCATTTGGCTCGATACTTTCTCGTCGAAAGAGAAAGGAAAGCTCTAGTGCACTTGACGAAAAGTTTTGCGAGCATTTATCAGAATTGTTTTTGAAGCGCTCTGACGCAACTCGTAATCGGTCGCTCGGCATCCCGGGTTCGTGTAATCCCTCCGACACTTAATTGTACTGAGATAGCCCACGTAATGACCGAGCGATTGCATCATTAATTTGTCATGTACAAGTAGATCGGCCTCGCTTTTTTGGAGCCTGCCGACATTCCGCCAATATTTTACTAACCCGCTCTCCGCCAGATTAAGAATCGCAGATTAAGAATGTCAATGGTCAGTCTGGGGTTAACGATTTAATCGCAGGAACTAACTTTACTTTCGTACTTTTATTGTCATTAGTGAGTTCTATCCCTCTGATTACTCAGAGATTGATTAGCATTCCTAATGTGAGATATTTTAAGCATTAAACTGATACCACTGTCGGTTACAACTAGGAAGGCCTCGATCTGCCTGGTAAGATGAGCCCGGCGCCAGACAGTTTTTTTTTTGCTACTATCCAAAGTCGATAACGTGACGAAGATGATAATGCTTGGGCGGCCCAATAAATGCTGGGACCTTGCACTTATCGAGCGCATACTCTCTTCGAGTAGTCACTGCTTTTCCAGCTTCCTTTTGGACCACTGGTCTGCGACGCACTTTCGGCCGATCGATTATCGATCGGCTGGATCGTTCGGTGGTTGCCTAGTCATCGTTCACTATCGCTTTCCGGTGGCCAGTTTCACTCGGTGGACGTAATACGTTTAGTGGATCTTTGGGGTTGCTCCAGTAACACAGATCAGACTCAGTGCCCTGGGAACGCGATACTTCCACGACGTTCCGTAATATTCCAAGCGTGCTCCAGAAATTGTTGTTTTTGTGAACATTGTGCTCTGTGTGTGGGTGTGTGTGCGCGTGATTGCGTGACTGTGAGATAATTTTCTTTGAACATTTGTTCATGTGTTGTGCTACGGTCGAAGCTCCGGTTCTTCTACTTTCGAAATTAGGCAGTTCTCCATCCGAGGGAAAGATGCTGGACCGCAATGTGATGCTGGTACTGCGCACTCGGCAAGAGAGAACCGAAAGACGCTTGAGGCATAAGAAGGAGGCGAATCCGCCTCCCATGGAGCCACCCTCTCGTCTCGTGAACAATAATCATCTCTACTTAGATCTGAATATGAACTTTAGCGAGAACTTGAAGCATGAATCTGCTAGAACTGCGAGAAAGGTGGGTCATTTCAATGACTATTCTCTGTTACTTCTTCATTTGCCTTGGCTAATGTAAGTTCAGTGGGATTCCTGAATTCAACTTGCATCCTGGAGTACAGTCGAACTTCTCGTGTGATAAGACCAGCTCGTATTGACGAGCGGTTTCTCCGCTAACGAGAGAAAAACGCCCGAGTCCGAGACACTTTAACGAGCGCGCGCGATAACAGATTTTTTTCCCTCCCAGCATCCCATATCGCCCTCACGCCCGAGACTCGCCGCGCAATTATGTAAAACATTCTTTGCTTCTTCTCTTCTACGTCCCATTTTTCCATCTACCCTCCCTCTAAGTCTTCTCTACACCATTCCGAGCGTATCAAATGAAAAACACTGACTTGCACTTGAAGGTGGAGCCAGTTGAAACTTTTTCATCCGTCTATCTAGCATTTGGGTAGGGTAAACGAGTTCTCGTTTATCATTCGCACGTAGTTTTACATGCGCAATTACCCAGTTATGCCAGTTTTCCTAAACTGATTGGCCTAGCACTTATGCAAGGAGGTGTGCCATAATCAACCGGTTGTTAAAGCTCTTAAGTCTTACTGGCAGGCTTTTTTTATTAATTAATTCATTTGCAGTAGGACTATTCTCTTCTACGTTCTATCACATACTAACGTAACGTAACGCCTAGGTTTCGTAACGTTCCAGTGCCGAGGCATCCACTGGCCTACTGGATTATACAACGCACCGCGAGATGCGTGTACTTATTAGCGTCTAATATCGATTTATTGGCAAGTAATCGACAACGTTGATTTTATATATAGAGTATACTTGAAGAAGTATATGAACTTAGGCTTAAATAGAAATAAGGCTGGCTGGGTCAATGGATTTAGGAAATCCTTGAGGAATCCAGTTTGTTACCCGGCATTCTTTGGAACAGCTTCGTGCCCTCCCCCAATACTTTCTCGCAATGGAAGGCCGCGCGAATCAGGTCGCACTTCTCAGGAAACATTAGAAACCAGTTCTCAATCTTATATAAACTACCCCACGCGGCATCTGCGACATTGGCATAAACAAGTACAATTACATCAACGACAAGTCCCCATCAAGTTCCTAGTCTCGACGTGGGCGAAAGATTGATACGATATATACGAGAGTTGCAGGGTAAACCTTCGTAGCAATATTGAGAGTCCCTCGTGGATCTTTCTCTTGTTTTTTTTTTATAATTATGAGTACTGATTCTTTACTTTTTACTCATTTTTATACACATATGATTGATTTATGAATAATCCTAATAAGAACTGCAAAGAGAACGAGTGTTCTGTGCGAGCAGAGAGAGCTTCTCTGGAAACAGGCATTCATGATAGATCACGAAGGAGGGTTTACGTAACAAGTGCATCCTGTTCTTCCGGGGAATAGAAGGGTGAGGAAGGGAGAAGGGAAAGAGGCGGAGGAGGCCGGGAGTTCTCGGATGAGGAGATCTTGCGGCTGGCCACACGTTGGCCTCACATACTGGCCACCGGTCTCGAGTCTCCTCGACTACTACTCCTCCTCCCTCACAAGCTTAAGCAGAAATACTCCCGGAGGTAAAGGGTTTACGTGCGAGGAAAGCCCATTTAAGGGTAGTCGCATTGTTCGCCCGCGGGGAATAAAGTCTCGAAGAAGAAAGCAACGGGAATGAGATGTGCGACAAGATAGGAATGTGCCTCGAAACATGCCAGAAGCGACAAGTCTGATCCGTCATACAAGCTGTATGAGAGATTCAGGTGGGCCTTCATACATGCAAGGCATACACGTATGTAAGTGGGGGACACTCGCACGCTCCTCCCCCATCATTCATTGCCCTTCCTCTTGCCCTCTTGAGATTTTTATATCAAGATGTAGTATAGCACCGGACACCGGTCGGTCAGCAGTGGTCCGGCCGCGTTTCTCTTCGTTTTGCTTTCGGTTTCCTCGCGACCGTCGCGTCGGTGTTCCACTTAAACCTTTTTCTTCGCTCGCTACAAGTCGATCCCGGAAGTAAAGCTCCCGGTACGAGTGTATGATCGATCGTGATCGATCAATTGTTTACCCTCATGGGAATAATCGGGGCTTAGGAGTTATTGAAAAGAGGAGAGGAACTAATGTTCCTAAGAGTGATAATAATTAAAGTTGGAAGAGGGCTGCTGGCCGGGTGTATATCGCGGAGACAGAAAGCAGCCCGCTTTGCCAAGTGCAAAGAACATTCCGCGTAGGCTGAGACTCGAAGGGGGGAAAAGTTGTTGCGGCTTCGCTGCTCTGGAACCGTGTATAGTGCGGATTAGGCGAAAGAGAGTGGTGCCTGCTGTGCATGTCTCGCTGCCGGGGAAATAGGGCTAAGACGATCCAGCAAACACTACCGTTGAAGGGAAGAGAATTCACTAAGAAGAATTGACGTTAAGAAGCGACACAGAGAAGAACGACGACAGGGCCAAGATAAATCAAGAATAAGAGGGAAAAAAACATAGAGTCGAAGAAGAGAACAGGGGGTTGCAAGGTGCCAGTCGGTCGGATAATCCGTTGGTGGTCGATCGAACTCGAAGAGCGAGTCCTTGTAAGGTTTCCCACTGTGGCGAGGAAGCCAGCCACATATCCACCAGCTGCTTGGGAGAAAGTGAAACGAACGTACAAAGTTTCAATTTTTTTTTATTCCATCCCCTGTGTACGCCGCACCCTGTGTTCGCACACGCATACCTAATCCGCTCTGGTTGATACTGGATCGATCGGAATCGAATCAATTCGATTAAAGGGCAACGATTAAGATTACTACCTAACAAACCTAGTTCGTTGCACCTATTCTTTTTGTTTTCTTTCTTTTTTTACAAACTGCCGCCTATAAAATGGAGCGTAACGAGAGTGCGAACGAGGGCGGTAGTTCACCGGACACGGTGATCGCTCGTTCCTCGGAGGAAGAGGAACGAAGGCGTCAGACTTGCAGTACTTCCGGGGAGTACGTGACTGTCGGCGATAGTAGTTCGAGCCTGGACACTCTGACGAGTGGCGGAGGTGGTGGTGGCGGTGGTGGCGGCGGCGGCGGATTCTCCGGAGGGTTGGGTGTCGGTGTCGGTGTCGGTGGTGGCGGGGTTGCCAGTGGTCTCGAGGGTGGCAGCGGTCGTAGTAGCGGCAGTGGTGGTGCCGGTGGCGATGCCAGTGCGGCCGTTACTGCCGGCGGCAGTAGTAGTGGTGCAAGAGGTGCACCCACTGCACCTTCGCCCGACTCTTCCCTCGGCTCCGAGGAGAAGAAGAGGGGTGGCAGATTCGGGGCTCTGAAGAGTAGCTTTCGGAAGGAGGGCGGACTCTTTAAGATGAAGAAGAAGAGTCGTGCCGCTGACGCCGACAATACTCACGAACCGGATCAAGACCCGGACGAGAAAGGTTCGCCTTCTCTCCTTTCCGCACTCTTCTCTTATCTGCTGCTTCTCTTTCTATCTGCCTCTCTCTCTCTCTTTCTTCTGCTCGTTGAAGGCTTCGTCCCATTCCCACTTTGCGTCTCTTCTCGTCGCTAGATTCTTGACTAGCAACGAGAGACGACAGCTAAATCGTAGGGGGTCGATCGCGGATAAGTCACCTTTAGTAGGAATAATATTATAAACTAGACGCGCGAGTAGAAAAGGTGGGAAGGGGATGATGTCAGAGTTGACCGGGGTGCTTGTTCCGCCGTAGAGCCGGCCCGGAAGAAGGGCCACTCTGAGGAGGAGGAGGTGGCGGCGGCAGCGGCGGTGGCGGTGGCGGAGGAGGAGCGCAACAGGGGCGGTACCGAGGGAGCAGTCAGTTCTGTTGGGAGCGTGAAGAAGAAGAAGAAGACCAGGACACAGTCACTGGTGCGAAAGTTTAGCTTGAATAAATTTCGACTGACTTCCACCGAGCAAGAATCACGACATACGCCGGAGGGAGGCGACAGTAGCAGATCGCAGAGCCAATCGCCGCAGGATTCGCCACGATTGTCGGAGAGTCCTACAAGGATCGTGAGGAAGGGGCAATCGTCGTCGCAGGTGCAGATTCAACAGGCGCAACAGCAGCCGCCTAAGCAACGTCAGAAGGAGGTTAAGGAAAGGCGCAAATTACCGGCTTGCACCGAGAGCGAATCCGAGCCGGAGGAGAGGGGACGGGAGAAGGGAGGAGGGCCGAGGAAGTCGCAGAAGCTCCTCGAGAGACCGGTGAGCACCATCACCGTAGTGCAGCGCAGGTCGCCGTCGTTGACCATCAGGAGCTACTCGAGGAACGTCGAGCACACCTTGACCGGTGAGCGATCCGGCCCCCACCCCCCAAAGTTTCTCCGCTTCCATGCTCGCGCGCTCGCTCGTCACACCATCTCCCTTCGACTTCGACCGACCCTCATTCCACTTATCAATCCGGCATTTAATTATTATTATTGCGAACCCGCTCTCGCAAATCGCACTCTCGCATACGCACATACGGTTCTTCCTTCGAGCTCCACGCACTTATCAATCCGGCCTTCGACTCTCTTGCGACTTGTTCGCCTGCCTTACGCAAACGCAAACGCAAACTCAAACGCATACCATCATCATCATCCCCCCTCGCAAGCTAAGCCTCCCATCAACGTGCTCGAGAGCTCGACACTCGACACGCTCCCCTAGGTGCGCGCTTATCGCTTATTCATCGGTCAAGAAGAGAAGGCTGTGGAAAACGGCGCGACGCTTCCTTGGCGATAGTATTCGCCCTGCATCCCAACGATCCAGACAGGCTTTAAAGTACAAGGGGTGCAACGGCTCTCTTTTTCTCTCGCTCTCTCTCTCTCTCTCACCTGTCCTAAGATACTCTGGGTTGCTTGACACTTCCGAGCATCGTTCCTGCTATCCGATTACCTAGGCCTAGCTCGCCTTTCTCGTTTCGCATACCGCCTTTAAAACGAGTCTCCTATTTATTTGCATTTATTTCGCCACTACAGACTGGTAAATATCCTTCTTCTCTTGAGTTACTTTCTCTCGTTCCGTACTCCCAGTCTCCTTTATTCCCTTTTTCTTACTCCCACCCCCTTCTCTCTTGCTCGCTCGCGCTCTCTCTCTTTCTCTCTCTTTGTCCACTTTGGTGCCTCGTACACTTGGCTTATCGAAGTCACGCGCTAGCTGCCAAAGAAGGTTTGCGCGCGAGGGTGAAGCGGATTGTCTTGTGCTATTCATTTGCTAGCGTGCAGCCGCGCAGAGGGGTGAAGACGAGAGAGAGAGAGAGAGGGAGAGAAAGAGTGAGTGAGTGGCTGGATGGGAGATGAAAAATCTTTTTCCGCTCTCTGGCTACGCAGATAATACCGGACACGAGGAGCGAGAGGCTGCAACCGAGAGGTCCAACCGATCGGATGTGAAGTGCAGCTCGACCCTGCCTTACGCGATTTCGAAATGGGCTTCCCAGCAAAGCGAGTATCCAAGAGCAACGTCGAATTTGGACACTGGGAAGAAGGTGAAGCTTAGCGTGAGGGCTGAATCCGAGTCAGAATCGAGTCGTGCCAGCAGTGGATCGACGAAGTCGTCGCCGGTAGAGGTGCGAAGGAAGCTCTCATTGCTCGAAGAGAAACGTGCCATCTTCCAGCGACGTCTCTTCGAAACCACGAGGGACACCGTTTCTGATTCCCACGAGACTGTGATTGCTGTCAGCGTGGACGACGAAGCTAAGAGAGCAGAAGCTACTGAAACAAGTGCTGGTGCCAACAACGCTCGAGAAACTTTCCGCAAGAAAGCTCGCCAGATCAGCGTACGAAAATTCGACACTTTCTCGACGTTCGAGGGTACCTTCGACGAGGAGACTGGTGTTGGCTATCTCGCTGGTATCGAAGAGGATCATACCGAGAGTTACGATCGTCAGAACGAGGAATATCCGACTATGGGACCAATGGGGCCTGGTACAGTCACCGGCGAATCCGCCGACAGATCGAAAGTCCTCAGTCAGGAGAGCACGGTGAGAGACACCACCGATCCGCTTCGCAATTCGCCAAGCCACGCCTTTCTCCGCACTGATTACCACATTTTTTCATTAATCCCGCCAAGATCGATTACCGAACCTCGCAAACCGTTCGATACATAGAAAACTGAGTGACAATTATCGATTTTAAACATCCCACCAAAAATCATAAAAAGTACACTGAATAATCTTCGACAGTATTATTATTTTCTTTAAACGAACAAGGTTATTGCACTGAAAGTGTTAAACAACAAGATTACTCGTTCCTCAAACTTTCTCTTGATTTGGTGTCGACTTTATTGTCGAGAAGAGTTTTATCTCTCGTGTCTCGAATTTCTACGGTTGTCGGTGTTAGGTCAGTTCGTCTGGAGGCTCCGTATTTCATCCCCGACTTATTTAGTGGCTGGTTGCCGAGAGACGAGATCTCGACACCAGTAGACCACAACGCCACGAAAACCACGAGACCATGAGACCACAGTATCACAGGATCAGCCGGTACACTGGGAAAAGGGGAGCAATCGGGCTTCTCGCTCTTTTCTCAAGCATCATCTCTCTCACGAAAGCAGATGATTCCTTTACACGTTTCTCGAGTAGCTCCAATATTATAGGGAACTATTAATACTTTTTAAGTTATACATACTAAATTATATCTATTATAATAAATCTAATTATATATTTGCATATTATTAAAATGAATGATTAATTGAAGTTATCGTGATGAGACTGCGGTGTAGTCCATGGAAAACAAAAGGTCTAACGAAGAGTGGGGTAACGAAAGTCGAAAGTGGGAGCAGTAGTAGCAGTGACGCAAACAATAAGTTTCTCTGAATAAGTGTATCGGCAATATATGTATATCGGTAAGACGTGTTTTGTCAGACCGATTAGAAAAGCCTTCTCGCTTCTCTCTGCGTGTTCGCACCACTTGGTGATTGAGTTATTTGTTCGGTTCATACTCCCTGGTGGCAGTAGTCCCCCGTGACTCACTCATTTCAGTTTGGCACGTCGCGCGTGTTACACCGTTGTCCGTGAGTGTAGATCATCGGCAAGGGTTTCGGGATCATTCGACGAGATAGTCGTGAAAGTAGACACTGGGAAGATGGAGGCGAAAATCTGGCGTAGTCTCGAACCACTCGATTTCACCAAGTGGAAAGTATCGCCGAGACATTGGAAAGAATCTAGGGTTGGTGCGATATCATTTTTCACTCTTCGCTCCTTCCGCGTACACTTCTTATTTTCACTTATTTCATTGACTGATTTCGTCCCAAGTGTAATTGCCGGTCAACCGTGTGTTTTTCCATGTGCGGTTCATCTTGTTCTTATCGCACTTCCTTGAATTTCAAGGATGAAATCGCGGAGGAACGGGACACGTGCACGCTCTAATTGAATTTCTCCTTTTCCTCGCTTTCCCGCGAAGTGATAAGATAAATGAGGAGGGGGGGGGGCGAGATGCTGCCGGCACTGTGTATGAAGCAGAGAGTAGAATAACATACTCAATCGGAGGACAAAAGCAATGAGAGTGGAAAAATGAGCTTAGAAATGGAAGACGTTCGATTAATGAGGATTTTTCTTTCTCTTTACGCATAGTCATCGCAGAATAATGCGCCGAGCGGCGGGGTCGTCGGTGAGAAACGTGAACACTTGTACAAGATCCTGGTGATCGGTGAACTCGGAGCTGGGAAGACTTCCATCATCAAAAGATACGTTCATCAATTCTTCTCGCAACATTATCGCGCCACCATTGGCGTCGACTTTGCGCTCAAAGTCTTGAACTGGGACCCGCACACCATCATCAGGCTTCAGCTATGGGATATCGCAGGTCAGTCACGATAATTCCTCTTTCCTTCTTCGAGAAATAAGCAGCTTGAGCGACGCGCGCCCGCCCGCAACTAAGAGTTGCCCATCCATAATGAAGTGTGGATTATGCCCCGTACAGGACAGGAAAGGTTCGGCAATATGACCAGAGTTTATTACAAAGAGGCTGTCGGTGCCTTTATAGTGTTCGATGTGACGAGAAGCGCGACACTCGATGCGGTGGTTAAGTGGAAGCAAGATCTTGACTCGAAAGTTCAGCTTCCGGATGGTACAGCCATACCCTGTGTCCTCCTGGCGAATAAGTGTGATCAACAAAAAGAGGGACTTGTTAATTCGCCGGCTAAGATGGACGAGTATTGCAGAGAGAAGAATTTCGCTGGGTGGTTCGAAACCTCCGCCAAGGAGAATATAAACATCGAGGAAGCCGCGAGATTTCTCGTTAATAAAGTAAGTCGTATCTACGATTAATTGAACGTTCTTAATTGGTGGGTGGTTGGTTGTATAATGTGTCCATCGCATGTCTGCTCGGAATTCAGTACTGACGTCTCGACGACGTCAAGGTGATCGTCTTACGTCGCATGCTTTATGTTAATCGTCGTAAACTAATTTGGAGCCGTATTAAACCAGGCCGACCATCTGTGTCGTTGACTTCGGACGGCTCACGTGCCGTTTCTTGAGTACAGCAATCTATCGGGTTTCGATGGTTTAGAAGGTGCAAAAGTAGACAATTTTTCTCCTTTCAGATCCTTCAGAACGACCAGTTGATGAAGGGCAATGGCTCCCAGGACCAGACGGATGGAGAGAGGTTCGCGCTGAACCAATCACCAACCAGTTCGAAGAAAGGTTGTTCCTGCTGACGAATCGATCACCGGCCGATCAGCCTGGATCGCAGAATCCCATCGTCATCCATGGTTTCCTAATAACCACTCGTTCCCGTGCATCGCAAACACCCGGGTCTCTTCCAACCCTCTTATTCCGCTAACCAATCTTCCCTTAATGAAGAAACGCCCGCCTCCTTTTTTCTACTCCATCTTTGTATTCTCCGATACCCCCCCACCAGTCTAATTTCGGAATCTCTCGTCACACACCTTCTTCACGATAGTCGGCTGCGACGCTAACCACAGCATACACACTTCACGATTAGTTACTATTTTCGTAATACGAACAGGGTGGATAACCACGCCGCCAGTACTAGTTAACTATTTCTTACCAATAACCCACAGGCAAGCTAATAGCAATAGTGACACGACGATAATAACGATAATAGTACTTTTAATGATAACAGGAAGGAGAATATTAAATAGGGGCGAAGCAGTACTAGCAACGATAATAATCTCTCGATAACGGCAGTAGCAGCGATTGAGTACTGACCAACAGCTAACACAGACAAAACTTCGATCACTTCATATACAATACATATACGTAGTGTACGCATTACTGGTAGCAGTCGCCGGTATTGTCCCATCGTGATTCCTTCACATAGCGCCTAACTGCAATGATAGTGCCTTATTTCCACTTTGGTTTACTCGTGCGCGAGAAACTATACTCATTCGCCCGTTTAGAGAACTGTTTAGAGGGAACGTTAGTGCGAATGATTGATGATTACGTGTGCACGCTCGCTGGTAACTGAGACGGGGCTAAAGCATTTTTTCCCCCATGGAAGGCCACACTGACGCCACCCTTGCCATTTATGGTAGCCAACGTAACAAGTGTGTACGTAACACGTGTCCACGCTACACACGCCTTTTACGTAAGAGAGAGAGGTAGATAAATATGCAAATTTCTAATAATTGAAATAAATAATTGAACGTTTCTACTTATTTCTCCTCCTCTCGAACCTGTGCGAGCATTGCGCGCGTGAATCATCACAATTACGATACCAAGGATCGGCCGTAACCTTTTTTAAGGAATTCTCTCTCGAGCGACACAACACGACACGGTACATGTTCTCGTCGAATAGAGAGATTCTCTAGCTTACACTTAGATTAAGGGGCGTCGACAAAGTATGGGTGCACTGTTTTATTGCGCTACTGAACGTACAAGTACGTACGTCCACGTGAATGCGAGAGCCTTATTGTGCGATAGAGAGATAGAGAGGAAAAGCGAATGTGAGAAACTTATGGTATATCGCATCTCGCTGTGTATATAACAGATTTTACATTTGAAAGTAAACGCGACTTTGCCGAATTCGAAGCGGTCGATCGAATTTTACAGCGTAGCTTAAGGCATCACGACGTTTTTTCCACTTTTCTACGCTGGGGGTTTTGCCACCCTAATCTTTATGGGAATCGGATCAATGATTATTGTTACACCGATTACCACACGTCCGCCAACGACTGTTCTTCTTTTTTTATGTATAACTAAGATATAAGATTTATCTAATCAATAATATGATCATAAATATTTCGCATGAAAATACACTTTTCTTATACGAAACCCCAAAGGAAATCCTCGTCCTGAACTTCCAGATTTCAATGACAATGTTTGCAATTCTCTGATAAGCAAATCCATTGTCGTAAAGATCATTCTTTTGCTGCATTATCTGTTGCGCCGGAGAGTACTCTGCACAGTATCATCTCCGAGTGAAGAAGAACTTGAAACTATCATGGCAGACATTCCTAGTGAAAACGAAAGTCTTCTAATTTGGCGAGACTTACAATTAACTGCTCGAGATCGAAATTCCACTTATGGAACTTGGTGTCCCACCAAGTTAATGAGAAGTTCGGAGGGGCAATCGTTGGAATTAATCAAAGGAGGTGATACCCTGGGTGGATTAAGAACAATGTTCTTTGTGGTAGGACCTAGTGTGACATGTGTGTTCCAGTGTCAGGCTACACAACGTCCGGCAAGCTGACAGCGATTATGGGTCCCAGGTATTCGGAGAAGCGTCTTTAAATAATGAAATTCTGCGAGGCAACTCATCCAACGCATTGCAGCTACCGATGAGTAGATGGTTCGTCGGGCTGTTCATTCGATACACATCGATTACGTTACAGCGGTGCTGGAAAGACAACATTGCTGGCAGCTCTTGCAAGAAGAATTGAGTTAACCGGTGGCTCGGTTATCCTCGATGGCCACGTGCTCTCCAGGGATGCCATGTTACAGATATCCGGTTACGTTCCTCAAGTAGAGGCAATGCCTGATTCCCTCACTATAGCTGAGTACATCTTCTTCGCGGTAGCACTTCCCTTATCTTCTAATCTATAATCGATTCTCCTCTTCCATTCTTCGAGTACACATTTCTGCGCATTCCATTGTTATTTAGTGTACCTTGAAAAGATTTAGCTGTACGAAAAAAGAAAGGGAGGATCTCGTTGAGAGACACTTGAAAGATTTAGGATTGCACGATTC
This sequence comes from Ectemnius cavifrons, assembly GCA_964023945.1. NCBI lineage: Eukaryota > Metazoa > Arthropoda > Insecta > Hymenoptera > Crabronidae > Ectemnius > Ectemnius cavifrons. Next base: position 12,826,456 of record OZ030382.1, on the reverse strand, counting down.
CAAAGATACTCTGATATCTAGGCTATCAGGAGGAGAGAGCAAAAGATTGTCCCTCGCTGTAGAACTGGTCACTGGCCCCAGAATCCTATTCCTGGACGAACCTACATCCGGTAATAAAGCTGGTAGACAGCATTGCTTCGAAGTAGAATATTCTAATCCCTACGTATTTTAGGTCTCGATAGATTCTCCGCGATTCGCGTTATCGAATCTCTCAAATTAATTTGTATGAGGGGAGCGATTGTTATTTGCACGATACATCAACCAGGGATGATGCTCTATGAACTATTTGATAGGGTTGTATGGATAGCAGATGGAAGATCGATTTATTGTGGAAATTTAGAGAACACAAAGAAATTCTTCTCGAGGTGAATTTTACAGAAGAAAACCTACAAGAATTATTATCAATAAATGAATACGATAATTATAGATTATTTTAGTCAGGGTTATTTATGTCCAGTGGATTTCGACGAGCCAGAATTCTACATAAAAGTAATATCTTTACACAATAATTCTGAGGGAATGGCGGAGGCTTTTTTAAAGTCTACCTTTTCGGAGATTCCCGAGGCGACTGCATTCACAACGAAATACATTCGTCCAACTTGTCACAGGTATAGAAATGCTCGAGAATAATGAATGAATATCATCATTTCAAAGTAACTCATGTATTATTAGACCAGCACCATGTATCGTCCAATTTTTCTGGCTCTTTTGGAGACTCAGTCTACAAAGACGTCGAGAGTTCTTCAAAGACTGGATTACCTGGCTCTCCTACGTTGTAAGAAAAAATATGTTCGTTGTTACCCTCATAAAAGTCAGCGAAATAAATTAGCCTCTATTAAATCTAGCTGTCGGTAATGGCTGTGGGAGTTTTTTATGGTGGCATAAATGCCCAGGGTCAAGATGGGGTGCAAAATGCGAGGGGTGCCATTTACATGACGAATTCCGAGATCTTCTTCACTGTGGCTTATTCTGTAATCCATGAATTACCAGGAGATCTTTGTAGTTACGTGAGAGAGACGAATTTGTATTCCACAGGACCATATTACATCGCGACTCTTTTATTTTTGGTAAGTCGGTGTATTTTTTTGACTCGGTGTTTATGCGTTGTTTCATGAATATTTTCCATCAGGTGCCCAAAATAATAGTGAAGGCTTTATTGTTTACTTTCGTGTTGTACTTGGTCCTCGTTGATGCGGATCATTCAATCTTCTCCTTCTTTTATTATTGCCTGTGTACGACTGTAGCTGCAATTTGTGGCACTTCCTATGGCATTATGTTCTCTAGCTGGATCCTCGATATTGAAATAGCGACAACTATTATGCTCCCGATTGACATGGCATTCTTGTTAACCGCTGGTGTCTTCTATAATCTCAAGTAAACTTCATTCTTCAGCATGTCGAAAGAATCAATGGTGATCAAGTTATTTTCAGAGCACTTCCGAACTACTTGATGTACTTTAAGTATGGCTCAATATTCTTCTACTCGAACGAAGCCCTCTCCGTTCTGTACTGGCCAAGGATAACTAATATTGGTATCTTACGAATTTTATATTATCGAAGGAACGTATTTTTTATTTCAGAGTTTACTATTTTTAGAGTGTTATGCGAATCCTGATTTGCCCTGTTTATCCAATGGCAAGGAAGTTTTATTCGAATATGGATTTAACGAGTCGAATTTCTGGTGGGACTTGTTGGGCATGATGATATTGACTATTGTTATGGTGTTCGTTGGATATTTGGGTGTGAGAAGAAGAAGAAAGACAGGAGCGATCTTCTAAAATATTCTCTTTAATTTTATTGTATCAACAGGTGAATTAGAATTAGCTAACAATAAAACTATGAACAGAATTGCCAAAATGGCATGGCAGTGATTCAGTAAACGGGTTCCCTTCGACTTCTCTGACGGATCACCAGGAATCCAGCGAAGTGACTGACTGCGAATATAATCAATAATCCTAGAAGATCAACTGTGTAGTGGTCCACTTGGTAACCATATTTCTCGAGGACTCCCAATCCATTGTGGATACAAGGTTCCTCAGGATCCGGTGGACAATCTATAGGAAAACGAAGAAACATAAACTACTATTACACAGTTCCTTCTTGTATTTACTAAATACCTATGTGATCGATTTGAAGCCATTGTGTCAAAGACACAGCTTCCAAGCCAAAATAAAACTGGGAAATGTACTTGAACCATGCGAGACCCGGCGATAAATGCCTACAAAATGGAGAAAAAAATCATTCCACGTACATGCTGAATCATTCCCATTAATTATTCTCACAAAATACTGTAAATTCACATTCTCACCCAAGATGCAAGAAAATTCCACAAAATATCAGGGTAAGAAAATCTATAGGAACTGAGAAAAGCGATGCCGTATCCACTGATTTGAAGGATGCCGAAAGAACGCAACCTAATTTTAATTATTGATAAATATTATATGTTCCTTAATAATAGATTTGAAAAATAAATGCAGGTTGTTCCCCTCACCGACTGCAGATGCGGAAATAGCACACAGGACAACCGGCAGTGCAAAATAAGCAAAACCAATTGGTCCGCCAGATAATCCGGTAATCGTGAATATAAAAACTGCGAAGATTAATGGTTGCACTATTGCCCCCGGTATCTAGCGATGAGAAACATGTTTTCCTTAGGAAAGGTGCGACATAACGGAGATGAGTGAATCAGGCGCATTGTTTAATTCTACTGTCCTCACCAAAATAGCAACTTTACTCAGGTAATAAGGCGCAGGACTATAAAGTCCTCCTGCTATATCCCGCAGGAGTAAAGGTACTTCATGCGGAAAGGTGTAAAAGACTGCGTAGTTGAAAGTAAACACTGTCTCGACGACTACCAGGTACATTAAACCCTGCATATTTTGAATGCCACCCTGATTCATTGTTGTGCTGAGAACGCCCATATACGGTGCCGCGATTAGCAGACCTATAAACTATCAGGGAGTTTGTCATTGAACGAAAACAGAGGGTGCTGTTCTAATATTAGAAACTCGAGACGATAGCCGCAATTGAATTCAGCCCGAATTTACCATGTACGTGAAAAATCGCAACAAGTGCGACGCGGAGTTCCTTTTGTAGGCGATATAGGTCCTCCAAGTAAGCCACTGTATCTGTGTGAAAGCCCTGATCTTCTTGAACTGCTTCACCGAACTTGCGCTTGAACTTTCCGAGAATATCGAGGGTAGATCATTGATCGTTTTATTACCCGAGGCGCTCGAAGTCTCAATCATCAAGGATACCAATTCTCCGTATTTCGAATGCTTGAATTGATCGCAAATCCAATTGATCTACGGGGTAGAATTCCCTTGTCTATTCAACTCCCACTTCGTATCGCTTTTCCTTTAATTCAGTTAAACGAATGGCTTTACCTTGGCATAGCTCTCGCTTTCTCTATCACGAACCACAGACAACTGAGAGACGAAGAATTCGGCGCTATTGTACGTCGGTGGACAGGTGAATCCCAAACTGAAATAAATTCTTTTAATATGAATCGTCAACCACCAATTAACGAATAACTCATGGAAGGATTAGAGTGAATATTATTAATGTAAAATTAAGAAAAGTGTATAAAGAGATTTACGAGCTTGAAAGCAAGACTAACTAAGGAGTAACTCGATCGAACCTATCGAAGAAAGCAGTGGCATCAGTGGAGGTGCCTTGAAAGGCTACTCTTCCGGCAGATAGTAGTACGACCTCATGAAAAATGTCTAGTAAGCCAGAAGCTGGCTGATGCAGCGAGCACACCACGATCCTCCCACTGCAAGCGAGTTCTCTCAGGGTTTTCGCCACGGTCATCGCAGCGTAACTATCCAATCCACTGGTCGGCTCATCGCAAAATAAAATGCTCGGCTCCGTCAATAGCTAGAAAGATTTTTTAACGTGTCCCCTCGGGTAATTGTTCACTCAGGAATAATCTACCATCTAATTCTTTGGAAATTTCTTGGGAACGATATGAATCAAGCTCGAATGATTAAAGGAAGGCCAGCAAGAAGCTCTCTAATTTGTTGTGACAAGGAAGGATGAATTCGAGGGAGATGAAGAGGTCTTACTTGAACAGCCAAAGCTAATCGTTTCCTCTCTCCCCCCGAAAGGGATGAGAGTTTCAAATTGGCACACTTTGCAAGACCAAGCTCCGACAGAATAACGGATATCCGTTGCTTCCGCAAGAACGAACGCACTCTTCTATCCATTTTCATGCATGCCATGAATTCCATGTGTTCCTGAATAGTCAAAGACTCGACTGCGAGATCCGTTTGCGGCACGAATCCTGAGATACTAATCATTTGCCCGGTGTCAATCGGTGATCCATTCAGGAGGATATCACCACTGGCTTGACCTGTTTGCCGATAGTTACTAATGTTAAGTTTGTCACGTATAAGAACTATTTTATCTTCCTCTCAGAATTCACAAGTATGAACCTTTAACGCGACTACTTATCGTTGCCAGCAACGTAGTCTTTCCAGCCCCGCTAAAAATAGTAAAGCATATCGCTTAAAGAATGATTTATTGGGTGTGTGGGCAAAATCATCTTACTGGTACCTTGGTCCCATGATGGCCATCAGCATGCCAGAAGTGGCCACGCCACTGACTAAAACAGATTGATTGGTCCTCAGTGAACCGTGAACTGAAGGGTTGATCTAATGCGATGAAAAAACCTACCTCCGTTTAGCAACCGTGAAACTTCTCTACGCTGCAAGCCGAAAATCGATCGGATTATACCACCACCGCTCCGCTTTTTCTCCACGGTGTAGGAGATGTTTCTCCATGTGAGGGAGAAGTCTTTGATGGAGCTGTCTCGTAACGAGGGATATTCCGCCTTCATCGCTGGCTGAAAAGTCGAAAAGTCTCGATATCGACAACATTTCGCTTCAACGAATTGAATTGGAAATTGTTCTTGTGCTCGGGTGAGAATGTTAATGAGGCTGGTGAAGATTGTACAATTAGAGAGGAATTTCCGATAGTATCGGTAATGAAAGCCCTTCCACCGTGGGGAGTCAAGCGGCTGTAGGTCAGCTGTGATTATATAAAGTACAGGTCCGCCTTGCTGCCGTTGTATCAGCATAATGCTGCTGTTTACATAAGCTTTTCCCATTAAAATCAGCAGAAATCCGGTCGATTCCGCATCAATGAACAATTATTCTTTCAATTTTAGATATTGAATTCAGGACATCTTTTTGTTTTGTGGTCGGAGAGATGAAAGGCTTTTTGAGCAACCTTTCTTACAATATTAAAATCTTTTTCTCTTACTTACCTGCGGGAATAAAACTTTTACTTACGTGGTCATTATTAAGTGGTAGCATTCCTTGCGTCGATTTTGAAAATATACTTTTTGTCGAACTCTCAGCTCAAAATTGAATTGTAGGGGGAGAAAAAATAGGTCAAAGGAGTGGCCACTCGAAAAGCAAATCGCGATATGGGTGTTGGGGCACCGAAGCTAGGGTAACCGGAGGAGCTATTCCTATTCACCACAACCTGCCACCAGTGAGCGGTTTTGCGGAGGAAGAAACGATTGCTCTCTGTTTTATATGCCTCGGTCTCCCAGTTACACAATCATCGCGTAAGTGCACTTGACGTAAAATTGATCGGAAATCGCTCTCAAAACACTTTTCTCGATGCTTTGTCGCCACTGAAATCTTTAAAGTTTCGAGACTTCAAGTTTTAAAAAGTCGTAGCACCATTCTGTGAATGAAGAATGTTTCGATCAACACTTTCAAATGCATATGTGTCCAATCCATGGTTACTTGACAAAGTCCCATGGAAATAGAGTGGGAAATCGTTTTGTCGTTACACAATAACACACGAAAAAATTATGGTTTCAAGTTGAACAGGTCGATTATTAAAAGAAGTGGTGCTGTTACTACTAAATTAGTAATTTGTCACTTAGATGGAGAATCGTAGCTACACGTTGAAGGATACCAGCGATACTAAACCGAGAGGTTTCTCTGGTGAAATCAGATACCGCCAGAAGGAAGCGATCGACATCATTGAATATCATATCTATGCAATTCTATGTGCACCTCGTACAATGACCTCACATCACTGCACAGTGCCAAGATACATAGTTGCAAAATTATAAAATGTTAAGCATTGCCAAGATTAATATTATTAGAATTGTACATTGCGTGCAATGGTACAGTGATTCGTAAATAATTTTCTCACTTCCGAATGTAGAATTAAGAGTGCTGAACTATTTAATTAATTAGAAATTAAGTCCAGCACTTGGTTCACACTATCAATAGGGAAATCAAAGATATTTCGCGGGCTACGAGTCGAATTTTAAGTTTTCAGCGCCCTCGAAGAAGCAGAGAACAGTAGCGCTGGAGTCATGGACCGATCCAGGACACAAGTATGTCTTTCTGTCTATGTTGGCTGCTTAATGACTTTCAATCGCAATAGTAGTACCCGACAATACCACAGGGAGTAGCTACCATAGCGATTTTCTATCGAAGGCAGAACGAAAACGGCTTGCTTTTTATACCTGCTGATCAAATAGTAATCAATTTAGAGTATCCATTAGCAAGTGCAAAATGCAGCGTGCTATCACAACTTTCTCCCGAAACATGGCTTCATTGAGGTATAATGCGTCTCGTTACAAGTTCTATGCTATTTTAGTCGATTAAGGAATTCCTTCCCTTGTCTGCCAAGTCGTTCTCACTGACCGGTGTTTCCACTCACAAGATTCCTGAATACGTATCCGAAGATCTTATGTGTAATTCCAATTATATCTCTATTTCGAATCGGAAATTCCATTCTGACAGAACAAATGGCTCATTCCTCGCTCTAGATCACATGCTATAATCGTCTGGACTCTCGTGGTTACCGGACAAAATTATGTAACTCTCCAACTTAAGTCTGCCAATGCAGATATTCGATAAATATATTAGAATCCATATTGCCGAATTTTTTCACACGTCCTTTACGCGACGTATTTCGAAGGATCGCGAACTTGAGTCACTGGCACTGCAAGTCTACAGTTTATTTTTAGCACCTTGAATCGCTGCAATGTTATTTTGGCAAGCTACTCGGTTGGTTGGTTGCATCATGATTGTGATCAATTAAAAGGGCTTCTCAATGATTGCAGCCAAATCAGAATGACCGGAGAACGTGGATCAGGTGCTGGCAAAGGAGGTGGCGGTGGTGGATCCATCCGTGATGCCGGAGGTTCTTTTGGAAAGATGGAAGCTGCCCATGAGGACCAGTACTTCTACAATCTGGTTGGTTTTAAGAATTTCTCATGACTAATCGATAGGAAAATGGATTTAAGCTAACAAAAAATATCCTTGTGTCGCAGCAAAGGGAACAATTGGACAAGATGAAGGAAGGTCTCCATGATGAGATCTCATTCCACGAGGAACAGATCAAGAGACATCAGGAGGCAATCAACCGCCATAAAACTAGGATCGCTGACATGAACAACAAGAAAAACTGAAGCATTCTCGCTACTTATAATTCCTTTCTGCCGATAACAATGTTGATTTACTTTATTCAAGCTATTAATATGTGTGCTGAGTATAGTAGACAGTGTAGAGTATAAATGTTACTGTTTTTTAATTATACAATACATAATAAAGAGCATTCATTTTGCTAGGTACAAGTCATAGTTTCAAATCTCTGAATATTTCTGAAGATAATACATTTTTAAATTTGATAGTCACTGCTTATCATTGATAAGCTGATTTTCACTTGTCTTTCAGCATGAAATCAGTGTATCTTCAATGATTTGGTGGGATAAATTTCTTGTTTTAAAATAGTTGTTATACAACATTCTCCCTTTGGTATACAGTAAACATAATGTTTAGGATGATGGTTCGCCGAATAGTGACTTCTACTAATAAGTGAGTAATATAACAATCAAATCTTTCATTGGAGAGCTAAGATCCAATCTTAACCAAAAGATTCATAGTAGTTCGAAATGCTCGAATCGAAGAATGAGTAATATGAACAGGGACAAATCAAAGAAAGAAAACATTGCCTATGAAATTGATTACTACAACAAGCAGGTAGTAATACTTTTAACATTTTTTATGCTGAGCATTAATTGACATATAAGGTTGTGAAACATTTCTAGGATAAGAAGTTGCTAGAGCAGGTGAAACAAAAGACTCAGGATGAAATCCGAAACATGCAGGCAGAAGTGAGACTGTTGCGTGAAAAAATTCAGGAGTACGATCGCGATATAAATGAGAATGTCCGCTTCCTAAAAGTTCTCGAGCGTGATCTTTCCGTAAACAAGAAATGAAACTCTTAATTCTTATTGATAATTGTAGCTGAGGAAAGTCGGAATTTTTGAATCATTTGTAAGTTTTTGTATGTCAATTATAAAGCTTGATATTGCCAGGTCAATATTTATTCTGCACCGCATAAATATTCTATGAAATATATTCGGTGTACACTTTCCAAAATAACGGAAAGCAAGTAGACTTGATTGAAGGAGTCCTACCTTTGCGAAGAGTCTGTTGTACTCGCCAGCAGATTTAAATCGTTCCGGAATCGAGTCAAGCGTCTTCAGGCACGTTCCAAGCCAACAGTATATCACTGGCACAGCACATAATTCTTGTGGAAACACGATAATGACAAAGGGATCACTGAACTTAAGCAACCGTCTTGGCGAACACGCGCGAACTCGTTTGAACGTGCTTGTTTTTAGTTAGGATTAATAGCGGTAGAGGCGTTGGCGATTAAAGGTGAGGGCGCATGCGTCGGCATGATGGCCGACGAGGGATGTCCTCGAAACGCCGAGGGCGCCCTCAGTGTTTCGCGGCTCATCGATCAGTGTGGTGTGTGTCCGCGTTGTTGCTCCGTCGGAACCTTTTTTTTTAAGTGCTTTTCACTCGTTGTTGGATATAGTCGGGACGCGCGACGGGAGCGAGCGTGTGTATAACCGGGTGCTCGAGGCTCGGCGCAGTGCATTAATCTGGAAGGGGCTCGGCACGGGCCCGCCGAAACGCAACACCTGCCCAAAATGCAGCCGAGGATATACTGGATTCTACTGTGCACCGCCGTCCTTCTAGCGGGATGCAACGCCGCTACCGAGGTCAGTCAGATTTACTTTACCTTCCACATCCTGCTCCCTTTGCCCTGCTGCTTCCCTGCTTCTCACATATTGAAGCCCTTTCTTTCATCCATCGTCACTTGATCCCTCGATATTTGGTTCGAGCGGTGAACCATCAAGCGATCATACTTGCTGAGCAACTACTCTGTGCGAGTACTGCTTACTGGAAACGAATAGCGTCCGTTTCCCTCGGGCGATTATGCTCAGGCATTTACTCAGTGCAATCGTCTTACCAAATATTTCTCACTTACTTGCTCCTACCCTAACTACCCGTCCCTTTCCCTGCGGCTTCGGCCATTATTTCTCAATGCTATTTACCGCTGAGAATGTTGCATGGCCCGACATATAAGGCATTCACTGTAATTTGAATACTGCGAATTCTACGAATACCGACTACTGCCAATTGGCGATGTTAGGCTTGCAAGATTTCGCGGTGTTGCAATCGATATTGGAGGTTTTCGATAATAGGTATTCTGTAAGACGTGGAGGAAGCGGACTCTCGGGGTTACTTAAGTTGCATCGTGTTCTTTATGCACACTCTCAATTGAGACGTTGTGTAACCCTTCTTCTTAGCTCGTTTTGCAATGCGCGCACTATCCAGAACTTTAGGATATACTTGTCGCTTGCCGTGTGAAAGTGGATATCGGAGTGATCGAGTGAGAACTGCAGACTTCTTCCTTTTTTTTTATAAGATCAGTTCTCAAGTATACTGGTAAGAGTCGGTTCGTGTTCCAAGCGAAATGTGGAGCAAGGAATGCTTTGGTCTTACTCGCGGTGATGTCATTGATAAGTCTATCGAGATTAAATCCGGGGACAGATCACGACCCTTCTCCTTCACAAGATCACGGGGACACAGAAAAAAACGAGGGGCACAGGCTAAAGTCGAGCGAACGTGCGGTATATTCGGAACAGAGATTGCCGAAAGCGAAAGAATGACCCGGTTTGACTTTCTGAAGAAACAGTTCACTAAGACAGTATGGAAAACACATTGGATTTGCGCTATATTGTACACGATCTCGAATAGTTTACACAACTAGAAGTTTGGAATAATTTCAAGGATTACGAGTACCCGGAAATGAGAACTGACGCAGTGTGTATAGTTGAGAGAATAAAGAGATGTTTATGGTAGAAGTCGGAGAGGTGATGATGTGTGAGAAGAAGGTAAGCCGTGAGACGTGTCTGACTCATATTCCTGGCGGTGATGCTGGAAAGCAAGGGGATGCAGTGTGCCTTCGGGAAAGGCAGAGGCTTCAAATGGATGCCGTGGGTGTATGGATCCACGAGAAGCATGGGATACCTGGCTGTGGCTGGAAGAGAGGTGAGGAGAGGAGAGCAGAGTGTGTTGAGCGTCAGCTGGTTAAAGCCCACGGAAGTAACGCAGAGCCCGACTCTCCGAGAAGCCATTTCCCCGTGCCCCCCTACATGCCGTGGAACTATAAACCTCACCGCTGGATATCGCTACCACATTGTTCGAGTCACCAGCGAAATCGACACCGAGAGAGAAGATCAATCCAGGCCAAGACAATGGGGGAGGAAGAGCGAACGGGGCCGATTGGAATCGGAGAAACAGCAAGCTCATTGAGAGTAAAGTAGCGTACAGGAGGCAGGGCGAGAATGAAAAATAGAAAAGCCGTCGGGCAAATGCCCCAACGAATGGCATAGCGCACCGCCGATGCTTGTTTACATTCGCGGTCAATGCTCGGCCTGTTTATTTCGGGGACTTATGTAAGCCCCAGTGGCTGGAACACACGCCACCGAAGTGGAACACAGAATGCTTGAATGGAATTGTACGTAGCCCACCGTGCGATTCAGTATGTACGTTCTTGCCACTGGCACGGCTTCATTGAAGGGATTGGAGAACGGCGAGAACATAAATCAGACGAGAGAGGATCGCGTTCGTTTTCAGAGCGGCGAAGGTTCGCCTTGCTATTGCCGGTAGAATACACGGCAGCCTCTTGAAAGGTTCGAGCCAGCATCCACTAAGAGCAGAAGCGGTCGGTTAAAGTTTGCTAGAAGGGTGCAGCAGCAGTACTCGAGGACTCGAGGCAGGCAAGTGTTTGCAAGGCAGGACTGCCGGCCGGTTGTTCCGGTTTAGCGTGGAAGTGTAACGGCAGATATATCTGCCACATAGCGACGCGCGCTGTCGAAAGAATGAACGGCGTGCATTAATACGCTTTTACGAGAAGCCATCCGATAAACGATCGAGCGAAATAGCCGGGCGGGCTGCCGGCCAGACGAACAGACAGACATATATGTACACGCAGACGAGCAATCCTATATCAACTTGGGGCAACGTACGTTCTTTGCCCGTTGGGGAGGGTTGCTGCTCTCCCGCCCAGCTTGCGCCAACGGTCCACTCATTCTCTATAATCGAATTCCTTCTGCTTGGAAAAATATTGCACTGCTTCTAATTAGGAAATATCGACGTTGGACTAATATTTTCGGTATAATGTGGAATAATGCTGTAACTATCGGAATCTAGGTCACAGTGGGAAGTGAATTAAAATTGGAAATATAATACAAGAGCGGAAACGATTGAAGCGATAGTTGAATATTCGATGGGAGTAAATTGTATGCCGATGGAGAGTTGCATATCCAGTCTCTCTTCGTGGGAGCCCGATTGCTCGGCCGTTTACCTCTCAAGAGGCCACCGACTGAACCACCATATTTGGCTATGCAGTGCGCTCGACAAGAGGCCTATATCGGTCACCTGTCACTCTCTCCGTCTCCGTTTTCCGCCCGTTTATTTCATCCTATTCATTTCTAAACCATCAAATATTAAATCCACCAGATTTCCAGTTGCTCCTCGAGATTATATCTTTCAACTAGCCGACGCCTATTGCGTATCCAGGACGTGTATAATCGAGTTAACCAGAAATGTTCAGCGAGAAAGACAAACCACATTTCCTGGCTAAAGCGAGCAGTACACCTACACGGGTGTACATTTAGAGATTATTACATCTGGAAGTGCTCGAGAGAGAGAGATCCACGGAATTGGCCTCTTTACTTGCGAACAAGCCATAATCCTCTCTCTTTCATTCGCTCGGCCATTTTCTCAGTAAATATCAGTATTCTTTGAGCGTTCGCCTTACCTAAGTAAGGTGGGCCAGAGTTGCGTAGGTGTCGGGGTGTTTAGTCGCGTGGGTTGCTCAGGTGAACGATCACAGGAGATCTTATACGTGGGAAAGGCGTGGAGAACCGCCAGTGAGATACACGTAGAACGAATAGATGGAAGTATGTGTTTTGGATTGAAGGAGAGAGGTGTGTAGGTGCCATCGTCGAAATTGGCTCGTTACTTTCCAGTTTTCCCGGGCAAATCCCGCGAGGCCTTCGAAAAAAAAAACTTTCATCCATCTTGCGCTCTTCTTGGTCCCGGGGGCGACAACTTTGCCCGTCTTCTCTGTTTTTCCCTGCCTCTATCGGATTCGCCCTGGCCTCTCACCCGTCCTTCTTCTCTCTTTTCCACCATCTTTTCATTCGCGCTTCTCGCTCGCTCTCTCTCCTTCCCATCCATACATGCACTTCATACTCTACCTATTGGAAGGCGGTGAGAGGGTGAAAGGGTGGATGGAGGCGAATACGAGACAAGTGGGCGTAGAGGCGCATTTTAAACGAGTTTTCCTTTTGCCTGACAAAAGAGCCGGCGAAATGGTGCAAAGCTAATGACGCCGCAGAGTTCTCTGTCGGCATAGTTTTATCAGCGGCGGCTCGCCGGCTTCTCTCTCTCTCTCTTTCTCTCTTTCTCTTCTCCTCCTTCTTCTTTGGTCTCGCTCGCTAAAATTATCCTATCGATCTACCTTCGACAAATGGGAATATAAAGACGCTGTATTTTCAATGGGTGAGAGCCCCTCGGTACATGCTTGCCGCGCCGCGTTATACGTTTCCTTGATGAAACCCGAGCGGTCGGCCATTCCAATTTTCCAATAATTACCTTATATTTTGCGTGGAGCACCGCCAGCAATCCATACCAGTCGTCACTCGATCACGGCTCCCCCTCCCCTTCCACTCGTCATCGGAATACGAGTAATGCTATAAATGCCGGCGGGCATTCCATAGATGAAATGAACTTAGACTTCTGCTCCATTTACCCCGTTCGACATTTCTACCAGGCTGGCGCGAGCGCGCGTGCCCCCTCACCGTTGCACGGCTTTAATAGATTCTTTATTTTCCCTCTTTGCCGGTGAATCGCGCGATTCCAGGAATGAATGGGCCGACCGAGTTGGAGTTGGTTTATCAGCGGGGCAGGACAGTGTTACAGTTGCGGGAGACAGAGAGAAAGCAGGGAGCGAGCGAGTGGGCATTGGGGATCGTAGAGGGGGTGGGTCGGTGGGTGAGGACGGTCGGTTGGTGAGAGCTGCGCGAGGGGTTGGGAGTCTGGTGTTGTCGTCGCCGAAGTCGAGAAGATATTGATAGAGGCCAATGCAGTTATTGGGAAAACGTGCCTCTCAATATTGCAGTCTATAATTGAACGCCATTGCCACGTCAACGGAAATAGAATAGAAATTGCTATGGAAATGGGTGGTGGTGGTAGTGGTGGTACGCGCTGCCATCGTCACCACCGCTCCTCTCCACCAACTAGCCCACGACACCGACACGCCAAACCCGATCCCTACACCATCGCATTCCTTGATCCAATTTCGAGGGTGTTTACCCGCGGAACCTCCTTGGATTAACCACCCACCACTTCCGCATCCAATAACACACTCTACCTACATTTACTGGAGAAAAATTTCTACCACATCCAGTTAATATTCACTGGTTATACTATGAAAGTTGAGTCGATGCGGAGACATTACCATTCTCTTTTAGCGGTGGATCGGCTATGTACATATATTCAGGGATTATTAATCCCGGAGGCTATTACGGATTCATTAAGGGCAAGTTAATTTCTTCCTTCGTTCCTTCCTTCCTGGCAAGAGCAAGTAAAAATGAAGGGAGCGGTGAAAGAAGGCGTTTTCTACCTGGCAAGGGTGCGAGAGGGAGAAGAGATGCTGGATGAATTTCATCGGTCGGTCGACGAGGTGGCATTCCTTTATCTCCAGCAGAGAGAGGGTCGACCTATATTAATTCGAGCGAACGGGGTAAATGCCAATATCGAAGAAAATGCGGGAGACGGGGAAAGGAGAGGTAGAGGAAGGGTGCAGGGTGAGAGAGGGTGGGAAGGGGTGAGCTAACGGTGGAAAGCCACCCCGTCATGGATTATAGTACCACCGCCATTGGCGGCAGCGGCGACGGCCGGTTGCTGTGATCCAAGGGACACGACGAATCGAATGTGCATTTATATTGCTCGCCCATTGCACCCAGGAATTCACCAGGAATGCCCGATACCGACTCTCTCAGAACCAAAGTGTGCCGCAGGACTTTAAACGAGCCACTGATATAATATGATTTTATATTAACTCGTGTTTCCTATCCGTGTGTAAGGCTAATGGTGATGGAAATATATTGTTTGACCATTACAATGAGCATCCAGTAAAGAATAAGTGGTATACTAATTGGAATTGGATCGAAAACAGATGGAGAAGCCCTCCTGATTAGCTAACCTGGTCTGATTTAGGCGGTTTATTCTACATTTTTTAGTCTTCCCGACATTTTCTGGGGCTGAAATTTGGTGGGAAACGTTTTCTTGCATCAAGGAAGAAGTGACATAAATTCCAGAGCCCTAGCTCAAAATTCATTTTTTCGCAAATTTTTTAAGGTGTACCCCTTCTAAAATTTTCGATTTTTCGAAGGTTCTGGGACTTTGACGAACGCTTGATAAATCGATTGTTTATGTATCAAAACGGATAGAAAACATGGAACCAGTGGCCAAGGTGCCGGAATTGTACCCAAAACACATGGAAAACCGATCCTGAATAATTAAGTTCAGCGGTTTTCCTCATGTTTTCAAGTCTTCCCGACATTCTCCGGGGCTGAAATTTGGTGGGGAATGTTTTTTTACATCGAGGAAGAAGTGATATAAATTCCAGAGCCCTAGCTCAAAATTCATTTTTTCGCAAATTTTTTAAGGTGTACCCCTTCTAAAATTTTCGATTTTTCGAAGGTTCTGGGACTTTGACGAACGCTTGATAAATCGATTGTTTATGTATCAAAACGGATAGAAAACATGGAACCAGTGGCCAAGGTGCCGGAATTGTACCCAAAACACATGGAAAACCGATCCTGAATAATTAAGTTCAGCGGTTTTCCTCATGTTTTCAAGTCTTCCCGACATTCTCCGGGGCTGAAATTTGGTGGGGAATGTTTTTTTACATCGAGGAAGAAGTGATATAAATTCCAGAGCCCTAGCTCAAAATTCATTTTTTCGCAAATTTTTTAAGGTGTACCCCTTCTAAAATTTTCGATTTTTCGAAGGTTCTCGGACTTTGCCGAACGCTTGATAAATCGATTGTTTATGTATCAAAACGGATAGAAAACATGAAACCAGTGGCCAAAGTGCCGGAATTGTATCGAAAACATGTGGAAAACGAATCCTGAATAATCAACTTCGTCTAATTCTGACGGTTTCTCCCATGTTTTCAAGTCTTCCCGACATTCTCCGGGGCTGTAATTTGGTGGAGAATGTTTTTTTGCATCAAGGAAGAAGTGATATAAATTCCAGAGCCCTAGCTCAAAATTCATTTTTTCGCAAATTTTTTAAGGTGTACCCCTTCTAAAATTTTCGATTTTTCGAAGGTTCTCGGACTTTGCCGAACGCTTGATAAATCGATTGTTTATGTATCAAAACGGATAGAAAACATGGAACCAGTGGCCAAAGTGCCGGAATTGTACCCAAAACACATGGAAAACCGATCCTGAATAATTAATTTCGTCTAATTCTGACGGTTTTCCCCATGTTTTCCATACTTTCCGACATTTTCCGGGGCTGAAATTTGGTGGAGAATATGTTCTTGTATCAAGGAATCCACGATATAAAAACCAGAGGCCTAGCTCAAAATTCATGATAACTTGCTAGAAAACATGATAAATCGGATTAACCTTTAGTCAATTCTTTTTATCCTGGCCAATGAGAGGACTAAAAAACCTGCTGGCAGACATTCTATTTTACGTGTGTATACATGATAATGCGTAAAAGAGGGCATTCGGATAGTTGAGAGAAAACTCTTCTCGGACTTGGTTACGGTAAGAGTGGGCCGACCCGATTACTTTATCTTCGTGAAAGCCTTTAGCTCTTCTTAGCGAGACATCTCCACGCCCCCGGAGGCTCTCCTCGCCCCCGCTTCCTCCTCCTTCATCACTCTGGCCGTTAATCGGCTGGCTCATTTAATTACGCCAAAACCATGAACTTTTTGCTGTAATTAGGAAGGAAGACTTTTGTAACGGGCGGCCCACTTTATCTCGAGCGAGTGCTTCAGGGGGCTTGGGCAACGCCTTTCCTTCAGTCTCACGCCTGCCGATATCATAAAAAGAAGGTAGTTTCGATGCAAATTGAACGAAGGAATGACCTGCCACCCTCAAGCACCCATCAACCAGCCGCACATCACATCCATATATTGCCTGCCTCCACTTTTGCATCCCCGGGCGCCGTATTAAAAATCAAATGAGCCCACTCAGTCTCGAGCAGTGGAACATTGAAAAAGATCTAGCGCGTTCTTTGATGGATAAATACACGGGCCTCGAACTTCTTTTTCATTCTCGGTGTGTATGCCTCTGGAATATGACTGGAGTGCGCGGTGTTCCAACCGAGGTCGCATCCTAGCACTTTTCATTTAGACTTCCGGTCGCTGCTCCTCTTTCCGGCGGTGGCAGCAACGCCCGGAACGACGAGGCGGGTAGAAACTCCGAGATGGCTTACTCCTTGAATTTATCCGAAACGGAAACACCACCAAGAGAACGCGACACTAGGCACCAGGCATTTGTTTTACAGCTTTTCCCATTTATTTTGCATTCGGCGTGTTAGTCCGCCGGGCGCATAAAGTGACACACCGCGCGTCACCTTCGTTATTGGAAAATGCGATCTAAAGATAGCACAGCTGAAAAAGCGTGGCTGCTCTCGATAGAGGGAGAGAAAAAAAGCCCTTTCCTAAGAGACAACCGTCGGTGTTTTTATCGTCGTGCGATGTGCGACCTTCCATCCCTCTCTGTCTGTCACCGATTTGTCCGATGCTCGGTCAGATTCAGTGAAATCCAGGCACGAGAAATGTTGCTCACGTCTTTCAAGGGTGCCACGGATTTTCCCCCAACGGACACTGTGTACTCTTCTCTAGTGGATGAGGGAGCGAAAGCCAGGCGCACAGACTGACAGATGGATAAAGCAAGTTCAAACTCGATGAACCTAGACAGACGAGCAAAAATGTGCGTGCTCGCGATTCGTTAGACCTCTCTGACCCATCTGACAATCGATATCCCCTGCGACAGAACTTAAAAGAGAATATCAACCCTGGTTAGTTCAAGTCATGGCAACTTGTAAACTGGATAGATTCTTTCTGGAGTACCAGAAATGGTATCGACTGGTACCGAAGCAAATGTACCTTGATAGACATCAGGCTACCAGACTTCAGCTGTCCTAGAATGGACATGCGTGGGCTTTCTATGCTCGTAGCCATTCATTTTCTCTCCTTTCCAAAGCAATCTAACGGTAAACTAACGCTCACTCCTATTTTCCTCTCTTTCCCAATTAATTCCTCACTTAATATACCTTGGTTCAATAGTAACTGATTCATCGTCTGTAACACGAGATAGAAGAATCACAATCGATTTCATTACCCCGAGGGTATACCGGATAACCGGCTCTATATGGATGCAACTTGTAAATGGATAGTCTTTTAGCCTTTATCATATTCTCCTTGTTAGGTGCGTCCTCCTTTTGCCTAGTATGTAGCTTCATACCAATCTCCCCTACCAGTTTTTCCAAGCATTATCCAGGCATATTTACATAGCTAACATGAAATAAAGAGCTCTCGCCCATTCTCGCAAATGTGTTTACTCGTCAGAAATACCATAGTATTTTCAAGCTATTGCTACGACTAAATGAGAAACTCTCTTTCATACAGTTGGTAGACATCGGACATCTGAGAGGTTTCTAGGAGTGTCCGGTAAGAATTCATATTTCCCAGAGAGGCATATTCGAGTTGAGGCTTGATTTCATTAGTCATGGGGCTTGGTAGGTTAACCCGAAATATTCGTGGTAGCAGGAGCCGGAGCTTGCTGGCACTGAAAAACAATAGAGGGGTCGCACGAGCATTAGGAGAGAACAGGATCCATCTCTCTTTCTCGAATAAGGAGGAAAATGGGGACGGGGAATCTGGTGGTATAAAGCGAGTCTTTGTAAAGGTGACTCGGCCAGGGTATATGCCGCTCCAACCACGTACAGGCTGCTGCTGCTGCCGCTGCTGCTGCTGCGTTGAACGAAACCGTCTCTGAAAACCGGTCCTACCACGCCAGGACGCCGACGCTCCATCGCCAATCTCCAGCGTCGGGCCCTTTCTCTATCACTGTCCTACCATCCATGGACCACGAACTTCCTGAAAACCACCGCGTCGTTCTTCGTCCTTCTCTACCGCCAGACTCTCCCTGCTCTTCGATTATGCCGAGCTATATTACGTCCGCCAGACATTAAAATCCCTTGATTTTGCCATTGTTATTATGAACGAAATTCTCTCGTTCCATCGTCTATTAAAACGTACGCTCTTTCGGCTCTTCTAGTAGGGGGAAGAAAAAAAAACTTTTGAAACGTCTTTGAATCTGACGAGGGACAGCTTTGCTATCCCACGCGACGAGCCAGCATCTATTTTCGGATGAAGGAATATTTTTGAAAGGAGCTTTGGCTATCCCGACCGATTACACCAGTAGTTCTCGTGGCACCATGTTCTCTCGGAGTCACCAATATTGAAATGCATAGTCGATTCTAAACGCTTTCGATCGACATAGTTCTCCTATGCGAGGTGAAACGCTCGATTTTGCGAATTAAGGTCTCGCTGGAGACAAAAAAAAAGTTTTTCCTCTACTGCAGCGGCAGTTTCATTCTAGAGACGACGAGGGTCCGAACAGTTTACTGGTCGATTGATCGGCCTGGTTGGAATCGATCCTGACGGAGTGTGCGACGCAACTATACCAGGCTTAGAGTCTTGATAACGGTGAAATGAAAAATTCTTCCCCTCGAGAGTTGAAAATAAAATAAAAAAATTAGTAAACCCTCGAGGTTCGATTACTTTCACATCTCAGAGACTAGTGTAATCACACGTCATAGGAAAAGTAACTTGCGAGACATTTGCTGGAATCTGATTGTTGGTGGAAATGTAGTGTGGGTGGTAGCTGGTTGGTTGGTTCGATCGAAGTCAGAGATATGAGTGGATAGTAATCGAAGCCCGGTTGCAAGTTGCAAGAGGTTGCAGCGAATGTTAGCTAGCGGTGTCCTAGCCATACTCGGCTCTTCCCCTTGCCATATATATATATATCTATGTATCTGTATATATACTATATATATATATATACCTGGCTCAGGGATCTCTCCCCCGGAATTGCTCCACAAATATTTATTTTCTCTCCACTGCCGCTGCTCTGCGAGTTCTTCTCGCATGCTTCTTTCTTCCCCCTTTTCAGCGGGCTTTCTTCTTCTTCTTCTTCCCCAGTTCATCTTCATTCGCAGAAGCCAGGGGCAAAATAAATTTGGCAAGCGTCGCATCGCATTGGCAGACACACAACTCTCAACGTGTGTAACGTGGAACCTACGTGTTTCATGCGTTACTCCCCTTCGGCTGGGAGATTCTTTTCAGGGCCATCCATAAATTTGAAGCTGGGCCTGGTCTAACAGTTACTTCGCTCTCGTTACAGGTGCCGCACAAATCGGTTCGATCCTTGAACTTCGGAACTTTGTTCCCCGAAACGAGTTTACTGGAATTGCTCGTAACCGCTGTAACGACTTTCTCGGCAAATGCATTTCGAGATATCTCTGCTACTCGCAAAGTCCATGCTTACCTTTTTCTCGAGTCCTCAGACTTAATTCTCTACTGTTAATCCTGCGGCGCCTTATCAGCTTGGAATGAATAGTCCACGATGTGTACTGGACTGTACTATAAGTCGAGGGTTGTAAATGCGAGTGTACAAGAGTGCATAGTATTTGAATGATGCGAGGAAGCGGCAAGTGGTCGACGACCGTCGGCGTGGTTATTTGATCGATTCGTGTCTAAATCTGTCGGTGTCTTGACTCTGTTGGTGCGAGTCTGGAGAGTGCGGGCGCGCGAGAGCCGAGAAAGCCGATATATAACCGAGGGAGCAGAGAGAACCAGTGCTTTTTGCTGTTTGGTCCCGAACAGGTTTTCCAAGGCTTGATTCTGATGGGCGGGCGGGCGAGCGAGCGCGCGCGCTATCGAGCTTTACTGGTAGACAGAGGCATGCCGAGACCTCCCTCCACGCGATTATGTCTATGGCAAGCAATTAGCAGTAGCGATAAAATGCGGCCTGGCGCCAATGTAGCGCGAAAGCCACTGCCACTGGAATCAGACCTTCCCAGTTGAGACGTGAGACGATCAACCGAGTAGTTTGCAATTCCCTTCAGTCAGCCCGGAAACGCCGGCGTACACTGCTTGCATACAAATGGGGAGTGATCTCGAGCAACAACTAACTATAGCCGGCCTCCCATTAATCAGTGCGCAAAAACAGAGAGATTCCCTCGATGAAATTGATTGGATGCCTACTTATTTCGTTGGTACGCGGAATCCAGTAGTATGAAGTAGGCGGTGAAGCCCCGGCTTGTTGTACCTACATTCACGTAATGAAATTGGATAGCTCCTTATCGCAACGACGAAATCGGATAGCTTGTAGATTCGGATCGGGGCGAAGTGCTGTAACATAGCCGGTAGCTGTTTCCACCTGTTTGCTACTTCGGGATCCTGCGTGCACTCATCGCTACTGAAAAACTTTCAGGAAAACTCGATGGAATCTCTCGGTTGCTTTTGCTAGATTGAACGAAAACAGTTTTGCAAGTTTGTTTTATCGATGGATTATAGAATTTGCAGAGGGGAAAGTGGACGATATCGAATCTGAGTTCTTCAAGAGGGAAGTATAGTTTGCCATTGAGAGGAAGGATAGCCGGTGCCATTGAAAAGTGAAATCTAGAAGGTTCGCGATACTCCTTTTTCAAATCGGCTAACTGAAAGGGTACACAGAAAGCAGCGGGCTATCTCAGCCTGGGCAAAGAGAGTTTGGAAGCGAGGTGGAGGCAGAGGTAGAGGCAGAGGTAGAGCAGAGAGCTGCCAGCTCTCGGCTGCTGGAAACCACCGAGTCACCGAATTTACCGGGTGCGAAACATCGATTCTCGATTTAGCACTCGCCGGAAAGCGGAAGACGGGAAACTGTCGGAACCGTTCCCTTTTCCGGCTGACTTCTCTCTTCTCTACCTCTGCCTCGACGTCGCCCGCTACCGCCGCCGCACACGCTTTCTTCTTTATCCTGTTTGTCCGTTGGCCGCCATGTGGAAAGGAATGTACTCTCTTTCTTCCTTGCCTGTACTTTCCTGGCCATGTTCCTGTCTCCCTTTTCTCGGGGAGACATCGATCTCGGCGCGAGTTGCTCGTAACCTGGATTTTTGCTAGGTCTCTCCCCCACCTCTTTCGCCCCCCGCCCCCCTGCCCCCTCCTTCGCCAGTTTTTCGTGCTTTTCAGCATGAAAAAGCTTCCTACGCTTTGCTTCTCTCGCTGACATCGAAGTAGCGTTCTCTTTCTCTTGTTGCACCCAGGTTGGTCCAACAGTCAGCTTCTCCTCTCTCCTGCCTTTCTCTCTACCGGCCCGATTTTCTCTCTCTCCCTCTCTCTGGAGTTCGGCATAAGGGGTCGTTGTCCTCGACGCGGCGCGGCACAGGGATCCTCGCAATCGCTGTTTCATCTCTGCGTTATCAGCAGCTTCGGAATAGCGGTGACATTTAATATTGGCTGGCACTCGCAGGCTTGACATTCCGGCATTCTATCGGTCTCTCGGAGCTATGCAACCAGTCGGCTCGCGTTAGAGTGAACAATCACAGCAAGACTGCTGCTTAGGCGGAAGGACGGATATAGCTTGGACTCGTATGACCGTCCTCGTCCGGTTTCTCGAATTTGCAACTTAGATTTCATGCTAAAACTCTTGGCCTCGAGACACGAGCGCGTCAAAAGAGGTTGCAGTAGATGGTTAGCTAGCAGATGCAATCTCTGATTCCAGCGACTTTGATCGGCAATTGGGAAATTGCGGGAATTAGGGCCTGTGACGTCAGTCAAGCGTAGAGTATTACAGTGATTGGACACTTAGGATCGCCTTAAGTGAAGGTCACTTTCGTCCCGAGCCTCTTCTTCGCCTCTACGCACTCCACTCTTCGTTCTATATTACCTACCTTCCGAAAACACCTTGATTCACCTTACCAAACAGCCGGCAACTCTGATAAAAGCTGGGCCCTCTGCGTTTGAGATTGCCCGAGTTGATAGAATAGTATGGAAAAAAACTGGGAGGGAGAGTAGCCGATCGAAGCAACTATCGGGCGAGTTGAGGATAATCCGTGGATGAGTGTACCAGTTCGATAGAACGATGACGCGGTGTGATAATCACGGCGATGATCCGCAGTGCCGGATATGCCGCTCGGATTATACTAGTTAAATTTTGCACAGTGTGTTTAATCGCCGATTATATCCCGATCCTGCCTATATATATATACCCGCTTTCAAGCCGCACCAGGCCAATCACCATCCTTTCCTTTCGCTCTTATGCCTCTCCCAATTAACGTGTTCTCTCCTCTTCGCATCCAGTTTGCCTCCCGACAGAGGCAGTACCACTTTTCCTCAATGTAGATCGCGCGAATTACATGCGCGCTCACGCTTCCGTTCGCGGAAGCTTCGAATGCACGGTGCACTTCTACCGGTGGTGGTGACGGCGGTGCCGGCGGTGCCGGCACACGGAATTGCATTCGAATTAGTATAGATTTACATCGGCGGTCGACAAACCCGTGCAATTTGCGCCTCTGGATGAAGCCCCGGAAGATCTTTTAACAGATGAAGGTGGGGAAGAAGACACACCACTGTCCTTCGGATTACGCTGCTCTGGTGCTTGCTGCCACCGTTGCCACCGCTCGAGGAATCACGTTACCGGCGAGATAAAAATGTGCCTCGTCGCAGAACTCGCTGACTGGCTCACGCATTATTTATCTTTATAAGTTGGCAGAAGAGTGATATAGCCGTGTGGCTTATCTGACGTACAGGGCGTGCATCGAGGCCATGCCAAAGAGAGCACGCAATTATGCTCGCAATCCTTATCGTATCTTCGTTCTTGCTTGTTTCTTCTTCTTCTTCTTCTTCTTCTTTCGCAGTGACACGTTTTTCTCGGGGCGTTTCTGCTGCCTGCGCACAACTCGCACCGGCTTTGCGAAATTGTTGACAGAAGCGAGAAGACGCGCGCGCGTGTCCTGGCGGTAAACAGTGCATCGGCGAGGGCGGCATACGTAAACACAGAGACTTGAACCCGATTCGCTCTAGACTGTGCGGCACTAGAAGGTGACGTTTCACCTCACAACCAACTGACAGAGCGCGTCTCAAGAAGGATAGAGCTTTAACCTCGATTCCTAGGAATTGCCTGGAATTGGAAGAACCACTTTGATCTAGCGGCGAGAGAAAGATAGATTTCGAATAGGTTCTACTCGCGATTTATTCCGATCACCGCTTCTATCATGCAGAGATCCCTCGCGATATTCGCCGAACCGAAAAGAAGGCTGGATTTTCAACCCTTTCCCTTTTTCTCTCTCACATACATGCATAGAGTCTTCCATGACTTTGATCACCGAAACTCGAGTTCTCTTCCAAGTGGCTTTGCGTTTGGTTGATGCCGAGCCTTCTACTCTGCTAGGCTGGGATGATGGTTCGACTGGTTCCGCTTATTCAGCATCTCGACGCTTGCAAAGGGAGACGAAGAGAGTGGAACGAACGAACGAACGAACGAACGCGGGTCGAGCGAGGCCTCTTCTTTCGATTGGTTCGTTAGCGGTGCCTACCGTGTCACCGAGAAGAAGACTTCTTCCGCGTCCTTGACTCCCGGAGTTCTTCTCTCTTTGAGGAAAAAGAAAGCAAACGAAAAGCTAGAATAGGAAAGAGTCTGAGAGTGCCGAAGGGTTTGTTTCCAGCTTGATCCATCCACAGCAGTTGACTGTCATCTTGAGAGGGATGTGAGATGGGTGAAAGGCCAAAATCCCAAGTGAAAAATCTACCCTTTTCGCTCGTTCCTTCTCGGATAAATTCCAATTAAAGAATACCTCGAACTCGAGTCACGCTCTCGCGATTAATCGATTGAGAAGTTGTTCCGGTAGTTCGAGGGGACGAAATTGACGACTGGCGAGTTGCGAAGCTCGAAGCTCTAGCGGCGGGCAACACGCAGCTTGCACCTCGTCTGGCGTCTGGCGCCTGTCGCTCATCCATTATACATGAAAACACTCGACTAGTGGCTTGCGCGCCTTTTTCGCTGAGATTCCAGACTCTCCTTCTCCCTTCTCCCTTTCCACATCTCTATGTTCTCCCTTGCTTGAGAGATGCAGTAACAACGATTCGTATAAAGTATAAACTATAAAGCGCACACCATGCTTTCCTACCCTCTCTCTTTCTCTCTTTCTCTCTTGTTGGACGTTGCTGCGCCATGAAAGAGCTGAGCCCTCACTTTTTCATTCCTGTTTCCTTCCTTCGTCTTCTCAGACTTCTCTCTTACTCTTTCTATCTTGGCCGACTCATTCTCCTCTTGCTCTTCTCTCCATTTTTCTTCCACTCGTCTTCTGCCGGCCACCAACGAAGCTCACTCGACGTACGCGTGTTCTCGCACGCCTCTGGCCGTGATTCCTCGCTCTAGACATCCCAAGTATTTCTCACTTGGCTCTCGTTCCTCTTCTTCTCTTTCTCTCTCTTTCTCCTTATAGTTGCAATACTAGCTGAAAGTCATGATTGAAAGTCATCTTTCAGGTACGCGGTAATTCCTCCTCGACTGGCTCCTCTTCGATTTCCGTTCGCCTTGAATTTTCGCATTCCAACCGAGATTTCGACTGGCAGGAAAGAGCGGAAGTCGAGCTGGGAAATGTTTTGAGTCGCCGGGACACGTAGACGCGGCACGCGGTGGTCGTTAACGTCGATTCAGGAGGCTTGAAAGTAACGATGAGAGATACGTCTCTCCGGAAACCCTTGCGCGCACGCTGCTAGGGTCTTCCACCCTGGAAATCAGTCCTGTACTGATGCTCTAATTAGCAGTACTCGTGAATCCCACTCCCTCTCTCGCTCTCTCTTCTACCCTGGGAATACATTTCCCTCCTGGCAACGATTCACCCACTACTTCAGTATCCTCGCGTGTGTACTCCCGGCCCGATTTAGAACGCAAATTGGAGCATGGACCACAGAACACGACTCTTCCTCCACCAACAGCCGTTCCCTCTCATCCCCTCTTTCACCGTTACGATTCAAAGACATCAACGCTCTAATGAGCCTGGCTCTTCTCACCCCAAACTAATTTCATTATTCCAATTGGTCCTTGGGATACCAAGGAAATGGCTCTTTCTCACACTCTCTCACTTACCATCCAATGATTCCATCGCTTGGCTTGGCTTCGCTTGAATATATGGCGATCGTAACCGTAATGGGAATTCGAGCTTGTGTTATATTACAAAGGCAAGGCCTAATTTCGAGGGAGAATATCTTGTGCTGATGCCATAAGTCTGTACAGAGTATATATATAACAGCATATCGAGTACACCGGTGAGAGAACAGTATCAAAATCTGGAGCAATGTGTTCGGGGTTAGAGGTCTCGCGGGAAATCAACTGGAAATTATCGTGTGCCAGGTGAAGAAAGAAAAGCGCTGGCGCATCTCGTTTCCTGCGAAGCAGAGTGCTACTAGCGGAAGATCATTGCACCAGATGTTAACGTTTCGACCAGCGACCGAGATACATCGCAATTCACATACCTCACTTCCGTCTCGGAGATCTGGCGAAATGTTACTCCTTTTTAATCGGTCATGTATTTACGACTTCCTCAACTATTTCTCGCTTGCTCTCGTTAAGGGAATAAGTATCTAGTGGGATATCAAGTCACTGGTTTCTCCGTTGGTGCGAGGAGTATAGGCGGGAAGGAGTAATCAGAAGAAATTCGAAGCGGAATAGGAGTTTCATATAGGTCGACTTCGGAGAAGCAACTAGCTTTCTCTCTTACTTCACCTTAGAGAGATAGCAACTCTCCTCGCTTCTTTCTCTCTCTCTCTCTCCATCTCTGCTTCTTGTTCTAAAGTTCGTTGAAGGAGCTCGCATCATTGCCATCCGTCTGGCATGCAGCTTTTGCCTCCCTTTTAGTCGGCGCTCCCGCCTCTCTTCCGGCGAGTGAAAATGCAAAATCCAAGCGTTACCGAGGACAATGCGGCCCGTATCATCGGGGAGAGAAAGAGAGGGCTAGCCAAAGGCTGAGATGGAGAGAGGGAGAGAGAGAGAAACAGGGAGAAATCTCTGGGACACCGACTAATTAAATTTCACCGGCGGCGTCGAGCACTGAGATCCACGCTTCTTCCTTCCATCCCTTTATCCTCCTCTCCTTTCACTCGCTCTGTCCTAGCATCCTCGAGAGCACCTCTTTCTCCTTGTACTCCTTCCACTCCATAATCGAGGACTTCGTTCTAACCCCCCGACTTCCACGAGTTCCAGTGCATTTACAGGGAAAAT
Source organism: Ectemnius cavifrons (assembly GCA_964023945.1). Lineage (NCBI taxonomy): Eukaryota > Metazoa > Arthropoda > Insecta > Hymenoptera > Crabronidae > Ectemnius > Ectemnius cavifrons. The sequence continues at coordinate 12,799,753 of OZ030382.1, read as the reverse complement.
TCCTCGGTAAATTGGAATTCGACTGATTAACGGGCCTTCCGTTGCCCACCCCGTTCTCACCTTGATTAATTCGACAAAATGCGCCAATTGAAAATCTTCTTCCCGGATCTGCTCGAAAAGTCTGACCCAGTTGCTATGATGCGATCAGATTATAATAACCTGATTGGACTTTATAAAAAACAAAGAATGCATTCCTCTCACTTATATTGTGTATCGAATAGCAGAGCGAGTATTCGGTCACGAATAGATCGAATCGAAGGAATAGTTCCGGTAGATTTGTCGAGGCTCCTCTCGAAGGATACTTTTATCGGAAATAAAGAGAGTTTGCGCGCAACTGGAGCAACGCCTGACACGCTTCGTTAGCTGAAATTGCTCCTCAAGATTAAAGACGGAGCTCGAGGACATTTCCAGGATGACGAGACGCGTCCGCAGGCTTGGCTAGCTGGTCGTTCCTTAAGAAAACTAAGATAGTCACTCTCCTCGAAAATTTTATTATGGAAATACAGACTCCCTCTCGCGGTACTGCTCGTTTATCCGATGAGTCTGCTCCAATTTTCACCGACGCTGCTCCTGGAGGAACTGTAAACTCAGAGAAAGAGAGAGGAGGAGGAGGAGGAGGAGGAGGAGGCTCTACTTCCCGGATATCAAGTAGCTTCATCAAGATCCTCTCGGTTCCGACATTAGTCGAGATGGAAAGAGTCGTGATTCCAGTTTGGCCTGTGCAAAGTCCAGCTGGCAAGTGGAGAAGTGCAGTAATCCAGCATGAGTCTAGTTTAAAGTCAGCACTGAAACTATTCAACATCGAACGTGGCTAGACGGACGTGGATTGGAATTTGGCGGTGACCCAGTCCTGCCATTCTTTCTCCATTCGTTCACCAATTCGTCAGAGTCAATTGCTTTCACCGAGCGAAGAAGCTTTGTTAAGTAGCATTAAATGGCGTGAAGGGGAGAGCGGCGCAAGAAGAAGCCACTTGATTCCCAGGGCCGTTGGCCAATCGCGTTCGTACGAGGCCAAGATCGGTGGGTCCTTGGAGGAGGAGGAGGAGGAGGATGAGACAGAGGGCAAAGGGCAAAGGGCAAAGGGTGGAAGGTAGGAGGAGGTGGTGGTGGGAGCATCGTCAAATTAGTTGGCTGCAATCGATGCTGATGATGTAGCACTATTGCCTAGCGTGGACCGGCGGATTTCTAGCGCAATTTCCAACGGAATGACCGGGGAACATCGATATCCGGCGTATAAGCACGCTCTTGCGGTTCAATGTGCTAGCACTGTCCTAATACCACACTGTCGCCGTCGCCGTCCTCGATCCAGCTATAATCTCCCTTGCGGCTACATCCAAAGCTTCCCTGGCTGCCGCGCCGTACCAAGCTACCCCTCCGAGAACGACAAATTACTTGGAACTACCCCGCTAACTTCACTTCTCCAAGCCCCCTTCCTAACCCTCTCTCCTCGTTGCCACCCAACTCCTCTCTCATAGAGCTTTCCTTCCCGCTTGGCACTCTTCCTCCTCTGCCTGCTATGGCACCGCGTCCTTCCACCTTCAACTAAGTCTCGACTAATGGGGATAATTACCGGGAGATGTAATCGATCCACCTGATGTGCTACTGCAGCCCCATACCTCCCCCCCCCCCCTTTCTCCTCTTACTCCCTCTTTCATAGTTAATGTTTTAACAAGATCCTCCTGGATTCACTCTTCACCTTCGTTCACCAAGTTCCTTTACTTTTTTGTTGCAGGTAAGCGCTGGTTTATGTCTAGTCACTCTTGCAGTTCTTGGATCTACGAGGACGTGAGTGATGCGAGCAGCCCTTATTTGGATTAGTCTTCTTCGATCCTGAGTCAATATGTTCCCTGTGCCGGGCTGTCGGCCTCGTTAACCGAGGGCTTCTTCGATTCTATAATGCTTCAGTGAATGCGTTCAATCCGAATCGACCTTCCCCGATCGATAGACAGACTATCTCGTCTATTGTAAATCAACAATAATAAGCAGCTGTTTAATTCACACTGCTAGTCGAATCTGTCGGATTTCCTAGTAGCGCGACAAGGATGATAGCAGTTGCGCACGAGCGCGCTCTCTGGGTTTATCCCAGTCGAGCATGGTAATAAAATATCGCGGTACATTAGCGCGGGGTCCGCGCGGAAGTGTCTCTCGCTGATTTGCATAAAGCGTCGACCCCAGCTCGCACTAGGGAATGATTTAATTTTCGGTATCAAGGCTAGCGTACATGTACAGGACTGCAGAGACGCACGCGCGCGTGTACCAGAGAGTAGCAGCCGCTTTGCAGCCCCATATTCCCTCGAGGGTTGCTGCTCCAACTGCCATCCTCCTACTCTCCGCTCGGCTCCGCTCTCCTAACTGGAAGCGGTCCCTTTGTTACACCGCCTGTTCTCGTAAGCGGAACCTTACTCCTAATTCCCTGTTTCGCCTTGACTTTCTCTCCTGTTACTACTCCACTTTTGTATACTCACTCGTAATACTTCAAATCTTTCGTCCTCGACTTATCTCTCTTATCAGTCAAGAAGCGTAGTTAGACAAGACGTATTTTTCCAGTTGATAATTCTAACGAATAAGTCTACGATAGTAGGATCTCAAGGTGAATTAAGTGAGATGACAGCTAAATTACTGGAGTATCGAATATGTTAACTCACCCGCTTACAGGGATTTCGCGGTGTAATTAGGGCGCGGTTCCACGATAGGGTGGATTGGCGGGGTGGTCGTCGGGGTGGTTGGCAGGGCACACACACACACACACACACATACTTGGCTATAGCCGAGCAGCTGGCAATGGCCGAAATGCCGGAAATCGAAGCGATGCCTCGACGCTCCTACATTAGACTTTAATTAGACGATCAGTTGGTCTTCCCTAGAATTCAAATACGATCGATAATACATCTACTTTCTACTTATGCCACACCTCTCGACTTTATTGCCCGTCATCGACTAGTCATTTCTCCTTTTACTTGGACTTCTATTATAAGAAAAAATTCCAGTCACTGCCGGTGAACGAGTCAATTGGATTTCAATGTAGTGCGAGGCCTTATTCCACGGGTTTATCGGATCTTCCAGTTCAATTTTCAACTAAATCTCTATCAGCATCTTCAGTTCCGGGTGGAAGATGGGTGGTCGGTCGTTCGTTCGTTCGGTTCGGCTCAGCTCGGCCCGTTAATTTCAATCTCGACGCCGCTCGATGCCGGAAAGCCCCGTAAAAAACGGGAATTTAATAAATCCAGAGAAATTCGAAGGGGTTGCTGGGAGGATTGAGGGGTTGGGAGGACGATCGCTGGGCGCGTCGTTATCCCCGATGCGTCTGGGCAAAGAGAAAAGGGAGGGGGAGAAAAGCTAAGGGGAAAAAAAGGGAAAGGGATGAACTTAGGCGCAAACACTCTTTATCCGCTGAGGGGGCTAAGTGGATTTTTTCCCATCGTCGCTGGCGAAATCGAGTAAGCTCGAGTTTAATCGAATGTCGGACGCCGCTCGCCACCGAAGCGGTGCTGCTTCTGCTGCTGCTGGCCGACAGCCGCAGAAATAAAACAATTGGACTGAAAGCCCTTCCTACTACCATCTACTACACCTGACAAGTCTACGCGAACGTAAACGTCTGCCCTTCTAAGAGTAAAGTCACTCGATCTACAAAGTCTCTTCCCTTTGACAATACCACGCACTATTCTGAATTCCCTTCTATGTACGTTAGTGTACAATTGCTGTTCTGTATGCAAACATACATATACGCCGGAAAACAACCGGAAAAGCGGAGCGGCAGGTACTACGCACGGATGTACGCTGTCGAAGAGAGAAAGAGAGAGAGGGAGGGGGAAAAAAACGAGTTGGGAGAGCTAGTTTCGTCAGTGATTACGCCTCTCTTTATTTCGGTGCACGATGCGCGAGCCAGTCATTTTCGTTGCTCGCAGATCGCCCGGAAATTGCTCGGCGAGAATCGGCCACCGTGAGGCCTTTTATTTTTCCAGTCCGAATTCTCTCTCTCTCTCTCTCTCATTCTCGCTCTAGCTCATGGAAGCCCGTCGAATCTCGTCGGAAGCTGGGAGCGCGAAACGAGAGTTGTTTCGGCTCCCGCTCTCTCGTGGTTTATTTCATGATCCCAGTAGAGCGCGGCTGGGGGCGCTCAACATTCTGTTTACGATTGTGATCCTTCCACGCGAAATATCGAGTGCTACCGGCCTGTTTCCCCCGCAACAATCGCACCCTACCCGGCCCCCTCCAACCCCTTCCGCGAGCGCCACTCTTTTTCTATCTGTATGCATCTTCCCGCTGTGTTTTTTTTTCTATCTGCGTGTCGATCGCCTCGAGCACCGATGGTTAAAAAAAAAAAAGTTGCCGGAGGGTGCAGAGCGAGAGAGAGAGAGAGAGAGAAATACGCGCTGGAATAACAACGGTCTGCCACGCGAGAACTCGCTTGAAAATTCGGATCAGCACGTACTACTCGGCCATTCCTCTTTCCATACTTCTCTACTCTGCGGTAACTCGCAGCAGGGCAAGTCTTTCCCCTGATTCCTCGAGTCATCCGTCAATCTATGCGGGCGAAGCCATCGAAAGCAATCAGTCTCTGACGCAAACACGAATTGGTCGTGCCAACAGCGTCCGCCGGTGTGTGCAACTACCACCGGATCTTTTTCTCTCGTTTGCGCGATACGCGGGCTTCGGTCGCGATAGCACAGCCACTAGTCTCATAAAAGCTCGCGCCAGGTTATCTGGCGGATTTACGTGAAATAATACTCGCTGACGGCTGACGACGGCTGACAGCGATTGCCGGCTGAAATTGCGAGCGTATTCTATTTTCTAGCGACCATTTCCGCCACGCGTAATCCAGTAAAGGGCTCCTCCTAAAAGGGAATCGCCTAAATCGCTGCTAGTAGTAAGGATCGATCCAACCTCTCGGCGCCACCCTTACACACCCTTATACACCCTTACAGACCTGGCAAAAAAAGGCATTCGGCCGCCAGCTGTTCCTTCCGATCGTTAGCCCTTCTTTTCTGGGAAGCAGAAGCCTGCCCTTAGGACAGCATGTCGTGCCGGGGGTGGCATTTGATTCCTCCAGACAACTCCCAGCCAAAGAAATATCATTCCTTATCGACCTGACTCTCTTACTCACTACCAACCATACGAATAACACTGTCCTCATTGGCATACTAGGTTACATTCCTGGCATTGGACTTGCATTAGAAACTAGCTTTGCAAATTTTTCGTCCTCGGTACAAGCAGAATTGAATATGATGTCTATTTTCGCTCTCATAGTAGCACTCTTTTTCTCTCTCTTCCACGTAAGGGTGGTTTTCCGAGAGCGAAGGTATGCTCGAGGCTTTCTGGGTCAGAAGATCATCAATGTCAGTGCTGAAAAGGTGCCATTAGAGTGTCGTTAGACTTGTGCTCGCGTGTATGTGTGTGTCTCTGTGTGTGTGGGTGTCTGTGGACGATCAGCGATCCGCAAAAAATTGGCAGTCACGGTAGAAAGGTGGAAGAGGCCAGGTTGGTTGGCTGGCTGGCTGGCTGGCTAGTGGGGGTTGGTTGGCGGATGGTCCAGAGGGTACCATAGATGAAGAAGCAAACGGCGGGTGCCGGTTCGGGCCGAACTAGCACTCGGCGATCGGATCGAATGGAATCGAAGCCGCTCTCTTGGACTATCGGAGTGTGCCCGCCTTTTCGGCTGTCCGCCTTCCACGCCCCGCTCCGCGCCGCTCCGCACCGCTCGGGACCGCTCCGTTGAATAATGCAAAACGGCGAGGCGCGTTTTCGCGTCGGACGTGACCGAAATGAAAGGCCAACTGGGATACAAAAAGGGAGCAGCGATGCTAACGAGAGACGTGTCCCTGACGCCCTTGCTCTCTCCGCCCTCAAAGAACGCTTTAAAGCTTGGTGATCGCCCCACCTCTCTTTCTCTCTCTCTCTCTCTCTCGGGAATATATCCGGGGTTCAGAGCAAACCGGAAGTGGTCCAGTTCGCCCTGCCTTGGATTACTGATTGAACAATCCTTCCTTTCTCGATCCCTCGGCGCCTCTGGTAAAGGGAGAAACCAAGCTGGGACTCGACTGGACTATTTACTCGAAGGCACACCAATAGAATTATGTCGTCGGTTATTCCGCAGGATGAAAGCAAGATATCGGAAGTATATCGACAAGAAAAATCGCTCGGATACCGAAGTGTCAACAAGTCGATAAAGGGTTGAAAAGTTTGCGCGCGTGCCGGCGCAAATATTTGAGCACCCGCACCTCCACCCACCGTTCTCCGCCGTCACCCTTTTCCCTCCAAGCGAAACCCGTTCATCCCCTTTTTAGACCCGGCACCCGGCAAGTTTGTGCTTCCTTCGTAAATATGGATGTTGCTTTGAGAGCGAGACACCGAGCACTGAGCGCGAGGGATTAAATCGACCGTCCCTTGTCCGTGCAGGAAGCACAGACACACATACACACACTTGCTTGCCTGCTCGAAATACACAAGAGCATTTTCACCCCCTGAACAAATCCGCCCAATTCGCAGCTTCTCGAATCGTCGCATTTCAAAACAGCCACCCGTTCCTTTTTTCGTTTTATCAGGTTGGATGTAGTCGGTCTGTACTAACACGAGGAACGGATGGTTCGTTGAAAGACGAAGCTTTGTGGTGGAACATGCTGGAAAAAGTAGAGTGGAGAAGGACGAGATGGAAGGGAATATCCTGGGAAAGACTAACACCATTCTCGCCCTGGGCACTTTTTCCCAACCACTTGCCCATTCAGCATCCGGAATTGAGCGTGGAGTAGTCCACCCTCGTCGAGTCCAGCGCGCCTTAATTAACACCTTATTGTTATCGACGAGAGTACCGGTGACCCTCATACCTACCATATTGCGTCGGATCGTCCCTTTTATCATCAAGGATTTTCATCGCTCTTCTTCCGCTCTCTGGCACTCTCAACATTCCCGGGTTCCTTCTGGAAGCCGTTGGCGAGAAAAGTACGAGGAAGAGACGCGTCGGTGCGAGGAATTTCACTTGCTCGATGGGGCCTTTGTTCAGGATGCGCGATGGACAGAAGGTAGACAAGCTCGGGCTTCCTTTGAGAAGAGAGAAGGACTGCTTGCTTTCAAGCCCTTTCATCTTACTAGGAAGCACCCGTTGTCCTTAGCGATCATTTCTTTCGTTTTTTCACTCATCCCCTTTTTGTCCTTCCTCCAGCCAACTTTTCTTGCTTACCTCGAGGCGAAGTGCAAGTAGAGATATTCGAAAGGGTTGCGTCTCGTCGCGAGTGGAAGTCAGAGTTTCGGCATCTCGACATCTTTTTCGTAGGTCTGCAGCGAAGAAGAAGGAAAAAGGAAGAAGTCGGTGAGAAGCAAGGCAAAGAGAGGAAGAAGCCGGCTTGCTCTACCTGATCGAAAGATAAAGGGGCAATCATGACGCTGCAAGAGCAATTACCCCGCGTAGTTTGCGGAAAAAGAACAGTGCCGGCCGTAGTAGAAGCCGCCGCCGACGCCGCCTCTGGAAATCCTCGCCGTCAGCGGAAACTTTTTTAATTTTGAACATCCGCGGAAATTATCCCTGGCAACTCTTCCGCCCGCTTTCCCACTCTCATCGCCGGCAGTCTCGAGAGCACTGTGTGACGAGACTGGATGGCGAAGGACGATGCCCACCAATCCTTTGGGATTTACACGATTTTCCACCAGGGATATTCTCGCTATTCAAATGAATCGAAAACTTCTTGAACCTTTGCCTGACTCTGCTTTTGCATCTAAACTCTTCCTCGACGCTTCTTCCATTTTTCTTCTTTATTCCAGCCACCGACTTCGCGTCGATTCGATTATTCAGAATTTCGATCGGCTGGCAAAGACAATCGATGCGCGTACGAAGCTGCAAAGGCTTCCAGTGCATTATTGAACTGCAAGCGAGGAGGAAAGTTGGCATGGTCCGATTGAAAATGCACTTGGCCAATTCCCCTTAACGTTCGCCCCGATTCCATTGATCGCTCGACACTATTCTTGAGTCAGGATTCGGGCATGCTCTTCTCCCAGCCTCCTCTTCTCCCACTCGTACCCGGCTGTCGGCTCGTAAATTTCCGAAAGTGCTTCGCCCCGAGAGAATAAACGTCCCATTGTTTGCTACGGAATACCATATCGGCGTCCATCCCCCTCCAGCATCGATTCCAACCCCCCCGTCCGAAAAGACGACGATGCAACCCTCCGATTCCGCTGAATCTGATTCTTCCTACGGCATGGATACGTGTATCGATTCGAGGAACTTCCTACAATGGAGAATGGTCGATTGATGAGGGCAAATTTTGCTTGTCAGTTTCGAGAATATCGAATAGCAGGAGCGCCTTGCTATTACTATTCTGTCTTTGACTATCCCTCTTTCGCTTAATCCCAAACCGTCTCGCGTCGCGTCGTTCCTCTCTCAACTCGACAGAAGTGCGTCCTCGGAGAATACGCGAAATTGATCCAAACTGATCCTGAGAGAAACTATTACATCCTTGGTAAGCTGGAGTATGTCTTACCCTATTACACGGCTTTGCGAATCCCAATGAACGGCCGGAGAGAGAGAAGCACACTAGGGAAAATGGATCGTCAGTCCTTGTTCCACTGACTCCGCGTTGCTATCTTGCCAGTAGGAATAATTGGGATTCAGACAGTGTTAGCGCACACTGTGTAAAGTTAATGTTAGATGAATGTCCTTTACTTTCACCGGGAAATAGTTTGCGTAAGTAGCAAAGTCCTCGGCCGTTGGAAGCCGATCCAAAGGTCAGAAGAGCAACGTGCACGGAGTGTGTTTGTCCGTCGTAGCTATTGTTTGAAGTAAAAGCTTGCTCTGTCATCGAAAAGTTATGCCTGTGCATCCCTGGGAAAGGCAAATCAAAGCAAGAAGAAGGCAACGAGAGCGAGCAATGAAAGCAACAGCTCGGAAAATTAAGGCGGAGCCAAGTTGAAAAGTTGCAGGATTCCTTTGTGGGCGCAGGAATGGCCTAAAAAGGAGAAGGCTGCCTTTATATTTATAAATCATTTGTTCTTTGTCCCACGAAGAACAATCACCTCGAAGAGAAGCGGAGGGGGGATTTCACCGCGGAAATCTGGATCACTGAAACTTTGCTGTCGCGCTTTGAATAATTCACTGGCGATTTCCTATCCTGGCGAGCAATTATCTTCGTATGCGATGCAGTTCGAATGACAGCTATTACGGGATTTAATTATGGATCGACGAAATGTCGGCTCAACTTATAAACCTTGGGAACGTGCATGAGCGAGCACACTCGATGGGCAATTTGCCGAATGAAATATAAAGTAGTATTCTGGAAAAGCGATAAATTATAGAATGGCTCTTTAATAGCCCTCGCCAAATAAGAATTAAACAGTGGAAGTGAAGATCGACATTGTTAAGAAAGCCGTCTCCATCGTTAATCGGTAAATCTTCAGGGGGAATACGCACTAGTCGACTCTTAGAACTGTTATCAGTGGAGACGAGCCTTCAGACGTCTGCCTCACCGGGATGGCAGATAATCGCATTGACAAAGGAGGAAGAACGCTAGACGGCCGGGGAAGAGCTGACAAGCAGAAGGTTCGGAAGAGAAGGGAGAACACCGAGCGACAAGAGGGAGAAGAGGAAGCAATCACCCTGATGCGAACCGGGGGTGTTCTTCTTCCTTCGAAACGACAAGATCAGATAGGAAAATGGGAATTTAGCATATCATTTCGTGGAATATTATATATAAATAAGAACTTTGATTTTATTTGTGATAATTCTAGCCTATTAGACTATTTTTGTTATTTTTAATTAGAGAACTATCTTTACTATTTTAATTATTAATAATATTCCACGAAATGATATAACAGCTTCACAGACATATTCGAAATGGCGATAAAGAGAAGAAGAAGAGCAGAGGAAGAGGCTCCTCTTCCTCTCCAGCAACGAGAAGATGCAACCGCGAGACAAGTCCCTGTCGCCCTTATCCTCGCGGAACTGGATCGATGTCTTCAGACTTAGACAGGCCAAAAGAAGCAGGACGAGCGCCACCAGGATAAGAACCCCGATGAAGTCGAGAGGCTTGCTTCTCGCCGAGAAGGAAGGCTGCTGTAAGCCAAGAAATTCGAGCCAAGAAAATCGCCGTCTATTACTTGGACTCTCCAACGAAGCCAAGTGCCACGATTCTACTTCGGCCATGAATGTATATCATCGAAATTCGTAGGGATGCGAGCTACGATTCGGCCGGCTTCGGATTTCCACCGCTATTACGAATGATGTATTCCTAAATACGGGGAGGAACTTTTAAGCGAGTCCATTGGCTGCGCTTACTTCGCTAGAGCGTAATAGGCGATAACTTTGGGATTTATGCGACAGTACGTTCTCTCCTTGGCACGAGAAATTCCCTTTCAAAAGGAATGGCTATTGGAAGGTAGCTATGAGAACAGAGGCATCCTCCACTCGCATTATATTGCTCGTGGACGTTGTCGATGACCAGAACCATTAATCCTTTGATTAAAAAGACGAAGGAAGAAATTTGGAAAATTAAGAAGAGGAATAATGGGAGACGATTCTCTTGGTTAGATTAGAAAGAAGGGTGTCGGAAGGTAAGGAGCACTCGGTGGCTCGGTAGGATCTGGCGCGGAAACAGAGCAGAAAGAAGAAAGGGGTGGAGGAGAGTGGAGAGAGAAGGCGAGGCGAGAGAGGCTGAAGAGTTGACTGTTCTGGTGTCAGTGTCCCGGAGTAGGTAAGAGGGGGCCAGGAGAGAAGAGGAGCGAAGGAAGTAGGAGAAATAGGAGCAGAAAGAGGGTGGCTCAACACGGGCTTGCAGGAGAGAGCCGAGGAGGGTTGTCGGTGGCCCTTGTATTGATTCACAACTCCATCCCCGAGCCATACCACTCGCAGGAGCGAGGGAGAAAACGAATATGCCAGCGAGTAACAGTGCGCGACCCCGAGAATGGAACGCTACAGGAGAGAAATGGATTAGGCGCTCGGATAACAGACAAACCTTAAACATCGGCTCAACATTTCGAAGAACAGAAATTACTCCACTGCCAGAATTAATTCTTAAAAGAATGATTCTCTCTTGGAAGATGCTTACTATTTTTTATTCGACTGGAATTGCATTTTCTGGGCAAATACCGTTGAACCTAAAGCGGAAGAGGAAGGCTCTCCTGCAAGCAAGCAAGTAAGCTCTTAGCCGAGTGGAAAGGCCGAGCGCAGGGGTGGTTTCCGGGATAGACAGAGCAATTGTGGTTTTTCGCGCATGAACTAATCCGTAAGGACGCATCGGGTTCTCTGTCTGCCGAAAGAGAGCGAGAGAACGCGGACTGATCGAGCGTTAAACGCGCACCCAATCGAGCAGACGGTCTGAACTGGCGAATAGAGGAGCGACCGAACGAATGAACGTACAAATGCACGTACGTACGAACGAACGAACGAACGAACGAGCGGGCGAGTGAGCAGTGCAGAAGAGAAGAGAAGAGGCGAGTCGAGGAGAGTGGAGCAGAGGAAAGCCAACTCTCGCTCGTGTTCGCGAGGGATTCGGCGAAGCGTAGAAAAAGACATTCTCGCTTGTTGTGCACGAATGCGCTTTGCCTCGAATATGTCGGGGGGAAGTTTAAACTTGGCAAAAGTGACGCCCCTCTGCCACTCGGCGGCCCAAGTAGGCGCATCTTTCTCTCTCTCTCTCTGCGTCCTCCAAATGCATAAACCAACTTTCAAGCCAACCCTACGAGGAGCAGTCTGATTTTTCTTAGTCCTCGACTCACTCCGAGTACCTCATTTCTCTATTGACCTTACGACCCTAATGCTTTTCATTAAAAAAAAAGAAAAAAAAGAGGGGGAGAGATGGAACGAGCACTAGTCGAAGAAGAAACCCAAGGGTTGTTCTACTTACCTAGCATAGCGAAGACTCGCTGCTGATGTGAATTGTCTGAGTACTCTAGAATTTATCTGGCCACAGACTCTAGCCGATCTATTTATCTCGGGCATCTCTCCAGTAATGAGGGGTGGTGGGAGACTTGATCCTCGATGTGTTCCCGATTTTTTCGCCGCGTTAGCTCTTTCCTCCCGAGCGAGTACTCGATCTTTGATTAGCCTCACGTATCAGCCGCTCTTACTGCTGAGCTCTTGGAATAGCAAGGTCGAATTCAAGACAATAGGAGGGAAGGATGCGCTTAATGTCACCGCGTCGCGTCTTCCCCAGCGAGAAGGAGGAGGAAGACGTGCCTCGACGAGCCTCTTCTTAAAGAGCGGCTACCAAGTAGAAAGAACGAGTGAGGGAGAAGGACTCCAACAAGGAAGTCGGTATTAGTGGTGCGGCTGCTTGAATTCAAGGCGATCGAAGCCTTATTAAGGCCAAGTGCCATCCCAGCCTGGGACTACGGCATCTTCGGGGACTTCGAGTTCCGCAGCTCGACCGCTCCTCTTCTTCTCCCACCGCCACCACCGCTACCACTATCTCGCTTCTACTCCTAGGAGAACTTGCTTCTTCTCTTATCTCGAGAGTGCTGATGCTTTTGAATCCTGTAATTCCATTGCCCCGGCGAAGCAAGTCTCCACCTACTTCGACTACTTCGACCTTCCCACTGGCGAACCTTTCTTCGTCCGGCAGATAGGTGAGACAAGAGTGTGCCAATACTGCAAGTGGTCATCCTTCGGTCAAGGACTTGTCGAGTGTCCCGTAAGAAATGTTGCTTCGGAATTTATCAAAGTTCGTTAAACATGTGAAAGTAAAGAAGACAACCTGCCGCTTTTATCCTAGAAAAATGACTCGATCCTTCCTGCCATCTTTCCCCGCGGCTGCTGCCAATTTGTTAGGCACTTTAAAGCGTCGCTCCTTCGAATCGTCTCTTTCTCGAGGAGCTTTCATATTCATTTATTCACCACCCTGTTTCGGGCTTTTGCCTTCTTGCCATTCACTTTACGCTCGAGAAAAAAAATTCCTTGCTTCCTAATCATTTGAAAGCCGGCTCTCTCTCTCTCTCTCGCCCTCTCTCTCCTCGCTCACCGAGAAGTGCATGCTCTGTATTAACACATTGTTCGTCGGCTGCTTTACGCAAAAAACCAACACTTCCATTTTTTATGTTACCCAAGCAGGTATTATGGATGGCTGGATAAAATGGGTCAGGTGAAAAGGTGCGCTGGGAATTTTGTCGACTCGACTGATATAATTTACGGCGTGGTAGAGCTTGGAATCTAACGTTGGAGCTAAGAGGGTTTAAGGGGGTGGAGTGGAGCGGGGGTGGACTTAAAAAGTGGTGGAGTTGGGCGAGGTTAAAATCGAAAGAGGAGATCGAGGGGTGGCTCGTAGATAAGAAGGCTTCCATTGAGGAAGGGATCACCATCGCATGCTTTTCACTAGGAACTTCCAAGAGATTTTCCATTCCCATACGATAGAGAGTGGAAGAATAGATTCCCTTTGAAAACCCAGCGACAACCACCCTTCCGTTTCTAGGGACACTCGAGATATTCGCCTAATTCGACACTTGGCATGCAGGGGATCTGCTAGCTTTGTCGGCTTTACCTCCCTAATCCCTTGCAAAGTCATACATCGTCCATTTCTATGAAGAAGTTCACTTCGATATTAATTAGAATATATAGGAGAGACCTGACTCCTTCTCGCAGAAATGTTCCACCGGCATGGTATATCGAGTATCGATCTTCGAGGGGGGTCGAGTGAAATCTAATCGGCTTCTGGTTCGACAGGAAGTCCAGCTCAGTCAGCTGGAAGAGCAACGACTGCTTGAATCGAGAAATTATGAGGTTGAAGAAATTAGGAAGTCCGAGTAGAGAGGGTGGAAAAAGATTGAACTGCGAAAGTAAAAACGATGGCAAAATAGGAAAGAACTCGAGATTGGCTGAAGTAGACTGATTGGTAGGACACGTGTAGATCCGAAAGCGACTTCCTGGTGGTCTCGAGTAGAGTTGCGGCTGTTATCCACATCCTGATAAAAGTGGAGGGCAGCAGAAGCTGGCGAGAGAGGAGGTTGGGTGGTAGTGTGGGTGGGCTAGCGGAGATGGGGTGCCTGCCAGCCAGCCAGCCAGCGGAGCCAGTGCCGTCTGGAGCTCCAGCTTCGTACTAGCCCTGTGTGCAGTCAGCAGCTGGCCTAAAAGCATCACGCACCCTCTCCCGAAAATTTCCACCTTCCACTCTCGGAATCAGAGCTGTATTATCCTTCCGAGCGTCTTCTGCGCTATCTCGTAAGTACATCCTCGCATCCTGCATCCAACGGTTGCGTGCTCATCCTCATCTAGTTTAGGGAAAATCATTCTTCCACATTGACACTGCAACGCAAAGCTCTTCCCGACGAAGCTTGCTGGGTTCGATCCGCTCGCCAGGTGGACCGTGACCCTTACCCTGCCGGGTTATTTCGGTATAAAGCTCGTGACTTTTATGATGGTTCACAACTATCCTAGGTAACATTGGCATTAGAATTATCTTGGCGGATGAAGGTGCTCTCGTGATACAGGCGGATTCCCGGAGAAGAAGTGCTAACTCGAGGTCGATAGCACTGTGCGCCCGCGCAATTCTTGCCGTTCTTCCGCAAGCAGCTGAGAAAAAAAGGGCTAGCGAAAGCTCGTAGGGATTCATTGTGGCTCTAACTGTCGCAACAGCTAACTCTCTCCGCCAGTTAGATACCTTTTGCCATCGAAAAACGAGTAAGCTCGCACTCGGAATTGATCCAATCGAGGAAAGCTTTTTCTGGTGGTCTACTTGGTAGAATTCATCCCTGGTGAGTGGCCCCGATGGCCTCGAGTACCCTGGCCGCGAATTCGCCTTATCGATCAGAATTGCCACCGTCGACGAGGAGGCTAGGGATGCTGGATATATCGAGCGACACAGTACATCGTCACCTTGTCTAATCGAATTCTTTTTAGCGAATTACTACGCCCTTTCGACGACATTTCGAAAAAGCATCCAAGTCACTCATTCTCTTCGTATCTCAGAGTGTACAATAGTGTTTGGCAGCTACCGGAGGCACATCGCTGCTAAATGTATGACAGAGCTACCGGGGATACTTTCGTTATCTTGAAGGAAAAAAAAAGTTGTGCTGGCAACGCACGGGTACCACGGAATGTTTTGCAGTATGTGGCGTCATATATACTTGCTGAATGTCCGGCGTGATAAAAAGTTGGAGATTGCGCTTCCTGACGCGCAACTCCGGATTCTCCTGTAACTCGCCTTGGAAGCGGGAACTCTTCACCGAACTTGTTGGATCGTTTGACAAAGGATAAAACTTTGCTTACAGAAGGAACAAAACGAAAGAGACAGGAGATTGGGGGGGAGCACGAGCTATAATTCGTTCGCTGACGACCTCTACTTGGACGACCAGGATCCCTTGGAAGGTTCTGGTCGGGGTGGCAGCGGGGGCCGAGACGATCTCGAGGCGTCGGGTAGCGGACTTGGCCCTGACGACGAGGACGGCGACGGAGAGACTGATTCCGGTACAAGATCTTTCTTACATTTACTATCAATCTCTTGTATTCGTTCTGCTTGTTAATAAATGTTCTTTGCAGACTTTAACAACAATAATAGGATAGAACAAGTGCCGAGCAGGCCGGCGGAACCAAAAGCACCGTACTCGGTCGATGAGCCAAACGTTAAAACCAAGGAGCAGGTGAGAGGATAGCTTTTGCACAGATAGACAGATGAGCCTGAAATGCCATGCTACCGGGTAAGTGGCTGAATTAAAAGGATTTAATTGATCAATTCGTATTCAATATCCAGATACCCGTCGAGACTGAAAAGCGACCTGACAACGAGGCCGATGTAATCGAGCCGACCGATATCGAGGAAGACCACATGGACAACAGCGACGACGTCCTCGAGGTCCACATCATGAATCCGAAACACGAAGACCGCGCTAGTTCGTTCTTCGCCCAACCAGGTGTTCTGGCAGGTAAGATACTATGCGAGACTTGGACTCTCAGCTATAGTTTAGTTGTTAGAGATAAGATGTTAAGATTTATTAATGTGTTTCAGCGGTGATCGGTGGAGCGGTTGTCGGATTGCTATGCGCAATCCTTGTGGTAATGTTCATCGTGTACAGAATGCGCAAGAAAGACGAGGGCTCGTACGCACTGGACGAGCCAAGGAGATCGCCAGCAGCGCAGGCCTTCCCGAAGCCTGGAGCGCCTCATCACAATCGAGAATTCTACGCTTGAACCCTCGGCACCGCCTCTGGCACCAGTGCCGGGCTGCCTTCGAAACCGCCGAGTTCTTTCGTCCCACGATGCCAAGCCGACGGATACGTTACTCTTCGACCGAATTAACACTAAGTGACGCTCGGTTACCGACGAACCCGACATCCAATACTAGCCGCCAATTGATCGCTGCTAGTCACTCTGATCTATCTTTACTTCAGGCCTTCCTTCACCTTCACCTTTCCCCAACATCTCTCCCAGCCATTGTGTCCCAAGAATCTCTCACTTTTTAGTTGCCCTGAAATGCTTTCTTTTCCTACTCGCAAATTCTCCCGGAATTTTAGAGTGAGATTTGGGGTTTGGCTTAGTGGTATATGCATTTCTAAGACGCAACAATCCAACTTTCCCGTGCGAACTCTTCTCTTATCTTAAGTATGCTTTTTCGTTTATTGCTAGTTCGGTAGTTGTTCGTTACTTTCTGGCAACAGATCTAGGCGAAGGAACTTAAAGTTAAGACTAATAGTGAAGCCAGATCAGAGCGGACTGCAGCGCAAGCGATGGTGGGCAAGCTCGGCGGGCGTTGGAAGCGTCAGTAGGGTCGAAGTGGTTTTCTGTCGGCAACTAGCACCAATGCGGACGCGAGCTCGCACCAATTCCATATGCATTTACAGCGTATTCCGCGCGTATACGTATTTAGGCGTACGTACACGCAATTTGTACAGAACTGAGAAAGCGCGAAACATCATGGCCGATCGGTGCCGTTGGTATATCGTTGAGACCATTCTATCTTGGTGGAAGGAGGGAAGGAAGAACGCCATCGCGATTTCTCGTCCACGTCGATACCTTTAGTGTCGCACACCGCGTCCTCCGTTTACGACTATTTCGTTCTTACGCCTTCTTAGAAATGTGCTAGCCGACTTTTCACAAGCCTATGGATAACAAGCTCTGGAAAACGTGCCACGCGTGTATAGTAATACTGCTGACGTTCAATGTACTGATCTATGAAAGTCAGTACAGAGTGCATTGATATGTCACAGACTCAGATCCGTAGATTTGTGAAGACTCGGTATCCTAGGAAGAGCGAGCTATCTATTAATTTATGATTAAAGTGGAATCGATGCACATATCGATACCCGATCGGCTAGCTGATCGGTTTCATCTTTTGAGACTTCTCCTCTGATAGAGGAATATGTTTGTTTTTACCAATGTCTTCGTTTGTTAAAATTTTTTACTAAATGTCAGAGAGCACAAATCCATTCGCGGTGTTCCTATCATCAGGTACGCGTGCATCTCCGAGACGAGTCCTTTTGAACAATCTTACTTATGCGAGATTGTTGTTTAACCACGCTCTTGCGTCGCGAAGTACATATTGTCGTGTATTCTTATTAGGCTCAAGATTTTTGAACTGTCGGAATTTTATCGAAAGAATTGTTGTCCCTTTGAACATGTTGGGTTTTCCACCCCAACAGAAAAGGGAAAACATTTCAACAAGTGTTTTTGTTGGGCACGCCCCTCTGAATGCATCATCGTAGATACTTGAAGCAGATGGGAACAGATGCACAGGCTCAGCAGGTGTTAGAATATGCAGTGAGCAAACGAAAGTAGAAGTAATCCAAGAAAGCTTTCGGATTTCAGTGTTGCAGGACGTTGGCTACTCGCCGACCGCCATACATATTTCTCCTAAAAGAACGTGCCATTTACCACTGTTAGTAAGCGGTATTGTAGATACTTTTCCCGTCGCTAAGGCACACCTCGTGAAACGAGCTAGGGAAGGGTGGATGCAAAACAGACCTAGTTGAGCCAGGCATAGGATGCAGAAATGTTGTCAACTCCCAGGTTCGTTCCCTTCTTTCACCGGCTGGTAAACAATACTTGTAACTTTACTTAAAGGGGAAGGGTTCCGATCTGTACGAAATTTGATTGGTACGAGTAGGGCATGAGTTTTATGAGCTGGGCCAAAAGACACGCGGGATGATGCACACGGTCACTCGAAATAGAACATTCATACCCAACGCGTCTCCGTCTCAACGTCTCCGACTGATAGACATCTATACACTACACGCCATATTAGATCTTGAGAGGGTATCGTAAAAAAAGTCATAAGAAATGGAGTACGAAGAAGATTCGTATCTGACATTATTCCTTCGGGGACTTTTTGCGCGATATTTGGTCCGCGGGCGAATAGTATCGCTTCGCGCAGTCGTCTCCTGATAATTTATTGACTTCGTATGTAGGACCAATTAATTATCCTTTTGTCCTCCCCGCACACCTTTCAATCCCAATCTTGGCATTCCTTTCGTATCTTTCCCTGATCCCGACTATGCTACTGCATTACTTTCATTTCCATTTCTTACGTACATCCTCTACACACGTACAATTATCTCATGTATATGTAAAGTTCATTTCCTTTATGAAATGTGGAATTAACAATTTTCCAAGTCCCCGTATGTCTTCTTAAATGCTAGATCTTCGTATGTTGATTTGATAATTCACTCGTTTGAAAAACCGATTCGTTCTATTTGATCTTGGAGGATATAGATCTGCCTTATTTAAATATTTGCGTTTCAGTCGGGATAAACTAAAATGTATCATGCCGATACTGCCACGTACTACGTAAGAAACACCATTTTGGTACGCGTATTTGAGCGATCAAACTTATCACCGTCATAGGTCATCCTCACTATTCGTCCTCGATCAATTTGTATTATCAATAACGCTTTGATAGCTCCTTCCACTTGAAGCAGCTATTTTCTCCTTGAATTGTCTTTTTATCTTGCATTTTGTTGAAATACCAACAGGCTTCAGAACAGAAACTCATAACATTTCGTTGTTAGAAGTATTATTTTTAGATCTTGTGAAAACCTCTGCCACTGTGAGTGAATGCTTGCAATTCCCTTGACACAAACCTCATGAGGATTTTCCAAACCCAATCACAATCTGTATTTTAATAATAATCATACAGAAAATAGAAAGAAGATATTGCTCGGGGGATACTAATTAATTGTCCACGTGACGCTGCGGGATAGAAAATGGCTATACGGTTTCGCGATGTGTGAAAGAAACGAATTTTGCTTGAATAGAAAATGTTCTTACCGGGAACATTAATATTAAAGTATATAGGGGAGAAGCAGCATGATTAAACGAGACCATACGAGACGAAACTAACAATCGGTCAATGACGACAAAGACGCAAGAATCGAAGTGAAAGAAAAAACAACGGATAATCCCGCATCTCCACATGGCTCATTAATACTTGAGAGACGCTGTCTTGTTCTACGCGAAAAAATACTAATTGTAATTGTAATGAAATCATATTTTATAAGAGGATGTATCCGTAAGACCGCTATAGCAATGAGAAGTCTGTCTAACGCTAGACAAAAAACCCATAGGCCAGATGGACGAATGAAATAATAATTTTAAAAGTGAATATAATTAATATTTAATAATAACTATAATTAACAAGGGTATTTTTTAAGTGTAAGTATCGTCCCCCCCCCCCCTTTCCCGCCTATTCTCCCCAATTTCGTTCTCCATTCTGAATATACTACATATATGTGTATATATCTATGCCCGTGCATACGCTTACACGTATATACATGTATATGTATTTATAAAGAAATGCCCGCCCGCGAACGCTCTGAACGCAAAATCTCGGTTGCTCGAAGTTCCTCTCCCATATTCCCCAAACTTGATATATAATATTTGCATGCACAATAATCATGCATTAGTCATCTCGATATGCCCATGGTGTCTTCACCGAATACCTTATCAGACTTTCTACAAACTTATGTACCACTCAGCGCAGCTTTCCAGAAATCGGGGAACCACTTGAACCGTGCGAATTTATTGCTATCGTGGGCGTTTACGTTGATAACACGTTATTATTAACAAAAATTAATGATAATTGCACTATATTAGTATGATAACAAACAATACTGTATGTCGTCGCTCCTATTCTGTAAATAAACACTGTACCGTATAAGGAGATTTAATTATGATACTTTTTATTTTAGGAAAATACAGAGAAATCATTTTACGTCCGCTTGGCGGACGGGGAATGTGCGTGACAACTTCACTTAGACAGTCGGGTATAAAACTATTTACACTCTTGGCGTGTGATGCAACCGCGACATTGTCATCCCATGTTTCCTATCTATGAGTTTAAACACATACAAAACTGTTCAGTTACCCTATTTTATTCCTACCAATTTTAATGGAATATACTTGTGCTTGGCGTAATTCTTCAATTGCACCTTTTCGGCTGGCATTCAGCCTATAAAAATTTATGTGGGTATAGAAATAACGGATAACAAATAGATTATTCTAATCCTGTTTTAAAGGCGGCTCTTCAAGAAGGGCTTAAGATATTTGTGGAAGGATTCATTGACACTTTCGTGATTCAATGGACTCTTCATAGCTTCATCAAACAATCGTTGGTAGACGTTGCCGTCAAACGCACCCAAAGCAGATCCCAAAATTTCATCACGAATATCGAAGCCGTCTACAATACCAATTATATTTGGACGAAGAACAGATAATTTTTCTTCGAGGCATTCTTGTAGTCCAGGAACATGTTCAGTTTTGAGTGACGAGAACTGGAAGAAAGGAAAAAGCATTTTGAACAATGATCGAATGATACATGAAGATGTTATAGTTATCTCTGCTCACTCGAAGGAAATCGCCTAGTCTTTGTAAGACCCAATAAATAGCATAGAGTTCATAAAGCTGCCTCAGGATTTGTTTCAACTCTGTCGAAAGTGTGTTCATTCCTTCGACCGCTTCAACGAACTTTGCAATTACAAAGGTACGGCAATGAGCCTCAGCACATTGTGCTAATTCAATACTAGTTTCGTTCCAAGCGTCTTCTGGAGAGGTTCCCTTGTGTATCCTACGTTCCATATTCTCGCTTGCCAAACGGATCTTTCTGTACACACAAGAACAAATCCTTGAATTAGTTGCGCAAATCTGCAATCATGCAAGAAAGACTTGCGAAGATAAGCTGTTACTAACGCTGCAGCAACAGCCTGATGAGCTTCGATTATGCAGGTCGCGGTATTTTGCCATGACCGCTGCTTCTGCCCTTGAGCCAGCAACGATAAGTATTCAACCGTAGGTGGCAGTTTTTGTCCAGCTACAGCTTGTTTCCAAACTTTAATCAAATATCTGGCGGTTTGCAAATATAAAACTGTATTCTCTCCTTCGTAGGTGCAAGCAGCAGTAACCAAGCCATAGATATTCGGCAAATTACTTGCATCCATGTATCCATGACCGCCACAAGCGAGTCGCAGTTGCTCTACACCCGTGGCTGCGTCTGAAGATGCTACTGCTTTTAGACAACAAGCTAGAGCATGTAACTATAAAAAATATGTTATGAGAAACCCGATGATGAGGAACGCCGCGATGGAAAATGTTAATCGTAAGTGGGTCACCTCGGGCAGTCTGTCCATTTCTCCTTGATCTAGTTCAGCCGTAACATTATTGTACATATCCCAAATCCAGTTTGCTGCCATTCGAAATGCAAAACATGCAGCCAGATTAGGGAAGAGCTTGTATTGTTGTGTTACATAGTCTAGAATCTGCGCCTCAGGTTTCCTAAAAGAGGGATATATTATTCCATCTCATAAACTTTTAAGTATACCGGACTATTTAACGTACTCTGCATTAATTTGACTTTGTCTTCTCACTGCACTGTATCTAATTGCGATAGTTGCAGCTTTCGAGAGATAGCTTGCAAGATCGCGAATTAATACCACGCGGACGAACATCATGGTGCCGTAAGTGAGCTTATCACTCGGTGCCTTGACATACGTTCCATCCTCTAGCACTTGTGAATTCTTCATTAACATATTTATGCGGGGTATTCTGACGTTCTCGAAACCGAGGAATCCATTATTTACCGCGTTCATACCGAGCTTTGTACCGATTTCCCCAATTTTAATGCCTAGAATATATGATAATTGAACATTTGTATCTTCTCCTTTGTCGTGATCTCCAAAACATACCAGGAAGTGGTTCGTGCGTTTCTTCGTCTCTCAACTGGACTATAAATGGATGAATTCCTTTGCACTCTCCATTGGTATATAACTGTGCGACAACCACAGCATAGTTCGCAGTATGGCCCACTGAAAAATTCCAATAATTTTCCGAACTCCTTTGAATTTATATTATTACGTACGGATAATTATCCGTTATTTTATTAACTACTTACAACCACCGGGCCACCATTTATAAGAGGTGAGCGTGGGGCTATTCAAAACAAATTCTTTGGTGTTTGCATCATAAGTTGCCGTTGTTTCTAAGCCTCTGATGAAAGTTCCGTGGCCGAGCTCGGTCTAAGCAACCGTAGTAAAAAAAGTGTGATAGAGATCGCCTTAAGTTCAATAGATCATCACAATAAACTTTTTTTACTTTTTGACAAAAAAATGTTTGATATATACCTGAGCGTAGGTCCCAATAATCCTGCAATTCCACGCTCTCGTTATCCAATGGCTTTGCTGCTCGACTGTCCCTTGACCCATGATCGCCGGTACAAACATAACCCAGTGCAAAGTTAATGGATTTCCATGTTGTACTATTGCTGATCCCAGCATTCCTCCAAGGGATTGCCTAAAAAATTATCCCCTAATAAGTAGGACCCACTTTTTACAGTTTTACTAATAATTATTAATCGCGATCCTTACAAATAAAGTTCCAATCCGCCTTTTCCTTTTTCCTGCAAATCCTGGACTTTTTTAAATAACAGACATCCCTTTCTAATTGCATCTTCATAGAGCTCTTTATGGCTCTTATATTTCGCGGGCATATCATCCTTTAACGCGGGATCGTCAAGAAAATAGTCCTCTGCAAAGCGTAAATTGAATAAGGTTTTAAATTAAAGGTCGCACATTTTAGAAATTATCAGATGCTCACTGCTTAATACATTAAAGATTCCTACACAAGCTTTTACATATTCAGATTAGCATCCGGCATTAATAACGCTCTCAACGCAGAATATTATACTTGCTTAACTGTTATAATATTCGACAATTTTTCGTATTATAAATGTCCGTATTAAAAATCATTTGCGTGTCATTCCATTATCTGTTCCTAATAATTTATTTCCCGGTAAACTTTTCAGTACGATCTTATTCTTATCTAGCAGCGATAAAGGCGGCAAAAATATGAACTTTGCTCGAAACTACGTAACAGTCCAAACCGCAATTCATGTATGGTTTAAAGTATAACATAGATAAATGAAAATCCACAGTAAGAAAAAATGTAAACTATCGCATTCGATATGCACGGTAATGATTGGATTATCTATAATAGCTATGTAAAAAAACAATAAAGTCCTAGTTTAAATTGTTCACAATACTAGAAAGATAAAAAGTAATTGATTCCAATAATACCTTGTGTTATACACTACTAATTGAGTTCTTTCTTCAAGAGAATTAATTTGCATAGGATGCTTATATGTAATGTGTGATATGCAAAAAAAGTGGTTGAATAAGTAGTATATATGTAGTAAGAACTTTTATTGTTATTCGAAGGTTCTGCGAACTACTTACGAATAATTAAACCGAATTATCATGTCTTAGAAGTAGGAAAAGGAGTTGGTCAAGTCATGACGATAGCGAGAAAATAAAATGCAATACAATAAATGCTAAATAATTACTGTAATTACTAAATCACTTGACAGTTAATATGAAGACTTGTTATCAATGACCACAGAGGCGCAGTGCGATCTATGACCTCCAAATAAATGATCGGTAAACCTATTAGTCAGATGCTGTTGATACTTGGAGCATAACAGACCGTAAAAGAGGAGAGAAAGAAAACGACATACCACGCTCGTGACGTTGCCCGGTTTTCTCTGGACCACCGTCCAACAAATGAGTCAATTCCAGAGGATCGAAAGTGCATCGTTCACGTTCATGGCGTAGATCCTCGTTCAGCGTCATCCTGCCTGGCTTTCCTTGGTAGCCCATTCTGATTTTGATCTCTGCACTTTCTCAATTTTGAACTCGATATCACGATTATACATCTGCCAAAGGAGCCACGTCCACTTCTTGCCCGGGCTTCCCTACAGCTTCCTCTGACTTGTGCTCTGTCGCGCCTGTCCGATCAGTCCCGCGTTGACCGCCACTCCCGCCACTGTGCTCACTTTTCACCGTGGTCACAACTACACTCTACATGCCTACTTCTGCATAATCACGGTACTTACACACAGGCGCGGCACAATTCACAAGCTGTGTCGGTTGCCGGCGACAGCGCACGATGGCCGAGCTTGGGCACAGCGTACCAACACAGTATACGAGATATGAGTATGTCGACACACCAAGAAAATGATAGGCGAACCAGGCGGACAGTATCCCTCACGTATCCCTACTACAAGCAAAGATCACACTCCGGCAATGACAATAAGGTGTCGGAGCTGACAAAAAAATATATGATATTTTTCTTGTGCTGCTTCTTCTGGAATGTGCTTCCTTATGGTACTAACAATTTGTACTAATAACCACTAATTATCTATTGTGATTGGAGCACGTGTGAGGAACGAAGTAGACCGAACAATTAGTAAAATGGCGCACTCAGTTGTGTACCGACTGTAGATACGCGGAAATTGGGATGTGCACGGGTGACCGACGATCGGTACACCGTTATCGACGGCAGGTAACGTAGATGATTAATCGATGCAGCGGCGGGGCAAGCGAACAAACAACAGTGACGAGTGTGCTTACGCGGTATGGACCAGGTATGGACAGTCAAGTGTGTGCGGACGGAAGACTTTTAGATTTGATCGATGAGGCTTGGCACAAGGAACGTCTGCCAATTGATGACATTGTGGTGCCACTAACAGAGTTGCCTGACCCTGAAAGTGATAATGGGGACTCTCATATGACTCTCAAAGAGTTGGAGCAAAAGTGGAATAATTTAGCTCTGGGTACACTCAGTGAAAATCATTTACATTCTCCTACAGCATCTCATAATTGAAGAGAAAGCTATCAGACTGCACAATGGAGTTTCCAAACGCAGGGAAAAGATGCTCAGCCGATGCTTGCAAACAGTTAGACTTTTTACCAATAGATTGTGATCGTTGTCAGGGTACATTCTGCAAGGAACACTTCCAAGCTCCTTCGCATGAATGTTCAAAACATAAGGACAACTATGTTGCCAGTAAAACTAAAGCAGCGTCTTATGTCTGCTCGCATGAATCTTGTACAGAAACATTTCCCATTGAAATGCAGTGCGTTAAATGTAAAAAGCACTATTGCGTGCGTCATAGATATCATGGCTGTTTAGAGATATCGGATGATGAGAAAGCAACAAAGTTGAAGATCTGGCAAATACCCAAGAAACAGTTTGCAGAAGCTAAAGCTATAGCTGATCAAGAGATTTCAGATAAACTTAAGAAATCAAAGAACACAGCAATGGCCAATAAGGTAAATATATAATAAATTAACAAGGAGTCAAGAATTGTTGTTTGATCAGTGCTACATTTTTTTTTTAATTTTCCAATACAGGTACGGCTTATGCGTATAAAGGGCTCTGCTACTGGTCCCAAAAATGTACCCATGGAAGAAAGATGCTATTTCCTGGTGTATGCGCCAATTACAGCAATCAACAAACACATTGGTCCTTCCAAAGGCATTTATGTTAATAAAAACTGGACAGTTGGAAGAGCAATTGATGCTGTAGCAGATCTTCTTAAAGTTTCTAATCAGAATAATACTAGTAACACCCTTAAATTATTGTTGTTTCATCATTCGACTGGTAATCCAATTTCTAATGAGATGGACAAAACATTGTCAAAATTACTTGAAACACCAGAACTTATTGATGGAGAAAGTCTTATTTTGGAATATGCGAGTGAAACAAGTGTAGACATCTCACTATACAAATAAATCGAATTATGAAAAAGAAATGATAAATAAATTAAGTAATAGTAACAAGGATTAATTAGGAAGCTTTGTGTCATTGAGTGTCTTTCTGGTATCTATATTCGTTATTGTCGATAGTGTATAATTAATAATAAAACAGTAATCAACTGATTATTTATTTTTCTTGTTTTTGTTAGTAATGGCAAGAAGACAGTAGTAGAATAATACTTGTTTATTACAAACTAGAAGGTTTTATATATATCAGTTTTACATTTATTCGTCATAAAAAGACGCGCAGATGCATTACATATGCATTCAAAGAAATCGTTTACACCAGATTATTGTCAGGTTTGTTCCAAATAAAAGAATAAGACAATATTCTGATTTTGGCACTGGACGTTTTTTGACTTATTAACTTGAGTTACACTAAGATTGTATAATAAATGATCAACAATATAAATTCGTAAACCATTACATGCTCACACATACAGTTTGTGATGCAGCTTTAAGTATAATAAAAAAGTCAATTTCGTAGTAAAAGATTAGAGTTTGTTTAATTGATGAGGGGATGTGCGTGTTTTATCCGTGCACTTATTTTAATAGTCATGACGATAATAATTACGTGCGATAGTAACCAAAGTATGTAAATAGATAAAATAATAAACGCGTAATATTTTCAGGATTCATAATCCTTGATAGTTTGGCGATTTAAAATAATTCCTCTCGATACTAAACGGAACACTCTTGTATAGTTGTTTGTCGTAAGTTCATCCAAAAGAAAGTGTGATATTCCAAGTGCTAATTAGATATAATGTGCGAAAAGTCGCTTGATTCCGATGCAAAAACCACAGCAACATGAGATTCAATATAATATAAAGGCAAGACCAACATTTTTGAATGATGATATACGTGGTTCGAGACTTATTGCACATTGGCAATGGTAGGCTGTATATAATGTTAATCTCAGATGTACGGTGAATAATTTCAAGATAGTTCTTGCAACAGAAATCCAATAAGTAAATAATCGAATAAATTTCGCCTTCTCGAATATGTTGACCATTGCCCCTCTAATACTCTACAGATGACTACATTTAAATTGAAACTGCATCTTTGGGCAATAGTAAACATGATGGCGAGTAAATGCATTACATACATTGGACTCTGTTGAAAGGAAGAGTATACAACTTATCCGCGCTGCAAGTTTGGCAGTAAATGCAATATAGATAGAGAAATGGGAACATATCACGGGCAGGCAATGGTATACTATCCTCTACCTATGAGTAACTGAAGATAAGTCTTAAAGTAAAGTACTAATCTGATCAAGGAAAGGATACAGAGTACATAGAGAGAGATCGCGAAAACAACTAGTAACGCCATTCGTGTATTCACATTAGGTTTGGGATCATGGCCTCGCATTCGACCGCTGGCCACCTGCCTGCTGCCGGGGGAATGTATCTGATAGCGGTAGGTGGCCTGAAGTCAAGCTCAGGAATGCCAGCGAGATTTTTGCAATTCAATTTGTCCCTCTAGAGTCTTTGCAAGATAAATCACAAATAATTGGCTAAGCGCAATACCTAACGCGATACCCGCGATTGTGTATAAATTTCGCTCGGCCCAACTTCTCACGATCTCGATACAGCCGCTGGTCCATACTTTTTTACTTGCTTCCGACACAGGTAACATTTGCACTTTGTATCCACACATAATGTTCACCAACCCACTCTGTTAAAATAAATCATCATTAGAATTAGTTGAATTAGATATTTAGTGTGCTATGCAAGAGTTATACATACAGATATGTCTGTAGCATTTATGCAACAAGAAAACGGTACACCACACCGCTCTACACTAGGACTAGAACAATTGAAATATTCATTTTTGCCCCAATCCAGGTATCCTTCTTGACTTAAACCACAACATCTGAACTATAAGTAAAATTCTTGGATTCATAAAATTGATCTATTGGTCACAAAACAACAAAAATCATTTAATGTCTTTACCTCTTGTTGACCAAAATCAATAAAATTTTGTAGATCAGGATCTTCTCTGTATGTTTGAATAATTTTATCAGTGAATGACTCTTCTAATAAAGATTGTAGTGTATGAGGGAACACAAAACCAACAATTGCAACTCCCATTTCCAATAGAAAGAATACAAGCAGGCATAGCGAATACTGCAATAAACAGGCATTAATAATATGAATCATGTATCATAATGGCTTGTTCATAAAACTTTCTTCGTACTAACAAATTTTAAAAGACAAGTGTTTTCTCTCAGTGCTCCCACACATCCGGCGAAACTGACAACAAATACCACTCCTCCTGCTATGACCATCACGAGTGAAATGTTCAGCACAACATCATATACATTTTCTACCCTAACAGAACCAGTTGCTTGCCACTTGTCCACAAATGCATATAGACCTATGCCAATTAAGAGTCCTCCGAACAGCTGAAACCAGTATTCATCCACTTGCGATTACCGATCATTCCGGGAACATAACGTCATTAGAGAATTCACTGGTAGCCATACAAACAAGCACAAGAGAGAGATAAGAGTGCTCACCCAGAAAACAAAATTGAGCATGAAGATCATATATTTTACGCACGAGCTAACGTACGTAAAATTGTTCGTCCGC
The DNA here is from genome assembly GCA_964023945.1 of Ectemnius cavifrons. NCBI lineage: Eukaryota > Metazoa > Arthropoda > Insecta > Hymenoptera > Crabronidae > Ectemnius > Ectemnius cavifrons. Next base: position 12,771,179 of record OZ030382.1, on the reverse strand, counting down.
CGTCGGTTATTCATCATCCTGGCCGGCTGGATGTCTTAAAAAATTGTCGCACTTCCTTCGCCGTCGTTTTAAGTCAAAAAATGAGTATGTACAATTAGTCAGGGCGATTCACTGTTCGCGGTGGATGTAGGAGCTACGTCGATCGGATGGGCAGATCCGTGAATTCACATACTGAATGTTCTCTCTGCGACGCGTGATTGAATCGTTGACGAACCAAGCCGGATTGTTCACCAATTAACAATAGATTGTAATGCAACATTCTTTGACAGCTTACTTAACATCCGCCATTGCAGTTCGAGTTCTTGTGTTCCTGTCGATCAAATTTTAAATCAGCTGCCCACGCGTTTCTGAAAGACAATCGTCTCGCGCGGTAATGGAGCGAAGATAACATTTTCAAAAAACAAATCTTTATAATAACTTTTCGGTTAATATACCGCGGCTATAGAACGTAATTGGAGAAAGGACGTTTAAAATGACATCGGTACAGGAACGTAAGTAGAAGTTTCATTGTAAATCAAATATCACTGTCAATTACGTATTCTTACCCTAATTTGCATGAAATTTCAATAAAACAAATCCGTAAATGCATTGTATTTAAAGAATTATAGATTCCGGCTGAAATGCACGTGTATTTAATGCTTAATTTCACAGTTGTGTCAGTATAATGGGATCTAACCTATACGGTGTAAACAAACTGACTAAACATTGGCTTCTGATAATCTATGTTTATTGAAGATTATACAATTTGCAGGGCTGAAGTTAAAGCGCACAGCGTGTGATACATGGAGCACTCGTGAACAGCTGTGTTTGGCATCCAGTGTTTTGAAATCTGGAGACCAAAATTGGATGAGTGTATCGAGGTCCATAAAACCACTGCTAGAGAAAGATGGATTACGACCTACAGACTGGTTTTCTCAAAAATCATGTGCAATTCAGTATGCACATCTATTGGAAAATGCGGACACTCCAAAAAGGAAGAAGCGAGAGAGTGGAGAAACAACCGGCGAATCAATAGTAAGAAGATTGACCCAAGAAAGAATAACAGAGCTTGGGCAAATCTTAAATTTCCAAAAGGAGGAGTACAAGCAGCTCAAGGCAGAAATTAATATGCTTAAGTCAGGGGGAATATCAGAGGAGAAATTACAAATAATGTGGTTAAATATAGAGCAGGAGGAAAAAGAACAGGAACAGAAAGCAAAAGCACATTTGGCTTGGTTAGCGAAGAGGCAACAGAAGCAAGAAGCGGGCTCCCCTTTGCCAGTACTTGCTGCTGCACAACAAAAACATGCAGAAACACCAGTGGAACCCCAACAGCAGATGGAATCAGTGGATGAAGAAGAAAAGAAGAACAGGGGAGGAAGGTCACCTTTGCTAACCAGTTTATTAAAGTCACCTAGCCCTACAACACAAATACAAACAACCACACCACCCATCCAAGCTAGTTCACCTACAATCACTAGTCTCCTCGGATCTAGTCCTAAAGTACCTAATCCGCAGTTGACCCAAAATATACCAACCCAAATACATCCTATCATCGCACCTGCGGTAGCCACTGTACCATCTGAAAGGCCATCAGCTGGCGCACCAACACTATCAATGTTGCTAGAAATGCCTGCAAATGTACAGAGAGGGCCATTGCCTAACTTGCAATCAACACCTTCCATTGTTCCTCAGCAAACCATTTCTACTGAAGTCCATACACTTCAGGCACAGACTGTCCATCAACCAGCAATACAGACTGATGCACCCACTGCTCTTAGTATAAATCCTTCAACGACTATACCAGTAACTGAGAGCATGGTTCAAATAATAGATCATTTGGACGATGTAATTCGTAAAGACATTATGACAGAAGTAATGGACAAGGATGAAATTAATGAAATAATTGACGACATTGAGGAATTGATAAAAGAAGAGATAACAGGGAGTCCACAGACTAATGATACAACTACCTCAGCAATAACTGCGATTACCGTTCCTCCTCCACCAGAAGTTCCTATAATTCAGGAGCGACCTGAACCAAGAAACGTAGACGAAGCAGTGTCATTGTCAAATTCACCTCAAAGTGAGATGGCGATTGAGGAGATTGACTCTAGTACATCAAATATCGCCGAAATCATTGGCACTGTAGCTATTGAGCCACAGGAGCCTAAAGTAATCGTTACGGAAGTGACTGAAACAGTGTCAAACATGCTGGAAGAATCTAAATCAGAATCAAATGCATCTGATGAATCAGTAGCAGTAAATGAGGAGCTTGTTCCAGAATTGGAAATTTCTGAAGATTCAGATAAAGATGCATCAGAAGATAAACGAATAACTGAGGCGGCGGATCCATTGGAAGCCCCTGCGAATATACCAGCAGAAAAATCAGAGTCAAGGATTATTGATACCAGAGAACCTGTAGAAGAAGATACTGCCAAGGAACAGGAGGTGAAAGTTGAAGAATCTGAAGTGATTGTTCCAGAAATAAAGGAATTGAGCACCAATATTAAAGAGGAAATAGAATCATCGGAAGAACTAGAGAACAAAGATAATATGGAATTAGATCAATTAGAATTACACCTTGCCAAAATTACTGGAGAACCACAAGAAGTGCCACCTACCGATGTGGCCAGCGTATCATCGGAAATAACAAACGATCTGCCAAGCATAGAGGACACAGAAAAGTCGCAAGACATAAGCCTGATTTTGGAAGATGAAGAAAGTAGACATAGTTCAGAGAATAAAAGAAAAGTAGTCCTAGAACATGTTATAGATAACGCGGCAGAAAGTGCAGAATCAATAGAATCATTTAAAGAGGAGCCTGTGGTTATTGTGAAAGAAGAGACAATAGAAGTAAGAGACACAACTCCCATTAAATTGCAAGCAGAACAGACAAACGAAACATTGGAAATTTACGCAGAAGAAATCAAGAAAGAAGACTCTAAGGATTCCTCGGAAGATGGAAGTTCTATTTCGCAAAATGTTGAAGTAAAAGAGGAAGAAATCAAAGAACCAGCACAAGATTCTGATGCAGTGCAAACTTTCCTCCAGGAATCAGAGAAACTGAAACGGGAGCCAGTAGAACTACCTAGACCAGAAACTGAAGCAGTAGCTGTAAAGAAAGAGCAAGATATGCCTGGTGTGGTAAAAGTCGAAGAAAGGAAAATTGAAGAAGAATCAAAAATTCGTCAAGAGAGTAAAGTTCAGGAAGAATCAAAGAAGGACGAGCCTCAAGTAAAAGATGAGAAAATAGAGAAAAAGGCTGAGAATGAGCAAGTAAAGAAAGAAGTGGAAGCAGTTATTAGTACTGGAGAAGAGACAGCGGAATTAGAAGAAGAGGAGACATCTTTAAGTAAATTAAGTGCAGGTCGAGCGATGAAAACTTATCCATCGAAGAAGCATAATGCATCGGTAGATAGTGAAACCGAGACCGAGGGTACTGGAGAAGGCGCTGACTACAGAGCTTGGAAAAAGGCTGTCATGTTAGTTTACAATCGATTAGCAACACATAAATATGCATCCATATTTCTAAGGCCCATTACCGAAGACCAAGCGCCTGGATACCACTCGGTCATCTTCAGGCCTATGGATTTGTCAACAATAAAGAAGAACATAGACAATGGCACTATTAGATCAACGATGCACTTCCAACGTGACGTTATGCTCATGTTTCAAAATGCAATTATGTATAATAAGCACGACACATTCATTTATAAAATGGCTGTCTCCATGCAAGAGGAATGTCTGCAACATATGCAGGTATGGGGAAAGATGGGATACCATACTTCTCTACAGATTTCACTTGAATTGTATATATATAATAATTTGGCATTTAATTTTAGATCCTGGTCCAAGTGACTGGAGAGGGTACTCTCAGAAGAGAAACGAGGACCGCAACAAGTTGCAGTAGCGAAATTGGCGATATCGCAATTAAAAGAAAAAGAAGCCATATCACTCCCAGTCCACATGATACTGAAAGCCCGCGATCGAAAAAAAGGAGAAAGTCCGAAAACGATTAAGATGACCTAATTACATTAATGTATGTGTGATAGACTTTAAAGTTATTGAGAACTTTCTTCGTGATTGACAGAATACGGTCAATCTGATTTCTGTTCAATTGATGAACGTATGTAATACAGAGGCAACTGGACATTTATAAAAAAATGTGTCCAATATTGTAACATAGGTCAATGTAATATAATATAGTCTTATGAGAAAGGATAAGTTACGAGAAACATAGGCAGACTGATGCTGTTATAAGTATACTTTTAATGCTCCCAGTTATATTTTAATTCCGACCAATATTCGGCAGAAATGAGTAAAGTATTATTCTCCTCGATGGCTAGTAGGAGGGGTAGATCGTCAAAAATCGAAATTGCGTTTAGATACTACTCGGCCCACCAAAAAAAAAATGCATACCAACATGGCTCCTTTATGAAAAACGAATTATTGAAAAAATCCAAGTTTATGAGTCACACTACTTCTCAATAGTTTTCTTGTCTTAAAAATAATACGTACAATTAAATCTCGTCAACAAATTGAGAACACAAATGGGTTTTTATGCTAAGGGTGACTCGCGGAAAGTGATATGCAGTTCGGATGACGAGGAAGGTTACGAAAATATTACATTACTTCCATCAAGAACTGTCAACTTCTTGTCCCAACTAAACGTGAGGAGTAGACGGGAATTTTTAACAAGTATTTTCGGAGAAGTAGTAAGTCATGAGGAAATGTTTCATGGGGCCGTATCCACTACTATCCACATCGATTGAATAGTCCGTATTTCGTATTGAAAGCCTCCTGTAGCAGTAACCCCAGTATCAGATGATACTGACAGACCGTTTTGGGCGGAGGATGAATCAAGCAGTTCTGAATCGGGGCAGGGAATAAGTGCAAAACAGAAAAGACGTCACAGTCTGTCTTATCGGAACCGCATAACCATACACCGTATCCGCTCCGTGCTTTTTCGCTCATCAAGTTCGAGCTCGGATTCCGCACGGTTGAACATTCTGTCAGAAGGTATTGTGTCCTACTGAAACAAGGCATTCGTGGTCGTTGTGTTTGTAGGACGATCGCCCGGCAATTGAACGAACATTTTCTTTAAAACTTATTGCGTAGCCTCCAAACGAGTGTCGCCCAGGCAGTTTTTCAGAAATGCTCGGCGAAAAGAGTCGAATTCAAGAAAAAATACTGAAACAATAGAAGCGCCGAGTACGAGCTTTAAGGCTTCCAGCTCCTTCGCATATAAAAAGATCTCTTTGAAACTCTTGACCTCTGCATCTCAAGTAACGAAACGAAATACCTACTCAACATCGTCCTCAAGCAACCATAGTGGAGAAAATGTGAAAAAACCTATGGCATAAAATATAAGTATACAAAGAGAGAATAAACATTTGTGAATCATATTCTGATAATCATTTATACTTGCATTTGCGTGGTGGATGGGCCAGCGAATGGGTCTATTGGTTACAATTCTCAGAAATGAGGACAGCTTTTTACATCTGTTGTGTTCAGCTTATTTCCGTTTATCGGGAAACAGTTCATATGCAAGTATACTAAACAACAATTTACCAGAGTTCGACAAATATGACTATTTTAATTGGTAACGATAGGCTAAAAGGCCAATACCAAAATCTTGGTAACTCCCAGTCCCGTAAGTAACAACACGTAACACACGACCTATAATTAGTCAACATCTATCATTACAGTTTTGCAACAATTAAGTTTCAATTTATTTAATTGAAGATAAACATGTTTTCTCAGCATAGTCTTTTTCCTTTCCTACACTTTAATAGTACTGAAAATACTATCACATTAACTTTTGTGCGAACAGTATCGATCCAATTATATTTTTTTATAGGGAGGACACTCAACAATGGGTTGAATTTGATGATAGTGATCTTCTCTGTAACATTCCTCGTACTATCTGCGTGGAATTTTCAAAAGTTCGTCAATTGTAGAGATCTTCACATGATTTATTTAAACCCTCGGCAACCCCTCTTACACAGAACATCCGATAAATTTTTGTCATTCGGCATCGATACGTCGTTGTTGCGAGATATGGAGAACTTACCAATTTTAAACGAGACTTTTATTAGCTTAGCTCGACACCTGGCGCCCGCATTCGTACGGATCGGTGGTACATCGGCAGATTGTTTATATTTCGATGAGGTTCGTCTGCGTGTATGTGCAAAATCATGCATAATTAATAGTTTCAAGCATTGGGATCTCTCCTACACGTCTATTGTTATTCTGGGCTTTCATGTAGTTGCCTCAAGTAAATTCCAAAGGGGTGTACAGTCCCGTGGATGGGGCAGACATCAGTAATTTCACGATTACACCGACTAACTTCGAGAACCTCTATAATTTTGCAACAAGATCAAAATTACGAATGATTTTTGACATCAATGTATTAATCAGAGGCGCAAATAATAGTTGGAACTATACTAATGCCTGGAAAATTATCTCGTATGCTAGACAACAAAATATGGATCTAGATTGGCAATTGGGGAATGGTAATATAACGGTGTTCTTCATCGTAATCGATCGTTATTCTTTCAAAGTTAAATGCGTGAAAAGCACACTCTAATTTTCCAGAACCAAACTCCTTTCACCATGTTTTTAATATTACGATACCTCCCGAACAATTGGCACAAGATTATTACCAATTGAGAGTACTTCTGAACAAAGCAAATTATAACGGAAGTCTCTTGGTCGGGCCAGAAGTGAATCATGTAGGAGATGATAAACACGCAGGAGAGCTCTATGCGAAAACCTTTTTGGAAAATGACAAAAACAGTGTGAACTATATAACTTGGCATCAGTATTATCTTAATGGAAGAGAAGCACAGGTGGCTGATTTCGTAAATCCCGAAACATTCAAATTCTTGGTCGAAGAAATACAGTCTATAAAAGAGATTTTGAAATTAGCAAAATACGATGCGCCGATGTGGTTGTGTATGTCTCTTTCTACTTTTTGAAGTTACTACCTGTACTTCTGCAATATGATAGTAATACATACATTTTTATAGCGGAAACTAGTACTGCATATGGTGGTGGAGCACCAGAATTATCAGATAGATTTGTAGCTGGATTTTTATGGCTGGATAAATTGGGATACAGTGCTAGAGCAGGATTAAACGTAGTTACAAGACAGTCGTTCTTTGGCGGCGACTATGCTATGGTCGGGTCAGAGATTACACCAAATCCAGACTGGTGGGTTAGTGTGATGTACAAGCAGTTTGTCTCAGAAAAGGTTTTGATGTTAGTTTCATCGAATTTCGATAAACTGCGATTGTATGCACATTGCACGCCGGAGAAGAAACTAATTAACAGAGTTCCTGCAATTACGATATATGGAGTTAATATCGACAGTATTCCTATTCGCTTGAGTCTCGAAGGAATTTATTCGATGCTTGATAAAAATGCCAAAGTATTCTTCTACGCACTGACAGCCGATAATTTGCAGTCCAGGTACATTACAATTATTACCTCTTCCTAACACTTCCTATTGATTTCCCTTTATTTTATGTTTATAGTGAGATCAAACTCAATGATGAAGTTTTGAAATTACGACCTGGCGGTAGTCTACCGCCATTCCGACCTATCATATCGAAACCTACAGAACCAATTACATTGCCACCATATTCCATGGTCTTTATGGTAATACACGGAGCAGAGATTTCGGCATGCGCTGCGTGATTAAAACGTAATACTTCATTTTTTAATTTGTCCTAAATATAGGAGTAGTAGTTATAAGTTGTATTTAATATAATATGTTTTTGAATAATACATGTGGCTCGTTATTAATATTTCAAATGCTTTCATATCATACATAAATTTCAGGACACCAAGTGAACGTTCCAATTTTCCGTATCATGCTAATATAGTAATATTATTTTTCTATGCGCGTTGCTGAACACGAGTTAACAGTCACTATGCACACAGCAGATATATAAATACTGAGAGATAAAATATATGTATATATCATACAAGTGGAATGGTATACAATCATACGCACAGATTTAACTTTTGACATAAAGATCTTACTGTATCAAAACAAAAACAACACTTCAATGAGTAGAGTCTAGAAGGATAGTACACTTTCGGTAAAACTACTGACCAAGCGCCTAGTTGTGCGCCCCTGCCGACTTATAAACACTGAGTTCAGCATCGGCAGTCTCTCGAGTACTACCAGTAGTATATACATATATTGACACAATAATTTCCATTGAAGTAAATTATTCTTGAGCTGAAATTGTGATAGTTTTACCCTTGGGGTCATCGAATCTATCCATTGTACGGATATCAATGATCATACTGAGACCCCAGATCATAATCGCAGCTAATATGGCAGTTACAAATAATCCTGTCCATATTGGGATGGTCGTGAATCCCACGCAATCATAAGCATCGTTAAATCTATCCTTCTTCCCATCGATCTCTACTTGGAGATTTTTAATCACCAACTGAATGTCCTTATTATCATCCTTATCCTTTTGAATCTCATATTTAAATATGGTGTTTTGCGAACAGTGATAAGAGAAGTGGAATGGGAATACAATAGTGGATGTTGCTTTCAAGTTCCGTTTCTTACTCTCACTATCTCCTAGATAGTTTATAGTCTCGAGTGTGAAATAACCAGCAGTCTTCACTTCGAAATTGAATTCCAGATCTATTGGATATTTCTCACCATTGAATTTCATATGTGCGATCACGGTTGAATCTGGGGTACCTTCACGAACACTTCCCATCACAGTTTCTGAAAGAGGTGTGTCTTTTCCGTCTATCTAAAAAGAACTTTACAGTTGGTGGTATTTTGGAAGAAACATGGGAAAGGTTTTGGAATATGCTAGACTTACTATGAGGTGTAATGCTTCACTTGCGTAAAATAATACTCTTCCTTCTGAGAAAATGAATTCTTTAGAATCTGGAGTTGCTTGTCTCCGGACTCTTTCAGATTTTCTATAAGCGCAAGCCTTTCCAGTGAGTACAATTAATAACCTAGAGTCACGGTTTTTTATTTCACTGATCATCTCAGGCAGAATGTCTAAGTTAACGATTGGCTTGATGACTAATTGGCCATTGGATATAGATTCTCCATCAATATCATCAGTTTTATTGTACATAGGTAACTCTTTGAATGCATCAATTGGTTCCTCTACTGCATTGATGTAATTGTACTTAGCTCCACTGATAGCTTGTTGGAGATGCTAAAATTGAAAAGGATTAAATAGTTCAATTGTCAAAGGCGAGACTAGTAACGGCGTAAAGTCCTTCAGACAGGTATGATAAAACATACTAACCTTTCTGTGTCGTACTATATCTTCGACACAAAAATTGTCTGAGAGAAATACAAGTACAGATGGATGTTCTTTAACAACATTACTCAGAATTTTATTGAATTCATCGCGTGTCGTCTTCACAAACGGATTGACTGCCGTTGTTTCGAAAATCGAAGAGGCGGAGTCGCCCCACATCACGACAGGCACAGCATTCTCAGCCCATAAGGGTGAGAATTGCGACAGTATTGTTATCGCGAATACAAAACTCAAAATAGTCCTTAGCCGCGACATTATGCAGATTCTCGTTAAACCAACTTGGGCGAGTCAGTTGGGCACTGATCCACTGTGATCGAGCAGAAGGCAATCCGAGCACCTGACCCGCCTGGATCATATGACAGTAAATCACGTGGCGTCTTCATTTCCGGCCTTCAAAAGCTCAATAGTTCGCGCCAGAACCTGTACTGTATAGTATATTATCTTTCTTCCGATTATATCGAAGTTTCTTTTTATTACTAAGCGTAGTAGTGCCCATGACGTGTCAGGGATATTAGATAATCACCATCTTACGCAATTTTTGTTTTTATTTTTCACAATATCGTGTACAGAAAATAAGATTCTTATACCAAATCTTTCGTTTCTCCCGCAGTTATCATTATTGTTTTTGTCAGTTTACAATAATACATCATCTATAATTTTGCTCTCCTAGAGTCACTATAGTAATACTATGTTTGAGATTCTTAAAAGGGATATGTCGGGTTCAAAAAACTTTGTCTTAATGGAACAATTTCAATGCTTTAATATTAGCATATAGTAATATCACATTAGCTCTCGATATTCCGGCACTCTGATGTATGTACACCTACTTATTCAGATCATAGGCTAACTGTACATACAACGTCATTGTGAATGTCGAACGTGTGGCGAAAGATACATTTATAAAACTAACAACTTGAGGACATCTTCGATTATCAAATTCCATCGCATTACAGTTTGCTATATTTTACTGTGACTTACAAAACACTATATACAGTTTTTTTAACAAGGGGTTGTCTTTTAATATAAAAAGTGATGTCTTATGAATCATCGTCATTTCGGTAGTTGACCTAATCTATATTTCTGGACCATTTATATGCCGCTAGAGATTCATAAACCTTTAGCGTGGCTGCATCTGTGTCATAGTCATCCTTTAGGTAGACAATTTTTATGTTCTCTTGTGGATGACACTCCAGGACATTCCACTTCTCGAACAGTTTCAGTGAGTTCTTGATCGGGTCAACACATAGACTTTCACCTGTTTAGATACAAAGTAGATTTAGTGGTCTATCTATTGTTTCAGTTTACTAACAAACATAAGTATGTTTGTACTCACCATAACTCACAATTCCCCGATCCAAATTTGTCTTGAGTTCACCCATTACTTCCTGGACCAGATCCCTTTCTGATAACGAGCGTCCAACCAATTTTCTAAGGGTGAAGGCGCTGAAAGTATATGTGTCAACGAGGGGCCTTAGCAGTGTGTGTAGGAATTCCATTCTCCTTGCATGTTCTGGTTCCAAGCTCAACTGCAGAAATACTTGCATTTTAATTAATCGTTCACTAGAATCAATATAACCATGATAAATTGAAACTAACTTTGTACTGAATTTGTTGAATTTTATTTTCAATTTGTCTTTCTTCGTCTGAACTATCGTCGAAGTACTCCGCACGCCGCCTGCTCCATAATTCTTCCTCCAAATAAGATTCCTGTTCATCGAAAACGATTATGCGACATATTATATAATTTTGTCGCAAAAATCAGTCATACCTCTTGCAACGTGATGATGTCTGTATGACAGAGTTTCTCTATTGTCTCTATAATGACGTGTTCCAGTTCTTGGCAAGGTTTACAAAAAATAAACTCATATTTCAGAATATCACAAAGTTTCAAAGCCCTTTCTACTAAGATATTTCGATAGACGGTAATATTATTTTGGGCAATCGCTATGGGGTCGTTGATCTGTGACTGCAATTCAGCATATAAAGCTGTTACTGAAAATATAACGGAAATGTTATAAAATCGTGCGCAAGGAATGTTAATCGATAGTCTTACCTACGACGCTATCCATAACGTAATATAAAAGCATTGTATTGCTATAATACGACAGTTCGATTACATTCGGCAAAATGGACACCGGGCGTACAGCGACGACGACATTCGATTTGAAAGGTTGACCATCGATGGCTTCAGTAATTTCTTGCCTTTGTTGTTTTACTAAACCAGGACCAAGTATGTCTAACTGGAAGTTCAATTGTCATTCTCATTATTTAATATAGCATTCATCCTATTGCTAATGACAATAGATACTAACAGCATGATTCACGACATCAATGGTCTCGCCGCAAAATGCCACGTCTTTTTGATTGCATTCCAAATCCTGTTTAATCGAATCGAATGCCTCGACTAGTTTATCAAGTGTGCAGCCGTCACGAAATTTATTTAGTAGTAGGAAGGCAACTACGTTCGTCGTCATTATTGGTGTTGACTTAGAACAATCTAAAAAATGGTGCACAATGAAAAATCTGCGTTCGTAAGAAATAGCTTAAGATAGCGCATTTTCCTCGGAACTTACCATATACAACATGTCGTGCGATGCAGTCAACTAACTGACGGTGTTCTTCAACAACAACGTCAGTACCATACAGAGATGAGTTTGACATAGTGTACTTCAAACATTTCTCTGCGCTTGGAACTTTTACAGTAAGCATATTCTGTTGTGCTTGGAAGGACTTGAGCATCTCCTATTAAACGATTACAAAAATAGAGTCACAAGTTGCATCCGTATTTAGTAAATGCGAAGAGTGATAAATAGCATACTCTAAGCGAAAATGGCTGGCAGAACTCTATTTTAACAATTCCATAATTTCCCATGAGTGTTGCCCATATAGCTCTTATAGTAGAGCCAAACGTCTCCATCTTCTTTGGTTGCCCTAGCTGTTCTCTGACAAAGTTTCCATCTACTAATCGCTCATAATTCATTGCAGCAGGTACTAATAATGCATCCTCGATAGTTCCATCCATGTACGCATCGATAATCACACTTAAAATGCCACCCTTTGGCATGCATGGTTTTCCTGTTCGGGTTCTTCCACCTTCCATGAAAAACTCCATATTATGACCAGCACGAAGAGCTTCCATTATGTATGTATGAAGGATTGCACGATATAGAACATCCTTTCGACCGCTCGCAGTTTCGATTCGCCGTTTTATGAAAAAGGCACCCAGACCCCTCAGAAGCCACCTTATAATTCATACGTTATTAATACTGAAATAATAATATTCATCAACAAGTACATTTTAGTGCAACTTACCCGAACAATGGAATTTTCAAGTTATCACCCGCAGCGATTAATGGGTTCCTGATATTGTTCATAAGGCAGATGAAGCTAATCATGATGTAGTCCAAATGACTGCGATGGAGAGGAAGCAGGATCAATGGTAGACCGGATTCATTTGCCTTCTGCAGCATTTCTAGTTGTGATGGTAATATGGTTGCCGATTGAATAAACATTGGTAGCAATTTGTAGAGTAACCAAGCCGTGATTTGGAGGAGGGTATGGCTTATTGTACTTTCCATTTGAAGAAGTATTGCTTTCGCTCGTGCTTTCGCTTTCGCGAGTGCTTGTTGCTCAGTACAGCCCTCATTGCTAGCCGTTTCCCAGGCCGCCAATTTGATAGCTTCCTTTAATCTTTCATCGTTTAATACCTGCGAAAGCCATTGAAATAGATATCTTTTCGTGATAGTACACTGACCTAAGTGGCTTAAATTTAGTATGCATATTTACCGTGTGGGTCAATCTCGGATAGTTGTATCGTTTGGTTGCGCACACTTGCGAGATACAACAGAACACTTTAGAGACAAGGTTCGTGCCTGGATTAACAACAAGTATATTTAAGCCAAACGGCAGATGCTGCTTGCTAATAGTATTCACTAATGAATCCTAAAATAAAAGATAAATTGTCTCGGCTTAAATAGGCAGGATGATAATTCTGTAATAGATGCGTCAAGTGTACGAATGTTTGGCAATCTAACTGGAAGTGTATTAATTTCTATATTGGCGCGTGTTAACTTACACATTCTGGGTATCCTTGGACAACTACAATACGTAGCCACCGTGAAAAAAATCCACGTGGGTCCTGACTCATTTTGATTTTATTCCAGAATAACTCGGGGTATCATTACGAGTGGAAAATCTTTAAATTTCGTAATCCGTACAAGTAGCGCGAAAAGAAAAGTTCATTATGGATTTCTCTCACTTAGAATGATAAACTTTACGATATGTTTACTATGATAAGACTTAATGTTATTTAACATTTAGCTCAGTTCTCTCATTAATACTCGGGTTCAAGGTAATGTAACAAATTAATGGTACTTTCACGACAACGAAGAAAGATAATTACTGTGCGACCACATGCTGTATGTGATTATTTCGTTCATCCAGTTACTTGTCATAATGCGAAGACGAGAAGTTATGTAATTACGTGCGCAACGCAAGGTGTCGCATTAATTGGCTCACGCAGTACAACACGCTAGATTTTATGCTCAGTCTTAACACATCACTAGTTCAAACTTTATCGTTCACCGCACAGAGAAGTTGAATCTTTATCGACAAGTCCACCATTTTTCAAATGATTGACCTCTTGGTCTAATTCACTTCACAATAAAGTCGTGCCACATCGACTGTCGTGCGCGTGATAAGGGTGTTTACGTTCCGAAACTGTTGCATAAAACCAAAGTATTTGAGTTTATCAAATTTTGCTATATAAATCTCTCGATAAAGAGGATCTCTCGCGTAGTACGAAAAGCAGTAGGTGCTTCCGCACACGGAGAAAGCGGTTACAAGTTCGTAGCTAAATATATTTTTAGGCTCGTAGGCGTCCCGATGAGGAATCCCTCTCGCGTTCCCGTCACTGGCAGAAATGCACACGAAACAGTTTTTCGCCATTGTATTTTGGTAGCGGTGGACACCTTTGTTGGCTAACAATGCGTAGTGATGTAATAGACGTCGATCTTTTTAGATGGATCGATTTATAGTTATTTTTTTGTAAGCCGAAGATTATTTTACGACATTGCTCCTGAATTGCTCATAAATCGAGAATGTTTTTTCCCTTCTAAAATTTTCGATTTTTCGAAGGTTCTCGGACTTTGACGAACGCTTGATAAATCGATTGTTTATGTATCAAAACGGATAGAAAACATGAAACCGGTGGCCAAAGTGCCGGAATTGTACCCAAAACACATGGAAAACCGATCCTGAATAATTAAGTTCAGCGGTTTTCCTCATGTTTTCAAGTCTTCCCGACATTCTCCGGGGCTGAAATTTGGTGGGGAATGTTTTTTTGCATCAAGAAAGAAGTGACATAAATTCCAGAGCCCTAGCTCAAAATTCATTTTTTCGCAAATTTTTTAAGGTGTACCCCTTCTAAAATTTTCGATTTTTCGAAGGTTCTCGGACTTTGACGAACGCTTGATAAATCGATTGTTTATGTATCAAAACGGATAGAAAACATGAAACCGGTGGCCAAAGTGCCGGAATTGTACCCAAAACACATGGAAAACCGATCCTGAATAATTACGTTCAGTGGTTTTCCCTATGTTTTCAAGTCTTCCCGACATTTTCCGGGGCTGAAATTTGGTGGGGAATGTTTTTTTACATCGAGGAAGAAGTGATATAAATTCCAGAGCCCTAGCTCAAAATTCATTTTTTCGCAAATTTTTTAAGGTGTACCCCTTCTAAAATTTTCGATTTTTCGAAGGTTCTCGGACTTTGGCGAACGCTTGATAAATCGATTGTTTATGTATCAAAACGGATAGAAAACATGGAACCAGTGGCCAAAGTGCCGGAATTGTACCAAAAACTCATGGAAAGGGCATCCTGATGAACTGATCTGGTCTGATTTAGACGGTATATTTGACACCTATGATATTAAGGAGTGGAGGGGGGAATAGTGAAACTCACCCTGGAAGAAGGGGTGCAGCTATTGCAGCAGTAATGCATAAAAGACGTTTTCGTTTTGAATGGCGGAGCGTACGGTTCAGTTTCCTTGATTCTGTACAGGGAGCTTTCCCGCACTTTCCTCGCCTGTTCTCTATCCTGTATCTTTCTTTTGTGCAATTGCTGTCCAACCCGTCGTAACTCTGCAAAATACATAGTTTCGTTTCGTTAGTAATCTTCATACTCCTTTTTTTATCTAGGTTTACCATCATTAATTTTTGTATCAATATTGGTTGCATGTCAAATCGGCAATGTGAATACGCATTTCTCTGCGAATACCTGTGTGACAATAAACTCGTACACAAGCCGTATTTAAAAAAAGAAAATGACAGCTTGGAAATATAAATCAGTCGAGGATAGTGGTTGCGGTTTATTGACACGATTTGCATGGTGCGCCTTACATAAGAATAGTTTACCTTCTAAGCCTTAGAATCTAAGGAATAGCTTACCCTCCATCGAGTATCGGGTCGTACTCGGCTCGGGATTTCGCGTGACTTCCGTTCTGGTTTCCCATTTTGCGTAGACCTCCTGCAAGCGGGTTGATAATATG